>CM041644.1:27919064-28065502 GCA_023333625.1 Bothriochloa decipiens
AGAAAGATAAGACCCCAACAAATATATCAAATGGGTTGGTTTGAAAATAAAAGTGGATTATACAGAGTATCTATGTGTTCATGGCTGGGGACAGCGAGGGAGAAGAACATGTTAGTCTGGTTATGTAGCAAGTTTAGTGATGCATACGGTGATTACAAGTAGGACAGACACAAGCATAGTCACACGACCTGCTGAAAGTTTGGTCTCACCAGCCTTGCAAATATCCTGAGAATATTAATTCCGCATACTCATATTTGCTAATTACGCACCCACGAATAGGCTTGAATTTATATCTATTTAGAGGAAATATTCTTAACTGATTTTCTTTTCCAAAATAGTAATTTTCTCCCCCATTAGGGCTTATTCCTTTCTTCATTCCGGCAAAATAGATGAACGAAAAAATATATCAAGTAAGTTATTATCTTTTCCTTTTATATGCTCAAATATAACTTTATAACCATTTCCAGTGATAATATCTTCAAATAAAACCCATCTTCTAGTTGAACTTTTCTTACTGTTAACTTTATTATAATATCTGCATATAGCTTCACAGTCTGTTCTTACTGTAAACTCTTTAAATCCTAGATATAATCTAAAAGCATTTATTTCATTGATAACGGCTTTGATTAATGTTTGCAACATTAATCATTCAGGGGTGGAAGAACATATCCATACCCTTGAATATTTTTGAGTGAAAACAGCCAGTGCAACAACCAGCACAAAAGGAATATACAGTGCAAAAGAATAAAAAATTTAGAGTGTCATCGTCGATCAACAGTGCGTCCTTATCCTTCAGAAGAGAACAACGACGGTAAGTTACCGTCCTGCAACAGTAATGTCATATAATTGAAGGCTCTGCCGTGAGAAAGATAAACTCGAAGCACATCTAGATAAGCGCAAAGGACGCTCGAGAAGGCTCTCTGGGCTCTTTAAAAGGAGACGATGAGCACCTGCATTCACCATCAGATCATCCGCCGAAGAACCACCACTCTCATCCTCTCAACCACCCGCACACTCCACTCGCCACTCCACTTCCACAATACACCATGAAGCCATGATCTCAGAAGCACTCTGAGAAATCATCCACTATAATAGTAACACCCCACTACTAGTGTATCACTCCACCAGTGTTGTAAATTAAAGAATAAGGATGAATCACCGACTTTCCGTGCTTGTAAGGTAATTAAAGTTTGTGCTAAGTGCATATATATATATATGTATGTATATATATAAGCACGAGGACTGACTAAGAGAGAACTAAATTGCATTATTTGTTATAAGGCAAGATTGCTTCTTCTGTTGCAAACAAACCCTGCAAGTCGCTGGTCTCCTTGCATTTTATTCTATTCACTGCATATTTCTTTTGCGTTGGCCGTTTTCACTCGAAATTCTTTTGTGCTAGCTATTGCGCTGGCTGTTTTCACTCGAAATTATTCTAGAGGTATGAGTATAGTCTTCCACGCTTGAATAATTGATGTTGCAAACATCAATTACAACACTCTGGCATGTGTATTGAATTTAGTTATATTTTTGGAGCACTTGAATGGTGGATGCACGATGAATATAATGCGTGATTCGCAATTATAAAATATACGTGAGTGCGTGATTAGCAAATATACAGAGTAGGCGATGTATGCGGAAATAATAATTCACAGGATCTTTGCGAGGCTGGCAAGACCAAACTTTCAGCCGGTCATGAGACTATGCTTGTGTCTATTCTACTCGGTACTTACCATATGCATCACTAAACTTGCTACAGAACCAGGCTAACCTGTTCTTCTCCCTTGCTATCTCCAGCCATGAACACACAGGACTCAGGCCCTATCGTCTCCCCTGGCAGTTCCACCCGAAGGAAACACTTCTCTGCGCACACAGGGATCTCTACAAATGCCTGTCAGTGTCGAGACCCGGGGGTGCCCTAAGCCGATGAGTGAACGTGTACTGCATGCTCCCTAATTGGATGGTGCAAGAAGAACACACGATATTTATCCTAGTTCAGGCAAAGAAGGCCCTACGTCCAGCAGGGGAGAATACTTGTATTATCTTGCACCGATGTGCTTGTACAGGGGTGAATACAAAGCAAGCGAGTGATAACGGGGGTCTAGAGAATAAGCTTGAGCTAAGACTTGAGCGTTCCGGGCTCTGGAAGCTCTTCTCCTCTCTTGTAATGAGCCCGGCGTCCCCTTTTATAGGCCGAGGGGAGACACTGGTGTACAGGAGTCCTAATGCTGTCGTAGGTGGTGACGTCGAGGGGGTGATGTCGATCACGTCAGAGCCGCTGTAGAGGCGTGCGCTTGACACAGGTTGCCTTGTAGCGACATGCTCAGAGTTGTTGACTGTCCTCCAGGCCCGTCAAGATGACACTACAAGCGGTCGGTGAAAGACCTGTGCCCATGCGGGGGCATGCGAATTCCTGTGGACGTCACATCTTGAGTTGTTGGAGTGCTGATCGAAGGCGTCGAGGCCAGACTCGAGGGGTGGCTGATGATGCTGGAGACCCAATCGAGGGGTAGCCATAGGGTTTCGATCGGGTGGATAAGATCGAGCCTCAGGGAATCTGATGCTGGCAGCTGTCACGTAGCGTGTCGAGGGGCGTCGGCGGTGGAACAGTGATCGGTAAGGTGTAGCAGTACCAGGAAAATCACCGCATGTCCAGGGATGAGCAGTAAAAGCAGGATTTGACCACTGTAACACCGCTATAGCCATGCGGTTAGGCAGAAGTTGGTGGGAGCATTAAATGCACTAACTCCCATACAGGAAGTAGGTGGATTCGAAGGGGGTATTAATTGACGGCGGGCGTCCGCTCGGGCAGACTTTCGTCATTCAAGGGGGTCGTCCGCTTGGGCGGACTTCTGTCACTCGAGCGAGGGGTCGTCCACTCGGGAGGACTTCTGTCACTTGAGGTCCTCCACTAAACTGGAGTTGGCCTTGTCTCGGGCGGTGTCACTCGTGGGCCAGCCTGATGTACCTCGGTGTACGCTGGTGGACCCGTGTCTCTGATTGTGGGCTTCTTTAATGCTTTTGGAGTTTTGTTGTTGGGGATTAATCCTCCTGGATATCGAGGGCTTAGGGTACCTCCCTTGTTCAAGTACCCGACAGTAGCCCCCGAGTCTCTGCACAAGTGCTGGCACTCATGCAGAGGCTCATGAACTAGACTCGTAGTGTTGGTCGTTCTCCAGAGGGTGCGCACGAGCGCACCCATCGGGTGTAGCCCCCAAGGCCTCGGGGGAGTAGAATACTCGCTCGAGGGCTTTTGTTTTCTTGCCGAAGCGTGCTCGAGTGGTCGAGCCCCCGGATAGTTGGTTCCTGTTTCATCGAGGTCGTTCGATCGCTAGCGAGCCCCCGAGCCTCTTTCATCAAGGTCGATCAGAAAGAAGGCCATCTTTTCTATTGACCCTCACGCTCCCTTTCGTCGGGAGAAGGGGTGCAAAGCATCGTGTTACCCTAGTTTGGGCGAGCACCAACGTCTCGGGTGAGCTGTTATCAGGAAATTCAAGTAAGAGCTCGTGCCCCATTCGATAGGGGTCGACTTGTGGCCCGAAGGCACTCTTATCAAAGCAAATCAATGGGTCCCATGGATGCCGACCCCTTTCGATCGGGTTCGGTGGCTCGATGCCTCCCTTCGAGGGGATTCTGAAGTGGACCCTTAGTTTTGCCTTGAATATGTCCGAGGGGGCCTCGAGAGTTTGTTCTCGAACAAGGGACTCTTGTCGGCTCCCCCTCGGTCACCCTTGACTCTGGTACTCGAGGGCGGCTGTCAAACCCTCTTCGAGGGCCAGCCTTCGCTCCCTCGAGATTTTATGTGGGTTGGGCCTGCGTTCCTTACCGTTGAAGGCTCCGTTCGTGGATAACTCTGTTCGTCGGGTGTGTTTTTTTAGGTAGAAGCGAGAGCGGTGTGGTTGTGGTGGACCCATGCAATGAATAGAGTCCACATGGTTGATGCGTGTTTCTATTCTCAGAAATCGAGGGATTGGTTAGGTAAGTGCAATAAATGCGAAAGATTTACTTGCCCCCCGGTTGGACCTGCCCGTCGGTCTTCGCTTGCCTATAAATTCAGGGGGAGGGCAGGGCTTTGCTCCTTCCTCATCCTGCCTTCCTTCTCTCATCACCACCGCCACCAAAGAGCTTAGCCGCCCTTCTTGATAGCGCGAGAGAGAAAGAGAAAGAAAGATTGGAAATCTTCCCTCTCGTCCGTCGCCGAGCAAATCCGTGCAGTTGCCATGGCGTCGGAGCTTCTTCCCCCAGAGGATTGGCTCCCATCAGCCATGACGGAGGAGGAGCTCGAAGGGTTGGTGGAGGATGGGCTTCTTCGTCCCACCGTCTCGGTCGACCGGCCAGAGTGGATGGTGCCACCGACGGAGGATAGGGAGCCGAGCCCACCGAAAGGGTATGTGGTAAGCTTTGTCAAGTACCACCAGATGGGGCTCGGGTCTCCACCGAGCCAGTTCATGCAGGCACTCACCCACTACTATGAGGTCAAGCTGCAGCACTTCTCCCCCAATTCCATCTCCAACATGGCAATTTACGCCACCGTCTGTTAGGGGTACCTAGGGATGGAACCGCACTGGGAGTTGTGGCTCCATCTCTTCAAGGGGGAGCTCTTCACCAAGCCGGTCTCACAGGAAAGGAGGAGCATTGCTTGTGCCTGTTGCTGCAACCTCTCCTTGAAGCAGCCAGAGCTATTCATCCCAACAACGCTGATGTCCAACCACGACGGGTGGCACGCCCGATGGTTCTACGTCCGAAACGACAAGGGCTGGTTGCCGCCTTACACCGGTCATACCATCATGGCGTACTTGGAGCACTGGCCTCGTGGCATGGCGAAGGAGGATTAGGCATGGCTGAACCCCCTCCTCGATGCATTGAGGACTCTGCGCGAGTGAGGGCTGAGCGCCGGGATCGTCCTCTCGGCGTTCCATAGCCGGAGGGTTCCCCCGCTGATGCAGTGCCCGCTACGCTTGGACCATATGGTCCCCGGGGCGCCGCTCGAGGGGTGCCGGATGTCGACCGAGGTGCTCCCCCGAGGAGGTCACGAGGCAGGTGAGGGGTGCGGTGGCCGGCTCCTTCATGCCGTATGAAGTCAACAACATCCCGATGTTGCCTGACGATGGCCATATCCAGCTGGTAAGTACATCGTTATCTTGTTCTCGAATTTCTTTCTTTCTTTCTTTCCCAACTCATCCTCATGCCTTTTGTTGTGGGTTTATGCACAACCAGCCATAGAATTCAGGGTGTCAACACCCCTGGTCAGGTAATACAATCCCGACCGTCAGGCGAGGCACTTCACCGCCCAGCAGCAAAAGAAGACCAAGGACGAGCAGGAGAAGAAGAGCAAGGAACAGAGCCTCGAGCGCAGGTGCGTGATCAGCGCCGGGTGAAGCAGAGGCGTGAGGGGCTCTCCTAGGAGGAGTCCCCCTCGGAAGAGGAGGAGGAGGAGGAGGACAGTGACAACAAAGGGATGCAGGTGCGTCTCAATGCCCTGGTGCCCCGAAAGGCCCTGGCTGATGCCCCTTCTATGCAGGGAACCGTCTGGGTGGGGTCGTCCTCTTAGGCCTCGAGGGTGACCTCGACGTCTGTCGAGGGCTTCGGAGCAGCCCTGGGGACAGGGCTCGAGCGACCCCTCTGCTTGGGGGAGGTCATCGTCTCATCACACGTGCGGCAGGATGCCTCTAGCTCCTTCACGGAGGGAGGAGGGGTCCAGCACACCGCCGCCTCAGAGCAGGTCCTTGGCGCCCGAGGCACAGACCTAGAGCTGGTCGGCCTCAGAGAAGCAAGAAGTGTTGAGGACGTCATCGGTGGTGGCCTCGAGCGGCTCGGGTTCGAACAAGGGCCCGTCGAAGGGGCTCCAAAGCCCCCGAGTGGATCGAAGGCAGGAAAGAGGGCGCCCCTCATTCCCGTGGGGTAAGTCTTCAGCGACTTGGGTTCTCCTCTTCCTTTTTTCTTTTTTGATGCTTTGGGTGTTCTTATCATCTCCTGCTCGTGCGTGATTCAGGGTCAAGCATGCACCAGATACGGTGGCTCCCTCCCCTATGAAGTAGCTCCAGACTGACGCCGTGGCAAAGATGGCGGTGTCGATGCCAGGTGCTACTTCGATGCCCCACGCGGCGGCGGTGGCTACCTGGGTTGCGGAGGCCCACGCCACCATGACTCAAGGCAGGCTAACGGGCACTGCCCCCATCGCCAGCTCGACCACCCCGGGGGCCGCGGTGGGGGAGGGGGGCGCAACCCAGAGCCGGGAGCAGACCGACGTGTCTCCCGGCGCCGCCAGACTCGGGGATGCAGCCCGCGGCCGAGAGCCGGGGTCAATGGCAGAGGCTCTGATCATCATTGAGGGTGAGGAGATGGACACCTCTGCCTAGGACGTGGAGGAGACGGCTGAGACCCCTGAGCAGCAATAGCTAGGGTAGCTGTGGCCATAAGGGTTGCACGAGCTGGAGGAGCGGCAGAAGCTGGAGCGGCTGTAGAGGTGCCTGGAGAAGGAGCAGCTGGCTTCCAGCTAGCTTGAGTAGCCGCAATAGCAGGAAGAGTGGCTTGAAATGAGCCAGCCGCAGTAGCCACAGCCGGTGGAGGCGGTCTTGGATCTGCCGTAGCCTGAGGAAACGGCCCCGTCAGCTACGGGGCAGGACGGCTGGCGGCCGAAACTGCTGGCTCTGAGCTAGTCAGAAGAGTTGGCGGCTGAGGACTTCTTGGCATGGTTGGAGGTCAGACAGCTGTCAATGCAAACAGCCTCGGCGGAGGCATCGGCTAGGGCGTCAGGCGATCGGGGGTCCTTATACGGCCCAGGTTCGTACGCTCCCGGCCTCCTGGCATGGTCATCGAGGGTCGAGGAAGGGGCGGAGTTAACCTTCCCCACACTGGCTGACTGAGTGGTCCATTTCGATGGCCATGTCGAGATGGGGGAAGGCATTATGGCCATGGTGCAGTAGCGGATCAAGGAGGACCTCCCTCGCTGGGGTCGGGAGGCCCTTCTACTCCGGGACCCGACGAATTTCGATGCTCCTATGCTCGAAATGAATGACCCGGCAGAGGTCGAGAGATGGGAGCATGTCGAGGAGTTCTGGGCCTGGCTGCAGCACGCCCTGTGGTTGGCGACCGACGTCATCTCCAATTACTTGGCATGATGCTTCTAGGTATCTGATCTCCCTTCGCGGTGTGGGGGTTGATTTACCTGATTATTTGATCTCCTAGGCCAAATCCTACTTTATCCACCTGGCAAGGGATAAGTGGGAGCAGGTTTCCAAGCTGCAAGCGATGGTCGAGGCTACCCGAGCCGAGGCAGAGAAGGAAAAACTAGACGCAGGCAAGGCCCGAGAGGAGGCGGAGAAGGCCAGGGAAGACGCCTCTTCGGCTCGAGGGAAAGCTGCCCAGGCCAAGGAAGATGCCACCAAGGCCCGAGGGGAGGCAACCCAGGCCAAGGAGGATGCCGTGGTGGCCCGAGAGGAGGTGACCCGGGCTAAGAAGGTGGAAGCCAAGGCCAGGGATGACGCCACCAAGGCCCAGGAGGAGGCGCGAAAGGACCTCGAGGCCATGTCTGCCGAGGCTGCCATGCTGAAGAAAACCCTCCAGGAACAGAGGGAGGAGATTATATCGGCAGGCAAGACGATTGAGGACTTGAGGGTGGAGAGGACGGAGGCGGTTCGCGCCCTGAAGGTGGCCAAGAAGGAGCACGCTGTGCTACAGGAAGGGTACATGACTCTCGAGACCCATGCTGTCGGTGAGTCTTCTTCTTTAGCCTTTGGATTTCGCCTCTATCACTCTTGTCATGGCTAAGCCCTATCTTACATTTTAGTCTTGATGAGGAGTTGGTCAAGGCTCAGGACAGCGCCAAGATGCTCCAGGATGCCTATTGGGCCGAGGTGAAGTTGACCAACACCCTCGGCTCTGTAATCACCTCGATCTGCAACGACTTCGAGGTTGCTCCTCAAGCGGAGGTCAAGGATGACATACGTGGGAACTCCCTCCTTGTCTGGCTGTACAAGCTCAGTCGCATCACAAGGGAGCAGGTCCAGAAGACGCTCCATGTCGGTGTGAAATGGGCGATCGTGGTTGTGTGCTCCGGCTTCACGTATGACATGGGGGTGGTCTCCCACGGCTTTGCCAGCGACCCCTCCAAGACTGACGCCGAGGACGAGGAGAGGCATAGGGGCCCTGATCGAGGCTGCTGAGGAGCCTGGCGGTCGGTTGGCGAAGTTGTTCAAGCTCGAGGTCCTCCCGTCGGGCGTTGACGAAGAAGAAGAAGGCCTTTGAGCCAATCTGGGCAAGAAGGCCCATGTAATAAGTTAGCTTTTGTGTATTATGACGGTGTGGCCCTAGGGGCCTTGAAAACATCATGCATGTATATATATTTTTTGCTGAGTTTTAAGTCCTTTTCTTTCTTGCTAGCCTGATTGTATTTTCACTTAGCGAACTTGGTGCATGGTTGTGCCCCTCGAAGGGGGAGTGAGTGGAGGTGCTATAGCACAGAGGCATAGGTGATCTCGCAGCTCGACACCCCTCGACCCTTGGGACACTCTTGTGACATTTTTGACTAAGTGCCGACACATATCGAGGCGTGTGAGGAAGAATAGACATCGAGTTTCAAAAAAACGTGCGAGTTTTTAGGAACTTCAAGGAGGTTCCCCCTTTGTAGCCCCTGAGGGAGGCTCGACTCTAACGAAGCAGAGTCGAGGCTACTTTATGCATGCAAATAAAAAGTTTGAACTTATAAACAAAAGAACTTCTTATTTATGATATGGAAAATGTACAAGGCCTCGAAGCCTTAAGGGTAGAAGCGATGTAGCTATTCAATGTTCCACGCATTGGTGAATATCTCGCCCTTGCCGTTGGATAGCTTGTAGGTTCTGGGCTTCAACACTTTAGCTATGATGAAGGGTCCTTCCCATGGTGGGGTTAGCTTGTGGCGGCCCTTTTTGCTCTGCCGTCGATGGAGGACAAGGTCACCGATCCAGAGGTCTCTCTTACACACGTGCTTGTCATGGTAGCGTTGAAGCTTTTGCTGGTACCTCATGGAGTTGAGGAGAGCCACATCTCGAGCCTCCTCAAGTTGGTTGATGGCGTTTGTGAGTGCTTCCTTGTTCGTCTGCTTGTTGTAGGCCTTTAGTCGAGGGGACCCATACTCGAGGTCAGTGGGGAGGATGGCCTTAGACCTGTAGACCATAAAGAACAGAGTGAACCCTGTGGCTCGACTTGGCGTTGTCCTTAGGCTCCATAGGATTGAGGATAGCTCAGCGACCCACTTCTTCCCATACTTCTTAAGGCGATTGTAGATCCTTGGCTTGAGCCCTTGGAGAATCATCTCATTGGCACGCTTGACCTGGTCGTTAGTTCAAGGGTGGGCAACCGTAGACCAATTCACACAGATGTGATGATGGTCGCAGAAGTCCAGGAACTTCTTGCTGGTGAACTGCATGCCATTGTCAGTGATGATGATGTTGGAGACCCCGAAGCGGTGGATGATGTCAGTGAAGAATAGAACTGCCTGCTCGGAGCAGATGTTGGTGATGGGTCGAGCCTTGATCCATTTTGTGAACTTGTCAACGGCTATGAGTAGGTGAGTGTAGCCCTGGTTGTTTTCTTTAGGGGCCCGACGAGATCGAGCCCCCACATGGCAAAGGGCCATGTGATGGGGATCATCTGTAGAGCGTGAGCGGGGAGGTGCGTTTGCTTGGCATAGAATTGGCATCACTCGCAAGAGCGGACTAGACTGATGGCACAGAGACTGCGGTCGGCCAGTAAAAACCTTGCTTGAAGGTGTTCCCGACGAGGGTACTTGGAGCGGCGTGGTAACTGCAAGCCCCCGAGTGTAGGTCCTTGAGCCGCTTCCTTCCCTCCTCGATGGTGATGCAGCACTGAAGGACCCTGGTGGGGCTTCATCAATAAAGCTCCCCGTTGTTGCTGTAGAGGGCGTAGGTCTTGGCCTGTTGAGCGATGTGCCGGGCCTCGGTGCGACCCTTTGGGAGCTCCCCTCGAATAAGGTATTCGTGGAAGGGAGTGCGCTAGTCCAGCTCGGGGGCTTGCCGAGGAGGCGACCCCTCGATCTCCATGACCTCGGCCCCAGTGGAGGGGGCCTCGGTAGGAGGAGGGGGGCCAACCACCTGTGTTGTATCTCCTTCCCCTGCGCCTAGATCAACCAAGGGCTCATACAGGTCCTTCGAGAGGATGTCAGGTGGGACAGTACCTCAAGTCAACGTGATTTTTGCTAGCTCGTCTGCGGCCTTGTTGTATCTACGGGTGATGTGGTTGAGCTCGAGGCCGTAGAACTTGTCCTCCAACTTGCGAACCTCCTTACAGTAGGCCTCCATCTTGGGGTCATGGCAGCACAAGGCCTTCATGACTTGGTCGATCATGAGTTACGAGTCGCCACGAACATTGAGGCATCGATCTCGGAGCTCGATGGTGATGCGCAAGCCATTGACGAGGGCCTCGTACTCTGCAATGTTGTTAGAGGCTGTGATGTGGAGTCGGATCACATAGTGTATGTGGACTCCGAGGGGCAAAATGAAGAGTAGGCCCATGCCTACTCCCGTCTTCATCAGCGACCTATGGAAGAACATTGTCTAGAGCTCTGCTTGGATCTGTGCGGGGGGAAGTTGTGTGTCGGTCCATTCGGCGATGAAGTCTGCCAACACCTGGGACTTGATGGCCTTACACGGTGTGTAGGTGAGGGCCTCACCCATGAGCTCGACCGCCCACTTGGTGATTCTCCCTGTGGCTTCCCGGTTCTGGACTATCTCCCCGAGGGGCAAAGACGAGACCACAGTTACCGGGTGGCCAAGGAAGTAATGTTGGAACTTGCATCGTGTGAGGACAGTGGCATAGAGCAGCTTCTGGATTTGCGGATAGTGGACCTTGGTTTCCTAGAATACCTCACTAACGAAGTAAACCAGCCGCTGGATAGGCAAGACATGCCCTTCTTCTTCTCTCTCGACAACTATGGTCGCGCTGACCACCTTGGTGGTTGCGGCGACATAGAGCAGGAGTGGCTTGGCTAGGTTTGGAGGTATGAGAATTGGAGGTGAGGTCAGCATGGCTTTGAGTTTGGGGAGGGCCTCCTTAGCTTTCGGGGTCCATACGAAGCACTCTGACTTTTTCAAGAGGCGGTACAGAGGCAGTGCTTTTTCTCCGAGTCGTGAGATAAAGCGACTGAGGACAGCAAGGCAACCCGTGACCCTCTGGACACCCTTGAGGTCTCGGATTGGACCCATCTTGGTGACTATGGAGACCTTCTCGGGGTTGGCCTTGATACCATGCTGAGAGAGTATGTACCCCAAGAGCATGCCTCGGGGAACGCCAAAGACACACTTCTCAGGGTTAAGCTTGATGTTCTTTTCCCAGAGGCAGTTGAACGCGATCGAGGTCATTGATGAGGTCATCGGCCTTCTTAGTTTTGACTATGATGTCGTCGACATAGGCCTCGACCGTTGGCCTGATGTGTTCACCAAAGACATGGAGCATGCATCATTGGTACGTTGCCCCGGTGTTTCAAAGGCCGAAGGGCATGGTTATGTAACAATACATGCCGAAGGGGGTCATAAAGGAAGTCACGAGTTGGTCAGACTCCTTCATCTTGATTTGGTGGTAGCCGGAGTAAGCGTCGAGAAAGGAGAGAGTTTCACATCCCACGGTCGAATCAACGATTTGATCAATGCGTGGTAAGGCAAAGGGAACTTTAGGACATGCTTTATTCAAACTGGTGTAGTCTACACACATCCTATATTTCCCATTCTTTTTCTTGACTAGTACAGGACTAGCTAACCACTCAGGATGATGAACCTCCTTGATGAACCCAGCAGCCAAGAGCTTGTTGACTTCCTCCCCGATGATCTTGTGCTTCTCCTCGTCGAAGCGGCGTAAGCGTTGCTTCACCGGTTTGGATCTGGCTCGGATCTCCAAGGCATGCTCGGCGACTTCTCTCGGTATGCCCGACATATCTGAAGGACTCCACACAAACATGTCAGTGTTTGTGTGGAGAAAGTCGATGAGCACTGCTTCCTATTTATTGCCGAGGGTGGCGCTGATGATCAGCGCCCTCTCATCGGAGCTGCTTGGGTCGAGGAGGATCTTTTTTGTGTCCTCGGCGGGCTCGAAGTTGTTGGTGTGGCACTTGGGGTCGGGAGGCTCGGCGGTGAAAGCCTCGAGGGTTGCTGCCAGCATTGCGGACTCTTCGAAGGCCTCCCCATTCTCGACGCAGTTGATGTCGCAGTCGTATGCGTGCTCGAAGGAGGGGCCAATGGTGATCACACCTTTGGGTCCCAACATCTTGAGCTTGAGGTAGGTGTAGTTGGGGACCGCCATGAACTTGGCATAGCCGGGTCGGCCGATGATGGTCTGGTACGTGCTGTGGAACCCGACCACCTCGAAGGTGAACTTCTCCTTCCTCAAGTTGGCAGGAGTGCTTAAACAGACGGGGAGGTCGATGCGACTGACGGGGAGAGCCTTCTTCCCTGGCACGACGCCGTGGAAGCCCCTAGCACTCGGACTGAGCTTTTCTCTCGGGACCCCCAGGAGGTCGAGGATCTCTGTGTAGATGATGTTGAGGCTACTGCCTCCATCGATGAACAACTTGGAAAGGAGAGTGTTGACGATGATGGGGTTGATGATGAGTGGGTATACCCTAGGCCTTGGGACATGGTCCAAGTGGTCGTCACAGTCCAATGTGATGGCCGTATTGGACCAGTTGAGGTAGTGGGGAGTAGCGACCCGCATGGAGAAGACTTCTCGATGCTCCCTCTTGCGTTGGCGTGGTGAAAGCTAGGTCGAGGGCCCCCCGTAGATCATGTAGCAGTCGTAGACTCGGGGAAGCCGTCCTCCTTGTCATCGGCCTTGTCCTTAGGATCCTCCTTCTTGTCATCCTTCCCAAGGCCCACGCTCTCGAAGTACTTCCTGATCATTCGGCAGTCTTCGAGGTTGTGGTTGGCAGGCCCCTTGTGATAGGGGCATGGCTTTTTAATTATCTCGTCAACGCTTCTTGCGCTCGGTGGTAGCCACGAGATCATCAGGGGCGTCCTTGCAATTGCCCTGTTGGTTTTTCTTCTTCTTGCCACCCTTCTTGGCACCCCGATTTGAGCTTTCAGGGTCGCTCGGCTTGGCCTCGCGCTTGCCTTGGCTATTGTCAAAGAAGGCGCCAACTGCCTCATCACCGGTGGCGTAATTGGCCATGATGTCCAACAGCTCATCGGTGGTCTTGGGGGGTTGCGCCCCAGCTCTCGTACCAGGTCCTTGCAGGTGGTCCCGGCAATGAACGCCAGGGTCACGTCATCGTCGGTGATGTGGGGAAGCTCAATGCGTTGTTTGGAGAAGCATCGAGCGAAGTCACGGAGAGACTCCCCAGGCTTCTGTTTGCAGCTTCGGAGATCCCACCACCGGGGCCCATGTAAGTTCCCTTGAAGTTCCCCTTGAACACCCTGACGAGGTCAGTCCAGTCATGGATCTGGCCGGAGGAGAGCTCCTCGAGCCACCTGCGAGCGATGTCCGATAGGAAGAGAGGGAGTTGGTGGATGATGGCGTGGTCGCTGCGTGCTCCGCCCAATTGGCATGCCAACCTAAAGTCGGCTAGCGAGAGCTCGGGCTTAGTTTTGTCATTGTACTTGGTAAGGCTCATGGGGGGATGGAAGGGATTTCGCTGCGGTGTCCTCCGAATCGTTCGGCTGAAGACTCGAGGGCCCAGCGGCTCAGGGGATCGATGTTGGTCCTCATCGTAGTCGTAAGGCCTGCCCCTGTGTGCACTGTAGCCTCACGCCTTGGCATCTCCGCTCTTGCATCTGCGGTTCTCATTGATGTCGGGGCATGCATCTCGAGGCTCGTGGTCGTCACGGATACGTTCGGGGATGGGAATTGCCCTTTTTGGTCAGGGAGAGTCCACTTGATGGATTGAGCCCTGCCTCTCAGGTTGAGAGGGTTCGGGGTGTTGCCCCGAAGTTGCCCCTCAACGTCTCGAGATTGAGCTTTTGGCTTGCTGTGAGGCAACTACCTCGAGGAGGCCCTGAACCTCCTATTGGATGCGCCAGGCTTTGGGGTTCGAGGGGGGCGGCATGTTACGGATGAGCATGGTCACAATGACGACGTTCTGGCTGGTGCGGTTGAAGATGGAGCGCTCGATCTCGTCCCTCCCGACCATTTGCTGGTGGACTTCTCATGCTCTGGCACGAGCCCTACCGCTGGGCACATGTCCACGCTCTTGCTCGAGGGTCTGCTCGAGCTGGCTCAGACGCTCCCGATCCTCATCGAGCTTGGCTCGCATCTCCCGGACTAGTGCGAGCTAGGCGTCATGGGCGTCCTGCGGCACTCACACATCATTTGGCACGGCAGGTGACTGCTCCTCTCGATCCATCGCGATGAGGGCGCCTTCTCCTGTGGTCGTAGCTGTGGCCGTAGCAGCAGGGTTCGTGGTGTCGTCACTCGATGCGACGGCTTCGCCGACGTGGAAGCACTCACGCGTGGGGTCGTATTGGTCGGAGTCGGAGTCGAGGTCACTGGAGTAGAAGATGGGGAACTGCGCCCACCGTTCCTCCTCCAACTGTTGTCGTAACATGCCAAAGGTGTAGCGTCTCGGGCCGGGATCCCTCGATGGCCTTGGATACTCTGCGATCAGCGCGGGTGTCTCCAAACGCAGAGTAGTGCACAGGAGGTGCCCAGGACGGTCCTCATAAATGCCAAGACCGGAGCGTATGGCGGCGGAGTACGCCCTGGTGTTGTTGTCCAGGTCGAACGGGGACGGGGGATGAGCCGTGAATAGCTTGTGAGGTAGCAGGCCAAGTGGCGCTGAGGCCGCGCCCGTCGAAGAGGTCATACTCGGCTCCCTCGGTGAGCGCATCACGGAGATGAAGTTAGGGTCACCGTAGATACCTCCCAGCTCCTCCGATCCCAGGCGTAGGTCTGTGAGGTTCCCAACCAGGGATCCTGCGCCCTCAGCCGGGGACGAGGGAGCTGAGGTGGATATCGACCCGAAGTGGCTACAGTGGCTGCGCCGACCACGCCTCCTCCTAGGTGGGGAACCATGGTGACGAGACCAGCGAGTGGCCCATTGCGGGGACCCAGAAATGCTCCCACTCGGATCTCCGGTTGAGAGCAGGACCATGTCATGGCCGTGGCCTAGCGACATGAACTCCAAGCTCCCAAACTAGATCACCATGGTGAACGGAAGCGGTGTTATGGAGTCTGCTATCCGAAAAATGGCGGGAAGCGGTTGTGACATGTAGATCCCCCTACCTGGCGTGCCAACTATCAGTGTCGAGACCCAGGGGTGACCTAAGCCGATGAGTAAACGTGTACTGTGTGCTCCCTAATTTGGATGGTGATGCAAGAAGAACACACGATATTTATCCTGGTTTGGGCAAAGAAGGCCCTACGTCCAGCGGGGGGAGAATACAAGCGAGCGAGTGAGAATGGGGGGTCTAGAGAATAAGCTTGAGCTAAGACTTGAGCATTTCGGGCTCTAGAAGCTCTTCTCCTCTCTTGTAATGAGCCCGACGTCCCCTTTTATAGGCCAAGGGGAGACACGGGTGTACAGGAGTCCTAATGCTGCCGTAGGTGGTGACGTTAAGGGGTGATGCCGATCATGTCAGAGCCGCTGTAGAGGCATGCGCCTGACACGGGTTGCCCTGTAGCGACATGCTTGGAGTTGTTGACTGTCCTCCAGGTGCATCAAGATGACACTGCAGGCAGTCGGTGAAAGACCCATGCCCATGTAGGGGCGTGCGAATTCCTGGGACGTTGCATCCAGAGTTGTTGGAGTGTTGACCGAAGGCGTGGAGGCCCGACTCGAGGGGTGGTTGATGATGCTGGAGACCCGATCGAGGGGTAGCCATAGGGTTGTGGTCATGTGGATAAGATCGAGCCTCAGGGTATCTGAAGCTGGCAGCTGTCACGTAGCGTGTCGGGGGGCGTCGGAGGTGGAACAGTGCTCGGTAGGGTGCAGCAGTACCGGGCAAATCACCGCACGTCCAGGGATGGGCGGTAAAATCAGGATTCGACCGCTATACGCAATCCCTGTAACACCGCTATAGCCATGCGGTTAGGCAGGAGTTGGTGGGAGCATTAAATGCACTGACTCTCGTACAGGAATTAGGTGGATTCGAAGGGGGTAGTAATCGACGGGGGATGGTCTGCTCAGGCAAACTTCTGTCATTCAAGGGGGGTCGTCCACCTAGGCGGACTTCCGTCACTCGAGCGAGGGGTCGTCCGCTCGGGCGGACTTCCGTCACGCGATGTCCTCCACCGAACTGGAGTCGGCCTTGTCTCGGGTGGTGTCGCTCGTGGGCCAGCCCAACGTACCTCGGTTTACGCTGGTGGACCCGTGTCTCTGATTGTGGGCTTCTTTAATGATTTTGGGGTTTTGCTATTGGGGGATTAATCCTCCTGGATATTGAGGGTTTAGGGTACCCCCTTGTTCAGGTACCCGATAACGCCGCTACATGGGCTAACACGAGAATAACACACACAGAGGTTTCTCCTCTAGGGTCCCTAGCATAGAGACATCGCCCCATATGAAAAGCTTGAAGGACAACTAGGATTAAAACAAAAAAGCTTAATCCATTTTCACAAGGCAAGATTACATATGGCTTTCTCTTTTGGGAAACCTCAAGCACTTAGTACAAACCTTGATTACCTTACAAGCGTAGAAAGGTCGTGATCTTCCTTTATTCTCTAATTTACAACATTGGTTAATAAATTATAGTGGATGGTTATTATTTTGGTGGATGATTCCTCATAGTGCTTCTGATATCATGGCTTCATGGTGTACAGTGGATGTGGAGTTGAGTGGTGATGTGTGAGCGGATGTGTGAGCCGATCTGTATATATATACATACATACATACATATATATACACATACATATATATACATACATATATATATACATATATATACATACATACATATATATATACAAACATAGACATATATATATACATACATAGACATATATACATACACATATATATACATACATATATATACATATATATACACATATATATATGTGTATATACACACACAAAAAATGAATAAGACACAATTATGCAAGGCAGTTAGGCATTTGAAATACCAATTAATTAATGGCACACCAACATCAACATATTAGTCATTATATGATCTCCACAATGCATCATGAATGAGTATAAAGCAATCCCACCAAAGAAAACCGTTGCTCAAAACCCCTACCAAGGGTTGTCGAGCTGTGGCGGCGTCGAGGACAAGCGTACGTACAGCGGTGGCACGGGTTGAGGTGGGTCGGGCTGTGTGCGAGTCGGGGCCTGAGCGGCGTCGAGGGGGCGCCCCAGAGTGCGATTCGGGGTCAGAGCGAGAGTCCGGGCGCCGGAGCGCGAGTCGGGGCTTCGATTCCCACAATGTTTCTTTTCCTGGAGGAACTATGTGGCGCTTTGGCTCAACGTCATCGTTTTTTGTTTTCCCTTAACATAGAACACCTGATTCACATCCTTGACTAAGACAATTGGCTCTTCTATGTACCCAAGATTATTGAGGTCCACTATTATCATTTCGTAGTCTGGGTCAACTTTTACCGTATTTCTGTTCAACTTCACCCATTGGCACCGAAACAAAGGTACCTTAAGGTCGGGTCCATAGTCAAGTTCCCATATCTCCTCTATGCGGCCATAATATCTTTCCTTTTTCTCATATGGTTCTATGGCATCTATGCATGCACCACTGTTTTGATTGGTGCTCCTTTTATCTTGTGCTATCGTGTAAAATGTATTGTCATTTATCTCATACCCCTTAAATGTAGCGACATTCCAGGATGGTTGCCTAGCCAACATGAACAAGTACTTATCAATACTCTCATCACCCTGACATCATTTTCTCAACCAATTGCCAAAAGTATTCATGTGCTCTGTTGTAATCCATCCATCACTCTTTCCTTGGTTCTCGAATCGTAGGGTGTTCTTGTGCATGTCGATATAAAGGTGCACCATGGTGGAGTGCTGCAGAACTATGTAGTGTGCTTTTTTGAAAGAATCGTCCATCGTGCTTTTATATGGTTTCCTCCCTAGTGTACCATTTCCACTGAGTCTTCCCTCATACCGTGATTCAGGAACACCAATAGGGTCTAGGTCACGAATAAAATCAATGCAGAACTCAATGACCTCCTCTGTTCCATAACCCTTAGCGATGCTTCCTTCCGAGCGAGCACGGTTGCGAACATATTTCTTTAGTACTCCCATGAACCTCTCAAAGGGGAACATGTTGTGTAGGAACACGGGACCGAGAATACTAATCTCCTTAACCAGGGGAACTAGAAGGTGAGTCATGATATCAAAGAAGGATGGTGGGAACACCAACTCAAAGCTGACAAGACATTGGGCCACATCCTTCTACAGGTTAGCTACATCTAATGGATTGATTGCCTTCTGAGAAATTGCACTGAGGAATGCACACAACTTCATGATGGTTAATCGTACATTTCGATGTAGTATTCCTCTTAATGCAACAGGAAGCAATTCTGTCATAAGCATGTGGCAGTCATGAGACTTTAGGTTTATAAATTTCTTGTCTTGAACATTTATTATACCCTTTATATTCGAGGAGTATCCAGATGGGACCTTGATGTTGTTTAGGACTTCAAACATGATTTCCTTCTCTTCTTTGCTAAGAGTGTAGCTAGCAGGTCTGAGGTAACGGTGCCCATCGTCTGTCTTCTCTGGATGCAGATTATCTCATTGATTCATATGTTGCAGGTCCTGTCGTGCTTCTAGTGTGTCCTTAGGCTTCCCATACACACCATGAAGCCTAGCAGGTTCACATAAAGATTCTTCGTCAGGAGCATCATATCAATCGCGTTGCGTACCTCTAGGACTTCCCAGTATGGTAGCTCCCAAAATATGGACTTCTTCCACATGGGTGCATGTCCGTTAGCATCTTTGGGAACAGGCTCGCTACCAGGTCCCTTCCCAAATACTACATGTACATCCTTCACCATATCAAATACAGCCTTGCCACTGTGACTGGCATGCATCGGTCGATGATCTGCCTTACCTTTGTAATGCTTGCCTTTATGACGTGAGTTGTTGGAAGAAAATGATGGTCGCCCAAGTACATGACCTTTCGACATTTCTTTAAGAATACACCTCTAATGTCATCAAAACAATGTGTGCATGCATTATATCCCTTGTTCAACTATCCTGAAAGATTACTAAGAGCCGGCTAGTCATTGATTGTAACGAACAACAACGCTCACAGGTTAAAGTGTTCCTGTTTGTACTCATCCCAGACACGTACACCTTTGATCTTCCATAACTCTAGAAGTTCGTCAACTAATGGACTCAGGTACACATCAATGTCATTGCCAAGTTGATTTGGTCCTTGGATGAGCATTGGCATCATAATGAACTTTCACTTCATGCACAGCCATGGTGGAAGTTTTTATATACATAGATTTACAGGCCAAGTGCTGTGACCGCTGCTCTGCTCCCCGAAAGGATTCATGCCGTCCGTACTCAAAGCAAACCTTAGGTTTCTTGCATCTTCTGCAAACTCGAGGAACTCTCTGGCGATTGCTCTCCACTGGGACCCATCAGCGGGGTGTCTTATCATATTATCTACCTTACGGTCTTCTTTGAGCAATTTTGCATGATCTTTGTTTCTAAACAAACATTTCAAGCGTGGTATTATAGAAGCATACCACATCACTTTGGCAGGGATTCTCTTTTTGGGACGTTGTTCGTTGGGGTCTTCCCCCTCAACCTCACCAAGGTCATCTCGCCTGATCCTATACCGCGATGCATGGCATACCGGACATTCATCTAGTGTCTCCAACTCCTTGTCGTGGTAGAGATGCATTCATTAGGGCACGCATCTATCTTCTTGATTTCTAATCCCAGAGGGCAAAGGATTTGTTTTGCTTCATATGTTGTGGCGGGCAACTCATTATTCTTTAGAAGCATCTTCTTTTGGATTCTCAGTAACTCCCCAAAGCCCTTGTCTGAGACACCATTCTTTGCCTTCCATTTTAGAAATTCTAGTGTGGTACCTAACTTTTTCTGCCCCTCTTCACATGTCAGGTATAACAATGTCTTGTGATCCTCAAGCATGTGATCAAACTTTTTCTTCTCCTTTTGGAGTTCACAGTCTCTCTGTGCATCACGGATGGCCTGACCAAGTTCGTCAGGCATCTCATCTTCTGCTACTACCTCTTCTTCATCTTCTCCCATTGCAGTGTCACCAAAGGAATCAGTGTATTTAGCGAAGCCACGAATAATATTGTTGTCATCCCCTTCTTCTTCGTCGTCTTCTTCCATCAAAACGGCGTGTTCTCTGTGCTTAGTCCAACAGTAGTTTGGCATGAAACCCCACCAAAACAGGTGTTCTTGAAGGACCCTTGAGCAAGAATAACCTCTCTCGTTCCAGCATGTGACACATGGGCATGACATAAAACCATTCTTCATATTTGTCTTGGCCACACTTAGGAAACCATGCACGCCCGTCATGAACTGTGAGGAGCGGCGGTCAGAATTGTACATCCATTGTCGATTCATCTGCATTACATGACTCATACACACCATGTCAAAAGAGATCCCAAATTATAGTCTCTGTCATTCAACATGATTACACTAAAAACATGATCTTATTCCATCCTACATACAAATGTGCACAACCCCAAGTATCACTAAACAAAGTAATAAACCTACAATGCATTTCAACAAAAAAGGATTTCATGACCAATTCCAACTAAAATAGACAGATCATTAATGGGCTTCTCCTCCTTGCTCACTGCCTTATTATCCACACTGCCAGCCTCCTCGTAAGGCAAAATAGTTGCCTCCTTCTTATGCTGGCTCCCTACCACATCATCATCCACACCTGCACTCTCATCTGTCGTTAATGCCTCCTGCTCTGCAAGATACTCTTTAACACGAGTCTCATACGCTTCCTCCCAGTACCATCCCTTGCATGATCCTGTGCCATCCCACTGAAATTACAACAACATAAATGAGAAGACTGTTAATTAGCCGAAATCATCACGATCAATGGCTCCAAACCATAAAATAATTAACATGACAAAATAAATATCTCTCATTGCGATCCAGACATGTGTAAAAGATACGACCATTGTTTGCACTCTCCTTCCTCACTCGGTACTCCTCCACAGTCTTCTTCTTAAACTTGTCGCACGAAATGAACGGGAGGTCCGACCTCAATCGCCTAGGTTGACGTGAGCCCGAGGAATCAGAAGCGGTCGCCATCTACTCTCTAAACTATAATACCCGGTTTTAAGAACAAAACCAGATAGACACCATTTGTGAGTCTCTGAAGACAAATCTCACAAATGGCTATAATTAAAGGGCAGTATCAGTAAACAATGCTAATAATATATAACGTACATAGTAAAAGAGAGATATACCCTTTGGTAGCTATCAACGGTAGGACACTCCGACCTTCAGATGTTGATTCCACTCCACTGGATCCATACTGATTGATTGATCACAAGCCTAAAAGTCTTCCTAAAGTGTGGGGGAATGGCAAGAGTGAGTTCATGTCGAACTCTGTAAATATAGAAAAGGTAGTGTAATCCCATAACCACATGATCAAGTGTAATTGAATAATAAATTGCACATAAATAATTTAAATGAACATACAATTCCCTCAGTTTTTCGGGCCACCCGTAACCATGGGCACGGATGATATATTGATTTAACTCTGCGCAGAGGTGTACACTTTCACTGTGAGTCATGTTTTATAATTTAGTGGGTTAATTACTCCCAAACCACCGCAAAACATATAAAGCCACATATAGGTTCTTCTAACCAATCAGGGACGTAGAAACCTCATATGTAGGAACCCTCTTCCAATATGGCACAATCCTTTCCGGCTATACTCATAAGGACAGAGGCTGTCCTATACCCAACTCGCAGACCACTAACAAGTAGAAAAGGTCCTACAAGTGACTAGAGCCAGAGCTATATAGCCCTCGCAGTTGTATAAAAAGTCCTAGCTTTTGCTAAAGGATAACATTCATCATAAATTTATTTATATCACATTTCATTAAACAAGCTCAAGATCATGGTCATAGAAAGAAAAACCCAAGCTATACTTTCCTTAAACTTAGATCCTTCTTCAAGTCTCAAATCTTTGTAGAATCACTTCTTGATCTCCACTTCTTCTTAATTCACCAACGTAAAGCTCACCGACTGGACATGATCGTAGAACACCACACAAGCATTCCGAACAAGCATGCACATAGCAAACATACTAAATTAGAACAATACACCAATCAATGAAATGGTTAGAAAACTAATCTACGCAATACTAGGGTCACGCAAACACCAAAAGCACTCTAATCAGAGCCATGATGCGAAAGAAACGACTAACAAAAGAAAACTATATACTTTATTAGTTGCAAAAGCATAGTCAAGGATATATTATTATATACAAAGGGAATATGAATATCGATGAGCTCTGAAGATATATATACAATGAATTGATATAGAACAAAAAGATATCTTGGATTGATCTAGAAGTGGCCGGATAGAATTTTGAATAAGGGAATAGCTGATACATGATAAATATAGAGGAGGCATGTAGACGTGTATATATATATCTCACATGCAAAAACAGCATGCAGCAGCGGTAGACAATGGCATGGTAACTAACAGAGAGGATGGAAAACATGGAGATGGCTCACCCACGTACAGCTACGAACGGGCAGCATTAAAGGTCTTTGCATGGCTGGTCGTATGTGAAGAAGGCAGCCGTGGAAATTCCATGTGCACGGTCGTGCTCCTCCATCAGTGATCCGCAGAGGCCGGCGGCTCCAGGCGATGGACATGGCGACTTGCAGATGGCAGCTGACGAACTTGTTGGACAGAATGGGCAACAGCCAGGTCTCTCCCATCACAGTAACGACAGCTTCAGAGAAGACGAGGAGTTGACGAGCAGTCAGGATCAGTGTGGCAAGAATGGAAGCTGGGCAACAGAGAGCCACGTATAGAAATCATGGAATTGCTCACCTAACATATACAGCCTTGACGTAGATGACGGTTAGATGTAGATGAGATGGCAGCGACTTAGTCTTCCCGTGACGAAGGTTCTGAAGGAGGCTCCAGACGATAGAGAACCATTGGTATACAAAGTATATGCATATAATTAAATACACACACGTAGGCATGGATGAAGGCAGCCGGCGGCTCAAGATGAACGGCGGCGAGCTTCCTGCAAATATCGGCATCATGCCATGAGTAGAGTTGAACGAGAAAGAGATATCGACGGCTTCGGACGACCAAGGAGAAACTCGGCGAGCAGCTTACGGTGCGGCAGCGAGACGGCGATATCGAGTTGGAGGCAGAGCTCGACAATAGTGACTGGTTCTCGGCGGCGGCGGCTCAAGCGAAAGCGAGAGCCTACGCTAGGGTTCTGAGAAGGCGGCACGGATACGAGAGCTGAGACTTTATAGGTGAAAAGGATGTGGCGCGAGCGCACGCGATGACAGGCGCACAGGCGGAGTCTGGCTCGAGTTCGACACTCAATTCGGTGAAGATGATGACGCTGTGAGACTTGGGCCATAGCCCGATCGGCCCGAAAGAAACTGACCAAGCTGGCTTGCCAAATCACGCGGACCGAAAAGAGAGGAGGCCAACACGGCTGCTCGGCCAAGTTCCAGAAAGAATGAGGAAGAGAATAAACTCCTTTTCTTTTTGTTTTGAGAATCTTTTCAAATACATTTTGAAATAGAATTTTATCTCCTTTTCAAAAGTAACCAAAATCAAGCACTACGATATAAAATATGCAGTAGCATGAATGTTCAAACATGTTTCTACTTCCTATGATAAATTTTAATTTGGTGAAAAATATTATTTACCTAAGTTTTCATGCGTACAAAATACATAAATAAATCAATTTTACTCTATTTTTAAAATTATAAATTTTGGGGTGTTACGTAAACTCGTTTTGCACCAACTACTATAAATTTTTAATTTATGAATATATATAAATATTTATGGCACCATGCATTGTTGACACTAGAAATCAAAGCATTGAAGCTAGTTTTCATGAACTACTATAGCTTTCTTCATCCAACTATGCAACTAGCAAGCAATTTTTAGCTCAAATGGCATACAAATCAAGAAACGTCACTATTTGTCTTCTATTTTATAAAAACAATAAATCTTTCTTTTCTAGACCACGAAATGAGAAATGACATGGATGAATCATAAGAGAATGAAGTCTCTAACCTTTACAACGGAAAAGGAGGGGGACTAGATGAAAATCACAGATGGCCGAAGAGGATGAAAAAGACGCGCCGGCGACGAGCAAGAACCGAGAGCTGCAAATGGCTCGGGTTAGGGGAGGAAAAAAGGTGGTATTTATGCCGGGACTTATAGTCCTGGGTCGTATCTAGAACCCAGACTAAAGGTCAACCTATAGTTGTGGTTAGTGCCAAAACCCAGGATAAACTCTTTAGTCCCGGCTGTCATTTACAGCCGGGACTAGAGATTGATCTTTAATCCCAGTTGATAGCTTCAACCGGGACTAACATAACCTCATCTATCACTGGGCAGAAAAAGCTACCTCTAGAGCTGTTCGAAGGGGCTTTAGTCTCGGTTGGTGAGACCAACCGAGATTAATCATGTTTTTAGTCCGGGGCCATAAAATGGCCAGGACTAAATATCCGATTCAAAAGCCATTATTGCACGAGACCGAGAAAGAGGTGAGACGGCGGATCATGGTGGTAGCAAAGCACCTGAGTAATTTCATGAATCACTGCATCATACATTTTTTGTCGGCACTCTCGTAGTGCACATCTTTTTTCTACTTTCGCCTTGTGTGGCTATTGTATATTGTTTTGGTTGTACTTTGTCCGTCAAAGCTTTCCCTTCTTTTTAATATAGCGGGCTTCTGCCAGTTTGTTTTTCTAAAAAAAACTTCTATTACAAAAATAGAGGCAGTATATCCACACCATATTTTTATAAATTTTCAAGCGACGTAGAGAAAACAACTTCAGTGTCTTTTGCTTATATATATGACAGGAAGGACAAGGATTGTCACTTGCTCTTGACACAAATCTAAGCAAGAATGCCCTATGGGGTAGACATCAAATACTCAAGCGCGAGAAAATCAGGCGGTGAACTCTCAATTTCCATCTAGGACTAGGGGTAGCAGTTGACTTTATGGGTTTCCCTAACCTTATAAATATTATTGTTTTGTTACATAGTCCTATTTAATAACATCATTATATAAGAAGACTTCGGAAATGCTCAAATGTATAACCATTTTTTTTAGAAAAACGCAGAACCTTTTGGTCACACAGTTAAACCCATAGGAGGTACCTCACATTAAAAAACACAGGGTTATGCATGTAAAACTATACCTAACTATCACAAGTTTTAGGAAAATGAATGAAACAATGTATAGAAATGAATGGGTAAATGATAGTATCTCAAATATAATCACATAAAGGAATACAAATATATTTTACATAGGAAAAAGTCTACATTACATCCCTCAACTTTTGCACGTGTCCGTTTTTTCTCTCTGAACTTCAGAACTGGGCAAAACACCTCCCTAAACTTTTAAAACCATTCATCTTACCTCTCTAACCCTGTTATAAGCGGTTTTGATGGTGATTTTGTCATTTTTGTTTTATTTTATTTATTTTAGATGAATATTTTAAAAATCATAGTATCACAAAACAATCATAAAATGAAAATCTAATTTTATTAGACTACATGAGTAGACCTACGCAGTGAGTATATAATATGGTATGTTTTAGTAGAAATATTTTATTGTAGCTTTATATCTTTTTGGAAAATTATAGCTTTATGTCTACAATTTAATGTATAACTTAAATTTTGTACACATTGAACCATGTATGACTTAGTTGTAAATTTATTTATATTTAACGAGCATAAACCTAAAAAAACTATAACTAAGTTATACATTATCCAATGTGTATGAAATTTTTACTATGGTTTAAGCATGCCATAATTAGACCAACATAAAAACTTCATCACAATTAGATCATAGAAACTATAACTATAAAATATTTCATTTAATACTAAAAAAGCATAGATATAAATGTATCATAAAAATTTGTACTAAAGCAAACCATATTATATGTTCGCTATGTAGATCTACTCATGTAAAGTTTAACAAAATTATGTTTTTCATTTATGATTTCTGTAATTTACTATGATTTTTTAAAGAGTTAGAGGAAATAGATAAAAAAAAAGATGTTTTGCCCGATTTCAGAGGGAAACGGACCTTTCGAAGTCAAGGATGTAAGCGACTTTTTTTTTTTGAGAGGAATGTAAGCGACTTTTCAGGAGTTTGATTTGAAACCAATGCAGCCCGTTTATTTCATGGGCCCCAAAATCAAATGCCCATTCCCTTAGACCAGGCCAAATTTGCTTTGGAGTAGCAAATGTGCGATATCGCTATTTGCTGGCGGCCCGTTGTCCGGCCGGACGAAATCCGGAAACTGAGATGTCAGACACTGACAGTCTCGAACTCTCGTTCCCCGAAGTCGTCGCGGGAATCCGCCCGTCGCCGCCGGCGTCTCGCTCCCGCAGCTCACCTGCGCTCTCAACCACGAAATCGTCGCCCTACACGGCTTCCAAGTCGCAGGATGCGGCGGCGGCGGCGTCCACATCCTACGTGGCCGCGTCTCTACCTCCGCTTCCGCCGCGCCGACGTGTCAGCTTCCCGTCCACTCCCCATTTGTCCTACTATACTATTATTTGCTCCGCCGGCAACTATTCGCCCCTCCCCCCACTAAATCCGCGGCCCGTTTCCTCCCAAGCGTGGTGACCATGGCGGCGCAGGGATCCCTCGTCGTGTGGAGGGCGGTATTCGCGGCGCTGGGCGTGCTCATGGTGGCCACGCTGGTGTACACCTGTGCCACCGACGGCTCGCCGTTCCGCGCCGACCTGCTTACGCCGTAAGTACTGCTTATGTGCTCGCTTGCGGATTGGTATGAAGCTATTGCGAGTTTGTGGAAATGGGTATTGACTGGTGAGGGTTGTGGATGGTGGAACTTGTCTGTCCGTCGATCATTTCAAAGCAACAACGAGCCACTCTTACAGTCTTATTACCTTATGTTCTCCGGTTTTAAGTGGAGTTTTCATTGTGAAACGCTAAGGAGACGTGATGAACTGGTAATGGTGTAGCTCCTGCAAGATCGTCTATGTTGTGTTCTGAAGTTAAGTTTGTTAATGAGCCTTAGTTTTATGTATATGCTATGCAATGAGTGTTTTATAGTCCCATCAGTCTGTTTATCTTGCAAAGTTGCAAGGTGTTGTCGGTGTTTTAACCATTATAATAGAAATATAGTCTTGCTCATTGGTGCAAATTGTGTTGATTGTTTTGCTATACGCAATGAAGTTATGCAAAATACATTCATTTGAAATTTTTGTAATTCTTTGCTGTGTGTAGGTGGATGGTGGCAACCCTGATTGACTTTTATGTGAATGTAACTGCAATCTCGGTAATGCCTTGATTGTTATGACTTTAATTCTTAAGCAGACACTTTTTACAATGGTTTTCACCTAAAACTTGTGAAGTTACCATCTTTATGAGAATGATTTTGCTGTTAGGGCCCCTTTTTTATAATCCTTGGTAGGTAACAAGAGGCACTGTCAAATTTCATTTCTAACTCTACTTAAGTTAGAGATTCTTCTTTTGTGGTGTTTCAGGCTTGGGTTATCTACAAGGAAGCAAACTGGATTAGTTCTGCCGTGTGGGTGATTCTGTTGGTTTGCTTTGGCAGGTATTTAACTCCTTATCTTTAATATTTTGTAGCTCTTAGTTTTATAGCTTCGTTTTGTGCTTCTATATTTCTGTTTGACTGGATGTGTTTTATCGACTTGATGTTATCCCCCCCCCCCCCCATTTTTTGTTATTTTATCTTTTCAGTGCTGCTACCTGCGCTTATATTGTTAAGAAACTTTTTGAAGTAACATCTGCAGGGTCATCCCAAGATCCACTTGACCTTCTGTTTATCAGGTAGAGTGCCAAAATCTTCATGAATAGTTATTTGGATTTCTATACCTTTGGCTACTTAACTAGCATACTTAAGGCCCTGGCTAGTTGCATTCTAGATGTTGTCTAATATACTGAAGCCGCAAATTTCATTCCACCAAATTCCTTTCTGCTACTCTGCATATTGCAGCTCCACGTGCTGACCTTGTTGATCGAATGAGATATCCAACAAAATTAAGTTGATGATAATTTGTCTTGACATGTATTCTCAAAAACATTTTCAGGCAAGGTAGTCTATCCCAAAGAAAGTGCTCTTATATTGTAATTGGAAGGGTTGTTTTCAGCATTCTGGGGATATTCATTGCTGCGGTTGTCACATATACTGTCATCACTGATGGACTACCTTTTAGGAAGGAATTGCTGACACCGTAAGTGGATACAGTTCATACTTTGTTGCTTTCTTCATTTCTGAAGCCCATTGAGCTAAATGTAACTGATGCAAGTGTGAAAAGAGTAACTAAATGCAAGATTGCAGCATCCCAGGAACAATAACTGCGCAGTTCTAGGTTATTTTAACTTTCCAAATACGTAGTTAATGTGACATATGGGAATCCTGCTATACGCTGAAGTTATACTCGAGATTAATTGCAAAACTTTTATATCGACTTCTTTTGATGAAACTGTAGTTATTGTCAGAACTGTAAAAATTGCATCTTCGAGTTAAGTTTCGCAGATCCCCAAAAAGAGTTAGGTTTCACAGACATTCCAGTTAATCTACGTGACCTCGCACCCTTCCCACCCCCGCCCCCACCCCACCAAAAAAAAGAATGCTGACCCATTGAATCTTGTTAAATGCTATGTGTGTAATCTGAGTAGTAGGTACCATGTCCCAACGTATTGACATGTGAGCTTCAGTCTCTCCCGTACCACTACTCAACCCTGGCCCCATTCACTCCTTCCTGCCCTTTCCTGCTGCAGCAGTTGCAAGTCATGGTGATAGGTTGTGGGCTTGTGGCAACCTTGATGGCTATGATGGTTTTTTTATGAGAGTGTTGGTGTCATGTGGGGCCACACCTACAGCTGCCAGAACAAGAGGGTAACATAATCCTAGATTGATTAGTTAGATTGGGAGAAAAGTCAGGAGAACTGGTTCGCTTGTTGCGTATGTAATCCCGGACGTTGTACTCTAGAAATCTAGCAATGAAACAATCTTCCTCCTATCCTCTCTCTAGTTAGTACCTCTCACGGTCAACATAAGCTGGGAGCAACGAGGCAAGGAGCCTTGGCAGCCGGCTGATCACCACTACCACCTAAGAATCCTTGGCTCTCCACCTCCAATTCCTCCACCAAGGCATAATCGCATAAGAGCTGGATTAGGGCGTACCCAGTGCCGTAGGCTCCTGCAATGCGAGGTTTGGGGAAGGAAAAATAACCAACAACCTTTCTGGCACATATGTGCAGAGGCTGGTGCTTGAACTCTGGACCTCTTGGTCACAGGCGGTAACGCTCTACCACTTGCACCAAGGCCGCCCTTCCCCAGAAGAGCTGGATTAAAGAAAGATTTTTTTTTTTGGGGGGGGGGGGCGGGTCGAAGTTGTGATGAATTCAACAACTGCTGTTACTATTTTTTGATATTTGCCTTTTACTATTTTTTATTTTAAATGGAAAGCTCATACATGTGTTGGATGGTTTAGATGCATAGTTCTACTCAAAGCATACTTATCATTTATCAAACATAAATCTCAAGTTTAATGTTTCACTTGTGCACTCAGGTGGATGGCAGCAACCTTAATTGATTTCTACATAAATATCTTTGCAATATCGGTAAGACAACTTAAACTTTGAACTTAATGGTTCATAATATTTACATTTGATATCCTACTCTACACTTCTCTCTTTTAGACCCTGGTACACAATTGTGTTTGAACGTAATGGTTATTCTATATATGTTTAATGATTCACGAATTCTTACTGGGTGCAGATGATTCTAGATAGGGATGCACTTTGACATTAATATTTTGCTCCCTAATAGGTATTATGGCCAAGTGTTAATATTTGATAATATGCCTACAGGTCTGGGTTACTCACAAGGAGTCATCTTGGATATCAGCTACCATTTGGATTGTCTTGTTGATATGCTTTGGAAGGTACATAGATCTTATTTTGAGGCTCCAAGCACCAAAAACTTACCTTTTTTTTTACTTTAATACTCCCTCCATTCCAAATTTTTAAGTCGTTCTGGCTTTTGTAAGTTCATAGATTTAGGTATGCACCTAGATATACATTATTTATGGATACATAGTAAGAGCTATGTACCTAGAAAAGCCAAAACAACTTATAATTTGGAATGGAGGGAGTAGAATCCATTTACTGTGTGCTGACTTTGATGCAACACTTTGTTAGCCATGTAGTTTCTATCTTATCTTCAGTTTGTTGAGTGGTATAGCATATCTAATTTTGTTGGAAGCAATCTTTATTTAAGAGCAATGGCCATGTCATTCATGGCAGGTAATGATGGCAATGAAGTTGTCCTCTAATATAGTATCTTTCTCTCCTGAGTTCTCTCCTCCCGACCGGGTGCCCTTCATCTGGAAGGTGCTCAGGCACTAGCGCTTATAGAGAGAAAATATTGTTGTTCTTTGTGCCAGCACCTTGGTCCCGTGTGGTAGGTCAGATGGACAGCTACCCTTGTGCGCCTGCTCTTGCTGGCAAGACTTGTGCACACACCCATGACAGTATCATAATTGGGTCTGCTCTTGCATGAATGCAAGGTGGGGCTATTGTAGATGTGGGACTTTGCCATCAACACTTTGCCTACATATGTGTATCTTGCACCCTCATAATCAATCTGCAATCTTCAGTCTGATATCTTGCTTACAGAAACTAATTGATATAGTCGCTAGCAAATCTAGTTGTGACTGAACAGTACTAGTAATTGCCCAACAATTATTATTTCTGGAGAGTCCCATGTTTGCATAAGAGATTGTCAGAATACTTCTACTAATCTTAACATAAAGTTTAACTATTCAATTTATATCACTTAAATGTTGAAATTAATTATTATGTGTTAACCAGCAATGTTTGTTGATGTCTGTAAATTATTAGTTTGCTATCATGGTATGTATATGTTTTCATACGAATAACTTCCTCAGGGTTATTCCCGATTCATATATGTGGGTGGTGCTTTCTTTGAAAAGTTATGATCTAGTACAATATTTTAACCCTGTCAAGTATGTGAAGGATCAATTGTGCATTTGGGATGCATATATTTAGATTTATTGCTTTTATGGTTATTATGCATTCATATGAGTGATATGTTGGCACACAAAGTTGTGAGCCATATTGATGATTTTATAAGTAATTTATTGACCTTCATTCTTTTCTTTCCCCTTCTGTGCCTTAGCATCACAACATGTGCCTACATTGTCCTCCAACTTTTCAAAGCATCATATCAAGATCCAATCTACCACGTGCTATTGAACTCTCACAGCAAGTATGGAATTTCAACTTCACTGTGATAATTCATCTCCTATGATCCTGGTTAGCTTACAGTTGTCTTTTACTTCAGCTTGTCATCTGATCATTGATTTTCCATTCATAATTCACTTGTTTGAAATGTAGGAAGATTTGAAAATTCATTGAAGTTTTATGTGCAGCTTGGCTGGTGATATTAAAATGTTCCTTCTGTCTATATGTAAGGTACCATAATTAACGGGACAGCAGGATAGCAATTAGAGAAGTTATTCTGTTTTGAATAAAATAACTCACGTGCTGACTTCTCTGAAAAACGAACTGTAACCTGAAGTTCTTATTGTATTTCTGATTTAAATTTGTTGGACATTAATCTCCTTTTATTGGCATCATTGTTGTTGTCCTGAATCGCTCAATGCAAACGATATAGAAAACCAAGTGATGGTTTTATTTTGAATGATGCACTAGACACTTGATGATGCACTAAGAGTCAGCTGCTGGGTGTCAGCAGTCAGTTGGGCAGATTAGCTCAGGGCCAAGCCCTTTGAGAATGGATTGAGGTCAAGCCTCTAAAGGTTCAGCAGTCTCTAGCAGGGCACTCTATCTTCAGCTTGGTGTGCCAGGATCAGTGTCAGCAATGATCAGATCAGCCGCAGGAGGATCAGGAGGTGAGAGACCCCCTCCAGGGGACAGAAAAGGGAAAGGGTGAGGGGAAGGGAAGGTTGTTGTGCCTCAAGAGAAAATAAAGAAACCAAAGATCTCCAGAGAAACTTGTATGACAGTACAAGCAGCAGTAGCAGGAGTAGAGCACCGATAACATGAGGGGGACAGATGTATTTTCTGTGTGGAGAAGCAGCAGCCCCAAATCCAGTCTACCCTTCGACAGATGTATGCACTCTCACCGGCTTGAGTTGATTGGTGACGAGGGCACTCAATGGGCTCAACAGAGGGAGCATCAGAGGCAGGAGCAGGAGAGACAGCCAGAGCCAGTCGGATTTCCTATGGCCATAGTTGCTCGGCTTCTAGAGCTTAGAGGATACAAAATTTATTTGTGCCTCAAAATGAATGATTCACAAAACCAAGACAGCACGTGGACCCTGCTGGACTGATTTGCAGGCCCTCTTCTATAGGGATGTGCTCAGGGGAGTGTCAAGCTATATACTCACCACATGATCACAGGTGATGTCTTTACAGCAATGGTTGCTATTCTTGGTAATGAGACATATCCTTTTGATCTTGCGGGTCTATCGGTTAGTGAATGGGAAGAGAATGCCATATCCGCACATCATTTGTTATCTCTTGGCTATGTGCATCCACTTTCCTCAGCAAATGCAGAGGCCTCCCAAATCCCAATAGATGCTCAAAACATACTACAAGCCACCGGTGGCTACAGATAGGAGGCGTGGAGGACGATTCTTAAGAGAGGTTCATTGCCACATACAAGTCGATGAACTAGTCCAAGCAGAGGAAGACTTAGCCTTGAGAGAGGCAGAGGTTAGTGCTGGATTAACAGGATTTGCATATTGCACTCGATTCAGAGGAGACGCCTGCATTCCCTAAAGCAGCTCATGATGACGCCACATGTACCTGTAGCAATGAGCGCATTGTGCAAGACATGTCTCAAGGGAAGTCTCGTCAGGAGTGTGGATATGCAGTGACGACCTATGCTTTGCTGTCACAACGAAGTAGACGGCCAAAAAAAAAAGTAAAACAACGTAATAGATTGACTTTTGAATTAGGTGTTGCCAATCCGTCATCATTTCCCTACGCACTCCAAAGTCTAACAGAACTTCCTACGCTATCAATTTTCAGGTGAAACTCCCAGCCAAGTACAAGTACACCATATACATGCACCTTTTTTTTTTTGACAACTCATATACATGCACCTTGATGTTGCCTCGTTCACCTGCACCATGGTCAAATCAGCATTGGCCATTAAACAAATCCATTCTGTTTTCCCTGGACGACATCGGCAAAGCTTGCAAGTGAACTCCTCTTCGAGTACCAAACAGACTGCACCATGGTCAAATCAGCATTGGCCGTTACTGGCTGCAGCTGCCACGGATCCTAGCTACAGTAATTTCGTTGTAGTAATTTCAGCGCCGAGCACTACTGATTAGCAGTGAATAGAAAACCCAACAAAATTGTTAGACCCAAATATACCCATGATGTCATTTTAACAGCCGCTCCGGAATCTCTCAGACATAATGTCGGCACGTACTAGAAAAGAGGCGGCGGAGAGATTGGATGGCCGGCAGCGCATGAGGCGGCCCTCCACAACGTTTTGCTGGAGTAGCTACGTGAGGATCAGGCACAGTCGGCTCATCAGTGTGCTCATCTCTACCGGTTTACCACCGCCTCAGCTCAGGTCATCATCGCTCATCCCTAGCAGGGCAGAGCTCTCACAGCACCAGCAGCAGGTTCCCTTAGCTCTCAACCCAGGGATGACATTGAGTATGAGACTATACGGGATAAACCAGGTGGTGGGATAAAATAAAGGAGAAGAAAAGGAAAAGAAAAAATGTATCACTAATGATAACAAGAGTCCCACATGTCATAAGAAAGTATTTGGGTCATAAACTCATAATTAAGGATTGTTGCTAGAGTTGACGAGCTGTTGCTGGAGTTGCTCTAGTTCCTGCACATTACAATCACATGGGCATTTGCAACAAAAGCGCTGCTTATTTGATACACACTACAATATAAATTCCTTCCTCTGCGAAGATGGAAGACAAAATCTTCATGATTAAAACCATCGTTTGCAATTGTCACTAATACAAATGTAACACGCAAAACACTACAGATTTCAGATGCACAACTTCTTGATCTAGCATTTGCTTCTGCTCCCTGCTTCAGCCTTGTGAACTGCATGGCTTGCCTACAGTCAAATAAATTTTGCACAAAAGAATCAACAGGCTACAGATGACATTAGCTACTAAGTTAAGGTGACTAATCATGGCTTCTGGTGCATCGTTGGGTCCGGCAATTTGTTTGGACTCTCTTGCCCAACTTTCAGAGCGTTTGGTTCGTCTATGGCCATCGGACTAGTGTCATTCGGCTGCACGCAACAATAATTGTATAAAAATTTATGCTTTGGTACACCGGACCACGCTAATGTTAGTGGTATGAGCATGTCCAAGAAGCTGTTGATATGTTTAATGTTCTGATAAATAGCACTTACAAAGGTTTGTTTCGAGGAGCCAACTCCATCAGCCACAGGTCCAGTGCCTTTAGAATGTTCTGCAGCTACACTATCGACATCCTGCACAGTACAAAAACAAGAAAACAAGAATGTCAGTAATGGAGAATGATATATAACTAGAGAAAAAGAAAAGTTCTCGCTATGAGCCTATAATTGCTCCAACAAGAATCAGTAAAACAGATGACTGAAAAATGGAGTCATGAGCAGGGAAACATAAGAATTGCTAAAGCACATGGGGAGAAAACACTTACGATCAATCTCAAGCATCACAACAGAAACTACTCTTTACTGTAACTCTTTTACTGCATAGGCATAGCACTATCAATCTCAGAAACCTAATTTGCAAAGCATACGTTGCCCAGCGACTATATCAGATGCTGCCACACTGTAGATGAGAGAAAGCAACAATGGTGGGGGTAGATACTGGACAGTCTCCACTTTCATCTGTCCCAATATCTAAAGTCATCTACAGATTCATAAGTATATGGGCAAGACAAAGATGCTGCCCTACAGTTTGGTCATCAAGTCAACTATTGGTATTTGGCATAGTACTGGCCCCCATATAACTATGTTTGCCACAAAGGAGCTGATTCCAATCCCATATGGTCCTGGGAGAGCATTTTTGTCTCTCAAGTCAGGTTTCATGTCAAGCCATACCACATGAAAACATTGCACCCTGCACAATTTTCAGGGTAACTGATCCCAACTGTCAAAGGTATAGTAAGAAATAGGGATTGTCCTATCCCCTCAACCAAACAGAAAACAGGGACTGCCCATCCTAGAAATTGGGTTGAGTCCCTCCCATCCCACCATGTCCCCAAAACAAACACAGGCTAATAGAAGTTCTTACATGCCTTCTAGTTGAAGCACACCTTATATACCAATACCAAAAAAAACATTTGAAACTTCATTGATACATCATTAAATTAGCACAAGTTAAATTAGAGAGGTACCTGATCAACTGCCTCTGTCTCAGCAGATTCTTTCTTCATTCTTAAATTCTGTATACTGCCCCTCCTATGATAGAAAAGTGCACAAAATAGAACACACAATATAACCTACCTGAAGCAATTGGTGATACAAATTACATGAGGAAACAATAATAAATACCTCCCAGAGTCTTCCAAAGGCTTGGCATCATTCATTTCCACATCAGAATCAGCATCACATCTTTCATCAGGATTCTCTTTGTCTTCATCTTGCTATACCAAACATTAACACAAATTAGTAACAATATATTGACTCAATTATTTGCGAGTTACGACTCCTTGAGTCGTAAACTCCTAGTGGCAACCATGGAGATGGGATGAAGCTTCTGTAGAATTTTTCATTTGTATGCACTGAGAATTTCATATTTCATTAGGCTATTTTTTCGTATTTATCAGGGTGCATTATCCAAACTTTTAAATTGTTCCAATTTTGTAGATGCACTTCATGGCAATTTGATTATCTTTGGGTGTGTGTTACACATAGGGTTCTTTTATCTTTCCCTTCTTTTTTCATAGTTGCAATCTTTGCTTTCAAAGGTGTTGTGTAGTTTCACCATATAGTTGCACCTTTTCTTCCAGTTTTTGCAGTTCAACTAGTGGTCCAGTCCGGTTTCTAATGCAGTTCCAGGCATACAAACAGAACTATACAACAACAGGCAAGGAAATAGTAGAAAAAGAAATGCCTGCAAAACTACACCAGCATGAGCAGGACAAAACAATACTGGCCTTAGGACCAGGATTGTTTGACCAGCATATTTTTGGCTATTTACCCAGAATTGTCATTCTCAGTGTGGTGCTATATATTAGTCAAAATTGTTAACAGCCATTTACCCATCCCTAGTTACTTGGGAGTTGGTGTCAAAGTTATCCAGAGGGCTTTTATTTTGCGATGGCACAAATTTCTTTTCTTCTTAGCTATATGGATTGGTGTGAGTGGAGTGTGTTGGGAAGGTTTATTCTAGCCCTCCCATTTGTAAGATTGCTTTCTTAATGAAATGACACGCAACTCTCCTGTGTTGTTTGAGACAAAAAAAATGTTCCACTACAATCCAGATTTTCTTACTAATTCTATTCAAGAGTTCTGTCCACAACAACTCTACTAATATGGTCTTATCTTTGTGCCTGATTTATTTTAAAGGATAAAGAAACATCATCCAATTAATTTATTGCTTGTAACAGAATCCTCACCTCAGGTAACTCGGCCTCAGGAGGTCTCTCTTGAAATTGAACACTAGGAGCATGCCGGAGTTTTGAAAGATTATCTAGAAGTTTTGATTTTATATCATCCAATTGATTCCGTGTGTTTTTATTCTCCATGTTACTTGGAGCGACATGTAGAGTGTAATCCGGACCAAAATACTCATAGTACTCAGTAGGTGGCATCTTGTCAGTGAGCTCATGACCAAGGGCAACTCCTGTCTGCTCAAGAAATATGAAAAAAAAAAGGAGTTATTCAAAATTGGTGACATTAAAAGGCATATCAGAAATAACAATAGTGACCCCCATCCTCAATCACTCAGCAACATGAAAAGAATATAATGGACTCTGAAGAAGTTTAATTGTCCTGTTTAGAGCTGTGGCTGAATTAGTTGGAACTCAAAATAGATGATCCTTGAAGAAAATAAGTGTTTGGTTAAGACATAACCTATTCATATATAGTTTAAATACAAAGAGCCTATAACACAGTAAATAGCAAAAATTACTTTTGTGACATGTTAGTAATTTTAAACACTTAAAAGGCATACCCAGTGCCGTAGGCTCCCGCACTGCGGGGTCTGGGGAAGGGAAAATAGCCAGCAGCCATCCCTGCACAAATGTGCAGAGGCTGGAGCTTGAACCCTGGACCTCTTGGTCACAGGCGGTAAAGCTCTACCGCTTGCACCAGGGCCGCCCTTCTTAGTAATTTTAAACACTTCACGAAACTATTTACAAAATTAGCACTAGCCAGTAATCAGTAAGCAGAAAGTAGACAACATGGTACGAACAAATTCTTTAAAGAAAGACGAAGCATGCCATTTTTTTAAAAAAATGCAGAAACTATTGTATTGCATAAATAACTAATTTAAAAGAAAAATATCATCCTGGTATTTCAAATATCGATCTGATTATCCCAAAAATCATTAGGGTAAATAAAAATATCCTAATAAAAAAACTGAATTTAGACCACAGCTAGCAAACATATATGCAGATTACTTTTACAGAAGGTAGATTGTGTTTACTGGGTTCACAGCACAAACACAAGGGGAGACAAAGACAGCAAAAATGCAGATGGTCCTTTGAAGTGGGCAAAAAGAGAATGCTAGGAAATCAGTTACCTATGAAGTCACAAATCGACAACACACATGTGCTCGAAGAAAACCTTATATATGAAGTTGGAGAATACAGCATTTGTATCACACATTCCTAACATGATTTAGAAGGCTATTTGTGTGTCTTTCAAATATTACTTTTATGTGAGTATTCATAAATTCCAACCACTGTACCAATCGTCCAGCATATTCTAGGCTAATTCCAATAACTTCTTTGCAGTAAGGGGGAAAAATCTTACAAAGTGTTACATTCATAGTCTACTTAACAATTTAAAATAATTAATCAGACAAGTTTATTGGAATTAATAGAATAACAAACAACAGAAAAGTGAAACTGAAAAGGAATAGCATAACAAATGTGGGTTTCTCCCCATGGAGGAAATTGCCCTGTTACATACCTCATAGCACCAACACCGTGCAACATTTCTTATGGTATAACCACCGCCACCAAGCAGCAACAGAGGGACATTGAAGGACCTCATAAATCTCACACATTCTGCGTGACCCTTGATAGAGAGGTTGAAACAGCCCAACCTGTCACCTGATAATGAATCTGCACCACACTGGAGCACGACTGCGCCAGGGTTGAAGACCTCCATCACCTTGCCCATTATTGGCTTGAACAACGACTGGTAGCTCTCATCATCAATACCGTCGTCCAGCGGAACATTCAGGGAGTAATATTTACCCTTTGAGTGCCCAACATCACGAATGTCCCCTGTCCCAGGGAAATAATCCCCAAACTTGTGGAATGAGACCGTCATCACCCGGTCTGTGGTGTAAAAGGCCTCCTCCACGCCGTCCCCGTGGTGGATATCAATATCCACGTACAGAACGCGCTGCAATGCAATTACAGTTTACAAAACATGGGTAATTCAATCCATCCAATCCAACTATAGATTCAAAAGATTTCATAAAATTGTAGAGGTTTGGAATACCTGGTGGTACTTGAGCAGCTCGAGGATGGCGAGGACGATGTCATTAACATAGCAGAACCCGGAGGCCTCGCACTTTTTGGCGTGGTGGAGTCCGCCGGCCCAGTTGATGGCGATGTCATGGCCATGGTTGAGCTTGACGGCGCCGCCAACGGATCCCCCCGCGTAGGTCTGGCAGAAGCTGTAGAGTCCGTCGAAGACGGGGCAGTCCTCGCCGACGTTGAATCGCTTGAGCGCGCGGATCTGGTCCTGCTGCGTCTCGGGGGTGACGGAGCGTAGGAAGGCGACGTAGTCGTCGGCGTGGAAGCGGCAGAGGTCGCGGTCGCGGGCGGGGTGGGGGCGGAGCACCTGCATCTGGTCGAGGAGGCCGTAGCGGCCGAGCAGCGCGTGCGTCATGCGGATGCGGTGCGGCTTCATCGGGTGGCCCTGCCCGTAGTAGTAGTTGCCCACCTCCGCGTCGTAGAAGTAGCAGACGCGGCGCTTCGACCCGTCCGCGCCGGTGGTCGGCAGGGAGTTTCCGCCGCCGCCGGCAGACGCGTCCATCGCCGGATTAGCGCCGCCGCTTTCTCTTCGCTTGCCGCCGGCGCTTCGGGGGTGGATTTTTTTTTCGTCGGGCACCAAAAGGCGCTAGGCGCTCGACGGCGGCGTTTGAGTTGGGACTTGGGGACCGACCGTAGGATCCGATGGGTAGGACCGTAGGGGTACACTTCAGGAAAAAATCCTCCCAATAATACTTGGGCCATATTTTTCGAGCCAACTTGGGCCTGCGTGGGTAGGCTGCCTGCGCATTTTACAGTGTAAAGAATCTGGTTCGTGGAAGGGCCAAAACCGGCTCCGGCCCCCGGGCTCAATTTGCCCTAGGTCCAGGCATTTATAACTTATTGCCATTTTGCAATGACACTTCTTTAGTAACCTCTCCAATTCTGCTAAAAAAAAAACTCTCCAACGACGATATCACTCTTCTAAAATTCTACAATTTTATCATTGAGAGGGACAATTTCTTAATTTTGTTTGAAAATGTTATAACCCTCAGATATTTAAGCCTTATTTGGTAGGGTTTTGGCTTCTCCTAAAAACACCCCAACTCTAACTCCTCATGTATAGAGTAGCTTATTTGATGGATCAAAAGCCGTTTTGGAAAATGTTTAACAAAATAGCTCTAGTGGCAATTTTTTAATAATTGTATTAGGTTGAGAAGGATCCAGGACAAAACCTCTTTTGTGGCTCCGCCTCCTATACACACACACACGTAGCTTCGGCTCTTCTCGGCTTCTTGCAAGATGCCATTTTTTTGGGGTGTTTGGAGGGCTTCTTGCCTGAGCCAAACCTTGTTAAACGGGGCATCAGTAGTGGGTCTAACCTACAAAACAATGTGGTTTTGTGGAGGTTTTACCTAGTGGGGCCCATATATCATGTGGTTCCGTATATTAGAATAATTTATATTTTTCATATGAAGTTGAACGAGATAAATTTTGTATCAAAATTATTAATTTTGACACAATCTACAAGTTTATATTTGATAGTTATTTTAGTTAAGATCATTTAGAATCCCAAATATTTAATAAACGTTTGTGATTTCTAAATAATCTTAAATGAAAAAATTAAACGGAAAGTTTTAGATTTTGTTAAGCATTTTTGTGTAAATGTTTCTTCATTTGATGTCATTAAAAAGGTAAAAGTTTGAATTTCAAAATATAATAATTTAAAATAGATATTTGAGCCTCTAAACTAACTATCTTGTGCGAGTTTGTTCCCCTCTCTTTAAAATAGAACTTATCTCACCGATTCGGTCAAAAAAAAATGGAACTTATCTTTTTCATGGATCAATTTTTATGCATTTTTTATCTATTGTTTGGATTGAGTCACTGACATGCTTTTAGAATGGTTTTAGGTCTATAGAACTTGGTCACATCATAACTAGAAGCCCAACTGTAAATTCCTCCCTCAAAAAATTCTATTCTATTTTATTGTTTCCCTTCCAAAAAATCTATTTTATTGCCTCTTTTTGTGGATTCCATGATTTTTTGGGCTGCAGTTAATTCTTACAGTGTTAGTTTTAGTACATATCTAACCTTGCCCGTCCATAGATTTCCCACAAGCGCCTTGAAATAATGATTTTGAGGTTTGTTGACAAAACCCATCTTAAGAGAGGCATTTGAAAATTTATGATTAAAGGCAGCCGCAATGTGCATGCGGCCATAGCAATAAGGGTGGACCCCACCTATAATGAGCAACAACTAAAACTCAGTGCACAATGTATAAGGTCGTTTTGAGAATATAGGTGGGTCCCGCTTCAGTAAAAAAATATTCCACCCCCAACCTCCGTGAAATCTCCTACCCACGTGCGCCGAAGGAAAATATCAGGTTCAGGTCGTTCCTCAACCTTCCATCGATCCCCATCCCCAAATCGCGCGGCCAGGGGCGAGATCGATCCCGTCCCCGCCGGCGTCGTCGATCCCGTCCTCGTCGACGCCGTCGATCCCGTCCCCGCTGGTGCCGTCGACCCCGTCCTCGCATCCAAATCTCGCGGCTAGGGTCAAGATTGAGCTCGAGCCCGACGCCGTGGATCCCATCCCCGCCGGCGGTTATCCCACCCCGCGCGGTGAGAAGAAGGGCGCTGCTGGTGGACACTCGCCGCAGCCGCAGGCCGTGGCTGCCACGGCGGCCAAGAGGAAGGACGTGCTGGTGTTCGTTTGGAGCTGCAGAGGCTCGCTGGTGTCCGAGCGCGCTACCGACGCCGCCGTGCACGTCTTCGTCGACTTCCTGGTCAAAGGTTACTTTTTTCCTAATCACTACTTGCACTTGTTGTTGGTTGGCAAGGCACATCGCACACTCCTATTGATTTACTACTTGTGCTAGATGTGTGCATGCTAAAAAAAAAGATACACGATTCATGCGTCATTACAAAAGGATGGTACTAGTACATACTGCATACTTCTGATCGTCATAATAATAAGCCTGATTACATAGTAAATGGCTAAGTGCTAATAAGAACTCTTAAACCCTAGTTTTGTTGTGGGTGAGTACCAAATTTTTGCCATATATGCTCTATCAAATCTGCCTTCAGACGACGATGGGTTGATCGATCTTGTATTTCCGTGTCCGTCTCCATAACCTCTGCAAATCCATCGACTGGGCCATGGTTAAGCCCTGTCATTTGTGCAGAAGCTTGTGATTGTTCATATGTGTTGTCATCAGGGATCCCATAGGAGTCTCTCTCATATTGAACTATCATGTTGTGCAAGATAACACATGCATACATGATATCAGCTAGTTCCTCCCTTTCCCAAAGCCGTGCTGGATGACGAATTATGGCCCAATGTTTCTGCAGCACCCCAAATGCCCGTTCCACATCTTTTCTTGCTGATTCTTGTCTTTGTGCATATATTCTATCCTTGTCATTTTGAGGTCTAGTGATTGATTTCACTATTGATGCCCACTCTGGATATATACCGTCAGCTAGATAGTATCCCATATTGTATTCTGTTCCATTGATATGAAACTGAACACTAGGAGCTCTTCTTTGTAGTACTTCAGTGAATAATGGTGATTGATCCAACACATTAATGTCATTGTTTGAACTAGCAGCACCAAAAAAAGGCATGCCAAATCCATAAGGGAGCTCTTCTTTGTAGTACTTCAGTGAATAATGGTGATTGATCCAACACATTAATGTCATTGTTTGAACTAGCAGCACCAAAAAAGGCATGCCAAATCCATAAGGGAGCTCTTCTTTGTAGTACTTCAGTGAATAATGGTGATTGATCCAACACATTAATGTCATTGTTTGAACTAGCAACACCAAAAAAGGCATGCCAAATCCATAAGTCAGCAGAGGCAACTACTTCAAGCATGATAGTGGGTACGCCATAATCACCACGTGTGAATTGCCCCTTCCATGCAACCGGGCAATTTTGCCACTCCCAATGCATGCAGTCAAGACTGCCTAGCATTCCTGGGAATCCATGTGCCTCACCTTGCTGAAGTAAACGTTGAACATCTTGTTGTGTAGGCCTACGAAGATACTGCTGACCAAATAAATGCCTCACACCTTGAACAAAATTGATCATGCATTCCATAGCTGTGCTTTCTGCAACCCCAAAAGCCTCATCCATAAGATCAGCTGGCGTACCATATGCCAACATTCTTATTGCAGCTGTGCACTTTTGCAATGGTGATAGAACAACCTTCCCAAATGCATCTCGTCTCAAACAAAAATAAGGAGACCAATTGCCAAGGGCTTCCACAATGTCCAAAAATAAATGTTTTCTCATGCGAAATCTCCTACGAAACTGCTCATCGGTATATAATGGATTTTCGGAGAAATATTTAGCAAACAATCTATTATGATCCTCTTCATGATTTCTATTGATGTACCTCCGTTTGTAGTCCCTTCTCCTATTAGAAGTACCGGCTTGTGCTTGCAGTTGTGCTTGTAGCTGCGCTTCTATCTGAGCTTCGATGTCAGCTTCTATTTGGGCCTCCATAGGATCATTGATTTCTTCCCACATTAGCTCTTCAATGTTTGTACTAGAGCTAGAATCATCTGACTCAATGGATGTGGTATCTTCTGAGTCAGTAGACATTTTTGAGAAAAATGGGCTGGCTATTGCGATGGAAGTGAATGAAACTGAATGGGGTAGTGTCCTGCTGTGATGGACTTCACAATTTGTAGCTGCACTGCAACGGCTAGATGCACTCCAACGGCTAGCCTTTTCTTTTGTCAGCATACAACAAGCTTTTTCTTTTGTCAGCACACAGCTACCTTTTTCTTTTGTCAGCATACTAACATCTACCTTTTCCTTTTGTCAGGTCAAGGAAATGAAGATGGAAATAAAAATCAGTTCACAGTTACACAGGTTTGCTCACAAATTCTACTTAGTACATAGGATGTAGAAATACAATACACATCGGTTCACATTACAAGCAATCTCCTAATACACAATTCTAGAATATAACTAGACCATTGCCAAATAGCATTAATATCTAACATTACTTGCTGGTCATTTATTCCTCAGCAAGTTCTCTACCTAGTTTGTCTAAGATATCATTGTGTGTCTTCAGTTGTTTCTCATTGTACTCCGATGTATCCTTCTCTGACCGTTTTAAGTACGTTGAGAACTTTTTAGCCCTTGCCTTTTCTTGTTTTACTCTTGCCCTTTCTTTTTTTGCTTCTGCTGATAGTACTATGGCTTCAGCTGACTTTAGCAATGCTATTGCTCTTTGTGTAACAGCTTCATGAAAAAGAACCATATTTTGACATGGCTTGTCTCCCAAAGGTGATGGTGTACCTTTTCCTTTGAGCCTTTGTTTTGCTGCCCTCTGCCCCTCAGGACGCTTTTCTTTGCTAAAAGTTTCTTCCTCAGTATCTTGATTCGATGAAGAAGTATATGCTCCAGATTCAGAAATCTTGTTCCTCTTATTCTTGCTACCCTCTTGAAGGATTCTCTTCCATTTGGGCTCTTCTTTGAGATCTTTCCATATATACTCTAAGGTGAAAGATCTTTGCTTGTTACCATTTCTGAACCATGCATGGGCCGTCTCCTTTATCATGTCATCAGAGTACCCACTGGTGAAGGTATTTTTAGCTTTAGAAATGCATCCACAGAACTTGGTTACATCTCTCCTGACATTACCCCAATGTACCCTGCATTGCTTGGCTGTCCTTTTGTGCCCATTGCTTGGCAGATTTCCATTGTATTCATCAGCTACAGCCTTCCAATAATGTTCAATTTTCTTGTCATTGCCATGTACAGGGTCAACGGAGTGTTTCAACCAGGCACTCATTAGTCGTATATTGTCAGCTTCACTCCAATTGATGCGTACTCCTCTTCTTCCTTCTCCTTCTTCACTGCTATCACTTGACTCAACATCAACTACCTTTTTTTGCTTCTGTGATGTAGGACATGGAGAAGCTGACTCTGATCCATGGGAGGAAGTGTTGGCTGGAATACAAAATGAAGGACTATGTTGCATCCCAGCTTGTGATCTATTGGCTGCAATTCTGAATACTTGATTAGGTGAGTGCACTGGATTTTCTTGAATCTGGACTCCTTGAAAGCTTGCAGCAGTGCTTTGCCTCCAATTTGCATGATTTTGAGGGCCTTTGAAACGACCTTGATTTCCATGAAGGGAAATCCACAGTGTCGGAGTGTAACATGACCATTTAAATCACATTACCCGATAACAGTTGAATCCATAATCCATACATCGAACAAAAGAGAGCAAATAGAGGGAGTTATAATAACTTATTACATCGCCACAAGGGCAGAATCAGAGTTCATGCAGCATAACAATAAAAGCTTGAGGTGCGGAAGCTATCTTCTTCTCTCCAACTTGAGCGTAGGCACGAAACCCTCATTCGCTGTACTCCCCAGAAGAGTACTCACTTCTTGAACCTGAAACCAAATTTTTAGTACGATTTGTACTGGCCACACTCCCACCCTATGCATTGCTTTGTGGAAGTGGATGCTAAAATAAGGGTATCTCAAAAGGAACCTATAAGGCTGGGGTTTTCCTATGCAATGTTCAAGTATATAACACAACAGTATAATAAACAAGTTTTAAACACAACCCATTCCCTTCATCTATCTCCATCCATATCTGTAGCATCATCTCATCTCCCCCAACACCCTCTCAGACTCTGGTCGACAAGCCAACTCCCTCTTGGCTTGCCTCAACGGCCCGCAGCCCTCAAACTGGCTCACGGCCGGAAATCACACTCAGAGGAAGGTAGAACACTCCACTCACTAGTCCGGTGCATGCGAAACATAGGAAAGGTCCATAGCCGAGGATTCGGCATATGTATCGATCGATCAACCATACACTCTGCAGAGGTTTCACTAATCCACCAGATAACCATCATCGATGCACGCGCGCATCTAGGCAGATTTTGGACGCCTACTGCCATAGGCGATGCCACTCTACCATCCAACACTGGATCACTGGAACTGTGAAGAGAGCATGTATCCGCTCCCGAAGAGGATGCCATGCCATGTACCCACTCCCGAAGGGGGTGCCATGATCGTCTCGGTAGGGTGTTAGCTCCATCCCATGCATATACCTTCCTATCACTTCTCGCCTAGCAGTAGTGGCATCGACCTATCCAGCGGTTCGGCCGTCTCCCCCCATGGAGAGCGAGTGGAAAGAAAGAGATTCCTAGGTCCGGATACCAGCGCAACAGTTCCTAGATTTGACCAAACCGGGATATCTTCATCCGGGTTTATCTTTAACGTGCTACCACGGCACCTTCATCCCGGGCTCCACCTCTCAGAGGATCACACCCAAGGACCACCATCACATCTTAGTTAGCCCGCCACAGGCTCCTCTCATGGGAATGTCCAGAACCATTCCCTGGCAAGACTTGCTCCAAAAGCTCGTCGTAGATCCCGGCTCGATCGACTCAACCCTCACCCTACTCCCTACCGTAAGCCCCACCCCAAACCCGGATACAACATCATCAGCTCACATGCCCATCTGAAACATCAACTCACACATCCAGCCTGGCACCCTCCAGGCCTTCCCCGGGTTCATCACGTCGCATCAAAATGTAAGCGAGTGAAGTATAGAAATATAAGTATAGCAGATAAGCAGGTGGCTATCATAACAGCGGGTAAGCAGGTGATAGTTTACAACAAGGTAGGGCTCATCAAATAAATACTCTATCATGCAGTCCTAGCATAGGCATAGCATTATAGCAACATGAATGTAAAGCACTAGCCATACTATAGTTGTCATGCGTAATGGGATCTACGAGGTTGGATGGTGTGTGGCACCTTCACTGACGTAGCTGTCGGACTTCTCCTGGTTGTCACTGTCATCGGACTTGTCCTCGCTCGAGCCTGTAACGAGATTTAACGGTCGCGGAAGCGACCCCTATAGATTAGCACAAAGAATGAATGCAAAATAGAAGATCCAAATACACTCAAACATAGCCTAGATAGATAGGGCTCGATTTATAGAAAATTTGGATATGTGGATCATAATTTTCTGAGCTCGTATGAATTAGTTATGAATTTTCAAAGATTTAACCATTTTCTGAAAAGAAAAAGGGCTCGAGGGTAACGTTGCTCGAGGTGTCGAACTCAAGGGTCGACGTATCGAGGTGTCGAAGGGTCAAACTCGAGGGTCGGTTGTCGAAGGGTCAAACTCGAGGGTCGGTTGTCGAAGGGTCAAACTCGAGGTGTCAAACTCGAGGGTCGGTTTGTGGAAGGGTCAAACTCGAGGGTCGGTTTGTGGAAGGGTCAAACTCGATGGTCGGTTTGTGGAAGGGTCAAACTCAAGGGTCGGTTTGTAGAAGGGTCAAACTCGAGGGTCGGTTCGAGCGCGTGATCTGTCTCGGACGAGATCGGCTCGAACGCGGAGTTCCTCCTCGGCGATCGGCGGCGGGAAAACCCTCGATTCCTGGTGCCACAAAGGATCTCTGGCGCCATTAACCCGCCCATCGGTTTTGGGACTTCACGACGGTCACGTTGACGGGCTTCAGGGCGGCAGCTTTGCTTCCAGTGACGAGCTCTACAGCGGACGGTGGCTCGATGGCGATGGCGCTCGATGTACACTTCACACCGAGTCACTCCTGCTCCAATTGGTGGCGTAGATGGACGGTTGGAGTCACGCAACACCTGCTCGAGGTGCCGGCGGTGACCAAAACACACGGCAGAGTCCGTGCGGGCAGCAACTCCCACGGCGGAGCTTCGACAGGTCCTCGGTGCACGGCAACGGCACTCCAAGAGGGTCCACAGTCTCCATCTTGCCCACTCGATGCAGCTCGTCACGGCGGAGCTTCCCGGCTTCTTCCTGCTCCTCGAGGGTGGTCGATGGTGGCAGGAAACGACGGTGAACGACGGCGTTCTGGAGCGGCAATGTACTGACACGTCGACGACAAGGTGGTTCGGGTCGGTGCTCTAGCGAGGCAAACGCGGAGCTAGGGTGTGCACGGGGTCCGTCTCATCAAGGCGAGCGCGGATCCGGAAACAACGGAGGTCGAGGCTCAATGGAAAGGCGGCTAGGTGATCTCGCCACGGCGGAGCTTGGCGCGCGGCGAAGAACTGGGCGGCTTCTGTTCCGGCATCCTCCCGATGTCGTGGTCCAAGGAGGCTCGGCTGGTCTCGTGTGTGTGTGCGGGTGTGTCCAGTGAGGTCGGTAGTGACCTGGGCCTACGCGCTCACGGCGGAGCGCCATGGCCAACAGCACGGCGGAGGGTTCGAGAGAGCGGCGATGGCGGTGCTCACCGACGGGTCAAAGAGGATGGAGGTGCGGTACAAGTCCAAGCGGCTCCGGCTCGCGGTACTGCTCCTCCTTCCTACTCCCGACGCAGCAGCGGCGGCTCCGAGTCGACAGTCTTCCTCCCCAACTCCGGCGGCGCTTCTTCTTCTTCCCGGACTCCTTTCTTCCCCCTTCCTTCAGCTCTTCTCCAATCGAGGCTGGCAAGGTGGAATTGGGCTCCACCAGAGCGGTGGCGGCGGCCTGGGAACCCTAGTGTGCCGGGGTGCTTGCTTTATAGGGCGGATGCGGTGGTAGGTAGCTGACGGACGGTTGATCACGGCTTCTGCTTGATCGAACGGCCAAGGGATGTCCATGTCAGCAGCTGAGGCTCGATCTGGGTCCGGAGAACAGCGAGAGGGGGCTAGGTAGCGCTGGGTGTCGAAGTTCTGTACGGCGGCAGCGTTCCACTGCGGCGACAGCGCAGGTGCGCGCGCGCGGAGAATCTTGCCTGCGGCCGTGGGAACTTTACGCGGGCTGGTCGGTCCAGGTGGCTTGCGGGCGCGCGTCAATGAGGGGCGACACTGGATCGAGCGGTCGAGGCAGGTTGCTTAGGAGCGACGCCGGGGAACAGTGCTGACGCGAGCACGCGCGGCCGGTCGGGTGACCTCAGCGGGCAACACGTGGGTCCCACTTCGGGGCCCCATCGTCAGCGACTCATCGGCAACGGAGGCTCGGTGCGGCGCGCGGACGCGCGCGGCTCTTGCTGGGCCGTCGGCCTGGTTGGGCCGCGTAGCGCGGGGTCGAGCGGCGAGCGCAGGCGAGCGCGCGTGCGGGCCGGCTGGCTGCTCAGGCCGGTCTCCTCCTTTTCTTTTCCTTTTCTTTTTCTTTTTCATTTTTAAATATATTTTTATATATACTTATATATATATGGTGTGCTAAATTTGTGCAACAAAATAGTGAGCATACATGGCCCAAATAATGCTAGGGTATTATTCCCTTAATATTTATTTGTCAAAATAAATATTATTTTGTCATTTTTTTAATAATCAACACATAACCAAATAAGAATCCAAATTACTCTTTTTAATGCAACATGATGATTGAACAATTGAAACATTAAAATGTAACATGTGAACATAGAGCATGGTTATGAGATGTTAATTAATTTGCAACATATGAATGCCATGCATGACATGCTAGGGTTGATGCATATGTAAGGGGTAGATGATGACATGTCGCACCACATCATTCAGGGTTTTGTCGAAAAAATTTTGTAGTTCGAATTTTCGGGTTGTTATAGCCTTGAAACATTTGTGGATGGCTATATTGTGGATACTGCTGAGGAACACCAAAAGGATGAAAATTCTAGAGATAATTAGGTGCATAGTATTGTGGAAAATTGGGGAACTGAGCAGGAGGCGAGTTTTGGCTCTCATTCTCTCCTGTCTGGCTGGAGGAACCGCCCACTGAATTTTTCAAATTCCAATTGAAAGGCTCCATGTCTTTTACTTTTTTGTGTTGAGCCAATGTATCTCAGAGCATATATTTATAGTGCTGTGCCTTTTACTTTGTAGGCACATCAAAATTCTACTGGCTAGCAGTCGAGGCCAACGGTTGAAAGCAAGCAACGACTACCTGCTGAACAACTTGAAGTGGCCAGAGCAATGGTCGAGGAGAACAACAGTCTTGGAGCAAGCCAACGGCTCTCTCCGACCCAGCAAACCAACCGCTCTCCGACAGTTACTCAGTAGAATTTTTTATTATTATAAACAGTGGCACAGCAGAAAAGTAATGTATTTTATTTGCTTGTGGTTCGACCATAGCCTCGTGGCCTTTTGGGACCTGACCTCAACTGTGGCTGCCGGCCACAATGATTGTGGTCTATTTCTGTAGCAGCAATAAATGCCTAGTACCACCTTTTTCAACACATTGTGGCTGCCCTAATATTGGAGCTTTTTTGAAAGATCTCTTTAATTTGTAAACCTTCACCAAGGGTTGTGAGAAGTGTGTAAAATTTCATAATTTTGAAGGTTGTTTGATCAATATTTAGACTTCTCTTGTCTTATTTCAAATTCCAATTTCTGGTCGGTTAGTAACTTAAGAAGATATTTTTGCATAACTCATAGAGTTGAGTAACTTGTGGGCATTTGTTCGTAACTTACAGACTCGAGCAAACTTTTGGTCTAACTTCCCGTCTTTGACCCTAAACCGCAAGTGTTGTTGTTAACCTGTTCTTGCTTTTGCTGTCTCGAGGCATTTCTAACATTGTAGTTACGTGGTCGTACTGTATATTTGCTAGAAGAGAATTTGCTAGAAGAGAAGTGTTTTTTAGGGGCACTACCAAACAACTTTTAAACAGTTCTAAGTATTTATCTCATATTTTAATAGAAGAGAGATAGAAAGGTAGCTTTTAATGGATCAAGAGCTAAACTCTTGCACACATTTCAAAGTTATGTGAGAGCGTTACGTCGGACTATCCAAGCGAAGAGCAAGTATTATGATACAACCGACTTGCTGGCTGTAAGAGCCTTTGCAGCCTTCTCTCAGCCCAATCATAAAATGGTTAAGCCTTTACCATTAATATATGATCCACTTATCTCTCATATATTTTTTTGTTCTTATGCCTAAGCCGGATATAAGCTTAAAGTCCGCTTCTTCTCTCCCTTTTCTCCTCCACGTCATCATTTCGCCGGCTTACAACCTGCTATAATACCTGCTCTAAAAGGTACTCCCTTTGTCCTATATTACGTGTCGTCGGGAGCCATGCACCAAGACCAAGGTAACAGTTAAAAGACCATGTTATTAACCCTATGAAATCAGTATGCATTACAGTGACAGTATGCATCACAATGACAATGATCTCTCCTCTCGCTCAATTTCCCCAAACAAAGTCCAAATTTGCAAAAGAACACGTCGATGGAGCTCAACAAATTGGGAGACACAGAGCTCTAGACAGGGGCTGTCTCAGAGGGAGACGCGCCACTCCAGCCTAGGATTCGCCAGCGGTGACGACAGTGTGGGAGACGGTGGCGGTGGATCCACTCCTCTGGGCACTGACACCCACATAGAGCACCGGTTCACCACAAGGCCATCCCCTTCCTCCAGCCGGGCCGCGGCCACCACCACGACACGTTGTAGATCAACCACTTCCACCACACTGCCATCGCGCACCCGCTCGCCCACCACCACCACCGCATGGTCGGCGCTAGCGCCGGGATGGGATGTGGTGCCCGCCTCCTTCGTTGATGAGATGGACCTTGGATCTCGAGGCGTTGGCGACAGCGACGGCCGGCTTGCTCCCTTGGCAGCCACGGCAACCGCTCCACCTCGACTGCGCGCCAGTGGAGAAGGGGGGGGGTCGTCAGTGCCTCGGCGATGTCACGAGGAGGAGGGGCCCGCGCTCCTAGCTCGTGTGACCTGGCACAGGATGCAGGGGCAAGGCATGGTCTGAGGAGGCAGGCGTCGTAGTCAGAGGTAGGTTGGGGATGGGGCTGGCAGGGTTGGGGATGAAGATGAGTTTTTTCGTGGTGTGAGAGGCTCCACGGGGAGGGATGGGATAAGGCTGCCTTGGCCGACAACTCGTGGTGCAGTGCGGTACAACTACTACCTACGACACGAGTAGGCAGTGACAATTATTTTGGGACACTCTACCGTGGCTACAATAACACGTATATTGCGACAGAGGAAGTATGTGCTAAAAGTTGTAGTACGTATTGTTGGAGAAGTTGACTTAGAGCCAATAACTAGTTCTACCCATTGTAGGATAATTGAGGTATCGTTTCATTTATTAAAAAAATATTTTTTTCACATCTACTACTCTCTTCTTAGCATATTTAGACCCTTCACGTATTTAAATGGTCTCCTCCCTAACTTTATTGTTGGTGTTTTCTAAAGGTGTCCCCAACAGTTGAGTCAGCTACTGGCCACTTCATCGTATGAACCCCACATGCAAATGGTATTTTATTCTACATATTTTCTTCTTCCTCTCCCAAGTGGTCCACAAACTACCTCACTTATAGCCTTATAGGTGTTAAGAGAAAGTCTCTTCTATTTTCTATGTTCTCTCTTCTCCACTTAAAAAAAATGTTGACATGAATTGCTACGTGCTAGCTGACTTGTCACCGTTGGTATGCCCTAAAGAAGCACAAGTCGAGTAGTCGACCAATAATAGCAAGAACAGAACAGAGACACAAGCTATATAAGCACCAACAGTTAATCTCGCACACGGCACACTCAACAAATAAAAACCTAAAGTATTACATGCGGCTTGCCCTCCTCCTCGCATCACCGCTCCCTAATTTTACCACCTCGATCTGTCGTGAGGCCCGGCCGGGACCTTAATATATTCATCTCTGTTGGTTCTTCGGCGCTACGACCGAGCAATGGCGCTCACCGTCCTACCTTCATATACCTAGCAGTCTCGATCTGCATAGAAAGATAAAGGTAGGAGGAGGCGCAAGGGTACTGTGGGTAGTGTTGATTCGTTATCTGTGAGGAGATATTGCTCGGAGTTATTACTACTAGGTAAATCAATAGGTAGATATCCATGGGGGAGGACGGGTTCCCATGGAGTAGACGACCGGGCTCTTTCGTCCTCTACTTCGTCTTCTTCCTATCCGTGGCCGTGTCGTCGTCGGAGGCCAACATCGGCCACTTCGACTACTACTGGCGGCAGCGCAAACTCATGGCCGACGCCGCGGCGGAGGCCACGTACAAGCATGACGCGATCGAGGTCACCAACCAACTCAACCGCGCCGTCCACAGGCAAGCCCCAATCACATTGTTCTTGAATCATCATATATATGTATCACTTGCATTGCAGCTTAGCATGATGCTGAGTAGCATGCAGATCCGTGGCGAAGGAGGAGATCAGCACGAGGCGGGAAATGCTGGGGCAGAAGAAGCATAAGTTCAACGGGCCATGCATGGCTACGAACCCGATCGACCGGTGCTGGCGGTGCCGGCAGGACTGGGCGACGGACCGGAAGCGTCTGGCACGGTGCGCCAAGGGGTTCGGGCGCAACACCACGGGTGGTCTGGCCGGCAAGTTCTACGTGGTGACTGACGGCACCGACGACGACGTGGTGACCCCGCGCCCCGGCACGCTCCGGTGGGCCGTCATCCAGATCGAGCCGCTGTGGATCATCTTCGCCAAGACGATGATCATCAAGCTCAAGGAGGAGCTCATCATCCGGGGCGATAAGACTATCGACGGCCGCGGCGTGCAGGTGCGCATCGCCACTGGCGCGCAGCTGACGATACAGTTCTCCAACAACGTCATCGTCCACAACGTGCACATCAACAACATCATTTCCTCCAACAAGAACGGCGGCAACATCCGGGACTCGACGGAACACTTCGGCTGGCGCACCGTCTCCGACGGCGACGGCATCACCTTGTTCGGCTCCACCAACGTGTGGCTGGACCACCTCTCGCTGTCCAACTGCCAGGACGGGCTCATCGACGTGATCGCCAAGTCCACGGGCGTCACCATCTCCAACTGCCACATGACCAACCACAACGACGCCATGCTCTTCAGCTCCAGCGACAAGCACCCCGAGGACCAGATCATGCAGATCACCGTCGCCTTCAACCACTTCGGCAGGGGCCTCGTGCAGCGGATGCCGAGGTGCCGCTGGGGTTTCTTCCACGTGGTGAACAACGACTACACGCACTGGCTCATGTACGCCATCGGCGGCAGCAAGGCGCCCACCATCATCAGCCAAGGCAACCGCTACATCGCGCCGCCCAACCTGGCGGCGAAGCTGGTCACCAAGCACCACGACGCGTCGGAGTCGGAGTGGAAGAACTGGGTGTGGCACTCGGAGAACGACCTCTTCATGGAGGGCGCCAACTTCACCGTCTCCGGCGGCCAGATCAACAGGAAGTTCAACAAGAAGGACATCATCAAGCCCAAGCCAGGGTCCTACGTCACCAGGCTCACGCGATACGCCGGCTCCCTCGACTGCAAGCCCGGCAAGCCCTGCTAGATCGAGAGCCATGGTGCTGATGGAACTGGGACGGCTCACAGACGACCAGAGGCGGTTCATTTCAAGCAACACTCCGTAGATTTATAAGTGTTAATCCCGCTCATCACGTAAATTGGTTCGCACATGTACGTATACTTTGCACCGATCGTTAAGAATCCTGCAAGGTCGATTCAGATTAACGATCGACCCTGTAGGTTGTAACATACTAACATCATTTCGCCGGTCGCCATGTAATGTAAAAAAACAGGGGAGTTGAAAGCGCGACAGACCAGAGAACGCGTCTCTCTGTGTGTGTACTGTGTTGAGGTCCTAGAGGAGAGGAAGAAAGCGTGCTCCTCAAACTCAAAGAGAAGATGCACATATCCAAAGCCCCGGAATTAATTGCTCTGTTGTCCACTATGTCATAGATGTTTTCCACTTCTTCCCCTAACTTTTTGTACAGTTTCGTTTCTGTCTCTCTATGAGTTATCCCTAGTAAAAGAATAGGGGAAATTCAAAGAGCACACCCTTTACTAATTTGCAATCAATGAAACCAATAGAAAGAATGTATTAATAGACAATATCCTGACATCTCGAATCCTACTGATTGAATAATCGTATAGGAAACTATAAGATCAAATGTTTGGAGGGAGCAGAGAAAAAACTTATGGTGGATTCATGATAGAGAGTGACACAAAGAAAACTTTCCATGATAACATCTCCAAAAGCTCATAAAAACAACTCTCTATCTCAGTTTTTGGCAAAAAAAAAACCCAAAAAAATAACCATCAAGCAATTTCATAAAACAACTCTCCAAAAATTAACATATGGTAAAAATCTCCTTCTTAATTCCCAAATATGTGTGTGCTCATATGGGCTTGCTATTTGCCTAAGAGTCCTAACGAGTTCACAGACCCGAGTGCCCTTATAAATGCCGTAGCTGACTACTAGAGATGAGGTAGGGTACACAAGCTAGCTTCGCTCTAGTATGGACCTGATGAGGGAGTCCCACTATTGAGCACTTGATCAATTTGTGGTCGCTTCTCATCTCCTCCTTCAGTGCCATCTTGCTCAACCTTGGCGTGGGCATAACTAATCTCAAACAAAAAACTTACGACAGATGTTAGTCCACTAGCTATCTCAATTACCAAAACCAAACATAGGACTTTCAATTACACTATCAAGATGGATGCATCATTGAAGTAATTATGACAAGTCAATTTAAGTGCTTGAGCAAACCCTTGTGAGAAACCTTGAGAGAGTGTGAGAGAGATCCCTTGGCAAATTAGTTGTTGGGGGATAAAACCTACAAATTGTTCTAGCCTAGTTGGATTTGGCACTGTAACAATTAGTTTAGCCAAATTTGGCTCACCCAAGTTTGACACCCAATCTATAGCAAGGTTTGTGTAAGTTAATCTCCAACAACTAGTTTCCTGTGAGAGCTCTCTCACCCTTGGGCTGGACTCTAGATGACTAATAGCTTGTGCTTCTCTAAAACCTCTCTTTATGGGTGATTGCTGACACTTCTTACACCACTTGAGCTAGGTTGTCATCCCCAGCATGGTGCATAGGTGTGGTATTAATAAATGCAAATGCTCCTCTAGAAAATAAATATGAAATCCGTAAGCGCATAGATAATACCGATGTAGCAATTTAACCAGAAGTAAACCAGGTATTATTATTTATATTTTTACCAATAGGAAGGAGTAGCTAAGGATATGAGCAATGAGCATCACTGCATGTGATAATGGAGAGTATAGCCATGTCTTTGTCTATCTCTGATATAGGGTAAGTGTCACATAAAATAATAGATATGTATAATGAATGAATAATAAATGATAAAAAAGCACATAGCCATGTAATAAATGATAAGCATCTGAATAGAATACTATAAGTCTATAACACTAGCATGGAATTAGGCTGAACTACAAGAATGAATCCTAAGTTATTCTAACTATAAAGTCATAGCATACAATGATTAGTGTAATTTCACTTGGCAATCATGGTAAGAAAAGGTTACACCTAAACATAGTGAATATTTCAAAGGAAGATGAAGAACATACCAATCACTTTCCTATAATAGTTGTCTTCTACTTGTCCTATACTCAGGAGGAGGGCTAAAAAGGACTCAACAAGACTGTCACTCCCGTGATCTACCTCACAGTCCAGAATATAGGGTGTAATCACAGGAAAATACGGTATAGGCACCACGCCTACACAATATTTACCACTCACCCATGATATCAATGAGCAAGCACTATACGATCCTATGAATAAACATAATTCTATTCCAACTATGACAAGCATATAATCAAAGTAGACTAATAACATTATAATTGAGAATATAAGCAAATAGAGCAAAGTCATATCTAATATAATAGAATAGAGCAAAGTCATGTTCATAGAATGATGAACAATAAGAAATAAACAAGAATGAATGTAAAAGTAGGAGATTACCAAGAATTCTCTTGATAGATCCGAGAACCAAGCAAATCTTGACTCCTTCTAGTTTCTAATCCTATATAGCTATGCTATGACTATGGTCATCTAATTGAGATGGTGGCTCTAAGGCTTCCCCCCTTGACGAATGAAGTAGCTAATGAATTTGGGAATGAATTTGGGTTTCTCCCAGGGCTAGGGTCCTTGCTTATATGGCCTCCTCAAATGCACTACAGCCCTCGGATCAAACCGATGTAGATGCACGGTGAACATTGATCCTCAAAGGCAGTTGGGGTAGGATCTATGAGGTTGGACCTGATTGGTCCACCTCATAGGGTGGGCACCCTGCTGGCCAGGGCGGGTGCCCTGCCCACATGGCCAGCCGGCCTCCGGTCTGGCCTGGTGTCTTCTAGAGTATTCTTGTGCGTGAGTTGATTCTCTTTATGTAAATCTTACATGTGGGCCTTCTTTGGTTGTTTTTCAATAACCCCCTGTAAAAATAGATATTCACCAAAACTCATGGAATTATGTTAGTATAACCCCTATAGCTAGATGATATTTATATTTAGGTTCTTTCTCATGCTACATTGACGGTTAAAAAGAGCACTTATGTGCCGTCAACAACTCCCCCAAGCTTACCTTTTGCCCATCCCTGAGCAAAGATAGACTCAGTGATGGATTAAGAGTTGCTATAATGCTTTCACGCCTCAAAAGTACACATGCGTTCAAACAAGAACTCTCCTCCAGATTAGAGTGAACTAGTCTGATTATAGACTTACTCATATTACCTTCCACCATGGGGCTTGTAGCCGTCACTTGGGTTTTGAGCAATTGAAAGAGAGAATAGTCAAGTGAAGAGTGCCATGTTTCAAACTCTTTGATCAACTATTATTCCAGAGTTTTTGCAAGATTTTCAAATAAAACTCAGAGATTCCTATGTATGACCCTCTCAAGTCTCTCCTTCGTGGTATTTCTAGATTCTCACTAAGGCATTTTAATGTTAAATGCCTTCTCTTCTCTCAATATATGTGGTATTTGGGCATAGTAGCATTATGCCTCCTCTCTCTCACCCTATATCTAATAAGCTTATATGGAGTTCATAGGTAGGGAGACAAGGAAAACATACTTGCAAACATTTATTGCATAATCAAACCATGGATCTAGAGAAACTAGTCATACAATCAAATCAAGATATGCATGTGTATAGGATATATGGTATGTAGTGGATAAGTGGTAGATAGAATAGTAATGACTGTAAGGGGTGAAAGAATGATAGAAGTGAATACCTAATTCTACTAAAGCGCCTTTGAAGGAAAATCATACCTCTTATTTGAACTTAAAAACTTTGGAGGAGAACTTGGGCTGCCCTCTTATTATTATTTGATATGACCATGCCATCCAACAATATGTTACAACCTTCAAGCCAAGCTACATCAACTCAAGTACCACCAACATCAACACTAGCCCAAGCCTTTGACGGACCGATTACACGAAACCGAGCTAAGAAGCTACAACAAGAGGTGCACGTGCTACTTTGTGAAATTCATTTTAATGTTAATGAAAGTTTTGTACTACCTAAGTCATGCATGTTGCTATTGCTCAAGTGCACCAAGGAGGATGACACGAAGATAGCAAGAATGAACCAAAGAGAGGGACCACATTCGAGCCAGCCCAGAGTGACAGAACCATCAAGAAGAATCAGTCATGTCTTTTGACTTACAAATGCTATGAAGGCTTATGAGGACTTGTTGGAAAGCTTGTCGAGTCTAGTTTCTAATGTTTTAAGTGCCGACCAGTTTGGATTTTCCATATTTCCTGCCGACCAAATTTAGTGCAGACTGGTCAGATAGTCAACAGCCTGCATGAAGCTCAAGTTTACATAATAAACTGTACCATTCTACAATATTTCATAGAGCATGCTGCACATGGTGTGAAAATTGATCAAGTTAAGTTTCCAACTCAACAAACCACATGTCATTTGGAGATCCCAAGATGGAGTTATTGCTAAAACATTGAAGGCTGCGCAGAAGTCAAACAGCCACGCAGAAACTCTCCAGGAAGGCATCTTGAGGAAGCCCGTTCACATAGTCTGTGTTATCTATTTTATTTTATGTTTCCACCCATCTAGCAGGGCTGTTGCTAGTATAAATACCCCCTAAGACTCATTGTAATCTCAGACTTGGATAATCAAATACAGAACCCCTTTGTTCAGCTACACGCTAACAAACCCTAGAGAGAGATCTCTACCCCTTTGCTCTTGTGTTTTCCTTTGCAGAGATTACAGAAGCGGCCATGTCATCGGCACCCAATCCGTGCTCCTGATCCTTGAGTTCAAGTTGCGTAGGTTGGTTCTTTGAGAGTGTGGTTGGGCGAATCCTTGGTTCAGGCTGCCATATAGAGATGGTGGTTGGCTCCTTGTGCGTGTCATCAGGTTGCACTAGTTATCGCTGCTTACAGCAAGTTATCTTGGCTTCTCTGAAGCTAGTTATCTGAAGATCGATCCTACATCGTGAAGATCGGGACATTGTGATGTATCATTATTTTTTCCGAATGGGGATATAAATATTTTTCTTTTTCCTCTTTCTTTTCTCTCTCTTGTTTTAGAGCAATTAACACCCAAGCCTCTTTTTGAAATAGATAAATTGATAAGAGGTAGCAATAGAAACATATGGAGCTTTATGGGCTAGCAAGAAAATGGTAGGGATAAATATGATGAGATATCTTTTTGGTAGCTTACTCCCAGAATAGGAGTAGAACTAATTTTTGGGTGGATCTGAGTGAAATGCATGATTGCACACTTTCAGGATAGAAGTGGCATGAATAAATGGTGTATATATATATATGTAGATGCGTACTTCTAGGATAGAAGCAGCATATATGGGTGAATAAATGCAGGTGCGTACTTTCAGAATAGATGTAGCACATATTAAGGTGGAGTAAAAGTGGATCTTGATTTAACCGCATGACCAGCTCCTAAGGGTCTACACAGCTCGACCACACTCAATGCTCACAAGCAGCAACAAAGATTGAGTGTAAGGGTTTTCTAATCTAGTAAGCATGTATATGGTTGTGGTAGGAATTTAAAACTCTCATCATACAGGAACTCATCATGCAGCAATTTAAGTTTTTAAAAGGTAAATTCTCTAGAACTCTAGTATCTCTTGGAACATGATAAACAACAACTCAAAACTTTTCCATACCATATCCGTCAACCACCTAGACTTAGATCAAGCATTCACTACCCATAGTTCAGGTTTAGAGAAAATCTTAAATCAAAACCATTGTATCCAAGACTCGGGAGAGTTCAAGGTTGGAAACTAGGTACTTGAAAGAAATTATGGCAGAGCAACTATTCATTATCTCCGTGCAAGAGTTTTATTCTAGGGATTAATTTTAACATGGTTAAACTCTCCTACATTGTATTCAGCAAACTTAAAGATCTCACAGAAAACTTATATATATAGAAAGGGAACATTTATTTGGGTTCCAAAGGTTATGCTTCTTTTTATTTGTTTCATATTTAGCAGAACAGAAAAAGCATGAATAGAAAAATGTATAGGTAAGAAAATACTTAGCTGGATACATGGGGGATGCTCTCCCCTAAGCTGGATGTTGACATAGTCTTTGGTTGATGTAGCACACAGATAGTCGGGGTGTACTTCCTCTCTTGGAGTGTTGATGATGATTGTTGTCAGGACAGCATCTTCGATAGGGGACAGGTCATCCTCTGTCTGTCAACTCCCTTCGATCCTTCAAACTCTGTGAAGCTCAATTAGATAACAAAACTTGTGAAACTGATTAAGTGTTAGTCATAAATCTCTAAGCCATGAGTCATATCAAACCTCATTTAAAATATTTCTTTATTTAGCAAGATCTTTATATTGACATATATTTTTGTATTTTTATATATACCATGCAAGAAACTGTAAATATGATGAATGCATATTTATTTTATTTTTATGCCACCACGGCAAGACATATGGGTGTTACGCCACAAATTTATCTGCATGGGGCTTAGTATTTTTATGAATGCAATGCAAGACATATTTATTTTTATTTTTCTATGATAGCATGGATAAAGTAAACATGCAACTGACTATGCATTTTAAGGGAAAGTAAATATGCTGGATAGAAATGCAATGTGAAAAGGAAATTGATAACTTGCCAAGTTTCACCTCTTGGTGCGGTGTTCGGTGATTTAAGTCCTCCGAATAGGACCTCTTGTCTGGGCAATCTTCTTAGGGTGCCTTAGCTGGCATCACTGGCTGAACCTCTTGTTGTGTTAAATCTGAAATTGATTTTACTTTTCATACCTATTTTGTTGTGAGGTTATCCTTGAGGAAGGAGCTGGTTGCCCTGTCTTCTTTTCTTGTTCCCCATGGTGATTGATTCACTCTCTGTTGGCGGTATAGCTGCCTCCTCAAACTGATTCAGATCTTTAGGGTATCAATCTTCACATCTTGATACTTCTCCTTCATAGTCAGCCCATCCATCCTTGGTGATATGATTCTTCTAGGTGCGGGTGCGACATCTTCTTCTTGTTCCATTCTTCTTGGGATCTTCATTGGCCATATAATTATCATTAATGTAGCAGTGCACCTTCTCATATGGAAAGTGAAAATGCACTTCTCCTATCCCAATGTAGATGATTGCTTTGGTAGTGTTTAGGAATGGTCTTCCAAGGATGATAGGTGGATCAACTCATCTTCTCCAATGTCGATGACTAGGAAGTCTATAGGGATGAAGTGGTCATCAATCTGGACGGGGACATCTTTTGCTAATCCATCCACGAAGCAAAATGATTGGTCTACCATCTGTAGCTATGCATAGGTGGGATGTAGAGGCATAGTGCCATATATAAGTTCACAAATGACCTTGGCCATTATGTTGATGCCCAATCCAGTGTCACAGACAACTTTTCGAAAGGAGTTGCAATTTGAGCATTCAATGGTTGGGACACCTAGATCATCTTTCTTGATCAGATATGGGGACTTGAGGTGATGGTCATGGTTTCTGTGAACTGCAGTGACCATCCTCACTGTCTCCATTTGTTGTGGATTCTTGTTCTTACTCTTGCTCTTGTTCCTCCTGTTGTTCTTCTTCTTTGGCTCATTGGTGTGTTGGGGGTGTGCATGGAATTGTAATACACGATTCTTGAATGAGAACATCTCTCTCTTCCCCTTGATGTTGAAACAGATTTTGGCAGCATTGGAGTAGATGATAGCTCCATAGGTGTTCAAGAATGGTCGCCCCAAAATAATGGGTGACTTCTCATCACCACAAAGTCCACAGGAACATACGAGCTGTCAACTCACACATAGATATCTTCTAAAATTCCCTTGACGTAGCAGAGTGACTGATCTGCAAGCTACAAACACATGGTTATGTATGATAAAGGATAATCAAACATTCTTTCATAAATCACCATGGGCATGATGTTGACGCTAGCACCAAAGTCAAAGATTTCTTTGTTGAAGTTCGTACTCTGAGACCGGGATGACTGGTCTCCCTGGATCACCTTTCTTGATTGGGAGAGTCTCATCATTTTCCAACCAGCTGTTGGAATATTCTAGTTGCTTCCTACATTAAAGATATCTATATACGATTTGTAGATTCTAATTCTTCTAGTTTCCCTAGAATCTTACCTTGGCATTCAGGAGGAACAACAGTAATAAGCTAGGATATTTGTGAATCAATCATTTTTTTAAAGCTATGTTGATTCTTAATGGCAGTAGAAAAGTTATCCATCCTATTATTAATAGTTTCTAGCATTTTATCATTGGATGCTAACTTCTTAGACAGGTTATCCATTAACTTTCCTTGATTAAGTACTAACTCTCTCAAAGGTGGCTGATTAAAAAAATTGAAATAATTATTACCTTGATAATTACTTAAGTGGTTAGGCCTTTGCTGTTGATTCCATCATTGAGTCTATTGAGGATGATAGTAGCAGCAGTTGTTGTTGATGTAGTTCAGATCCTCATGTAGCTCTAGGCAGGTGTTGCCTGAATGCCTAGTTTCTCCACACTCTTCACAAGTCATGCGGGAATCATGAATGTGCATGACTTCTTTCTTCTCATCGGCTCTATCATCGAGCCTCTTCATCAGCAAGTCCATCTTGACAGACAACATGTCTACCTCCTTGAGCTGGTGCATACCTCCACCTCTCTTGCGGGTTTGAGTTCTTTCTTCATTCCAACCTTGGTTGGATGCCATTTTCTCCACAAGAGCTGTGGCTTAAAAAATTGTAGTGATAAAAATGCACCTCGAGCAGTAGCATCCATGGTCCCACGAGTGCTGTTGTTGAGCCCATGATAGAATGTTTGCATAAGCAGCCAATTCTCCATTCCATGATGAGGACACTCTAGGATGTAATCTTGAAAGCGCTCCCATGCTTCTGGAATGGACCCATCATGTTGCTATTGAAAACTTGATATTTTCCCATGAAGAGCATTTATCTTACCCATGGGAAAGAACTTCGCCAGGAAATTGGTGGAGCAGAGTGCCCATGTAGTATTCTTCTCCTTGTTTGCATAAAACCACTGCTTTGCTCTCCCCAAAAGTGGAAATGGGAAGAGACGAAGTAGTATGGCATCTCTGGGAACATCCTTGATGGTGAAAGTGCTATAAATCTCTAGGAAGTGTTGGAGATGAGCACTAGCATCTTCATGTGCCTTCCCACAAAACTGGCATGCTTGCACCATGTTGATGAGCGCAGGCTTAAGCTCAAATGGTCACTCAATGTCCATAGTAGGTCCAGTCCGGATGTTAGCTGTAGTTGGAGCTGAGAACTCACGGAGTGACTTATATGCCATGGCTTCGAACGCTGGTGTCAAGTCACGAATTACTCTTTGGTGATCTTCTGATACAGAAGGAGCTTCACACTGAATTGATGATGATGCTTGAGCTTTCTTTAGCTTGGCTCTGGTCCTTATGATTAATGCTTCTAGATTATCAATAAAATTATCTGGAAGATCAAACCTATTCATACATTACCCTGCATAAATATAGAAAGAATAGACAAAAGACAAGGGTAAAGCTGTATGAGTAGAGAAAATGATGGTTCCTCGATCTCATTAGTGGATGCAAGAGATGGCTCATATCCTTTTGAATAGCTAAATTAACCTTCCCCGGCAACGGCGCCAGAAATGCTAGTTGACACTTCTTACACCACTTAAGCTAGGTTGTCATCCCTATCATGGCGTAGAGGTGTAGTATTAATAAATGCAAATGCTCCTCTAGAAAATAAATATGAAATCTGTAATTGCACAGATAATACCGATGTAGAATTTTAACCAGGAGTAAATCAGGTATCGTTATTTATATTTTTACCCATGGGAAGGAATAGTTAAGGATATGAGCAATGAGCATCACTGCATGTGATAATGAAGAGTATAACCATGTTTTTATCTATCTCTCATACAGGGTAAGTGTCACATGAAATAATATATATGTATAATGAATGAATAATAAATGATAAATAAAGCACATAGCCACATAATAAATGATAAGCATCTCAATAGAATACTCTAAGTTTATAACACTAGCATGGAATTAGGACAAACTACAAGAATGAATCCTAAGTTATTCTAACTATAAAGTCATAGCATACGATGATTAGTGCAATTACAATCGGCAATCATGGCAAGAAAAGGTTACACCTAAACATAGTGAATATTACAAAGGAAGATGAAGAACATAGCAATCACTTCTTTATAGTTGTTGTCTTCAACCTGTCCTATACTCGGAAGGAGGACTACAAAGGACTCAACAGGACTATCACTCCCGTGATCTACCTCACGGTCTGGAATATAGGGTGCTATCGCAGGAAAATACGGTATAGGCACCACACCTAGACAATATTTACCACTCACCCATGATATCATTGAGCAAGCGCTATACGATCTTGTGAATAAACATAATTCTAATCCAACTATGCCAAGCATATAATCACCATCAATGATGGTGGCCCTCATCTAAGCAGATACCAGACGACCTCATAGCTTTGAACAATGCCATCCTACCTCCTAGCCCTGGAACCGTCGGCTTACCGAACATGCTGAGAATGGGAAGAGTAGTACCAGACCCAACAAGTGGTACTATCGAATAGAATGGTACATGCTACCATGATACCATTCCACCCTATAACCTAACTACTGGGTAGTAATGATATATTCTAGACTAGTCAGACTTTCATCTCCCACCAAAGCAGGAGGGGGTGGTGTGGATGAAAGGTCCATGGTTTCAATTCTCATGATACATCATTCCTATGTGGGATTAAACAAGATATCTCCTCTATATTCGGGATGCTCCATCCCGTGCTACTAACAGCTCCTTCATCCGGGGCCCCATACCACAGAGGCAATCCTCCCTGGATCACTCCTCAAGTTGATGTACCCACCACAGGTACCTCTCGTGGGGATGCCCAGGTTGCACCCCTGGCAAGACTCGCCCCAAGGCTCATCGTAGATCCTATCCAATTGACTCAACGCTCACCCCTCATGCTCACCAAGACACATATGTGTACAGAAACTTGCTCACATCATCCCAAGCCAAGCCATTCCTGGGGTTCACCACCCCGCATCACATCACAGACATAATGCAGAGTGGAGTATAAAATAGCAAGTAGCAATTAACAAGTATATATAAGCATGTCTATCCTATAAGCGGGTGAGGGGGTAAAGGTTACGACAAGGAGTAGGCATACAAGTAATCTATCATGCAATCCTAGCATATCACAGCATAGTATAACATTGTTGCATAAATATAGACCACTAGCATTCTATCATGTTGCATGTGTAATAGGATCTACGAGGTTTGGTGGGATGTGGCACCTACGAGGTAGTTTCCCAACTCCTGTGTGTACTCCAGGGCCTCCTCCTTGGGCAGCTCCTTCGTAGGATCTAAAATCAAGACATAATGGTCGCGGGAGCGACCCCTATAGATTATCACAAAGAACCAAATGAAAAATGAGAACTCCAAATGCACTCATATAGAAGCCTATGACGTAGGGCTCATTTTTATGAAAATTTCGATGCTTGGTTCATATTTTTTGGAGTTCGTATGAATTAGTTATGAATTTTACAAGATTAAATTATATTCTGAAAAAGAAAAAGGACTGGATTATTCAGGACATGACTGGCTCATGATTGGGCGTGACTAGCTGAGTCGCTGACACGTGGATCCAGGCAGGTCAGGTCAATGACAGGTGGGTCCCAGTCAATGGTCAACGCTGATCGGTCAATGGTCAACGCTACTGGGCCCACTTCGGGTTCTAGCAGGCGCTGGTAGGGCTGAATTTGGGTCGCTTTGGATCGGCCCGGCCTTGACACATGTTGGGTAATGAGCGAGGCCATGTGGCTCCTATGGGCTGGGTTGCTAGCGGGCCAGGTCTGTGGCTCAGGGCAGCAGATGCTGGTCCATGGTGGACTTGTGACTGCAGGTGCACAGGCCGCAGTCACGGTTCACAGTGGACTGCGTCTGCTTCCTCTATATCCCTCTTGTGCATGGTGGTCTGGGTTCGCAAAGCAGCAAGGTTCTCTTCCCCTTCTCTTCCTTAACTCCACGCGTGGCGGCTGGCTCAATCGAACCTCACCGGCAGCGGGCGGCGCGGTGGCTTCTGCCGGCCTTGCTGGCTAGGGCGGCAGTTACAGCATCGCTAGGGGCAGGCAGATGCCGCAGTGGTGGCGCAGCGAGGTCTTGGTGGCCTAGCTGGCCTGCGCGCACATCACGGCGGTGCGTGGCGGCAAGGCCCCGGCAGCGGGGTGCTGCGGCACATTGAGGAAATCCTAGGCGTGTGTGTTGGCTTCGCGCGGCTAAGGCGGTCAAGCCAAGGGAGCTTAGGTGACCCGCGGGGCTATGGTTAGGTCTGGCGGTGGCGGCAGCATCACAGTGGCATGGATGTCGAAGGCGGCAGTGAACTCCAGTTAAACCTCCAAATTGGGTGCCATCTTCTCCTCCTTGCTTCAATTGGGGGCGAGGCAGATCTACCAGTGAGGTAAGATGAGGCATGGCGAGGCGTGCTTGACTACAGAGCCACGGCGGTGCTCTGACGATCGGAGTCCAGGGAGACCGAGGTCAGTAAAGGTGCCAGGCCTCACTAGAGTCTATGCTGGCTCCAAAGGTTGCCAAGAAGGCGTTCTACTCTATGGCAGACATAGCTATGGAGTTAATGAAACCGTTGGTGAATCGAGACTACGGGAACATGGCGGTGCTCTAGCGGATGGCCATGGCAGAGGCACAGGCGAGCTCACCTTGATGGTGCAGTAGCTATGATGTGGCTACTTTGTGGCATCACGGAGGGCTTGGCGAGGCCGAGCTGGCCTGCATGTGTGTGCAGCCCGTGCGTGTGTGTGTACGCCATGCCCGTGGTGGCGAAGGTGGAGACTCACGCTTCTAGTGGGAAAGTTCACGGTGGTGGCCATAGCAGTACTGAACTGAGCAGGAGAAGGTGGCTCACCGTGGGCTCAGAGAGGCAGGCTGCTGGTGTAGTGGAGGTTTGAGGCCATGCCGTGAGTTCATTGTGTCATGCCAAGCTTGCGACGAGGAAGAAGACGACAACATGGTGTGTTCTCCTCCGGCGGCTTGGCACTGGCAGTTGGGGAGACCAAATTAGCGAGGCCGGGGTCATGGCAGAGCTCGTGGTGCGGGCTTGAGGCAGAGGGCGAGGCCGCGAGGTGGGCGTCGGTGCAGGGCTCACAGGGCCATGTAGTGCCACGACACAGTGGCGTGGAAAGTGGCCAGAGCGTCACTTGCCTCTAACGGTCGTGAACCAGCTCCAGCAGCGTGGAACTCCTCTCCTACCTTTCTTTCTGGCAATGAGTGGGCAGGCAAGCGAGCAGCAAGCATGGGTGCTATTGCGCCACAGCGTGGCGACGCAAATGCATGGAAAGAAAGGGCACCGGAGGGGCGCCCTTTTATAGCATCGCTTGAGCATGGCGAGGCCGGGCTGGTATGTGGATGGCGGATGAAGGCTTGGGCCAATCAGGCGGCCAGGGATGGCTTGGGCTAGGGTTCCCGGGGCGTCACGGGTGTGCGCTATGACGACAGCTCCACGTTGTGATTCCCTGGCCATGGCATCATGGCCGGGTCCATTGGCGTGCATTAGAAGTGGGGTAGGGGCGAGCCAGGGAGCTGCTAAGGTTTCAGGTGGTGGAGCGGTGATGTGGCATGCATCCATGCATCCCTGTGGTTCACGGGCGATGACGGACGACATGGAACAGCGTTGCTTTTTTTGGTGTGGGGAAAGCAGGGAGGAGATGCCAAAAATGGATAGAGGAAGGTGCTGATAGGCAAGACCTGCGTGTCAGCAAGTGGGAGCAGGGAAAGGTACAGGTGGCCTGGAAGTGCTGCAGCTTGTTGGGCTATTCCGGCCAGTTGGGCCAGCAGGCCAAGGTGGGTGGCCGGTGTGCGCTTGTGTCGGTGTCCTGACCCCGGGGGCCAAGCACCAATGAGTGAATTTGTACTGTGTGCTCCCTAATCCGGATGGTGATGCAAGAAGAATACATAGTTTATCCTATTTCAGGCAAAGATGGCCCTACGTCCACCGGGGGGGAGATTGTATTATCTTGCACCAAAGTGCTTGTACAGTGGGGATACAAGGAGCGTATATGAACTTGGGGTGGAGAACAAGGCCTAAGTCTAGAATTTCTATGCCTAGACATTGCTGCTAGGGTGCTCGGGTTCCTTAGAGTGTGGTCCGATTGCCCCTAAACTAGACCTACGCCCCCTTTTACAGGCCAAGGGGAGGCACGGGTGTACTAAAACCCTAGGGTGATGATGTAGGTGCGACGATGTGGTCATGTCATAGTTGCTATAGAGGCGTGCACCAGGGATAGCCTCCGTCCTTTGGGTGTGCCATGGTGATGTTGGTGATGCTTGATGATTGACCTGTCCTTCAGGAACATCATGGTGATGGAGGTATGAAAGACCCATGCTCCTGTGGTGGCCGTGAGGTTCACTGTTGATGACACGCAAGAGTTGTTGAAGCGCTGACCTGAGTCACCGGAGGCCCGGTCGAGGTGTAGCTCGAGGGGGTCAAGGCCGAATGGATAAGACTGAGCTCTGGGAAATGTGGTACAGATGTTGACAATTGCGTTTTGAGGGGGTACCTGATGGGACACAATGCTTAGCATGTGAGAATAGTGTCAGTACGAATCACCACTTCTCCGGGGATGGGCAATGAAAGTGGGATTTGACCCTTGCACCTGGCCACTATAGCGCTACTGTAGCCATGGGGTTAGGCAGGAGTTGGCAGGGTGCAATAAATGCTCTGGTCCCGTACAGGAAGTAGGTAGATCGAGGGGAGAGTGGTGGTCGATGGGGGGTCATTCGTCCGTGTAGAGTTCCATCACTCGACCGGGGGGGAGGGGGAGGGGGTCATTCGCTCAGGTGAACTTTCATCACTCGAGGGCCTCCATCAAGTGTGTGGTCAGATCCGTCTTATTCATGGGCCGGGCTAGTATGGCTCGATGCTTTGATGCTGGGCCTTATTTTTGCTAGCTCGGTTTATGGCTGGTTTTCTTGGAGATTTGTGCTGATTGCTCATGAATTATTTCTCTTAGTCGAAGGTTTTGGGTACCCCCTTGTCTAGGTACCCAACAGTAGCCCTCGAGTCTCTGTGCTAGTGCTGGCACTCATGCAGAGGCTCAATAACTGGAGTCTTAGTGCTGTTGTTCTTTGATGGGTACGCGTGAGCATACCCATCAGCGGTAGCCCCCGAGGCCTCAGTGGAGTAGAAAACTCCTCTGAGGGCTTTATGTATTCTTGTTGAGGGGTGCTCGAGCGATCAAGCCCCCAGGTGGGCGCAATCCCCTTTCGTCGAGGCTTGCCTCATGGTGGTCGAGTGCGATACATTTTTCTCAGGGACCAGATAATGGTGAACTGGAGTCATGGTGTCGATACCCTACGATAGGTGTGCACGAACGCACCCTTCGAGGGTAGCCCCCGAGGCCCTAGAGGAGTAGGAAACACCCTTGAGGGCTTTTCTATTGTGCGATCGACGGTGCTTGAGCATTTGAGCCCCCCAGTGCATTTGTCCCATTTTCGTCGAGGTGGGCCAAGCATATTCTAGCCTCCGGCCCTTGCACGGCTGCATCTCTGCTAATCTTTGGCTTATAATCCCCACGAGTACTTTCGATCAAGGTGAGGTAAGTTGCAGTGTGCTACCTTCGATGGGTGTTCGAGCCCTCCGGGTGGTTAGCTCCTATTTCGTCGAGGCCATCTGGTTGCGAGCGAGCCCCCGAGCCTCTTTCGTCGAGGTTAATCAGGAACAAGCTTTTCTTTTTCTTTTGACCCTCGTGCTCCTTTTTGACGAGAGGAGGGGTGAGAAGCATCGTGCTACCCTCATTTGGGTGAGCCCCGACGTCCTCCAGTGAGTTGTTATCGGGAAATTCAAGTGGGAGCTCATGCGCCATTCGATGGGGGTTGACTAGTGGCTGTGGAGGCGCCATCTTTGATGCAAACAGATGGATGTGTGGATCCCGGTCCTGTTCGATGGGGTCCATGGCTCGATGCCTCCCCTAGAAGGGATTCCATGGCTATCCTCTAGTTTTGCCTTGAATATGTCCGAGGGCACCTCGAGAATGTGGCTCGAGCCAAGGCCATGTACGGGCCCACTCTCAGTCATCCCTGACTCAGGTAGTCGAGGGTGGTTGTTGTAACATCCCTAGAAATCCAAACACCAAAAATCACAACCAACAAAAATTTTTCTTAAATAACCAATGGTTGGTGAGTGTCATGTAGGAAGACATCCATTTATTGCACAAATAGCACCTAGAGTTAGATGAAACATTTGCATTTTATTGACAAAGTTTGATTTGCTTCTTATTGATTTTATGTGTTGTTAATGAAATCAATGAACCTTTATATCATATGTGGCTAATATATGTTACTAACCATGAACATGGCTTCCAGCATCACCATGAGACCCTAGGGGACCAAGTATGATGCTATGTTATAGCCATTAACATGCATACACTAACAAGTCCATGGCATAGATGGTTTAGTGTCTTGACAAGAAATAGAAAAGGATTTAAAAAAGGGAAGAAAATAGAAAAGGCAAAGCCAGCTCGGACAGCCAATGCCGCCCAGACCAGCAACCATGCTCGGCCTACTGGCTTGCCCCCGCGACGGCCCAAGCGGCCCAGGCCACTCTTCCCGCGCCGGCCACCGTCGTGGCCTGTCGGCCCAAATGGCCAGGTGACCTGGCAAGCCGCCCCACGCGCCCGCCTTCCCGTGCCACCTCCCGGCCTGTCGGCCCTACAGGCCAACGGCGCAGCTCACCCATGCATGCACCGCCCCACACACCCACGCTGTCGCAGTCCAACAAGACCGAGCAGCCCAGCAAGACAACCCGCTCGCTCGTACGTGCCCCGCTCCCGCTGACACGTGGGCCTCGCTTGTCATAGTTCACCTTTTTCCTTTTCTGTACATCGAGCCATCACGTCTGCCGCACCAAATGAGGAACGACCAACCTCCACCATTCGCTCCCCGCCCATGACTGCCCGCGGTGCCATCCATCGCCGCCTGCTCGCGCCGCGCGCCTCTGAAACCCTAAACCTAGCCGAGAGCCGCGCAGAGCCGCTAGATGGGCATCTCGCACCGCCGCCATCCATGGCCGGCGCTATGGCTATAAAGGGAGCTTGCAAGATGTGTTAGGGTTTCCCCATGCCCTGTAGCTTCCTTGGCCACGCGCGCACCACCTTGCTGACCACCGAATCGAAGAGAGGAGAAGAGGTAAGAGAAGAAGGAGGCAGGGTAAAGGAAGGCCGAAGTTGGAGCACCATCACAGTCCATCACTGTTGCTATGCACCGGAGGAACCCCAGTGGCCCCGCACAACTTCACCAATGCCGCTGCTCTGCCATGCCTTCACCAAGCCTGCCGCTTTGCCACCTGAGCCACCACCATCGTGGACCAAGCAAGTGAGCTCGCCCGTGCTCCACCACCATGGCCGCTGGCCAGCTCATCCTCCACGTTCCCACCCGTCCGACCTCCTCTTGCATCATTCACTCCCCCACCGGTCCGCCTAGGGCTAGAACATGTAAATTGCAAGGTTAGGGGAGCCAGTGACCAATAGTGAGCGCGAGCGCGCTTTGCTCGCCCCTCGGTCCCTGGACTCCGGCCGCCAGTGCACCGCTATGGCCTTCGTGGTCGCGTGTGCTTCGCCATGCCTCCGCTAGCCGTGCTGTAGTGTATTAGAGCTCCTAGCTTTGATGCCGCGCTGTCCATCAAGCACCGTCGGTGAATTTGACGCCGCCATCAGCCTTCGCCGTCGTCGATCCGCTACCGCTGTTTGCCTCACTAGAAGGCCCGCGACAAAATTAACCTGGCTAGCCACCTTCGCCTTGACCTCGTGGACCAAAAGTGCTAGTCCAGGATGCCTCCGCAGCGCCACTGCGCCCCACTGCCGTGGCCACACCGCCCACCGCCTCCGTGCACGCGCCGACGAGCCCTCGCACCGTGGGCCCGCTTAGACCCCACAGTCGCCTCCACCTCGCCGCTGCAATGCCTTAGCCGCAGCCCTAGACCCTCGAGCCAGCTGGAGCCGCAGCACCGCTCGTCACTGGCGCCATAGACTGTGTCCACCATAGGTCCACGCTAGACCAACAGACGAAGGCCACGTGGGCCACCTGTCTCTGGTCCACCATGCACCTGGCTCACGGAGCCAAGAGCCGTAGACTCAGCCTAATAGGAGCCCATGGGGCCATGTGGACCACCCCGTTGCCTGCCACGTGTCTGGACCAGGCCAGCCCAACCCGGCCCACATCCGACCCTGCCCAGGCCCGCCGAGGCCCAGTCGGGGCCCGTCGGCGTTGACCGTTGACCGGTCAACATTGATCGTTGACCGGTCAACATTGACCGTTGACCGGTCAACATTGACCGTTGACCCCGTGCCCACCTGTCAGTGACCGTTGACCCCGGGCCCACCTGTCAGTGACCGTTGACCCCGGGCCCACCTGTTAGTGACTATGTGCCACCTCTGTTGGACCCGCAGTGCCACGTGGGCCAATCAGAAGCTGCCACGTGTTAGCCTCTGGTTAATCCACCCTTTTTCTTTTTCAGATAATAGATTAAACTTCAAAAAATCATAACTAATTCATACGAACTCTAAAAAATATTAACCAAGTGTCCAAATTTTTATAAAAATGAACTCTACGTCATAGGCTTATGTATGATTGCATATGGAGTTATTGGAGTTTATTGATTCTTTATATTAACTCTATAGGAGTCGCTAATGTGACTATTACATTTCATTTTAGAGGAGGAGCCGCTTGAGGAGGACGACCCTGACTACAAGAAGGAGCTCGGTGACGACTACGTAGGTGCCACATCCCACCCAACCTCATAGATCCTATTATGCATGGCATAATATCTAGTGTGCTAGAGCTTTATTTATGAATATCACCTGTGATAGGTTGCATGATAGATTTGCCTGATGAAGCCTTTGCCTCGTAGATCCTATTATGCATGGCATAATATCTAGTGTGCTAGAGCTTTATTTATGAATATCACCTGTGATAGGTTGCGTGATACATTTGCCTGATGAAGCCTTTGCCTTGTCACAACCTTACTCCTGCACACCCGCTGATAGGCTATACGCATGCTTATTTACTCATGATGCTTTACTTCTACTACACTTTATATCTGCGATGTGATGCATAGTGGAGTATGGATATATGGATAAGGCACGTGGTGCCATTTTATTCAGGGAGAGTGCTGCGTGTGTCTTGGGTGTGTGGTGAGGGTTTGAGTCGATCGGGCAGGATTCTAGATGAGCCTTGGGTGAGTCTTGTCGGGGGTTGTGTTCTGGACATCCCCATGAGAGGTGCCTGTGGTGGGTACATTGTGACATATTAGGTGATCCTGCGGGTGAGAGCATTCGTGGAGCAAGGCCCCTGGTAGGAGGTGCTGTTGTAGCATGGACTATTGTCGTCCCTATGAGAAGATAATCCTGTCTGATCCCCCTAGGACCTGATATCCCTTGAGAACCGGAACCTTGGGACCTACATGCTCACTGCTCACTCCTGTATGGGCGGGAGACGGATGACTGACTAGCTAGGACGTGCCCCTACTACTAGGTTGATAGTAGATAGTGTCAGGAGGTACGGGCATCGGAACCCACACCCTCCTTGGACAACATAGTGACCTCGGGGGCCTTGTACTGTGTCTCACAATCTCAGTGTGCTGGTGGTATTCCAGGATGTCCCAGTACTGATTGGTAGGGTGGCATCGCACCAGTTAGAAAGCAACCAGAATCAGCCTAGGCGGGGCATCGCTGATGATGGTGATCTTGTGGTTACGGAAGTACACGCTCTGCAGAGTTTTTGAATCTATATATAGTCTGCGGCCTCGGATTGGCGTTTCCCTCAACCTATGCTTCTTGGAAGTAGTGAGATGAGTCCTTCTCTTCTTCCCCCTTGTGTTACCCTTTCCGGCTGTGAGCCACTGAAACAGGCTCCGAGAGGGAGTTGAACCTGTCGACTGAGTGCGAGAGGGTGAGATGTGTGTGATGGTGGGATGGGAACGATGATGGATGAGAATGGGTTAAAACTTGATGAATTAATATTATATGATGATGGTTAATACTTGTATAGGAAACCATAGCCAAATAATAGGTCTCTTGATTATATCCTTTGCATCCACCAAATACCACATAGCAAAAGCAAAGCATAAGGTAGGATGAGTGGCCAGTACAAACCGTACTAAAAATTATTTGGCAGGTGAACCCGACTACAACTTCAATGACGATGAGGAGTAGACGTCTCATTCCTACGCTCAGGCTTCTTTTGAAGATTTGTTGTACTTCTGCCTACCACAGCTATCCCTGATGCTGCTGCTACTCTGATGATTTCGTCAGTGTAGCGATGGACTATTTACGTAAACCCTTCTAATTGTACTTTTTTGTTCGAAGTATGAATTTCTGTATCAACTATTGCTGGATAATATGAAGGTTTGAGCTTCGAACTATTATATTATTCATCATTTTGTGTATTTTCCCTTTGTGGAAATTAGAGGATGTTTCAGTTGGTATCAGAGCCATGCTTGACCCTAGGACAAGACCCCCATAGGATTGGACGATAGATTTAGGAGAACCTTGATCTCTCTCAGTTATACACCAACCACTGCATACGCTTTTATGCATGGCTTACCTCTCTCTGCAAAACTTCTAATTCCATTCTCATGTCAACCTACAGATGGATCCCAACCTGCCGCTTGGTCCGTCAACGATGGTCATCATTGAGTATAGACTCGACAGAGTGGAGTATGGAGGCTACGCTCACGTGCTTCGCGAGGTTCTCACTGAGCTTTGTGTTCTCATGGAGAACGTCGAGTACCTTTGTCATGGCAAGCCCGCCACTGGAGGAAGCATTGAGGGCTACAAGGCAGTCTGCATCAACGTGCCTGCAAGCATGAACCTACCTGGAGTTGCTGCCTTCACTGACTTTGCCTTCAACAATGAGACCAGCATTTGTGTATAGACCGTTTCACGCCAGGCACTTCACACTGTGCTGCACAACGCGGCTGACTACCTGAAGGATAGCTATTTTTGTCTGCTCCCTCATGCCCTCGCCCACCAGGGTACTTGAGAGGAGATCACCGCCGTGCAGTCTACCAGAGTTGAGCGCAACCCTTGCCTCCATGCTTTCGAGATGTACCTGCAGTGCCAGGACATGTACATCATTGAGCTGGAGCGAAAGGGACGCCGAGATCATCACTACCTGATGGAGGTTGATGAGAGGATCCTCAAGTCAGCGGACAAGGAGGCAGCCTATAAGCAGAAGATTGTAAACCCAAAGCATGAGTTGGCATGCAAGGAGCACACTGACCGGGACCAGATCACTAATCTAATCAGTGAGATGGATAAGCTTTAGATCCATGACAGCCATCTCATTAGGAGGATTGGTGAGCTTGAGACCACTATAGCTGAGAAGAACAAAACATTGTAAAGAGTTTCCAAAAGCAGAGTCAAGATGATGCCTACAAGGATAAACTCTATGAGCAGTGTAAGGCTCAATGTGACAAGTTGCTTCAGGAATACACTCTTGCTAACTAAACCAGGGGCACCTGATCAACTACGTCCACAAAATAGCATACCTCATGGACATGCTCAATCTTACCATGGAGGCTTGGAAGAGGTCTGATTGCAAGAGAGTCAGAGAGTTCCAATACCTACAGGACAAGCTTCCTTGTGAGCCTGTAAGAAGGTCAGGGTTGAGACATTCGAGCTGGGGCAATCTCGCCTCAGCTTGAGTGGATGCCCCACCACTAGACTCAGCGGACAGTTAGTGCCCACTCCTCAGCTCGAGGAGGCTCGTCGTTACATTTCTTGTCTTTAGATGACCGACGAACAGATCCAAGCTTCTGGCATCGGTATTCCCACCTCAGCTTATAGTTTGGAATAGACCTCAGGATTGGTTTAGCAGTGATGTAGGACCAAGAGTTATGTTGGGCCCTGTGTGGCCATGTGACCAGTCTCACCATGTTGTTGAGTAGATTGTCCACCCCTTTTGTTAGAACTACCTATGTGTAGTACGCTTCCCGTGAGCCTCCTAGCATAGCTGCTAGAGACATCACCGTGTAATAACTTGATGTAATGAATGTTCAGATTTTATCGCATCTTATTGGATCTTCATGCTTCTTTGTATGAGTGTTGGATAGATCTAAATGCTTTTAAATTATTTAAGCTATTTTTAATTATCACATCAATTAATGTCAAGTTATGTCACATGCACTCATGCCCTAATCTTATATGTGTTAAGCAGGATGTCCACCCGTCATTCCTACTGCCTGAACAACCTCTCTCCTTCACCTGCTCCCCTCATGGGCCATGGATGCGGTCGTGGTCGTGGTCGTGATCATGGATGCATACCCCTCTACCTTGAGGAGTCACCCCGCGCTGCCACCCCATAGCCTACACCACCAACACCACCGCCGATTGTTGAGCCGGAACCAACTGCCGGAGGCGCGGCTGGAGGACCACCACCGCCTGTTGTTGAGCCAGAGCCTGAGCCTGCTGCTGGAGGAGATGCAGCTCTGCCACCACCACCTGTGCCACTTTTGGTGGAGGTGATGGCTCAGCAGACAGAGCTTCTTCAAGTCTTAGCTGAGAACGTGATGCGCCCCCACCACAGGGAGCCACGCGATGACTACTACAAGAAGCTGGAGTTCTTTCTCAAGCTGAAGCCCCCAACGTTCGATGGCACCAGCACCGACCCCATCGCTGCTGATGACTGGCTAAAGGAGATTGAGAAGAAGCTAGACTTGACCACTTGCACTAACAAGGAGTGCATTGGTTTGGCAGCTTACCAGCTTGTGGGTGCTAGGTGATCTTGGTGGGACAGCCTCTGTGAGACCCAACATGACCCTACCAACATCTCCTGGGACAAGTTCGTGGAGGAGTTCTATGCGTTCTTCATTCATGAGGGTGCACTGGAGAAGAAGGAGAATGAGTTTCGCAACAACTCCATGGGAGCTGACAAGGTGCATGAGTACGCCACCTGCTTCACCAACCTACTGCGCTATGCACCTACCTCAGTGATGAATTTTGAGAAGGAGAAGATGTACTATTACTACAAGGGCTTGTCTAGCCACATCAGGCTCTACCTCTCAGGCACCAAGAGCCACACCCTGCGTGACTTGATCGACAGGTGCATGGAGATTGAGAAGGACTGCAAGGAGGCTTTCACAAAGAAAGAGGCGCTTGGCAAGACCAAGAAGCATCGTGCTGAGGGCACCTCCCACGCACCTGCCCCACGGAGGTCATGGGGTGTGGTGTCTCAGGCTCCCCGCTCTTGCTTTGCCTAGGGAGCTACACATGGTTTGAGTCAGGGCGGTGATAACCACACCAACAACTACCCCGCCCTGCTAAGGACCACCAGGCGTACACTCGTGCCGCACCAGGTGGTAGCACGTGGAAGGCCACCGTGCCAACCCCCACAGGCGACATGACCTACACTTGCTTTGCTTATGGCCAGTCGGGTCACAAGGCAGCCGAGTGCCCGAACAAGGCTGCACCAGCTACACCAGCCCCCGCTAGGCAGATCCAGGGTACCCCGTATAAGCAGGTACCGACTGGAGCACCCTGTGGCTGCCTCACCAACTTGATAGCAGAGGCTACCTAGGCTGCCCTCGATGTGGTGTACAATATGTTTTTAGTGCATGGAGTTAAGGCTTCCGTGCTATTTGATTCAGGTGCTACATGTTCTTACATATCCTCCAAGTTTGCTCGAGAGCGCCATATACCTGTTACTCCACAAAAAGAAGCCTTATACACTAGTTCACCTTTGGGCAACTTCTATTGTACCAAAAGATGTAAGGGAGTGAGTATCACAATCGAGGGTCTTACCTTCCTAGCCAATCTTACCGTGCTACCCTTTGAAGGCCTAGACGTCATTATAGGGATGGATTGGTTAACACAGAACATGGGAGTGATATCTTGCTCACCTAGATTTGTGGGAACAACCCATCCAAGTGGTCACCATATCGATGTGAGCCGAACAAGGGGATAGATGTTTCCCTACTGTGTGCCCTTGAAGAGAATTCACTCGAGGAAGTTCCTATGGTTCGTGAGTACCCCGATGTCTTTCCTGAAGAGCTACCAGGGATGCCACCAGACAGGGATGTCGAGTTTGTGATCAACTTGTTGCCTGGTATGAGTCCTATATCCAAGCGACCCTACCGCATGGCAGTTGATGAGCTTGAGGAGCTTAAGAAACAGCTTAAGGAGCTATTCGAGAAAGGGTTCATTAGGCCCAGTACCTCACCCTGGGGATCTCCTGTTCTATTTGTTAAGAAGAAGGATGGTTCGCAAAGGATGTGCGTTGATTACAGGAACCTGAATGCTGTGACCATCAAGAACAAGTACCCCCTGCCAAGGATAGATGACCTGCTAGATTAGTTGCGTAATGCCAAGTACTTCTCCAAGATTGACCTTAGATCAGGCTACCATCAGATGAAGATCAGGGAGGAGGATATTTCTAAGATAGCGTTTGTCACCAGATACGGGTAGTATGAATACACCGTCATGTCCTTCGGTCTTACAAACACACCCACTTACTTCATGAACATGATGAATAAAGTGTTCATGCCAGAGCTGGATAAGTTCATGGTGGTCTTCATTGATGACATTCTTGTCTATTCTGCCACTGCTGAAGCGCATGAGCAACATCTGAGGATAGTGTTGGAGAGGTTGAGAAATCATCAGCTCTATGCCAAGTTCAGAAAGTGTGAGTTCTGGCTTAAAGAGGTCACTTTCCTAGTCCATGTACTCAATGCTAACGGAGTAGCTGTGGATCCATCCAAGATTAAGACAGTGAAGGAATGGAAGTAGCCATAGAATGTGACTGATGTAAGGAGTTTCTTGGGATTGGCTGGTTATTATCGTCAATTCATTTAGAATTTCTCTAAGATAGCTCGCCCCATGACCAATCTCCTGAAGAAGACCAATGAGTTTGAATGGATGCCCTAGTGCGAACAGAGTTTCCAGACCCTGAAAGAGAAGCTCACCACGACACCTATTCTTGCCTTGCCTGATATCCACCGGGACTTTGTGGTCTATTACGATGCATCTCACCACAGGCTTGGTTGTGTTCTGATGCAAAATGGGAAAGTCATTGCCTATGCTTCCTGTCAGCTTAAGGTGCACAAACAACATTACCCTACCCATGGTCTCAAGCTTGCAGCTGTGATCCATGCATTAAAGATTTGGGGACACTACCTAATTGGGAACAAGTGTGAGATCTACACTCATCATAAGTGCCTAAAGTACTTTTTCACCCAGGAAGACTTGAACATGAGGCAGCGTCATTGGATAAAGTTGATTAAGGACTACGATGTGGAGATCCTTTACCACCCTAGAAAGGCTAATGTAGTCACTGATGCTGTTAGCCGCAAGAGCCATTGTCATGCCTTGTTCACCATAGCTTTGCCCAAGGAGTTGCAAGAGGACATTGATGAGTTGCAGCATGAGGTGATACCCCATGTCCTACTGAACGAGCTTCATGTGCACTATACCCTCATTAACAGGATTCATGAAGCCCAACGCCATTCCCCAGAGATTTAGGAGATACACGAGCTCCTGAAGCAAGGAAAGTGCCCAGAGTTCAGCGAAGATGAGCAAGGAACCTATTGGTACAAGGATAGAATTTGTGTGCCTGCAGACCCAGATATCCACAATGAGATCCTTTTAGAGGGACATGACTCCATGTATTGTATCCACCCTGGCAGTACCAAGATGTATGCTGATTTAAAGAGAAAGTTCTAGTGGAAGAATGAAGTCAGATATTGCAGGACATGTTGCTAGATGTGACATTTGCAAACACGTCAAAGCCAAGCACAAGAGACCTGCAGGACTGCTAAAGCCACTTGAGATACCTGAATGGAAGTGGGATATCATATCTATGGACTTCATCGTGGGGCTGCCTCGATCCCCGTGAGGTCTTGATGCTATATGGGTGATAGTCGATCGTCTGACTAAGGTAGCTCACTTTCTAGTCATCAAGAGCAACATCTGAGTTGGATAATTGGCAGATCTCTATATTAAAGAGATTGTCAAGCTGCATAGGGCTCCGAGGAGCATAATATCTGATCGTGGACCGTAGATATGTCCAAGTTCTGGAAGGCCTTGAATGAGGCCATAGGAAGCAAGCTATATTATAGTACCACTTACCACCCTCACACAGATGGTCAGACGGAGAGAGTGAATCAAATCCTTGAAGATATGCTTCGAGCTTGTGTTCTAAAGTACGGGACCGATTAGGAGAAGAGTTTGCCCTTTGTTGAGCTCTCCTACAACAACAACTACCAGGCTAGTCTCAAGATGTCACCATTTGAGGCTATGTATGGAAGACCATGCAGAACACCCCTGATGTAGTTAGAGACAGGAGAAAGATCATTCTTTAGCCCTGCCACCATTATAGAGGCCGAAGGAGTCACCCAAGTGCGAGAGAATTTGAAGATTTCCCAGAGTCGTCAGAAGAGCTATGCTGACCAGAGGTGTAGGGACCTCGAGTCGGGGACTATGTCTACCTCAAGGTCTCCCCACTTCTAGGGACAATCAGATTCCATGTGAAAGGAAAGCTAGCACCAAGGTATATGGGACCGTATAGAATCTATGCCAAAATTGGCAAGCTTGCCTACAAGGTAGAGTTACCCGAGCAATTAGCAGGTGTGCATCCAGTATTCCATGTGTCATAATTACACAGGTGTTTGAAGCTGCCAGAACAACCAATACCTATAGAGGCACTAGATATTCAGGACACACTCGAGTACAGAGAGTACCCCATCTGAATTTTAGACAGAGCCACCAAAGAAACCAGAAACACCATCACCCCAATATGCAAAATTTAGTGGAGCAATCACTCCGAACGAGAAGCAACTTGGGAGGAGTCAGAGATAAGGAAGCTCTACCCCTACTTGTTTGAAGAGTAAGTTACACTTTTAAATCTCGAGGACGAAATTCTCATAAGGGGGTAGGACTGTAACATCCCTAGAAATCCAAACACCAAAAATTACAACCAACAAAATTTTTTCTTAAATAACCAATGGTTGGTGAGTGTCATGTAGGAAGACATCCATTTATTTCACAAATAGCACCTAGAGTTAGATGAAGCATTTGCATTTTAATGACAAAGTATGATTTGTTTCTTATTGATTTTATGTGTTGTTAATGAAATCAATGAACCTTTATATCATATGTGGCTAATATATGTTACTAACCATGGACATGGCTTCCAACATCACCATAAGACCCTAGGGGACCAAGTATGATGCTATGTTATAGCCATTAACATGCATACACTAACAAGTCCATGGCATAGATGGTTTAGAGTCTTGACAAGAAATAGAAAAGGATTTAGAAAAGAGAAGAAAATAGAAAAGGCAAAGCCAGCCCGAAGAGCCAATGCGGCCCAGACCAGCAACCATGCCCGGCCTACTGGTCTGCCCCCACGATGGCCCGAGTGGCCCAGGCCGCTCTGCTCGCGCCGGCCATCGCCGTGGCCTGCCGGCCCAAATGGCTAGGCTGCCTGGCAAGCCGCCCAGCGTGCTGCCTTCCTGCGCCACCACCCGGCCTGTCGGCCCAGCAGGCCAATGGCCTAGCTCGCCCGCCGGCCTGCCTCTGCTCGCCCGCATGTGCGTCGCCCCGCACGCCCATGCTACCGTGGCCTAGCAAAGCTGAGACGGCCTAGCAAGAGGGACCGCTTGCCCCCACGTGCCTCACTCCCACTGACACATAGGCCCCGCTTGTCATAGTTTCCCCTTTTTCCTTTCGGCACACCGAGCCGTCGCGGCCGCCGCACCAAATGAGGAACGGCCAACCTCCGCCGTACACTCCCCGCCCGTGACCGCCCACGGTGCTGTCCATCGCCACGTGCCCTCGAAACACTAAACCTAGCCGAGAGCCGTGCACAACAGCTAGATGGGCATCTCGCATCGCCGCCGTCCATGGCTGGCGCCATGGCTATAAAGGGAGCTTGCATGACGTGCTACGGTTTCCCCATGCCCCGCAGCCTCCTTGGCCGCGCTGCACCACCTTGCTGACCACCAAATCAAAGAGAGGAGAAGAAGAAGGTGGAGTGAAGGAAGGCAGAAGCTGGAGCACCATCGCCATCTGCCACCGTTGCTGCGTGCCGGAAGAACCCCGACGGCCCCACACGACTTCACCCATGCCGCTGCTCTGCCATACCTTCACCGAGCCTGCCGCTTCACTGCCTAAGCTGCTAGCACCATCGATCGCATAGGTGAGCTCACCCGTGCTCCACCACCATGGCCACCGGCCAGCTCATCCTCCGCATTCCCACCCATCCGACCTCCTCTTGCTTCATTAACTCCCCCACCATGTCTGCCTAGGGCTAGAACGTGTAAGTGGCAAGGTTGAGCCAGTGACCAACAGTGAGCACGAGTGCACTTTGCTCGCCGCTTGGTCCCTGAACTTCGGCCGCCGGTGCGCTGCTGTGGCCTTCGCGGCCACGCGCGCTCCGTTGTGCCTCTGCTAGCTACCTTGTAGTGTATTGGAGCTCCCACCTACTCCAAATGTAGGATGGAGGAGAAGATGAAGCCGTCTGTCGAGCATTGCTGGTGAATTTGATGCCGATCGCTATCGTTGATCTGCCGCCACTGTTTGCCTTACTAGAAGGCCCGTGACAAAATTAACCAGCCAGCCACCTTTGCCTTGACCCCATGGACCCAAAGCGCTAGGCCAAGATGCCTCTGCAGTGCCACTGCGCCCCGCTGCTGTGGTCACGCCGCCTGCCGCCGTCGCCGTGCACACGCCGGCGAGCCCTCGCACCCTAGGCCTGCTTGGACCTCGCAGCCACCTCCACCTCGCCACTGTCACACCCCAAAATTTCTATTTTGGGTTGTGAACCAAAACACTAAAAACACTAAAGGATTTATTAATTTCTATAAAATTAGCCAAGATTTTATTCTTTTGCTATCACTACAAAATGATAAAAAGAGTGGTTTTATAAAACTTTTATGAAGTTAATAAAGATGGGATTATTCTTGGTGCTTCGCTTGTTTTTGCTGGTGTGAACCTCGAGCAAGTCATGGCTAGGTTCTTTGAATTTGAAAATAAAGCTTCAAAAACCCATGTTTGCCTCAAGAAGGTTTTGAGAAAATGGTCTCGGAAAAATAATCGTTTCTCTTGCTTAGATAGAGAGAGAAAGAGAGAGAGCTTTTCTTTTTTCTCTATAGTGTTGGCCATCGCTCTAGCTAGGCGGCATCGCTCTAGCTAGGCTCCTTCGCTCTAGCTAGGCACCATCCCTAATCTTGCTCTAGTGGGCCCAGTTCAGTCCCTAGTCATCCTTGGCTTGCCCTAGCCTATCCGAGCTTGCCCTAGCTTGCTCTGGCCACCCTTGGCCTCAACTGGCCAACTTTGGCTGGTTCAGGCCAGCCCCAGCCGACCGTGGCCACCCCGGCCAGGCCAGCAGTAGTAGCAGCCGACCACCAGTGGCCAAACTTGGCCATTAATAGCATAGCAAGGCCAGTAGTAGTCTGGTCTAGCGACCCTTTTCCATCCTCTAAGACATCCTAACTTGCTTTGGCTAGCACCTACCTAGCTTGGGCCACCCCTGGCCTCAACTAGCTTTATCTGGCCAGCTTTGGCCAACCACGGCCAGCCAGAGCCACCTGTGGCCACTCTCTGCCGGCTACGGCCAACTTCGGCCAGCCACAACTAGCATTTAGCTTGGCCACAGCGGCCACAAAGCCAGCCTAGGCCGCAACCAAGCCCAGCAGCTAGTTGTAAGCATCCGTAGCCTCCCTCGGCCACCCTGAGCCCTCTCTGGCCATCCCTGGCCAACCCTGGTCACTTCCAGCCGGCCATGGCCAACTCTGGCCAGCCATGGCCAAGGCAGCAGCAGCAACCGCTGGCCACGGTCGGTCATGGCCAACCAGGGCGGCCAACGGGGCATCAAGCGCCGCGCCACACGGCAGCCCAGCAGTAGCGTCGCGCGGCCTGCACAGCTCCGCCCACGCTCTACTGCTGCCAGCTCGGGCCTTCCCGTCAGCGCCCCCAGGACGATCGCCCTCTCCCGCATCGCGCGAAAGCGCTTGCCGTCGCCCGATCCCGCCGTAGCATGTCCCCAAGGTCCACCTGCCGCCTTTATAAGGCCAGCCCCGAACCCCTTCACCCCCTCCGGAACCCTAACCTATCGTCGCCTCAGTTTCACAGGACCACGAAACCCTAGCCGCCTTTAGCCGCCGCAGTGAAGCATCCGGCCGCCGTTGATCTCCGTCGCCATTGTGTCTCCGCCAACGAGAACCCTGGCACGAGCTTCACGTCGAGGTGAACATCATGCCGGTAGCATCCCCATCCTCTATCTCTGTCTCGCGTGCCCGTATGTCATCGTGATAGCGCCGCCGTCGCCGCGCTGTCCCTCGTCCCGGCCGCCATCCGCTGTAATCGACCCACGGATCGTGCTCGTGTGGACGTGTGTGTCTTGCCCGTGCAATAGGATTGCGTCCTCACGCCCTGCAGCGCCTCCCCATCGTGCTCACCGCCGGCGCTAATGGCGCTTGGCAGAGCCGACCCGCCTCCGGCCTTCCCCCGCCGCCATGGTGCCCGCGGCCGAGTCCGCAAGGTCACGCTCGTCATCTCGGTGCCCTCTGCCTAGCCAGTCGTGCCCTGGAGCGCCGTTCCAGCGAACTCCAGTGACCCTTCAGTGAAATGGCTGCCGCCGGGAGCGCCTCTCCAGTGACCTGACCTCGCCGGCCGACCCTGGCCACCCGATCTAATCTGGACTCCGGTGCCCTGACCCCGCCGGCCGACCCTGGCCACCCGATCCAATCTGGACGGCCCAGATTAGATCGGGCGTACCGGTCAACCACAAGTCAACAGCCCCCGTCGGCCACCGATGTGGCAGCCATGTGTGTGCCACGTACGTGCCATGTAAGCACCACGCGTGCGCTGACCGCGTCAACACGGTTAGTCAGCCGGTCAACCCTGCCAGTTTTGTAGAAAAGCCCTCGCCTTTTCTAGTATTTACGGTTAGATCCACCGCGGTTCAAAAATAGCCTTATAGTCTTGCGGTTTAGACCCTGTGCACTCTGGTATTTATGCTCGAGGTCCAAAAGTCTTATAAACTATTGTTTTCATTTATTTTAAAATACAAAACTAGTTCTATTTACTTATGGTTATGCCCCTGACCTTGATTTAGTCATAACTTTCACTTTTTAACTCCGTTTTTAGCAAACTTATACTTTTTGGAATCATATCGACGTAAGCTACATGATCGTAGTGAATCAATCGCTCACCTTGGAAGTGTTTTGGGGAGTCATTGTTGGGAATATGCCCTAGAGCTAATCATGTAGATGATGATATTCCGATTGTATCCATGATTAATAAAGTGTTCATTGAATATCCATTATAGTGAACTTGTAGGAGATTATGTGAATTGTTTGTGGAACTCAATTACTTGAATGGTTATTCTAAAGTTGTCCCTGGTCGGCATTCTTGTGAGAACACACTTGAATATTAAACTAGCACATGTATTAGTTGATGGCTATATTTCACAAGTCATGGACATGGAGATGTCAAACTAATAATGCGGGCACATGTGAGACATGTAGGCTGGACTGACCCGACATGAGAAAGTTTCTATTCACATCATGTACATTATGTCCTTGACCTAAGATTGTAGTATGTACTCAAGATGTGAAATGGCCTACTTAGGGACCATCAAATGCTGCTCCGTAACTGGGTAGTTATAAAGGTGGTCTTCGGGTGATCGGGACGCATGCTTTGAGACATAGACAATCAAGATGCAATTTGCCCCTCTCTACACGAGAGAGATATCATTGGATCACTCAAGTGATTGGATCAACAAATGTATGGCCGTGCTTGGGTTAAGTGTTAACCCACGAGTTGAACCATATATCGAGTGGCAAAGGGAATAACTTGTATGTGGTCATAGTGGTTCGTCTGATATGATCTTTGCATGCACATAGGAGTTGTCACGCCTTGCTAGAGGCCGCTATCAACTATTGGGTGAGTAGGAGTACTCGGCCCATGTCAATGTGTGCGTAAACCCATAGGATCGCACACTTAAGGGGCTGGAAGCCTAATTCGGGTTGGACCCGAATTAGATAAGGCTTAGGGTTACTAATGGGCCTCCAACTCATGAGCTCATTGGGGACGCCTATATAAGCAAGGGGTAGGGGTGTGGTCAGGGTTACACACATGCCTTTGGCAGCCGCCGTCGCCCTCCCCACGCTCACGCCTTCTGCTCCTCGCGGACCTAGCAGTCCGGAGGCGCATCACTTCTTCCCTGCACGTGTGGGATTCCTCAGAGGTGCTGCTTCTAGAGCACTGGGACAAACCACACAAGGGGATTGAGGTAACGAACAACCACACAACTACACTATCTGCTGCGACATGTACGACTACATCGAGTCATCTTTTGCTGCACCTGCACGTCTAGTGGTAATCCCGTAACCTGTAACTAGCAGTAGATCCTGGTTTATGAGGTCGAAAAGTTTTTGTTTTCTAGCTACTGTAGCACCCTCATAACCCAACAGTGGTATCAGAGCCATTACTACCTCGTTATAGGTTCGGTTTTGTGCATATGGTGATATGCATGGTTGTAGATGAGTCTCTAACCTTGGTTCATCATCTTGCCGTGTTGGTCTTGAAATGATCTACTCGTACCGATTGGAATTCCACCATCCGAGTTAAGTGATTCATGTAAATCCAGTCATGGCGAGTTAGAGATCAATCAGATTGATTGAATTGAACCCTAGGTCAAGTGCCAAGTGCATATGATGCGCGACGGTGGTAGATGTAATTTACTGCCGGGCGCCGGTTTGCCGAGAAAAGTGTTGTTCGATAAAACAGTCGTAACTTTTGAACCGTAACTCAGATTGAGATGAACTCTAAACAAAAATAGTAGAGAACAAAATTTTATATTTGGTTCCCTACTGCCTTACCACATTCGGTGAAATTAGAATTGCGAAATAAGGCTTGGAAAATATAGTTTTTTGCGTTGCAAGATTAGATGTCCGATTCGGATAACTCTGTTTTGCAGGTATTGATGACTGGTATAGCCCTTATGTGTATGTGATGCATGTATGTATTTAATTCATGGCTTGCATGTCATGAGGAAAATATGGGCAGGAGCCACATACATATTATCAAAATTAATGTAATGGCCTGTGTGCCAATCTGTGATGATCTATCCGCGACTATGCAATTTTATTTTACTTGCGCTAGTAGTAGCTAGTCTTGGCGGAATCATCACTGAAGGATGGCATACTCAAATCATGGAGATGGAGATCGCCATGATGCACAGATTGAAGGAGATGGAGATCCCCAAAGGAATAATGGGCTATACCAAGTCATGTCTGTGTTATGCCGTTCTTACTATGTTCTACTTTCACATGCAATTATGCTTTTGTCTAATTGCATGCGGTAATGAAGTAGAATGATCCCTCAACAATGTTTAAGTTAAATTCTTCCCCAAACCTTGCACTGTCATAAGTCTTGTACAATCAGTGGTGGGTCTATGAAATTAGGGTGCCACTGGTTTTCCTCGACTAGGCAGGTTCGTATCGGATAGAGATGCTTTGGTTACTTAAACAAGGTCATCCTAATGGTTAGGGACCTTGGAGCATGGGTAGGTTGAGCATAGCATAGAGATGCTACCCAACAACAAGAGTCATATGTGATATGATTAGCAAAGTGTTGCTTACCGATCTACCATGTCTTCTAGCGGTGATGCTAAAGCTCACTAGTTGACTTGTTAGTTGTGGATCTTGAATCACTAAGTATCAATTGAGTGATATTGATTTTAGTGGGAGTAGATTTTATTTTAATATAATTTACTCTTTCATGGATACATTGTCTTAGTATTTTGTGTTACTTTTGTTGTAGATGGCAGCTCGAAATCAACCATTTTCTTTGCGTACAATTCCTGAGAAAGATAAGTTGAATGGAACAAATTACGCGGATTGGATCAGCAACCTAAGAATTGTTCTCAGGGCTGAGAAAAAGGAAGAAATTCTAGACACCCCATTACCAGATGAGCCTGATGAAAATGCAACTGCTACTAAGAAAAACGCTTACAAGAAAGCATGTGATGCGGATCTTGAAGTGAGTTGCCTCATGCTTGCTTGTATGGAACCTGATCTGCAGATGCAGTTCGACAACAATCATTCAGCAAACGATATGATCGTGGCGCTTGAAGATATGTTCCAAACTCAAGCGCAGACTGAAAGGTTCAATGTCTCTAAGGCGCTTGCAGAAACCAAGCTAGTAGAGGGCGCAGCTATTTGTCCACAAGTAATCAAGATGGTTGGTTACACTCAGAGGTTGGAGAAGCTAGGCTTCCCAATTGGCCAAGAGTTGGCTACTGATTTCATTCTTGCATAACTTTCAGTCAGCTACGGAAACTTCATCTCGAACTACCATATGCAAGGAGTGGAGAGGGGCCTGAATGAACTGTGTGCATGCTGAAAATAGCAGAGGCCGACATCAAGAAAGGTACTGGCAGTAGCCAAGTGTTGGCGATCCAGAACCGACCTCGTTTTAAGAGGAAGGACAATTCTTGGAGGAAGAAGAAGGGCAAGGCTAAAGATGAGATCTCTAAGCCAAACCCATCTGCTGCCTAGGCTGGACCATCTACAAATTCAGATTGCTTTTATTATAAGGGAAAAGGTCACTGGAAAAGAAACTGCAAGGAGTACTTGGCGTCCTTAGAGAAGGATGGCGGCGGTAAAGGTACTGCTATTGCTTGTACTCTTGTTGTTCATGTTACAGACATTTTCCTTGCTAATTCTTATATCAATTCTTGGGTATTTGATACCAGATCAGTTGCTCATATTTGCAATATGATGCAGGGAATGATAAGAAGTAGAAGCATGGAGAAAGGAGAAGTTGATCTCCGCGTGGGAAATAATGCAAGAGTTGCTGCATTGAACGTCGGGGCGATGCAACTTCCCTTACCGTCAGGATTTATTTTGGAATTAAATAATTGTTATTTTGTTCCTAGTTTAAGTCGAAACATTGTGTCACTTTCATGCTTGATGAAGGATGGTTATTCATTTGCGAGTAAATACAATGGTTGTGTGATCTCAAAAAATGATGTGTTTGTGGCTTTTGCATCCATTGTGATGGGTTATTTATTTTAAATCTTGATGATGCACCTATCTGTAATGTTAGTGCTAAATGGCCTCGGCTTAATGAGTTAAGTCCTACCTATCTATGGCATTGTCGTTTGGGTCATATAAGTGAGAATCGCATGAAGAGGCTCCATGATGATGGTCTTCTAACTTCATTTGATTTTGAATCATATGAGACATGTGAGGCTTGCTTGCTAGGCAAGATGACCAAGGCGCCATTCAAAGGATTTCCTAAGAGGGCATCTGACTTGTTGGAACTTGTACATACTGATGTATGTGGACCAATGAGCATGACAGCTAGAGGCGGATTTCAATACTTCATAACTTTTACTAATGACTTTAGTAGATATGGATATGTCTACCTAATGAAGCATAAGTCTGAAACATTTGAAAAGTTCAAAGAATTTCAGAATGAAGTAGAGAATCAACGTGGCAAGAAGATCAACACCTTGTGATCTGATCGTGGAGGTGAATATCTAAGTCATGAGTTTAGCAATCATCCTAAGAGTTGTGGAATTGTTCCACAGCTTACACCACCCGGAACGCCTCAGAGAAATGGCATGTCTGAGCGACGTAATCGTACCTTGTTGGACATGGTTCGGTCTATGATAAGCCAGTCGGACTTACCGTTATCATTTTGGGGATACGCTCTAGAAATAGCCGCTTTCAATTGAATAGGGTACCATCTAAGTCCGTAGTTAAGACATCATATGAGATGTGGACTGGTAAGAGGTCCAGTTTGTCTTTTCTGAAAATTTGGGGTTGTGAAGTTTATGTGGACTGGTACGAAGGCAGGCACTAACTGGCTTAGAAGAAGTGCAAGGTCGAGGCGGAGATTCTAGCAAGAACAAGAAGGTAGAGATGGAGTGACGGCGGTGAATTTAAGCGGCAGAGCGAGGTCGTCGGTGGCGGCGGCAGAGGGAGAAGAAGAAGGAAAACAACAGTGGCCGGCCGTATTTATAGGCCAACGACGGCGCATGGATGATTGACACGACGATGGCGAAGTTTCGCGTGTCGAGGCGAGCTGGCGGTCATGGCAGGTGTGGCGGTGGACGGCGGCGCGGCTTGAGAAGCCGGCCATGGTGGCCACCCATAGGTTTCGATGCTGTTCAAGCTAATTACAGAAATGCCACTCATTTAAAATAACAAATTACTCCAAAATTTATATAGGAACTTGAAAATCTCCAAAACTATCATTTGCATAACTTTTTAAGAGCTACATTTTCATTTAACAAACATTTTGAAATTCTACATAGTTTTTGAAATTTGAATTCAAATTCAAAAGGGGAATAAAACCCTAGAAATAAACATTTGAAATTACTTTTGATTTTTTAATAAAACTTGAAAATCTTCAAAACTATGAAATGTTTAACATTGAAAACCAAACATTTTTCATATACAAAGTTTTCTCAAATTATGAATAAATTTTTAATTATGGTTTTAAAATCAAAGGGAGACAAATGTTGGAAAACTATATTTTCAAATTTATTTGAAATTCTTTGTGGAAACTTGAAAAACTTTAAATACCATTATTGTAGCTCTTGTCAAGATCTAAAAATAATATTTTTAGAGTATGCCCAAATTCTTTATATATTTTGAATTATAGAAAAAGGGTAAAACCAGGTTTTGAAATAAAGGGTTTCTGAAACCGAACTCAAACTAGATTTGGTTTCTAAATTAATTGGTTGGTCATTAGTGATCACAAACATCACCCAAGGACATTTTTAGGTCAATGACCCAATGACACCCTTGGTTGACCAAATTGACTTTTGGAAAAAACATTTTATAGCTTTCTAATTTGAATTTAAATTTGAATTGCAAGACTTGGGAATAAGCTTTGAAATCCAAATTCAATTTTAAATATGGAAATCATTTTTAGGGTTGGACTTAGATTTATACACTATGCTTGACACTAGTGTAAACATGTTTTACACCTCGAGTACATAGAATATAAACCAAGTAATTTGGGATGACATTCGAAAGTAGGGTTTTATTATTTCATGTGACAAAACATTTCAGAAGCACAATCAACCTATGAAATGTAAGCTTGTTTTAGGTGATGCATATCAAGGTTGACCTAAACATGAATGCTTTGCAGTGCATATGATGACATGGTAGGTTTTAGTTACCATAACACCAGAGGTGTTACAGCCCTTCCCCCTTAAAGAAATCTCGTCCCGAGATTTAAAGATGTAGGTAAAGTAATGGAAAAGGAAATGTGTTAAGAAACACACTTCAACTAAATACATAAGGGAAAGGGGTTTTACAACTCACACTAAAGAAGTTACAACTCATAGAGGGAATTGTAGCTTAGATAGAAGCATAAAATTCTAGGAAGTTCTCCAACAAATAATCTTCTGATTCCCAAGTAGTTTCTTCTTCTGAATGTTGATCCCATTGTATATTATACCACTTAATGGTTCTGCTTCTAGTAACATGGTCTTTCTGATCTAACACTCGAATTGGATACTCAGAATAAGTCAAGTCAGGTTCAAGTTCAATTCCTTCAACATCAACAACTTTATCCGGCACTCGAAGACAATTATTGAGTTAGGATACATGGAACACATTGTGTACGGCTGACAACTATTCAGGTAGTTGCAAACGATATGATACCTTCCCAATTTGTGCCAAAATCTGAAATGGTCCAATGTAGCGAGGTGCTAGCTTGCCTTTGACTCCAAACCGATTAACTCCCTTCATGGGTGACACCTTTAAATATACATAATCTCCCTTATTGAACCACATTGGTTGACGCCTTTTGTCCGCATAACTTTTCTGTCGAGACTGTGCCACCTTTAAGTTCCATTGCAACTGCTTAACCTTATCTTCTGTTTCTTTTACAAGATCAACCCCAAAGAATCTTCTTTCTCTAGATTCTAACCAGTTTAATGGGGTTCTACATCTGCAACCATATAGTGCTTCAAATGGTGCCATTCTAATGCTTTCTTGGTAACTATTGTTGTAAGAAAATTCTGCTAAAGGCAAACACTCATCCCATTTTTCTAGAAAATTAAGAACGCAAGCCCTCAACATGTCCTCAAGTATCTGATTCACACTTTCTGTCTGACCTCCGATTTGAGGATGGTAGGCTAAACTGTGTAAAAGATCAGTACCTAATGATTCATGCAATTGTTTCCAAAATTTATTGATGAACTACGTGCCTCGATCCGACACAATATTCTTTGGTACACCATGAAGACTGATGATACGTTCAAAATATAGTTTAGCATAATACGAGGTTGTATAGGCATTTTGTACTGGAATAAAATGTGCAGATTTTGTGAGTCGATCCACTATGACCCAGATGGAGTCAAAACCTCTGGCTGTCCTAGGTAGACCTACTATAAAATCCATACTGATATCTTCCCACTTCCAAACTAGAATGGGTAATGGTTAAAGTTCTCCTGCTGATTTCAAATACACGGCTTTGACTTTCTGACAGGTATCACATTGAGCCACATACTTAGCAATTTCAATCTTCATCTTAGTCCACCAAAATTTTTATTTCAAATCATGATACATCTTATTACTTCTTGGATGGATAAAAAACTTTGAAAGATGTGCTTCATCAAGGATCTTTTGACGTAACTAAGAAACTTTTGGTATGACCAGACGATTCTTATACCATAAAACTTCTGTTTCATCAATTGTGAAACAAGAAACCTTTTCTTTTCTAACTTTCTTTTTGATATGCTTAATTCCCTTATTACTTTTCTAAGCAGCAATAATTTGATTTTTGAGGGTTGACTCAATAGCAATGTTAGCCAAACTATCTTGTTGCACCATCTCTATACCCAACTTTTCTATTTCATGACATATAGAAATATCCAAAGGCTTCACTGTCAAACAATGGCAATGGCTTTTTCGACTAAGTGCATCAGCAACTACATTTACTTTACCAGGATGGTAATATATTTCCAAATCATAATCATTGATTAGTTCTAACCACCTTCTTTGTCTCATATTCCACTCATCTTGAGTAAAAATGTATTTCAAACTCCTGTGATCATTGTAGATATTATATTTATTACTCCACAGATAATGTCGCCATATTTTCAATGCATGGACAACAGCTGCTAATTCTAAATCATGTGTTGGATAATGCTCCTCATGTTTCTTCAACTGTTGGGAAGCATAAGAAATAACTCTCCCTTCTTGCATCAATACATATCCAATACCAATTCCAGAAGCATCACAATACACATCAAACGGCTTTTTAATGTTTGGATGTGCTAGGATAGGGGCAGTAGTCATCAATTTCTTTAATTTCTGAAATGCCTCTTCACATTTGGATGACCAAACAAACTTAACATCATTTTTCAACAACTCAGTTATGGGCTTTGATATCTTTGAGAAATTAGGTATGAAACAACGGTAATAACCCGCCATTTCTAGAAAACTACAAACTTGATGCACAGTCTTCGGTGGTTCCCAATCAAGTATATCTTGTACCTTACTAGGATCAACAGCAACACCCTGGTCTGATAAAACATGTCCAAGAAATTTCACTTCTTTCAACCAAAATTCACACTTACTAAACTTAGCATATAATTGATGTTCTCTCAAAGCTGTAAGACAATTCTGAGATGTTTCGGCATGTTCTTCTTCATTCTTGGAATATATCAGTATATCATCAATGAAAACAACCACAAACTTATCAAGCTCTGGCATGAACACTGAGTTCATCAGATACATGAAATAAGCTGGTGCATTGGTAAGTCCAAAAGACATGACCAAATACTCATATAGACCATACCAAGTGGTAAAGGCAGTCTTTGGAATATCTTTCTGGCGAATCTTGATTTGATTATACCTGGATCGAAGATCAATCTTGGAAAACACCTTTGCCTCTTCCAATTGATCAAAAAGCAGATCAATGCAGGGTAGAGGATACTTATTCTTGATTGTTACCTCGTTCAAGGGATGATAATCCACACATAACCTCAAACTTTTATCTTTCTTTTTTACAAAAATTGCAGGACATCCCCAAGGTGACGAACTAGGTCAGATAAAACCTTTATCCTGTAATTCTTGCAATTGAGTCTTGAGTTGGTGCCATTCGATAAGCTCTTCTGGATATTAGAGCAGTACCAGGATTCAAATCAATTCTAAACTCCACCTTTCTATCAGGAGGTAAACCCGGTAACTCATCAGGAAACACATCAGGAAACTCACAGACCACTGGTATATCCTTGATCTCTTTCACAGAGGTTGCACATATCTTTTTGACAGTCCTCTTAAGTGTTAGGAGTTGGATAAGAAGTTGAGATTTGCAATTAGGTATGTTCACTCTCATAGTTCTATTCAGGATGTCTATCACAGCACCATGCCGTTTCATCCAATTCATACCTAGGATCACATCTTTATCTTGATCCTTTAATATGATCATATCGGTGGGAAAAATATACCCACCCAAATTTATAGGCACATCATGTACCATTTCTTTAGTACACATACGCCCCCCAGGCGATTGTATAAAGAATTGTTCTTTTGTCCCCATTGTTGGTATTTCATGTGTCTTAACAAATGTACCATTGATGAATGTATGAGATGCACCAGAATCGAAAAGCAGAATTGCAGGATGATCAGCTACAGGGAACGTACCCATCATGACAGGCTCTCCTTCTGGAATTTCTCCAACTTGAGTGTAAAACACCCTACCAACCTTCTTATCACTCTTTCCCTTCTACACATTCTAGTTACCAATCCTATTCTGATTCTGTAGTTGCTGCTGTGGGGCAAAAGTCCTGGGAGCATAAGGACTATTCTGCCTCGAATGCGGGCAGTATTTTGCAAAGTGACCAGCTTACCACAATTGAAGCATGGGAGATTTTGTGGCTGGAAATTGGGGTTACGAAGACCAGGGGCATTCGACTGTCGTGGATAAGAAAGAGTAGCAGCAGGATGGACAATTGTCTGCTGCTGGGCTTGGTATTGTGGTGGATGGTAAGGAGGACAGAAATGGTTTTGGGGATGATAGATTATTTTCTGGCGCTTTTGAGTGCCACCAGAAAATCCCGATGTTACCGTTTTATTCTTCTTAGCTTCCATGTGTTGACGGTTCTTTTCTTCATAAGATATGGCAATATTTACCGTCTCATGGAAGGTAGCATTTGGGTTCCCAGTCATCATTCTCTGAATCTTGCTATTCAGACCCCTGAGGAAACACTCCTTCTTCTTATGGTCAGTACTAACTTAGTCAGAAGCATATTGGGACAAGTGATTGAATTTGCCAAAATACTGCATAACTGACATATCATCTTGTCGCAGAGAAAGAAACTCTTCAAGCTTTATGGTCATGATTCCCTCAGGAATAAAATGTGCACGAAAAGCTTCACGAAACTCAGCCCAAGTAATACGATGACCTTTGTTTAATGAACTTCTTTAATGACGTAGTTAACCCTAATAAACTTATTAAGTAAGTTTGGTTGGCTTGCAACTTTATCGTGAAGGAAAGTTATACTCAAGCCCTTAATCTGGTCATGCATCCATCGAGCATCATGTTTACTATTCCATCATGTTGAAGCATATCATTTCATCGTATAGTTTTCATTGACGGAGAGTTTAACATTGTCGCACCAGATCCCAAGGAAGAGCAAATTCAGGAATCGAGAGTTGATCCAGAGCTCGAGACCGTCTACCCCGAATACCAAGGCAAGCCCCGGATGCATTCAAACCCTATTCTATTTTATAAAGGTTTTATCGCTTTAGCTATGAGATTTTGCATTAAGTAATAGGAGTTGAGTGAAAACCTACCAACTTGGGCCTCATCTTGTTGTCTGTTAGACTCACGTGGATGTATAGATCATAACCGTGCGCTCGCCGTCATCGAAGAAGCTCTGGTGAGCCCTTGCTGTCGCGCCCAAGCTCCGTCGCGCCGCCATGGACGCCGGCCAGTGCGCCGCCGTTGCCCCGCCACTCCATTAGCTAGCCCAAGTTGCTCCCCGTGCCGAGATGAACCTGTAGGGCCAAGTCCCATCGCCAGAAACCTCACCGTCGACGAGGTTTGGCCGGTCAAAATCGCCGCCGCCGCGGTCAACGTCGTGAGCCGATTTTCCTTTTTATTTTTCTATTTCTAGAAAATGACTGGGTAAATCCCGAATCATCCATGATTCTCTGAGCAGGATGAATCATTACAAAGAGACATTGCAGTATTACAACAGTTTTATACAAATAAGATATTTCAAAGTAAAATAGCGGAAGGATTACAATAACATAAATTTACAAACCATTTATTTCAAAACTTACAAACCATAAGTTTGATTATTACAAACCATAGTAGTAGTGGAGTAGTGATAGATAACTTTATTACAATACCAGGCGATAAGCTCTGCCCAAGAGCCAAACATCCTACTCGTCATCACTTTCTGCAATGACTGTCATGCAGCAGGATGCAAAGCACTCCTGCCCCATGAAACTCACCTGCAACAAGGGTTCAACAAACCCTGAGTACAAAAGTACTCAACAAGACTAACCCAATGATAAAGAGGGGTGAAGACTCAGAAATGCAGGCCAGAGGGACAAGGTAAGGCTTGCAAAAGCTAAGAATATTTGCAGAAAAGCTCGACAGAAAGTAAAGTTGTCTTGCTCTAGATCAAGATTACCAACCAACTTCATTCTTAAACCCTAAGTATTATTCAAGTTGTTACTACAATGATGAACAATGATCGAGTCTTCTTCTCCGAGAAGCAACGGCGATTCGAATCCATTTTCATACCCAGCTGGGACCTAGATCTTGGTATGCATGAGGCACCAACCAAAATGCATACCAGACCAAAGATATACTGGGATAACAACCGCGTGAGCACTCAGGCCCAGGGTACCGATATACATGGGAACTTAAACCTATAGTATAACACACTATGACATATGTGGGGACTCTGGCCCCACAATATATCACTCCATGACATACCTGGGCTCCAACCCTTAGTATGTCACTTCATGCATGTGGATTTCTAGTTCTCGATATCACCAGATCACCATCAACACGGGACCTAGGGCATCAACAGACGGAAACACTACAGAGGGACTCCATTCCCAATGCAAATTACCCGTCTGGACTCGATTTATTAACTATTATCATGATTCCGACAAGAAAAGTCATCCTCATCTTTTTCATTCTTTTCCTTTTTGAAAACCTACTAATTAAGCAGAGCTAAGCATTACTATGCATTTTCCCATTTAACAGGTAACAAGGAATATGGAAGTAAGACAGGTAATGCAGTTGGTAGGTTTTCACTCAACTCCTATTACTTAATGCAACATCTCATAGCTGAAGCGATAAAACCTTTATAAAATAGAATAGGGTTTGAATGCATCCGGGGCTTGCCTTGGTATTCAGGGTAGACGGTCTCAAGCTCTGGATCAACTCCCGATTCTTGAATCTGCTCTTCCTTGGGATCTGGTGCGACAATGTTAGACTCTCCGTCAACGAAAACTATACGATGAAATGATATGCTTCAACATGATGGAACAGTAAACATGATGCTCGATGGATGCATGGCCAGGTTAAGGGCTTGAGTATAACTTTCCTTCACAAAAAGTTGCAAGCCAACCAAACTTACTTACTAAGTTTATTAGGGTTAACTACGTCATTAAACAAGTTCATTAAACACATAAAATGACGTTAATTAAACCTTAATGACATTATCTAGGTAAGCACAAATAATTTAAACTATGGAAGATGCAATCTAGGAAAGATAAAGACCATATGCAATCTAGAATCTAGCATGGAAGTTTAAATGGATGTGAGGCAGTCAGAACAAATTTGAAGCACTCAAGGTCACATGAGGAGTCATCTATGTATTTTGGATCAGCGTACGTGTTTTTGGGTATATGGTATTTGTGTTCAAGAGTCAGATGCAACCTAAGGAACTATGGAAGGAGTTTACGATTGCTAGACTTAAATTCTCTCGTCTTGAAAGGTGTACTAGAATCAGGAACAGAAGCATGGTTAGATATGAGTGGGTTTATGCTAATGTTCGAAGCCCATGAGACAACATCTAAAGTCAGCTACATACTCTATTCTGTAGTGTCCTATTTTCAATTCAGTTGTAACTTCTATGTAAAAGGGATAACCGTTCAGATAGACCCTATTTCTTTTAAGCTGCAGAAGTGGATTGTGATGTGCGTATCTATTTGTTTTGCATGATCCTCTTACTCTAAAATCTTTGACTTGTTACTCCTAAATCTTTTCCATGGATTCAGAATCAGGTGGTGTGTTGACTAGAATGGTAAATCAACTAAGGGAATCTGTAGGAGATGGTTTGGATTAAGAGAATGCTCATGTACATATTTTGGATGTAAGCGGTGCTTTTGTTAAAGTGGGGTAGCATTCGCTACTATCACCGACCATCGCGACTCAAGTTTCAAGGCGTGAAAAGTTAAAGGATTGAGCCTTATCTTACTTGACCATTTTTGACCTCATCAACCTTCGACCCTTACCCTGCAAAGTATGGATTAGGAGTTGATGAAGTGCAAAGCCTTGAAGAATCAAGCTTTACCCCCTTGATTGATCTTTTCTAATTCCTTATCCTATCATCATTCTATCACACAAAAGTGGATCAAGGAATAGTGAGCACCAGGAGGTCCATTCGTATTGTCTATATCATCTTCTGAGTCTAGCTCTTGCATCCCATGATGCATGAAGTAAGAGTTAGTCAAGTTCCTTTTGTTCATCATGCTCTGTTCTCAATCTTTGGTCTTCTTGCAAACAACCTTGAAGGTAACCACTACTCATGGGATTATCAAGGTTGACTACACACTTGTGAACATAAAGATCAAGGAACTTCAACCATCCTTTTCGCCAAACCTCATGATCATCTATTTGTCCTACATGTGCTTAATCATGCAAGATCCATACTTTTGTTGTGTGAGATATCAGATGTGTAGTAGGTTCGGTAATGACGTCTTGATTAATAGATGACGATGTCACGTTGAACCGAGAGGCTCCAGTGGGTGCACACACATGGTTGTGCTCAGTAAGCACTAGTAACGTGATTGTTAATCATGATCATTATATAAGCTACTCAGATGTGTTATCTTGACATGAACTTTTCTTTGGTCATCATGTTATATCAATTCAAAGAATCAATACTTGTCCTCTAGATCTACCCGTGTTAATACTAAGAACAACCTTTGTTTTTCGTGTGACTGTTACTTCTCTTTTATGGTTGAACCACACCAAACTATGCATGGTACGTCACCGTAGGTTCCAAGGATCTTGATCTTTCGGTCGACCCATGTTGACATTCAAGACTTTTCTTTGCACTCCATGAACCTTAAATCAAGGAAGTGCAAATCCCCAAAGGATCGATGCTCGTTTTCTCTCTGCCTTCTTAGAAGAGCTAAAGAGAGAAATCAGGCATCATCCAAATGTTATCTTATTATCTTGTCTCCATACCTTGGTATATGGATAATCCTTGATTCATCAATCTTATCCTATTTTGGAGATCGAATCAATCTAGAGAATCAATCTTTATTTCCTATATCGACAGGAAAATCCATGAATTTCTGTATCATGCTATCAAAGTTTCTGAATCGACCTAGACTCTTTGTGTTGTCTTTTATCCCAACTCTCTTCGAATCTCGGGACGAGATTCATGTTAAGTAGGGTAGCTCTGTCACACCCCAAAATTTCTATTTTGGGTTGTGAACTAAAAACACTAAATACACTAAAGGATTTATTAATTTCTTTAAAATTAGTCAAGATTTTATTCTTTTGTTATCACTACAAAATGATAAAAAGAGTGGTTTTATAGAACTTTTATGAAGTTAACAAAGATAAGTTTGTGCTTGGTGCTTTGCTTGGTTTTGCTGGTGTGAAAAAGAATTTCTAAACCTCGAGCAAGTCACGGCTAGGTTCTTCGAATTTAAAAATAAAGCTTCAGAAACCCATGTTTGCCTCAAGAAGGTTTTGGGAAAACGGTCTCGGAAAAATAATCCTTTCTCTTGCTTAGAGAGAGAGAGCTTTTCTTTTTTCTCTATAGTGTTGGCCATCGCTCTAGCTAGGTACCATCCTTAATCTAGTTCTAGTGGGCCCAGTTCAGTCCCTAGTCATCCCTGTCTTGCCCTAGCCTATCCGAGCTTGCCCTAGCTTGCTCTAGCCACCCTTGGCCTCAACTGGCTAGCTTTGGCCGGTCCGGGCTTACCCCAGCCGGCCATGGCCACCCCGGCCAGGCCAGCAGTAACAGCAGCGGCCACCAGTGGCCAAACTTGGCCATCAGCAGCATAGCAAGGCCAGCAGCAGTCTGGTCTAGCAACCCTTTGCCATCCTCTAAGATATCCTAACTTGCTTTGGACAACTCCTACCTAGCTTGGGCCACCCCTGGCCTCACCTAGCTTTATCTGGCCAGCTTTGGCCAACCACGACCAGCCAGAGCCACCTGTGGCCACTCTTTGCCAGCTACAGCCAACTCCGGCCGACCACAGCCAGCATTTAGCTTGGCCACAGTGGCCACAAAGCCCGCCTAGGCTGCTACCCGATCCAGCAGCTAGCCGCAAGCATCCATAGCCTCCCTCGGCCACCCTGAGCCCTCTCTAGCCATCCCTGGCCAACCCTGGTCACTTCTAGCTGGCCGTGGCCAACCCTGGCCAGCCATGGCCAAGGCTGAAGCAGCAACCGCCGACCAGCAGGGCAGCAAGCGCCACGCCGCATAGCAGCCCAGCAGTAGCGTCGTGCAGCAGGCCGCTAGGCCAGCTCGCCAGCACGTTCGCGCCCGCATTCGCATAGTGGGCTAGCCCAGCAAGCACAGCCACGCCGTGGCCTGTCCAGCTCCGCCCGCGCTCTGCCGCTGCCAGCTCGTGCCCACTCGTCAGCGCCCCTAGGCCGATCCCCCTCTCCCCATCGCGTGGAAGGGCTCGCCGCTGCCTGATCCCGTCCTAGCGCACCACGCATGGTTCACCTACCGCCTTTATAAGGCCAGCCCCGAACCCCTTCGCCCCCTTCAGAACCCTAGCCTGTCACCACCTTTGTTTCATGGGACCGTGAAACCCTAGTCGCCTTTAGTCGCCGCCATGAAGCTTCAGGCCGCCGTTGATCTCCATCGCCGTTGTGTCTCTGCCAACGAGAATCACGGCTGTGCGATCGGATTACGTCCTCGCGCCTCGTAGCGCCTCCCCACCATGCTCATCGGCAGCGCCAATGGCGCTCGGCCGAGCCGACCCACCTCCGGCCTTCCCTCGTCGCCATGGTGCCCGCGGCCAAGTCCGCAAGGTCACGCTCGTCATCTCGGTGCCCTCCGCCTAGCTAGCCGTGCCCTAGAGCGCCGTTCTGGTGAGCTTCGGTGACCCTTTGGTGAAACGGCCGCCGCCAAGAGCGCCGCTCCGGCCACCCGACCTCGCTGGCCGACCCTGGCCACCCGATCCAATCTGGATGGCCCAGATTAAATCGGGCGTACCGGTCAACCGCGAGTCAACAGCCCCCGTCGGCCACCGACGTGGCAGCCACTTGTGTGCCACGTAGGTGCCATGTAAGAACCACGCGTGCACTGACCGTGTCAACACGGTCAGTTTGCCGGTCAGCCCTACCGGTTTTGCAGAAAAGGCCTCGCCTTTTCTAGTATTTATGGTTAGATCCACCGCGGTTCAAAAACAGCCTTGCACTCTTGCGGTTTAGACCCTATGGACTGGTATTTATGCCCGAGGTCCAAAAGTCTTATAAACTATTGTTTTCATTTATTTTAAAATACAAAACTAGTTCTATTTATTTATGGTTATGCCCCTGACCTTGTTTTAGTCATAACTTTCACGTTTTAACTCCATTTTTAGCAAACTTATACTTTTTGGAATTATATCGATGTAAGCTTCACGATCGTAGTGAATCAACCACTCACCTTGGAAGTGTTTTGGGGAGTCATGACCCCGGGCAAATGGAAATTGCTTCTTGGAGTGAAAGTGTACACCTCTATGCAGAGTTAAAATCGATATATCATTCGTGCTCACGGTCACGAGCGGCCTAGATCCTCACATGACTTAGACAAATGGAATAAATTGTTAAATCATGGTGATGTTGTTTGCAGAGTTGGCATACCTCTATTTTTGAATGGGATGGCAGTCCTGTGTTGCTTAAGATGGCAGTCTCAAGGTTCATGTTTTTAAGGGATATATGCTTATATCTGAGATGTTAAATGACACATTAATTGCTAATGAACCTTAATAAAGGGTTAGGTTTTCAACCAAGTTGATTAGAGAATAGGTTTCAATAAGTGATATCTTAATTGTTATAATTAAAATGCTACCATAGTCTGCTTTTTAGCTGTACCTTGCTTTAGCCTTGCATGTCATTACTTTCCACCTATACTTGCTGAGTTTCGATATGGAACTCACCCTTGCTATAATTTGTAGTATGGTGCTGCTCTTAAGAAGGATAAAGAGGTTGAGTGTCAGAAGTGTTTAGCGTACGGAGCCCCTAGTCAACTATCCCTAAGAAGGTTGGAGCTCTGAAGAGAAGTTGTAGCCATCAATTCTACGATACTCTGATGTTTGTAAGTGTTAATATAATTAAGTTTTTGCTATATAATACATTGTTTTTCTGATATACCATTTTTCTGTTATATGTGTGCACTTTCTGGTCTTCCTTTGGGAACCAAAGGTGTTATAGCCACTGCGATGCCTTAGCCGTAGCCCTAGCCCCTCGAGCCAGTCGGAGCCGCAGCGCCGCTCACCACTGGCGCCAGCGCTGCCGTGCCAGGCCATGTGCGTGAAAGGGAAGGGGGAAGTTCCCCTTCTCCCATAGACCGCATCCACCACAGGTCCATGCTGGACCAACAGATGAAGGCCACGTGGGCCACCTGTCTCTGGTCTACCATGTACCAGGCTCACAGAGCCAAGAGCCGTAGACTCGACCCAGTAGGAGCCCATGGGGCCACGTGGACCACCCCATTGCCTGCCATGAGTCCGAGCCGGGCTGGCCCAACCAGGCCTAGATCCGGCCCTACCCAGGCCTGCCGAGGCCTAGTCGGGGCCCGGTCGGTGTTGACCGTTGACCCTGGGCCCACCTGTTAGTGATCGTTGACCCGCAGTGCCATGTGGGCCAATCAGAAGCCACCACGTGTCAGCCTCTGGTTAATCCACCCTTTTTCTTTTTCAGAAAATCAATTAAATTTTGGAAAATCATAACTAATTCATACGAACTCTAAAAATATGAACCAAGTGTCCAAATTTTCATAAAAATGAGCTCTACGTCATAGGCTTATGTATGATTGCATTTGGAGTGATTGGATTTTATTGATTCTTTGTGTTAACTCTATAGGATTGCAACTATTACATTTCATTTCAGAGGAGGAGCCGCTTGAGGAGGATGAGGAGGAGCTCGGTGTCGACTACGTAGGTGCGACATCCCACCCAACCTCGTAGATCCTATTACGCATGGATAATATCTAGTTTGCTAGAGCTTTATTTATGAATATCACCTGTGATAGGTTGCATGATAGATTTGCCTGATGAAGCCTTTACCTTGTCACAACCTTACTCCTGCACGCCCGCTAATAGGCTAGACACATGCTTATTTACTCATGATGCTTTACTTCTACTACGCTTTATATTTGCGATGTGATGCATAGTGGAGTATGGATATATGGATAAGGCACGTGATGCCATTTTCTTCGCGGAGAGTGCTGCATGTGTCTTGGGTGTGTGGTGAGGGTTTGAGTCAGTCGGGCAGGATTCTATGTTGATCGTTGGGTGAGTCTTGCTGGGGGATGTGTTCTGGGCATCCCCATGAGAGGTGCCTATAGTGGGTACATTGTGAGGTATAAGGTGGTCCTGGGGGTGAGAGCCTTTGTGGAACAAGGCCCTGGGTAGGAGGTGCTGTTATAGCACAGACTGTTGTAGTCCCTATGACAAGATAATCCTGTGTGATCCCCATAGGACCTGATATCCCTTGAGAACCGGAACCTTGGGACCTACGTGCTCATCGCTCACTCCTGTATGGGCGGGAGACGGATGACTGTCTAGCTAGGAGGGTGCCAGTACTACTAGGTTGATAGTAGATAGTGTCAGAAGGTATGGGCATCGGAACCCACACCCTCCTTAGACAACATAGTGACCTTGGGGGCCCGGTACTACGTCTCACAGTCTCAGTGTGCTGATGGTATTCTGAGATGTCCTAGTACTGAGTGGTAGGGTGGCATCGCACTGGTTAGAAAGCAGCCAGAATCAGCCTAGGTAGGGCACCACTGATGATGGTGATCTTGTGGTTTCAAAAGTACATCCTCTGTAGATTTTTTGAATCTATATATAGTCTACAGCCTCGGATTAGCCTTTCCCTCGACCTACGCTTCTCGGAAGTAGTGATATGAGTCCTTCTCTTCTTCCCCATGGTGTTACCCTTTCCGGCTGTGAGCCACTGAGACAGGCTCCGAGAGGGAGTTGGACCAGTCAATTGAGTGCGAGAGGGTGAGATGTGTGTGATTATGGGATGGGAACGATGATGGATGAGAATGGGTTAAAACTTGATGAATTACTATTATATGATGATGGTTACTACTTGCATAGGAAACCACAGCGAAATAATAGGTCTCTTGATTATATCCTTTGCATCCACCAAATACCACATAGCAAAAGCAAAGCATAGGGTGGGACGAGTGGCCAGTACAATCCGCACTAAAAATTATTTGGCAGGTGAACCCGACTATGACTTCGATGACGATGAGGAGTAGATGTCTCGTTCCTATGCTTAGGCTTCTTTTGGAGATTTGTTGTACTTCTGCCTACCGCAGCTATCCCTGATGCTGCTGCTACATGTTTGAGCTTTGAACTGTTATATTATTCGCCATTCTTTGTATTTTCTCTTCATGGAAAATGGAGGATGTTTCAGTTGTCGAACCCTGACCGAGGGCTAACCTTTGCTCCCTTGAGATTTTGTCATGGGGCCGGGGCTCGCATTCGTTCTTGTGGAAGATATCATCTGTGAATAACTCCTTCCGTCCGTTGGGTGCACCTTTTTAGGCAGGAACCGAAATGGCACGGTCGTGGGCGGCATGGAGAGCGGTTGTCCTACGGGTGGGCAACACATGTCCTTGGCCCGAGAATCGGGGGAGCGGATAGGTAGGCACATTGAATGCAAGGATTCATTTACCTGCTCATCGGATCTGTCCGTTGCCTCCTGGACTGCCTATAAATATGGGTGGTAGGGTTTCTCGGGTCTCCACCTTGCCTTTTCACCATCGCCGCCACCACTGCCAGAAGATACAATCCTGTGAGCGCATGGGGGAGAGAGAGATGGGAAACCTTCCCCTTTTTTCAACTGTGGAGTCGATTCAGCCCTCCTCCATGGCTAGCCGCATGAAGACCCTCCCTGCTGATGACTGACTCCTCTCATCTGTGACGGTGGAGCAGTTGCAAGAGCTCATCGATGATGGGCTTCTCTGCCCCATCACGTCGAGCAACCGGCCAGAGTGGAGGGTGCCGCTGTGGAGCCACCAAGAGCCGCATCCACTGGATGGCTACATCTTGAGCTTCGTCTCGCATCACAAGGCGGGGCTCGGGGCACCTCCGAGTCAGTTCCTGCACATGCTAACCCACCACTACAGGGTCGAGCTTCATCACTTCTCCCCTAACTCCATCTCCCATGCAGCGATCTACGCCACCGTCTGTGAGGGGTACTGTTGGGTATTTTAAACGCAAATAGAATAATCCACAAGCGCATAGATACCAATGTAGCTTTCACCCAAGAGTATTCCAGAGTATCGATTTCCACGAGGAACATGAAGTGTACTAGAAAATCAAGGCCGTCCAAGGATAAAGGTTAGGGAAGAAAGATAGATATATTTTTGGTGGGTGGAGAGGAACCTTCTAGAGTTTCCTTAATTGAATGGGTGATCAAGATCAGGCTTACTATACTTTACTTACTTTGGAGCAGCAAGTCCTTTCCAACTCTCGAAGGAGACTAGGAAGAAAGTAGTTGGGAGAAGGCAACCAAAAGCTCTACAAAACACCAACCCAAACATGGTGGATTACAAAGGCCTGACAGAGCTGTCACCTTTGGGGCTACCACAACTAACCGTAGGTTGGGCACAAACTCAGGTAAACCTTAGTCTAGACACCACGTCTACACTAATGCTTACTACTCTAATTATCTAGAATAACTAGAGAACTCAAATACAAGCAGAGTTCTAGCAAGTAGAATAAAGTAAGAATATAAATAAAGAACTTAGAACATAGAAATAATAATTAAAGAACCTGGAGATTGCCGAACGATGAACCAGATGTTGCACAATTACAATGTTGAGGAAGATCAAACAGATCTGGCTCCTCAGCTTTCTCCTCCTCTTTCTCCCTTATCTAAATACAACTAGATGAACTAGAACTAGAACTAAATGAACTAGAGCTAGAACTAGATGAACTAGAGGGACACTCTTCTTCTTGGATGAAGAATTAAAACCCTAGATTTGTCTATGTAGAAGAGATATGGCCCCCAAGCAAGGGGGCGCCCTCCTTGTATAGCCCAGGGTGGAGGTGCCACATCATCGATCTGCCTCAAGTGCCACGTCATCAATCCGCGTCAAGCTTAACGATGGCCCTTGGATCAAACTGACCTTAATGAATGGTGATTATTGATCGTCAAGGTCGGTGGAGGCAGGATCGGCGAGCCTGCACCTGATTGGTATAGGTGGCTGGGCGGCCGCCCCTGCCCTTGGGTGGGCATCAAGGACCGAAAATGGTGAATGAGAGCTAAAAACTTTTCTTTCAAAATCCTGATTAGATAGAAGCACTCCCGAGCACTACCTACCCAAGGAAAGAAAACCCGACCAGGTAGACCGAGCACCCTTGAACCAATGCAAGAAAAGAGAATAGAAATAGAGAACAAAATGCAACTGGTCGAGAGCTGGTCAGGAACTGGAAGACACCTGGTTGGCAACTTATTCAGACCACACCGACCATTGTGGTAGGCAGCAAGACAGAAGCTGGTCGGAAAAACTGCTCCGGACCACATCAAACAAAGTGGTCGGGCACAAAGTTGAACCAGATTGAGAAACTGGTCTGGAGCACGTTGACCACAGTGGTCAGTCAGCAGAGCACAAGTTGGTCGGTAAAACTGGTTGGGACCAAGATAGAACGTGGTCAGGAAGACTGGTCAGAAATAGGTTGAGACCACACAGCCTATGGTGGTCAGGAACCCATGACCTAGAGTGAAAGAGGCACTTCAGCGCTGCAGTACTACTGCTGTTCACCCATCTCTGGCTTCACCAAAATAGTTAGCCGACCATCGACGAAAGAGACAGGCAACTGGTGTTAAGGACAAGTGCTGCTCAAAAGAGCTTTCTCTCGGTGCCTGAGCACATGATGCTGGTAGCACTCCTGTAGGGTTCCACATAGTCAAGAAGATAATAAATGAAGAGAACTCAGAAGGGAAACCTTGCTCTGGACAGCATGCATGCGAGAAGAGAAATCGATGGAACTGGATCTGACCAGGACAAATTAAAACCAGATTTTGCTCAGGTAATAACAAGGGAGAAGGAAAGCTATTCCTAAGAAATTGAGCCCCAATTTGAACCGAGTATTTGGGAATTGTTGCTCTGGGCTGAAGAACACAGTTCTCCCCCAAAACACAAACTGGTCGGTTTCTTGATGCATGAGAGGAATTGGTTCATTCCCTTGAGGATCTAGTTCATCACTCGACAAAGCATCAATCAACATAAAAAGATTGAGCAAAATGCACCAAAACTGACAAATCGAAGTTCGTCCAACAACACAACAAAAGTCAATAGTGCACAACAAAACCAACCAAGTACACAGATCAAAGAGTAAAAAATCCCAGAGGGAATGAGGAGGATTCAGGCCTCCATTCCCACACAAAATATCTCACAAATACATGGGTAAAATTCTTGTTCTTGGACCTCTACAAGAACATGAACATAAAAGGAGAAAAAACAAAACAGACAGACAGAGCAGTGGCGGCGCCCGAGTGGAGAGGTTTGCGGCTGAGAGGTAGGTTTTCTAGAGGCTGTCCACTCCTATTTATATGCCTACTACACAATACCACTTCTGCCCCTAGATATTATTAGAGCGAACCACCTAGCCAAGGGCACTGTGTTCCATCTCAGGATTTCCTGATCCGACGACCACCGCGCCTTCTAACCGGTAGCCTTGCCTCGACGCAATCTCCCCTATGTCGCCACGTGCCGTCCGTCTGCATCGGGACCACCCGGGTTTTGAGGCGCAAACGCACGAAACCCACCACCGATGGTTTTGAGGCTAAACCACCAAACCATCCGCGAGTATTGTACCCCGTACACATCCCCCATCGATGGTTTTGAGGACAAACCACCAAACCTCCTCGCGAGTAGTGTAGCCTATACGCGTCCCTCGGCTTGTACACTTGCGATTATCGATGTGCCAAGTGCCAGCCACCGCGGCTGGCCACCCGACCGTCTAGTCCCTCGGTCCAAGCCTCATGTCCGTCCTTCACCGCACTAGTCTGTCAGCACGGCACACGCTACTTGACCTTCACCCAACCACTGCCACCGCCTCCGGACTCCACACCTGCACACCACAAGCCAAGAAACACGTTTCAACACATAACCCTGTGCCAGGGGATCAGTAAACCACCAAGACTAACCACCAACCAAAGGGTTGGACATGTTGACAATCGCTCATCACACCACCAAAATATGCTACACCATGATATGGAAAATCATGTGTCCGCAATCTCCCCCTTGATGGGTGCATTGTCAACACCGACACAAAGCCAGAGAAAGCCCACTCAAATGACCAAAAGCCAAAGAAAAGCTCAAAATGGGTCACTTGTCATGAGTAAAGCAAAGAGTAACCACAACAAGCTCAAAACACTTGAAAACCGGCTAGACCCTCTAGACAGAGGCAAAACGGCTCGACACATCTAGCAACAAGCAAATGTGCAACTCCCCCGTGACAAGTGCATCAACCTCACAAATGCACATGAATGCACACTCTAGATTTGTGGATCATTCTCCCCCTTGTTGACAAAAGCACTTATCAAGTGGACAAAAGAGAAACTGCCCCTGTTGGAGACATTCTCCCCCTTAATAAAATGCTATGAAATGCACAAGATGTACAATGCAAACATACAAAGCTTTAGGAGTATAGCAAGTTGAATAAAATCATGCTCAAGTTGGTACGGCATATGTATTACAACAGGCACAAGAGAAGGCTAATGCTCAAACTGATCAAATGAAACAGAATATGAATTATAAGCATTTTGACCAGTTTTAAGCAAAGCTCATAAAAGGTGTTCACCAAAGAGGATAGCACATAGCAAATATAAGCAGAAGATCAAACTAGTGCTAGCACATGTATACAAAAGTCAACTACCCCATATAACGATCATACATCATGTCTCAAGGAAGCATTTAAGACTTGTAGCTTCGACATTGATCGGTGTTTTACAGTGGAGAACAAGGTTAATTTTAGACATGTGTATGTGAGAGTATCAAACTGTTCACCAAAAGATTTTATTATTTTTATCATGTTTTTCAACCACACTGAGTTCATCCCTTGTGCAAATGGGAAGTTGTCTCATCATGAGTGGCTGTGGACTAGCACTACAATGCCCAAGTTCATCTCACTCGAGTGAGTGAGAAGCAGTCTCGTGACATTGCCGTGGGACAGTAAAGATCCAACTCCACAGAATTTTCATCATTACTTAGCTTAGACATCAAGTTTTAGCACAAAGATATCAAAAGATCCGAGCTAAGTATATGATTCAAGAAACATGAGACATAGCAACTAAAGCATACATGTAAAAGCAACATGGATCTCAACACATCCTACACATGCTAGTTGCCATCTCAAGGGTGAACATTTTCTAGATTTCATCATTTTTTAAGCAAGTTCACATTTATAAAAATAGGATTAGCTCATAACATGTATCAAGATGATCAAAAAGAGCCTAAACTACTATAACCATCATGTATCCATAAGACATATCAACAAAAGCATAACCTTAAACAACAAGCTATACAAGTGAGGCTAAGCACATGACACATGATACATGATGAGATGCAATGCAATATGATATAAAAGCAAAAGCAAAAGAAAGAGAAATAAAAGCTACTATACAAGATACAGAGCATCCCACAACTAAAATGGGAAGCAAACACCCAACTCCCCTTGCAAGTGTGCAAACTGAGCTTGGTTGAGAGGTTTGGTGAAAATGTCAGCTAGCTGGCGCTCAGTGCGAATGTGTCTCAAATCTTTGGTTCCCTTCTCTTGGTTGTCTCTCAGAAAGTGGTACCTCACCTCAATGTGCTTGGTTTTAGCAAGGAGCACTGGGTTTTTGGCTACACTTATGGCGCTGGTGCTGTCACAGTAAAGTGGCACTCGAGTGAAATCTAAGCCAAACTCCCTCAAAGTAGCAACTATCCAAAGCAGCTAAGAACAACAAGCAGCAGCAGCAACATACTCAGCCTCACAGGATGATTAGGCTATGGAAGACTGCTTGTGAGCAGACCACGAAATAAGAGACGAGCTAAGAAACTGACAAGTACTAGAAGTTTACTTTCTCTCAACACAACAGCCAGCATAATCCGCATCGGAATAACCAGAAAGCGAGAGGGTGGAAGCGGTCAAGTACCAAAGACCAAACTCAGGAGTGAAGTGAAGGTACCTCATAATCCGCTTGACTGCCTGATGGTGAGACGTGCGCAGTCAAGACTGAAAGCGCACACAAAGACGGACCGCGAACTGGATATCCGGTCTTGTCACCGTCAGGTACAGCAGTGACCCAATCATGCTGCGGTACTCCTTCTAGTCCATGACTTCACCCTCAACATCAGCATGCAAAGCAGTGGTAGTCACCATGGGCATTGAAAGAGGCTTGGCCTCGCCCATGTCGAACTTCTTCAGCAGGTCCTTGGTGTACTTTCCTTGATGCACAAATGTCCCTTCCTAAGTTTTCTTGATTTGCAACCCGAGAAAGAATGTCAGCTCACCCATCATGCTCATCTTGAACTCCCTGCTCATCAAATCAGAAAACCTTGCCACAAGGGCATGTGAAGAGCCACCAAAGATTATATCATCCACGTAAATTTTCACGATTGGAATGTCTTTGCCCTGCTTGAGGAGAAATAAAGTTTTATCAACATAGCCCATGGTAAAACCCTTCCCAAGCAAAAAGGACTTCAACCTAGCATATTAGGCTCTAGGGGCTTGTTTGAGACCATACGAGGCTTTGTGGAGTTTGTAAACATGGTCTGGGTGCTTGGGATTTTCAAAACCAGGGGGTTGCCTCACATACACTTCCTCCTCTATATACCCATTGAGAAAATCACTCTTGACATCCATCTGATATAGCTTGAACCCTTTTGAAGCTGCAAAGGCTAAAAGGATCCTAATGGCTTCTAAATGGGCATAGGAGCAAAGGTTTCCTCAAAGTCTATCCCCTCTTTTTGGCAAAATCCCTGAGCAACCAACCTAGCCTTGTTTCTGACTATCACTCCATCCTCACTCAGCTTGTTTTTAAACACCCACTTGGTACCTATGGGATGACACTATGGAGGTGGAGGAACTAGGACCTAAACTCAGTTTCTCTCAAAGTTCTCAAGCTCCTCATGCATGGCATTGACCCAATCAGCATCAAATAAAGCATGTCCAATATCTTTTGGCTCAAAATTGGCAACAAAAGCAGAATGTGTGAAATGAGATATTTCATATGACCTGTTGCGAGTGACACGGTGGTTGAGGTTACCGATCGTGGTCTCCAGAGGATGATGACGCTGAATGTGTACAGGCGCCGTTCTTGATGAAGTAGCCTCCCCCTTAACCACAGCTGGAGCTCCCTCAGGTGCAAGAGAGGGAAACTGGTCGTTCGGCCCCCATGTAGTTGAAGAAGAAAGATCAGGGCCATGAGCAGAAGTAGTCATTGTAGGGTCGACAGGGACAGCCGGTGGAGTCGGCTCGGAAGCATCCCAATCGACATTGTCCTGCTCCTCCTCCACAAAGATGCTTTCACCCATCTCCTAATCACCTGCACGCTCAAAAATAGGAGAAGAACAAGGTGTGGTTTTGTCGAAGGTAACTTCACAAGTCTCCATGATGCAGTTAGTCTCAAGATTAAGTACTCTATATGCACGTGAGTGAGTAGCATAACTGAGAAAAATGCCATCAGAAGAACGAGACTCGAACTTGTCCAAGTTACCTTGCTTAAGAATGAAGCACCTGCACCCAAAAACTCTGAAATAGCTCACCTTCGGAGGACGCCCAAACCGCAGCTCATAGGAAGTTTTCTTTGTAAAGGCTCAAAGGAAAATGTGGTTTGAAACGTGACAAGCCCCCAGAGCCTAATATGCTAGGTTGAAGTCTGCTCATCGAGCATTGTCCTGGACACCTCAACAAGGGTCTAATTCTTGTGTTCAACAACCCCATTCTATTGAGGTACATAAGGTGAAGAAAACTGATGCTCAAGACCCAAAGATTTTCAAAAGGCAACAAAATGTGAGTTCTAGAATTTGGTGTCATTGTCACTGCGTATAGCTCTCATGGCATGCTTGGGAAACTCATTTTGTAGCCTAAGAACCAATTCCCACACATGGGAAAATGCCTCATCCTTGGACTCCATGAAAAAGACCCAAGAATAGCGAGAAAAATCATCCACGATCACAAGAACATAGCACTTCCCACCATCTGACCGAACCCGAGCTGGACCTACATTGTCCATGTGAAGAAGCTCACTGGGTTGTTTGGTTGTCACTTGGTTTACAGAAGAATGAGAAGTGGCAACCATCTTCCCATGACGACATGGGTGACAAACCAAGTCCTTCTCAAACTTTAGCTTAGGCAATCCTCGGATTAGATCAAGAGAGCTCAACCTTGCAAGAAAGTCAAAGCTTAAATGACTAAGTCTCCTATGCCACTTTCAAAGCTCAGAAGGAGTGTCGGCCACCAAACACCAAGAAAAGCCGAAAGAGTGAGAAAAATCGGCATGAAAGACAATCCCAAAAGGCACAATCAAGAAAACAAGATCTCCATGAGAATCCAAAATGTGAGAAAGGCTAGGCTTAAAGTGCACTTCAAAACCATCTCAAAGGAGTTGCAAAACCGAAAGAAGATTGCAATGCAAGCTTGAGACTAAAGCCACATCCTTGAGCACAAAGTTCTCATTGAGCCTTACTGACCCACGAGAAAGCACCTTACCCTTACCATTGTCCCCAAATGTGATGTAGTCCTTGGAAGTCATGGGGCTAAGGCTGGAGAACCAATTTGAATTTCTGATCATGTGGCGCGAACACCTGGAATCAACAAGCCATATGTTCTCCAAGCCTCCATGCTGCATCAATAGAAAGACATGGGATGAGCAAAGGATCCAACACTGGGGTTAGTAAACTGAGGAGAATACCAGTGCTAGATCATCTGCCCTGAAAATGGGTTAGGAAAGACACCATACATCTCGTGCCCATGGGGAAGAAGCGATCACCACGAGAAAGAAAATGTGGTCCGCTAGAAGTGTAGGACTGACAGCCACTATCACGGGACCTGGAGTCGTATTGAGGACGACTTGGTCCACGCCGGGCATGACCATCTTGTGGTCTCACAAACTGAGGCCTAGTACCTTGAGGTCTTGCACCTCTTGGTCTAGTGGTACGCCTCTGAGTGGGTGAACCATGCATCCTGTGAGAAGGGCGATGCATGTTCTACTGATAAAGCTCAAACTCACGCCTCTCATCACTCTTCCTGATGAGGACATCTCAACCATGCATGATTCTTCAAGTACCAAGCAGCCATCAACTAACAAAAAGATACAATTCAAGGACCACTTACAAGAAGTCGTGCCAAGTAACTTCAAGAGCAGGTGAATTCATTCCTAGCTGATTTTAATTTCAACACTTCTGAGAATGTTATACTACCTAAGTGTTCTACTTTTGTTGTACTTAGGAATATACAAAAGGAGGATGAAGAAAATTGTGTGGCAAAATTTAACACCAAAGTCAAGAATAGACCAGTGGATTTTATCAGCACAGTGCAAAACAGACCAGCTGAAAGAACTATTCATAACTTTTGATTTCCAAAAGCTATGAAGGTCAATGAGGACATTTTGGAAAGCTTATTAAGTCTAGTTTCCAATGGATCAAGTGCCGACCAGTTTGGATATTCCATATTGCTTGCCGACCAGATTTAGTGCAGACTAGTCAGAGAGTTTGCAAGGCGGAGTTATTGCCATCTTAGTGGAGACTGCGACAGAAGACCAACAGTGAGCCATTTCGTGGAGGCCTTTTCTGATTCTTAGTCTTTTCATTTCTATCTTAAATTCACACCTATCTAGTAGGGCTATTGCTAGTATAAATAACCCCTAGACTCATTGCTATGGAGACTTTTGATAATCAGAATACAAACCAGTTTGTTCAGCTGTGTGCTAACAAAATACAAGAGAGAGATTCTCTACCCCTTTGCTCTTGTGTTTTCCTTTGTGGAAATTATAGAAGCGGCCGTGTCATCGGCACCCAATCCGTGCTCCTAATCCTTGAGTTCAGGTTGCATAGGCTGGTTCTTTGAGAGTGTGGTTGGGTGAATCCTTGGTTCAGGCTAACATATAGAGACGGTGGTTGGTTCCTTGCGCGCGTCGTCAGGTTGCACTAGTTATCGCTGCTTGCAGCAAGTTATCAGCCATTGTTTGGCAAGTTATAAAGATCAGGATCCTATGCTGTGAACATTGGGACAACAACTTCATCATCTGGTATTAGCTCTTCGGTTGCCCCAGTAGGATTTTTAACCTTAGCTACATATATATTTGTGTTCGTCCTATCCACTGAAAGAGCCACAAAAATATTCTACTATAACCCTTTGTTTCAATCTATTATTCTTGTGAGTTTAGTTCATTTTTAGTCCATTAGAGTTTTGTTTTAGTTGCTGATCATATTCTCCTTTGCGTGCCCTTCGAGCTTCTTTCATACATCTGCAACTCCATATATAAAAAAATCAGAAATCCGTATCATCCTTCGCGTAAACTTTGATCCTATCAAGTTAGAACGCTGACGGTTATGTCTTGTTTCTACAAAACAGATAAGTGTGTAAGTTATATTTGGTCTTGTTCTAAGTTATATAAAAAAGTTTGTCAAAAAAAGAAAGAAGAAAGAAAAGTACAAAAAAAAGGTTTAGAAAAAGTTTGAGAAAGAGAAGTTGAAAGATCAGTTTGTTTATGTGCTCAAGTTCTGAAATTTTATATCAGTTTGCTCAACTAGATTGTTATCCATCTTTTGTTGCAAAATTTTGCTTGGGTTTGATTGCAACACTTGCATCCTAAGCATACTCCTTATTTGCATCAAGTCTGAAATTATCTTTGCGTGTGTGTTTGATCTATTTACATCACTCATATCTTGTGGTCAGCACTAGGCATTGAACTTATATTTTGGACTATGATTTAACTTTACAATATTGAGAATTTAGATTGCATTCCTTGTGAATTATGTCCCCACCAAGCTCCACAAATAACCCAGCGTCATAGAAAAACACTGATCTTGGATTCTCCCAACCATCATTCTCGGTTACCACCTCGCATTGGCCCTCTGTAACCTCCTGCAGGGAACACACACGAGCTTCGGTTGGTAAGAGAGGTGAGATTGTGAGATTCCACATCTATTTTCCTATTCCACAAATATACATATTGCTGCACATCACCACTAACTTGACAGAAAGATGGCTGAGATTGATGATTGTGTCACCATGGCACAATTCAATGAGATGAAGCGAAGTATGGAGGAGCTAACAACCAATGTTCAAGCACTTATGAATCACATTCAAGATTGTGCTCATGATAGTGCAAATGGAAGTCAACATTAAGAGGAAGTTGAAGAAACAGAAAAAGAAGCTGCTGCTCGAATTGCAAGAGAACAACAAAGAAGATGAAGAGACCGTGTTGTTGCAAATGCAAGAAGACCTCCACCTCCAGGTCATGGAAATGGTGGTAGAAATGCTGTTCATGGAAGAGATCATGGACTAAATGAAACTAAAACTGAAGAAGATGATGAGGAAGAAGAGTTTGAACAGCCCTATCATGATGATCGTCGTCACCGAGGTAATCATGGGCACAATTGACCCAATGAGCAAAGGTTTGGCAAGTTAAAATTTACCATGCCCAAGTTCGAAGGAGGATCTGATCCTGAAATCTATCTTACATGGGAGTTGAAGGTGGATAAAATTTTTCATGTGCATAATTATTCTGAGCGAAAGAAGGATGCCATGGCTGCTCTTGAGTTTGATGATTATGCTCTTATCTGGTGGGAGCAAATGCTGAATGAAAGAGAAGAAGCTGGACAAGGTGATGTTCGTTCATGGGCTGAAATGAAGAGAGAATTGAGGGCAAGATTTGTCCCCAAACATTATCGCCGTGATTTATTTGACAAGCTGCAAAATCTGAAGCAAGGAAGCCTTAATGTTGATGAGTATTATAAAGAGATGGAGAAGGCAATGATTAGAGCCAATGTATATGAAGATGAAGAGCAAACAATTGCAAGATTTATGTCAGGGCTGCATCGTGATATTCAACGCATTGCTGAATTTCAGCAATACCGCAATCTTGTTGAATTTGTGCATCAAGCTAGTTAAGCTGAGTGTCAGTTGCAGCAGGATATGAAGTCTTATAAAAGAGTATCTTTTAGCACAAAGAGTGCAGCAAGTGGAAGCAAATTCACACCAATAGGTAGTGGAAACAGAGGAACATTTTCCAACTCAAGTGCTGGTGCATGATCTAGCAGTTTTGGTGCTTCTAGTGGCAAAGAGTTGGCTGCTACAAATGAGAAGAGCAAATCAGCAAACTCAGCGGGTTCTTCCACCAAAAGTAGTGGAATTCAGTGCTTCAAGTGTGGTGGTCGTGGTCATGTTGCAATAGAATGTCCAAACAATAGAACTATCATTGTGAATGACCAAGGAGAGTATGAATCTACTAGTGAGGTAGAAGAAGAGAGTGAAGAGGACAATGATCTTGAGAGGGATGTTTGTGAATTTGAATCTGGTGCTGCCCTTGTTGTAACTTAGATTTTGAGTATACAAATGAGTGATGCTGAAAATGGATAGCGACACAATCTTTTTCAAACTAGAGCTAAAGTGCAAGATAAAGTTGTCAAGGTGATCATTGATGGTGAAAGCTGCCACAATCTTGCTAGCAAAAAAATGGTTGAAAAGCTTGGTTTAAAGCTGCTGAAACATCCTCATCCCTATCATGTGCAATGGCTTAATAATTTAGGTTCCATTAAGATTGCACAAAGAGCGAAAGTTCCTTTCAAGATTGGTGAATATATTGACACCGTGGAGTGTGATGTGGCACCTATGACAGTGTGTCACATGCTGTTGGGAAGACCATGGCAATATGATCGGTCATCTCTACATTGTGGTAGAAGCAATCAATACACCATCAAGTGGAAGGGCAAGGAGTTGATTCTTAAACCTATGACACCGCAACAAATTCTAGCTAAGCACTTGCAAAAGAGCTCTGAAGTGAGGAATGAAGTGCAAAAGAAGGAGAGAAAAACAATTTGAGTGCCCTCCACAAATCGGTGAGTGAGAGCCACAAGCCAAATATGAGAGAAAAGAATAAAAGAGAGGGAGAGAACTTAGGATGATAGCCACCAAATCTGAAATGAGAGAAGTGAGGAGAAACGCAGAACAAGTATTGATTATACTTTTGTGCAAGGACACATTGCTTTTAGCTAACGACTTAACATCTATCCTTGGTGTTGTTGCACGTGTTTTGCAGGAATATGAAGATGTTTTTCTAGAGGAAACACCTGCTGGACTTCCTCCCTTGAGTGGCATTGAACATCAAATTGATCTCATCCCTGGAGCTACACTTCCAAACCGTCCAGCATACCACACCAACCCCGAAGAAACCAAAGAAATTCAAAGGCAAGTACAAGCACTTTTAGAAAAAGGATATGTGCATGAAAGTCTAAGTCCTTGTGCTGTCCCTGTGATTTTGGTGCCAAAGAAAGATGGTTCATGGAGGATGTGTGTAGATTGTAGAGCCATAAATAACATCACTGTTCGTTATCATCATCCTATTCCTAGGCTAGAAGATATGCTTGATGAATTGAGTGGTTCTATAATATTTTCTAAAATTAATTTGAGAAGTGGTTACCATCAAATTAGAATGAAAATTGGAGATGAATGGAAAACTACTTTCAAAACAATGTTTGGGTTGTATGAATGGTTAGTTATGCCTTTCAGTTTGACTAATGCACCTAGCACATTCATGAGATTGATGAACCATGTCTTGCGAGCATTCATTGGAAAATTTATTGTTGTTTACTTTGATGATATACTAATTTACAGCAAGACTTTGGAGGAACATGTCGCTCATATTCAGCAAGTTTTGGACGTGCTCAGAAAAGAAAAATTATTTGCTAACATGGCGAAGTGCACATTTTGTACAGAACAGGTTGTGTTTCTTGGTTTTGTTGTTTTAGGTTCAGGAATTCAGGTTGATGAATCAAAGGTGAAAGCAATCAAGGATTGGCCGACTCCTGAAAATGTAAGCCAGGTGAGAAGTTTTCATGGACTTGTTGGTTTTTACAGGAGATTTGTTAGAGATTTTAGCACCGTAGCTGCTCCATTGAATGAGTTGACAAAGAAAGCTGTTGCCTTCAAATGGGGTGAACCACAAGAGAAAGCTTTCTAAGAACTGAAGAAAAGATTGTCCAAAGCCCCCTTGCTTGTCTTGCCGAATTTCACTAAAACCTTTGAGGTTGAATGTGATGCAAGTGGGATTAGGATTGGAGGCGTTCTCATGCAAAATGGACAGCTCGTTGCCTACTTTAGTGAGAAGTTAGGAGGAGCACAACTGAATTATTCGGTGTATGACAAGGAGTTGTATGCTTTGGTAAGGACACTTGAGAATTGGCAACATTATTTATGGCCAAAAGAATTTGTTATTCATTCAGATCATGAGGCATTGAAGTATTTGAAGGGCCAATCAAAACTAAACTATAGACATGCCAAATGGGTTGAATTCATTAAAAGTTTTCCCTATGTTGTGAAATACAAGAGAGGTAAGAAAAATATTGTTGCTGATGCTTTATCTCATAAAAATATTTTGTTGAATGAAGTTGAAATAAAAGTGCCAGGACTTGAAAGCATAAAAGAACTATACCCTGCTAATCATGAATTTTCAGAACCATATGCAAAATGTACTACTGGAAAAGGATGGGAAAAATATCATATACATGATGTATTTTTGTTTAGAGCCAACAAATTGTGTGTTCCACATTGCTCTGTTAGACTCTTGCTGTTACAGGAAACACATGCAGGTGGACTGATGGGTCACTTTGCATGGAGAAAGGCATATGAGATGCTAGCTGATCACTTCTACTGGCCAAAGATGAGAAGAGACGTTCAACGACTTATGCAAAGATGTGTCACCTATCACAAAGCTAAGTCAAAACTGAACCCCCATGGTTTATATACTCCCTTGCCTGTTCCTAGTGCTCCTTGGGAAGACATTAGCATGTATTTTGTTTTGGGTTTACCTAGGACAAAGAGGGGAATGGACTCAATTTTTATTGTTGTTGATCGATTCTCTAAAATGGCACATTTTATACCTTGTCATAAAAGCGATGATGCTTCCCACATAGCCTCTCTATTTTTCAGGGATATTGTAAGGTTGCATGGCATGCCCAAGACAATTATTTTATACTATGACACCAAGTTTTTGAGCTACTTTTGGAAGACGTTGTGGGCAAAGCTTGGAACAAGGCTACTATTTTCCACCAGTTGCCACCCTCAAACAGATGGGCAAACTGAAGATGTGAATAGAACACTCTCTATGCTACTGCGAGCCTTGATAAAGAAGAACCTGAAGGAATGGGAAGAGTGCTTTCCACATCTAGAATTCGCTTACAACAGGGCAGTACATTCTACAACTAATATGTGTCCATTTGAAGTTGTATATGATTTCAAACCACTTGCTCCGAACGATTTATTGCCTCTACCATTGCAGGAAAGGAGTAACATGGAAGCGTCCAAGCATGTGGCTTATGTCAAGAAGATTCATGAGAAGACCAAAGAAGCAATTGAGAAAAGGTCCAAGTACTATGCTGCATGGGCAAACAAGCATCGCAAGAAGGTGACATTTGAGCCTGGAGATTTGGTTTGGGTACATCTTCGCAAAGGCCGCTTTCCACAAAAGCGCAAATCCAAGTTGATGCCAAGAGGAGATGGACCATTCAGAGTGCTTTCCAAGATCAATGATAATGCTTACAAGATTGAGCTCCCTGAAGACTATGGTGTTAGCACAACCTTCAATGTTGCCGACTTAACACCATTATTTGGGCTAGAAGATTCAGAGTTGTTGAGGTCAACTCCTTTTCAAGAGGGGGAGGATGATGAGGACATCTCAACCATGCATGATTCTTCAAGTACCAAGCAGCCATCAACTAACATAAAAGATACAATTCCAGGACCACTTACATGAAGTCATGCCAAGAAACTTCAAGAGCAGGTGAATTAATTCCTAGCTGATTTTAATTTCAATACTTCTGAGAATGTTATACTACCTAAGTGTTCTACTTTTGTTGTACTTAGGAATATACAAAAGGAGGATGAAGAAAATTGCGTGGTGAAATTTAACACCGAAGTCAAGAACAGACCAGTGGATTTTATCAGCACAGTGCAAAATGGACCAGTTGAAAGAACTATTCATAACTTTTGATTCCCAAAAGCTATGAAGGTCAATGAGGACATTTCGGAAATATTATCAAGTCTAGTTTCCAATGGATCAAGTGCCGACCAGTTTGGAACTTCCATATTGCCTGCTAACTAGATTTAGTGCAGACTAGTCAGAGAGTCAATAGCCTGCATGAAGCTCAAGTTTTCATAATAAAATGTGCCATTCTACAATATTTCACAGAGCATGCTGTACATGGTGTGAATGGTCATCAAGTTAACTTTCCAACGCATTAAACCGCACATCATTTGGAGTTTTCAAGACAGAGTTATTGCCATCTTAGTGGAGACTGCGCCAGAAGACCAACAGCCTCATGATCCCACTTCAGGAGCCACTTCGTGGAGGCCTTTTCTGATTCTTAGTGTTTTTATTTATATCTCGAATTCACACCTATCTAGCAGGGCTGTTGCTATTGTAAATAACCCCCAGACTCATTGCTATGGAGACTTTTGATAATAAGAATACAAACCAGTTTGTTCAGCTCTGTGCTAACAAAATACCAGAGAGAGATTCTCTACCCCTTTGCTCTTGTGTTTTCCTTCACGGAGATTACGGAAGCGGCCACATCATCGGCACCCAATCCATGCTCCTGATCCTCGAGTTTAGGTTGCATAGGTTGGTTCTTTAAGAGTGTGGTTGGGCAAATCCTTGGTTCAGGCTGCCGTATAGAGACGGTGGTTGGTTCCTTGTGCGTGTCGTCAGGTTGCACTAGTTATCGCTGCTTGCAGCAAGTTATCAGCCATTCTTCAGCAAGTTATCAAGATCTAGATCCTACACCGTGAAGATCAGGACAACAACTTCATCACTTCCTCCTAAAGTAAAACTCAATTAGGTGACCATCCCTCTTGCAATAGTCACAGCGGTACTCCTCTCTCTTGGATTTTGGATGACTCACTCTGTTGTGGGCATGGTTCACTCTAGGAGGTGGTTTGGCCTTAGGAAGGGGCTTATCAGAGATGTTTGATAGAGTGTCAAGTGGGTTCCTAAGGTGGTTAGGTTTTGGAATCCACACTTGTTTTTGAGGTGGAGGCTTGGGAGACTCTTCAAGCACTCCATCCTTCACAATGGGCGTGGACGGCACAGAGGGCTTAGATGGGTTAATCTTTGTGAGCTTGGGAGGATTGGTGGGTTTCTCACTCATGCTCAAACCACTATGTTCACCAACCTTCCCAAAGACATTTTCACCCTTCCCACCTAAAGTAAAGCCTAAACCCATGGTGTCAGTACCCCTCTTGTACTGACTCATCATCATGCCCAACTGTGGCTCATTAAAGGAAAGCCAACTCAACATGTGCCGAAGGAATGTGTTTTCCTCTTTGGTCTTTCTCTTGTCATGCCTACAGTTAGAAAGCTCCAGCTCCAAAGCCTCACAACAAAGACACTGAGCACTAGTACCACCCACACTAGACTTCTCAAGAAAAGAGATCCTAGCAACCTTCTCAGACAGCTCAGAGCAAAACTCAGCACAATACTTGTAGGGACCCAGCAACACAGACTCAGCTCTAGCTCTATCCAACTCCTCAACCAAAGCAGAATACTTAGACTGCAAAGAAACAAGATTGGACATGTGGACAGTGCATTCATCACACTTAGTCTCGTTAGGCAGAACAACTCTCTCCTTCTTGACACTCTCAAGTTCATCTAAAGCCTTGAGATACTTAGCCTTAAAACTATTGTGCTCCTTAGAAGCATGAACAATCAAAGCATCTTGCTTAAACATAGTTTCATAAGAAGATTCAAGGTTAGTGAGAAGAGATTCAACTGTATGTTCTACCTTAGGCTTGGAGTTGACCTCATCGTCATGGTCGGTCGTGGCGTCATCAACCGCCATGGTGTAGAAACCTCCTCAACGCTTGTTGGCATAGAAGCTCAAGTCGTTGAACTTGTTCTTGACCTTCTTCTCAGGTTCATCATTACTCGGAGAGGAGCTGCCATCAGAGTCGACATTGCTGAAGGAAATGATGAGGGCTTGCTGCTTCAGCTGCTCGAAGAACTTCTTCTTCATGCGCTCACGGTAGAAGCCTTTCTTGGACTTGTACTTGTTCTTGTGCTTGGAGTGGTCGGGCTTGCTGGAGTGGCTCTTGTGCTTGTTGGGGCAGCTAGCGACATAGTGGTCGGGCTCTCCACACCCAAAGCAGCCTTGCTTGTTGGCACCACGTCGACGGTTCAAGCGGTTGTTGTTAAACTGCGAGAACTTGCTGATGACATGTGCCAGCTCATCATCCCCAAATGCCTCCATCTGCTCCTCTGTTGCAGACACAAGGGAAGACAAGGCAAGAGACAACCGTGATGGATTTGCCAATGAAGAATTTGGACTTTTAATACCTGACACCAAAGCCATGGTCGAGGTAGATGGATTCTTGATCCTTGCCTGCGTCTGGAGGTCGATCTCGGTGGACTTGAGCTTGTTGAATAACTCATCCATGGTGAGAGTCTCATAGTTGGCCGATTCAATGATCGCCTGCACCTTGACCTCCCAGACCCTCCAATCTAGAGCATATAATAGCTTGGGTGCTCTCTAATGATCGTCTTAGGGCATAGCTGCATTGTTAGCTCGCATGTGGTTCACAATGGTGGTAAAGCGAGAAAACATCGAGTCAACAGTCTCTCCATCAACTTGAGTAAAATTCTTGTACTCCCTCTTGTATGTCTCGTAGAGTCTGGTTTTAACATGGGTTGTACCCTCATGGAAGCTTTGAAGCCTCCTCCGGATCTCCCGAGCAGTCACACAATCAGAAACATGATCAAACTCAAAAATTGACAAAGCAGTGTAGAGCTCTGCTCGGGCAATGTTGTTGGCATTGTGTTGGTCGATCTGCTCTTCATTTGCCCGTGCACCGAACACTTGGTAGTTAACATTCTCAACGATCTCCCAAACATGCCAGTCGATCCCTTGTAGATGCGCTTGCATCCAGATTGTCCAGGACAAGTAGTTCTCCCCATTGAATTGGGGCAGTTTACCCGATCAGTGATTTAAAGCCATGTCGCCTTCTGGATCACGGACCGATTAAGGTGGAGTGATCCTTAACCGGCTCTAATACCAATTGAAGGACCGAAAACGGCGATCGGAGGGGAGTGAATGGGAGCCAAAAACTTTTCTTTCAAAATCCCGATCAGATAGAAGCACTCCCGAGCACCACCTACCCAAGGCAAGAAAACCCGACCAGGTAGACCGAGCACCCTTGAACCAATGCAAGAAAGGAGAATAAAAACAGAGAACAAAATGCAACTGGTCGAGAGCTGGTCAGGAACTGGAAGACACCTGGTTGGCAACTGGTTCAGACCACACCGACCATGGTGATCGGTAGCAAGACAGAAGCTGGTCAAAAAAACTGCTCCGGACCATGTCGAACAAAGTGGCTGGGCACAAAGCTGAACCAGGTTGAGAAACTGGTCTGGAGCACGTTGACCATAGTGGTCGGTCAGTAGAGCACAAGCTGGTCGGTAAAACTGGTCGGGACCAAGACAGAACCTGGTTGAACCTGGTCGGGAAGACTGGTCAGAAACAGGTCGGGACCACACAGCCTATGGTGGTTGGGAGCCCATAACCTAGAGAAGGAGGCGCTTCAACACTGCAGTACTACTGCTGTTCTCCCATCTCTGGCTTCACCAAAATAGTTAGCCGACCACCGATGAAAGAGATAGGCAACTGGTGTTAAGGACAAGTGCTGCTCAAAAGAGCTCTCTCTCGGTGCCAGAGCACACGATGCTGGTAGCACTGCTGCAGGGTCCCACATAGTTAAGAAGATAATAAACGAAGAGAACTCAGAAGGGAAACCCTGCTCTGGATAGCATGCATGCCAGAAGAGAAATCTATGGAACTGGATCTGACCAGGACAAATCGACACCAGATTTTGCTTAGGTAATAACAAGGGAGAAGGAAAGCTATTCCCAAGAAATTGAGCCCCAATTTGAACCGAGTAGTCGGGAATTGCAGATCTGGGCTGAAAAACATAGTTCTCCCCCAAAACACGAACTGGTCGATTTCTTGATGCATGAGTGGAATTGGTTCAATTCCCTTGAGGATCTAGTTTATCACTCGACAATGCATCAATCAACGCAAAAAGATTGAGCCAAAATGCACCAAAACTGATGAATCAAAGTTCGTCCATCAACACAACAAAAGTCAATGGCGCACAACAAAACCGACCAAGTACATAGATCAAAGAGTAAAAAAGCCAAGAGGGCATGAGGAGGATTCGGGTCTCCATTCCCACACAAAATATCTCACAAATACATGGGTAAAATTCTTGTTCTTGGACCTCTACAAGAACATGAACAGAAAAGGAGAAAAAACAAAACAGACAGAGAGAGCAGCGGCGGTGCCCGAGTGGAGAGGTGTACGGCTGAGTGGTAGGTTTTCTAGAGGCTGTCCACTCCTATTTATATGCCTACTACACAATACCACTTGTACCCCTAGATATTATTAGAGCGAAGTACCTAGCCAAGGGCACTGTGGTCCAACTCAGGATTTCCTGATTCGACGACCACCGCGCCTTCTCATCGGTAGCCTCGCCTCGACGCAATCTCCCTGATGCCGCCACGTGTCGTCTGTTCGCATCGGGACCACTCAGGTTTTGAGGCGCAAACTCACGAAACCCGCCGCCGATGGTTTTGAGGCTAAACCACCAAACCGTCCGTGAGTGTCAAACCCCGTACGCATGCCCCGCCGATGGTTTTGAGGACAAACCACCAAACCTCCTCGCGAGTAGCATAGCCCATATACGTTCCCCACTGTGTACACTTGCGCTTGTCGATGTGCCAAGTGCCAGCCACCATGGCTAGCCACCGATCATCTAGTCCCTCGGTCCAAGCCTCACGTCCACCCTTCACCACACCCGGTCTGTCAGCGTGGCACACCCTACTTGACCTTTACCCGACCGCTGCCACCGCCTCCGGACTCCACACCCGCACACCACAAGCCAAGAAACATGTTTCGACACATAACCCTATGCTAGGGGATTAGTAAACCACCAAGACTGACCACCAACCAAAGTGTTGGACATGTTGACAATCGCTCATCACACCACCAAAAGATGCTACACCATGATATGGAAAATCATGTGTCTGCAGGGCGCCCACGACTGGCTGCCATGTGGTCCTAGCTTCATAGGGTCGCCTCCTCGAGTATTCTAGAGTATTCTTTGATTGCTAGATGTGGTATTCTCTCTATGTAAATCCTACATGTGGATCTCTTTTGGTTCTTTTCTAATAACCCCTTGTAGAAATAGGCATTCACCAAAACTCGTGAAATTCTGTTAGTGTAACCCCTATAACTAGATGGTATTCATGTTTTGATCCTTTTTCATGTCATGTTGATAGTTAAAATTGATACTTATCTACTGTCAACAAACTCTACCAAGCTTAACCTTTGCTCGTCCATGAGCAAAGCTAAACTCAACAAAGGATCAGGAGTTGCTACAATGCTTTCACGCCTCAAAGTACACATGCATTCAAACAAGAACTCTCCTTTGGATTAGAGTAAACAATTCTGACTTTCAAACTTACCCATATTACCTTCAACCATGGGGCTTATAGCCTTCACATGGGTCTTGAGCAATTGAAAGACAGAACGATCAAGTCCAGCACTATGTCTTGAGTTCTTCGATCAACCTTCATTCTGGAGTTTTTGTAGATTTTCAAATAAACTTAGAGATTCCTTTGTATGACCCTCTCAAGTCTCTCATATGTGGTATTTCTGGATCCTCACCAAGGCAATAATGGGTTATGCCTTCTCTTAGAATATGTGGTATTTTTGGACAAAGGAAAAGTAACATTGTGCCTTATCTCTCTCACACTATAACTAGTAGGCTTATGTGGAGTTCATAGGTGGGAAAGAAATAGCTCAAACATACTTGCAATACATATGTTGCCTAATCGAACCATGGATCTAGAGGAACTCGTCATACGATCAAATCAAGATGTGCAAGTGTGGTTGCAAAAGAGTAAACAATATGGTAGAAAATATTTATGGGAGGAAGATGGGGTGAAAGCCTAATTCTACAATGCTCCTTTACAAAGGGTAACTTCTCTCAATTTGGAACTTCGAAAGAATTGGAAAACTGGGGCTTTGCTCTCTCTACATATATATTTTTTCATCATATATTTTTTTATCTCTCTTTTTTTCTTCTTTTTTTAAAGCCTAGAATCTAATGCTATGAAACTTTTGAGAGGAAAGATGATAATAAGAACTTGGAGAATTTATTTTGGAACTTGGTAGCAAATAAGGAAAACCTATGGGAAAAATATTTTTGGTGCTCACTCCCAGTGTAAGAGCAGAACATTTTTGAGTGGGTCATGGGTAAATATGGTGGTGCGTACTTCTAGGGTAGAAATAGCAAGGGGTGCATGGTGTGTGTGATCTTGATTTTAACCACATGAAAAGCTCCTATGGGTCAACACAGCTGGACCAAACTCAATGCACACAAGCAGTAAATAAATATGAAAGTTTTCCTATTCTAGCAAGCATGCATATATGGCTATGGTAGGAATTTAAGCTCTCGTCATATAGGAACTCATCATGCCATTTTTATATTTTTCAAAAGATAAATCTTTAGAACTCTAGTGTCACAAGGAACAAGATAAACAGCAGCTCAGACCTTCCCATATCATATCCATCAACTACCTAGACTTAGATCAAGCATTCGCTGCCTATAAGTATCAAGTTCAGAGCAAATCCTAGGTCAAAACAATTATGTTCAAAACTCGAGAGAGTCTGAGGTTGAAAACTAGGTACTTGAAAGGAATTACGGTAGAGCAACTATTCATCATTTCCATGCATAAGGATTATCTTTAGAGCTCATTTTATTTTAGCAGGAAAGCAATCTTTGTATACTCTCTTAAAGATCACACAAGACTATTATATATTATTTTAGGAAAAAAATTATTTTGTTTTATGGTTATGCATCTTTTTATTTCTAGATACTAGCAAAGAAAAATTATATAACTACAAGGAGAAAGAAATACTTATCTTGATACACGTGGGGATGCCTCCCCCAAGCTGGATGTTGACATAGTCATTCAGTCCCGTGGCTTACATGTAGGTCTCACTCTTTCAAGCTTCCAGATCCTACACAACTCAAATAGAAAACACAACTCATGGAACTGATTAAGTTTTAGGTGTTCGAGCATTAGTTGTCTACAGCCATTGATTGATGTTTTATATTAGATCATTAAATTATAAGAATTCTATCACATCAATTTCTTTGAATTTTTTAGGTTCAAGAAAAACTTTTAAACGTTGGCCATTTACCTTGAATATGTTACCTGAATCATCCTGAATCGTGATGGTGCCATGTGTTGCAGCTTTAATCACCTTGAATGGTCCTTCACATTTGCTTCTAAGCTTTCCATAGCCAAAGAGCTTCACTCTTGAGTTGAACAGTAGAACTTTGTCTCCAGGCTTGAACTCCTTATGCTTGATTCTCTTGTCATGCCACCTTTTGGTTTTCTCTTTGTAAATCTTGGAGTTGTGATAAGCCTTTTCTCTCCATTCTTCTAGCTCAGATATTTGCATCTGACAATTCCTGCCAGCTAGATGGAGATCCATGTTCCATTTCTTGATTGCCCAATGAGCTCTAAATTCTATTTTAATAGGCAAGTGGCACGTTTTTCCATATACAAGTTGATAGGGTGACCTGCCTATGGGTGTTTTGTATACAGTTCGGTATGCCCATAGCGCATCGTGAAGCATGTATTTCCATTTCTTTCCCATCTCGTCTACGGTCTTCTGCAGAATATTCTTGATTTGTTTATTTGATGTTTCTGCTTGACCACTTGTTTGGGGATGGTATGGGGTTGCAACATTATTCTTAACTCCATATTCTGACAGAAATTGTTTGAATCTCTTGTCGATGAAATGTGATCCTCCATCAAAAATTATGACCATTCTAGGTGTTCCAAATCTTGGGAATATCACTTCATGAAACATCTTCTTGGCATGCTTGGAATCAGCAGCTCGACATGGTAGTGCTTCTACCCACTTGGACACATAGTCAACTGCCACCAAGATGAATTCAGCATCTCTAGACTTTTGAAATGGTCCCATATAGTCAATTCCCCAAACGTCAAACAACTCTACTTGGAGGTTGTTCTGGAGTGGTATTGCACCTCAAGTATTGATGATTCTATATCTCTGACATCTGGCACATCTTCTAACAAATTCCTTTGTATCTTGATACATTATAGGCCAGAAGAATCCACATTACCAGATCTTAGCATGTGTACGAAATGCTCCATAATGTCCTCCATAGGGTGTCGCATGACATCTCTCTATGATTTTTTTGGCCTCTTCTATTGGGACACATTTCCGTAATAATCCATCAGAACAGACTCGAAAGAGATGCAGATCATCCCATATGTGGCATTTAGCTTCATACTTGAGTTTTCTTTTGTCCTCCACTGGTGCTACATATCTAGCAACCATATAATTCACAATATTCGCATACCAGGGGTCGGAGTGCGTTACCATGAGGAGCGTGTCGTCCCTCAGATAGTCATTAATTGGTAATTCATGTGTTTCCTTATACTGAAGCCTAGACAAGTGATCAGCTACCAAATTTTCTACTCCCTTCTTATCTTTTTATTTCTATGTCAAATTCTTGGAGGAGAAGAATCTAGCAGATTAACCAAGGCTTAACATCTTTTTTAGTGAGGAGGTATTTAAGAGCAGCATGGTCTAAATAAATGATTACCTTTGCCCCCACTAAGTAAGATCTAAACTTGTCTATTGCAAAGACAACTGCCAACAACTCTTTCTCAGTGGTAGCATAATTGAGTTGTGGCCCAGTCAATGTTTTGCTAGCATAAGATAAAGAATAATGTTTTTTATCCATTGTTTGGCCGAGTACGGCACCAACAGCAAAATCGCTAGCATCACACATGATCTCGAAAGGCAGCATCCAATCGGGTGGTTGGATGATTGGAGCTGAAATGAGTGCTTGTTTGAGGGTTTGAAAAGATTCATAGCACTCATTGTCAAAGATGAAAGGTGCATCCTTAGCTAATAAGCTAGTGAGGTGTCTAGCGATCTGAGAAAAGTTTTTGATAAAACTTCTATAGAACCCCGCATGGCCTAGAAAGCTTCGGATTTCTTTCACATTTGTGAGAGGTGGAAGTTGTTCAATGACTTCAATCTTTGCTCTATCCACTTCTATCCCACGTTCAGACACTTTGTGTCCTAGCACTATTCCTTCCCTAACCATAAAGTGGCATTTTTCCCAGTTCAGGACTAAGTGCTTTTCTTCACATCATTGTAAGACTTTGTCTAAATTCTATAAACATTCATCAAAGGTTTTTCCATAGACGATAAAGTCATCCATGAACACCTCCATGATTTTCTCAATCATTTCAGAAAAGATAGACATCATGCACCATTGGAATGAAGCTGAAGCTTTACACACATGAACACCTCCATGATTTTCTCAATCATTTCAGAAAAGATAGACATCATGCACCATTGGAATGAAGCTGAATCATTACACAATCTGAACAACATCCGTCGGTATGCGTAAGTTCCATATGGGCATGTGAAAGTAGTCTTACTTTGGTCATCAGGGTGGATTGGGATTTGGTGATATCTAGAATATCCATCAAGGAAACAAAAGAAAGAGTGTTTTGCAAGCCGTTCCAACATTTCATAAATGAAGGGTAACGAGAAGTGGTCTTTCTTTGTAGCCTTGTTAAGTTTTTGATAGTCAATGCACATATGCCACCCAGTGACAGTGCGTTGGGGAATGAGTTCATTCTTATCATTTCTAATAACTGTCATCCCTCCTTTCTTTCGCGCAAATTGGACAGGGCTAACCCACTCACTATATGGCACAACATAGATAATCCCGGCATCCAAAAGCTTTAGGACCTCTTTCTTAATAACCTCTCGCATGGCGTTGTTAAGTCTCCATTGTGGTTCCCTTGATGGTGGTGAATCAGGATCCGTAGGAATACAATGAGTGTAGAGAACGGGACTAATCCCTTTGAGGTCATGGAGTGAGTATCCTATGGCTGATTTATGTCTTTCTAGGATAGTAACAAGCCTGTAGGTTTCTCCTTGGGACAACTTGTCACTTATGATGATAGGAGTGTCTGGATCATTATTGAGAAAGACATATCTTAAGCCAAGAGGAAGTGGTTTTAGCTCAATTGAGGGTGTTGTAGGCATCTCCAAAGGATATAGCTCGACTAGTTCTGCCAACTCTTCCTCTTCTTCAATGAAGTGTTCATCATCGAAGAGTGGCTGGGCCATGTCTTCTAGAGATGCCATTAAAACTTCCTCAATAGGATCTTGTCAGGCTTGGGTTCTACTATCGCGTTATGTGATCGTCCAAGAGAGACATCAATAGTACAGTTCCCCAGCTTAAGATGCAAGAGATTTTGTTTTGGTCTCTCTCGAAAGAGTGCTCCCAAAGGTACATCGATCAAGAGGGACATATTCGAGATGTCATAGATGTGAAAATCTAGAAAATACTCGGAGCCTCTTATGCACAACATAATAGTCCTTATGACCCCACAACTTTTAAGAGTAATCCTAGAAGGAATTCTTAGAAGCTTATAAGATGGGATTAAGGATTTGTTGGGGCATAATTGTTTAGCCAACGCCTTTGAAATGATGTTCATCCCCACAGTAGGACTGTACTGAGCCTCTATGGTTGTTCCTTTAAGGTTGCAAAATATAGTTTCTAAGGGGCAGTAATTCAGACAACCCTAGTGGATAACTCCATTTCTACCAACCACTCATGAATCATGATAGCCATAAGTCCCTTGATGTGTTCCATTAAGAAGGGATCATTGTGTGGAACATCATCATCTTTAAGTGGTCTAGAGTGCACTAGAGGCTTTACTTGAAGTGGAAAATTTGAGGCATTCCCAAAATCTTCAAAAAGATCTGCCTCAATTTCAGAGAGGAGCATGGAAGGATGTGGTTTGTCACTCTCTAAGGTGTGGGGTGTTCCCTCTATGGGAGGTTCTATGGCAGCCAAATTATTAGAAGGATTTGAAGGAAATTAAATTATTAGAAGGATTTGAAGGAAATTCACATTCGGTTGTGTATTCCTCCTCATGTTGGTCAGGGCTTGGCTCAACTTCTTCTTTGGGGAATTCATCAAAAACACCAGGGTAAGGAGTGTTTTAAAGGATTTTCTCAAGGATGGCTTTCCCTTCACTAATGAGTTTATGTGAGAATGAACCTCCCTAAGTGATGTTGAGGTGCAGAGCAGCTTCCTTGTTAAGACCACGATAAAAGTGATAGTGCAGGACATGGTCAGGCAAGGCAAGATTTGGACCAGAATTGGTAAGAGATGAGAATCTAGCCCAAGCTGCTCCTAGTGTCTCCTTCTCTTTTTTGCTGAAATGTAAGAACTTCTATTCTAACATCAGTGATTCAAAAAAGAGGGAAGAAAGCAAGACAAAATTTGTCCCAAAGTTCATCCCAATTTTCATTTGTGCCTCTTACGGAATGAGCATACCACTTTTTCACTCTTCCTACTAGGGAGAATGAAAATAATTTCCATTTAAGGGTCTCTTGTGTCATGCCAGCAATAATCCAACAAGAACACAATTGCTCAAATTCCCTAAGGTGGGTGTATGGATCTCCATCTGCTAACCCAGAGAAAGATTGCCCCCGAACCATGGCTATGAGACCAGGATGAAGGTCATAGCCATCTGTAAGAATAGGATGTGATGATGGTGGAGGCTCCAACAAGTCACCCTTTGGAGCAAATAATTTATATATAGGAGTGAAATCCATGTGGTAAGGTGGTAGTGGTAGGAAGGTGGTAAAAGAGAAAACATAAATGGATGCACTTGGGTCTTAACTAGCACAGCTACCGTTCCCCGGCAACGGCGCCAGAAAGCTTGTTGGGTATTTTAAACGCAAACAGAATAATCCGCAAGCGCACGGATACCGATGTAGCTTTCACCCGAGGGTATTCTAGAGTATCGATTTCCACGTGGAACGTGAAGTGTACTAGAGAATCAAGGTCATCCAAGGATAAAGGTAAGGGAAGAAAGAAAGATATATTTTTGGTGGGTGGAGAGGAACCTTCTATAGTTTTCTAAGTTGAATGCGTGATCAAGACCAGGCTTACTATACTTTACTTACTTTGCAGTAGCAGGTCCTTTCCAACTCTTGAAGGAGACTAGGAAGAAAGTAGTTGGGAGAAGGCTGCCAAAAGCTCTATGAAACACCGACCCGAACATGGTGGATTACAAAGGCCTAGTAGGGCGGTCACCTCTGGGGTTACCACAACTAACCGTAGGATTAGGCGCAAACTCAGGTAAACCTTAGTCTAGACACCACGTCTACACTAATGCTTACTACTCTAATTATCAAGAATAACTAGAGCACTCAAATACAAGCAGAGTTCTAGCAAGTAGAATAAAGTTAGAATATAAATAAAGAACTTAGAACTTAGAAATAATAATTAAAGAACCTAGAGATTGCCGAATGACGAACCAAATGCTGCACAATTACAATGTTGAGGAAGATCAAACAAATCCGGCTCCTCAGCTTTCTGCTCCCCTCTCCCTTTTCTAAATACAATCAGATGAACTAGAACTAGAACTAGATGAACTAGAGCTAGAACTAGATGAACTAGAGGGACCCTCTTCTACTTGGATGAATAATTAAAACCCTAGATTTGTCTATGTAGAAGAGATATTTCCCTAGGCAAGGGGGCACCCTCCTTGTATAGCCCAGGTGGAGGTGCCACATCATTAATCCACATCAAGTGCCACATCATCAATCCACGTCAAGCTTAACGATGGCCCTTGGATCAAACCAACCTTAATGAATAGTGATTATTGATCGTCAAGGTCGGTGGAGGTAGGATCAATGAGCCTATACCCGATTGGTGCAGGTGACTGGGCGGCCACCCCAGCCCTTGGGCAGGCGCCCGCTGCCATGTGGGCCTAGCTTCGCAGGGTCGCCTCCTCGAGTCTTCTAGAGTATTCTTCGATTGCTAGACATGGTATTCTTTCTATGTAAATCTGACATGGGGACCTCTTTTAGTTCTTTTCTGATAACCCCCTACAGAAATAGGCATTCACCAAAACTCATGGAATTCTGTTAGTGTAACCCCTATAACTAGATGGTATTCATGTTTTAATCCTTTTTCATGTTATGTTGATGGTTAAAATTGATACTTATCTACTGTGGGATGGAGCCACACTGGGATCTATGGCTCCATCTCTTCAAGGTGGAGCATTTTGCCAAGCCAGTGTCAACGAGGGTGAGGAAGACCCTCTGTGCCGGGTGTTGCAACCTGGCTCTGAAGAGGGTGGATTTGTGTATCCCGACGGGGCTGACCTCCAACCACAGCGGGTGGCACAGCCTATGGTTCTACCTCTAGAACGACAACGACTGGCTACCACATTACACTAGGTGCGTCATCGAGAAGCGCCCGTACCACTGGCCGCATGGCGTGGCGGAGGTGGATCAGCTGAGGTTGAACTCCCTCCTCGATGCGTTGAAGATGTTGCGCGCCGGAGGTTTGACCGCCGGGATCATCGTCTCAGCCTTCCACCTCTGGAGAGTCCTCTCGCTAATGCACGGCCGGCTGCGTTTGGATCAGATGGAGCTCGGGGCGTCGGATGTCGGCCGCGACGCTATCCCTCGAGTAGATTGCGAAGCGAGTAAGGGGGTGGTCACCGGCCCCTTCACACCGAAGATGGTGAATAGCATCCTGATGCGGCCAAATGACTGTCACATCCATCTGGTGAGTGTTTTGATTTGCTGCTTTCGGATTCCTCTTATCTGGCCCTACTCTCTTGCCTCCTGTCATTGGTTTATATGCAGGTAATCCCTGACTTTAGGACATCGATGCCCCAGTCAAGGAAGACAAACCCGCTCGTCAGGTGAGACACTTTACTGCTGACCAACAGAAAAAGGATAAGGATAAGGAGAAGAAGAAGAGGAAGAAGAACTTTCAGCGCCAGGTGCTCGAGCAGTGTCAGGTGAAGTAGAGGTGCAATGGGCTTCCTGAGGAGGAGTCCACCTCAAAAGAAGAGGAAGAGGATGATGATGATATTGAATTGCGGTACGACACCGCTTTGCCAGACCCCCCTCGAGCTGACCGCCAGTTTTCGTAGGAGGCGGTTGAGGAGGGGTTGACATCGAGGGGTCAAGAGGTGAGGGCCCTGGAGCAGCCTTGGGAGAGGAGGACGGCCGATTTCTCAACCCGGGAGGGGCCGACATCGCGACGCACGTGTGGGAGGACACCGCCGGCCCCATCGAGGGATAGGTCCCGCATACCGCTGCCCCGTACCAGATCCTTGACGCTCGATGCGAGGACATGGGGTCAGTTGGCCTCGGAGGAGAGGACGCTAGAAGCGTCGCATGCCCCAACCCTGAGCGGCTCCGGATCTAGCAAGGGTCCATCGAGAGGTGGTCTCAGAAGCCCCCGAGTGGTTTGAAGGTGCACGTAAAGGAGCCTATCATCTCCATGAGGTAAGCTCCCATACTTATGTTTTTATTTTCTCCCTTTGCCATTTTCGAGGTGTTTGATGATTTCCACTCGTACGTGTTTAGGCTCAAATGCCTGGTGGAGGAAGCGACCCCTACGCCCGCCAAGCGGCTGAAGGCAAAAGTCATCACGATGATGGTGGCATCAGCTGAACCACCACCCTGAAGCCTCGGTCGGCAGTGGAAGCCTTGTGGCTAGAGATCGCCTAGGCCATTATTGCTCAATGCAAGCAAATGGGCGCCGCCTTCGTTGCAGGCTCGAGCGCACCGAGAGCCATGATGGGTGATGACGTCACCCAGAATTAGGAGCAGGGTGAGGCACCCTTCGGTAGCGTTGAGTTTGAGGGTGCCACTGGTGGTCGCATGCTGGGGTCATCGTCGAAGGCCCCAGTGATCATCGTGGACGAGGAGGATGAGCCCTCTACTTGTGACGCAGAGGGGGTGGCGGATCACTCGTAAGAAGTGGGAGTGGGGCTCCCTCAGCAACAGCAGCAACTGTGGGAGCTGTGGCCGTAGGGGTTGCAGCTATGGGAGGAGCGGCAGTTGTGGGAGCAGCTGCAGAAGCAGCAACAAGATGAGCCACAGGCTTCACGCCATCTGCAACAACAGTAGGAGGAGGAGTAGAAACAGCAATAGCAGTAATAGCCTGAGGAGTTGGCACCCTCGAGCCCATCGTGACAACCACCGCAGGAAGATCCGATGGCCTTGAGCCCACCATGGCAGTAGCAGCAGGAAGAGTTGGCAGCTAGGGATGTCCTGCTAGAGGCGGGGAGGCTAGTTGGGTAGCCGATCACGCTGGAGGCATCAGTGGAGGGGGAGGTTGCAATGGCGCTACTGCCTCGCCCTTTGCAAGCTAGGGCATCGGCCAGCCAGGGTTCCTATACACCCCTGGCCTGATGGTCGTTCCCTCCTCTGGTTGCCCTGCTATCAGGGGAAGCCAAAGGAGGGAGATACTGAGTCATCGAGGGTCGAGGGAGAGTCGACGTTGCCCTCCTTGGCCCCACGGGTGCATCATGCTGGGGGCTCAGCCAAGCTAGTGGACAACATCATGGCGGCCATGTGTGATTGGACTGTGAGGGAGCTTCCTCACTGGGGCCAGGAGGTCCTACGTCTCCAGGACCCAGCGAAACCTAAATCACTTCTGTTCGAAATGAATGACCCCATGGAGGTTGAGGGCTAGGAGCACGTCAACGAGTTCCACGCCTGGATACAACATTCCCTATGGACACTGTTGACATCGCTGCTAAGGACTTAGTCAGGGCCTTCAAGGTAACTGGTTTTCTTTTATAGCCTCGGGGTCGAGTTGCCTTCTTTCTAACACCTAATTCCAACTTGTACCTTTCATTTTCTAGACCTGAGGGGCCGCTCCGAGACCAAGTCTCAATTCATCCACATGAGGAAGGGTGGATGAGAGCAGGTTCCTGTGCTTTGAGCGGAACTCGAGGCCGCCCAGGCCGAGGCAGCAAAGGCAAAGGAGGATGTGGCCAAGGCCAGGGAGGAGGCAACCCAGGCCAAGTAGGAGGATGCCAAAGCTAGGGATGACACTACCAAGGCCTGAGAGGAGGCGTAGAAGACCTTCAGGGACCTCGCCTTGGCAATCGAGCACATCAAAATGCTTGAGGGGGATCTCACCCAGTCCGTGATGCGCATCAAGGAGCTCGAGGGGTGCCTCATTGAAGCTTCTAGCCAGCGCAACTCCCTCAACATCGCGATCGGTCAGGTGAACCTCTACCTTGAGACTTTGACTACGGAAGTCATGGCGCTGAAGAGGACCATCCAAGAGAAGGAGGAAGCTCTCGAGGGCACTGAGATGGTGATTGAGGAGCTGAGGGCAGACAAGAAGGACACGGTCGATGCCTTGGCAGAGGCCAACAAGGCGATCACAACCCAACGAGATGAGTTCATAGCCCTCGAGACCCATGCCAACGTTGAGCTTTCTTTCTTGGCTTTACTTCTTGACTTAAGTGTCCTGTTCATCATGACTGACTTCGTTTCTTCATTTAGACCTCAAGGAGTAGAAGCTCGAGGCCTAGAAGAGTGCCAAGACACTCCAAGACCTTTACTGGGCTAAGGCAGAATTAAATGAGAGGCTCCAGGGTGCCATTACCTTGGTCTGTGATGGTTTGGAGGTCAAGCCTGAGGCCAAGGTTGAGGGTGACATGCCTGGGACTTCCTACCTCCGGCGGATGTACGCCCTTGGCCGCGATGTGTGGGATCAGGTTTGCAGCACGCTTCACCATGGCATGAAGAGGGTGCTGGCTGTCGTCTAGTCAGGGTATATGTACGACATGGGAGTCACCTCCCACAGCTTTGTCTCTAATCCCAACAAGTCCTAGGTCGAGAATCATGAGACACATCTAGGCTTGATCGAGGTGGCTGAAGTTCCTGGTGGCCAGCTGGCGAAGCTCTTCGAGCCCAAGGTCATCCCTCCTGACATTAATGAAGATGAGGGCCTCTGAGCCAAGTCTGGGCAAGAGGCCCATGTAATAAGTTAGTTTTTTGTGAATCATGACGGTGTGGCCTTGGTGGCCTTAAAACAATATGCATTGATGTATATTTCTTGCATATTTTAAGTCCTTTTCTTTCTTGTCAGCCTGGTTGTGTTTTCACTTTGTAAACTCGATGCACGGTCATGCCCATCGAGGGGGGAGTGAGTGGAGGTACTGTAGCACAGGGGCATGGGTGATCTCACGGCTCAATGGCCCTTGACCCTCAAGGATACTTTCGTGGTGTTTTTGCCTAAGTGAGAATGCGTATCAAAGCGTACAAAGAAGAATGGATGTTGAGTTTCAAAAAAAGTGTGCGAGTTTTTTAGGAACATAGGGGGGCCTTGTTAGCCCCCGAGGGAGGCTCGACCCTGATGGGTCAAGGTCAGGGCTACCTCAAACTTGTGAACAAAAAGCAAACTGAAATCAAAAGTACTTTTTATTCATTCATGACATGGAAAATGTACAAAGCCTCGAGGACTTAAGGGTAAAAGTGACATAGCTACTCAATGTTCTAGGCATTGGTGAAGGTTTTTCCTTTTCCATTGGCTAGCTTGTAGGTTCCCGGCTTCAACACCTCCGCGACGATGTAGGGACCTTCCCATAGTAGAGTTAGCTTGTGGCGGCCCTTGTTGCTCTGCCTTCTCCGTAGGATGAGGTCACCAACATTGAAGTTGTACTTGCGAACATGCTTGCCGTGGTAGCATCAAAGTGCCTGCTGGTACCTCATGGATTTAAGGAGGGCCATATCTCAAGCTTCTTCAAGCTGGTCGATGGCGTGTTCCTGTGCTTCCTCATTTGTCTGCTCATTGTAGGCCTTCAGTCAAGGGGACCCATACTCAAGGTCGGTGGAGGAGGACGGCCTCGGACCTATAGACTAGGAAGAATGGGGTGAACCCCGTGGCTCAACTCGGCATTGTCCTAAGGCTCCATAGGACAGATGGTAGCTCAGCGGCTCATTTCTTGCCATGTTTGTTCAACCGATTGAAGATTCTTGGCTTGAGGCCTTGTAGAATCATGCCGTTGGCACGCTCGACCTGGCCGTTAGTCCTAGGATGAGCGACAGCAGACTAGTTCACATGGATGTGATGGTGATTGCAGAAATCTAGGAACTTCTTGCCAGTGAACTACGTGCCATTGTTGGTGATGATGATGTTTTGGACCCTGAATCGGTGAATGATGTTGGTGAGGAACAGGACTTCCAGCTTGGACCAGATGCTGGAGATGGGTTGGGCCTTGATCCACTTGGAGAACTTGTGGACGGCCATGAGGAGATGGGTGTAGCCCCCGGTTGTCTTTTTCAGGGGTCCAACAAGGTCGAGCCCCCAAACGGCGGAAGGCCACATGATGGGGATGGTTTGCAGAGCATGAGCAGGGAGATGGGTCTTCTTGGCATAAAACTGACACCCCTCACATGAGCGGACAAGGTCGATGGTGTCAAAAATTGTGGTTGGCCAATAGAAGCCTTGCCGAAATGCATTTCTGACAGGGGTCCTAGGGGCAGCGTGATGGCCGCAAGCCCCGCAAGTGCATGTCTTTGAGTAATTTCCTTCCCTCCTCGATGGTGATGTAGCACTGCAAGACCCTGGTGGGGCTACGTTGATAAATCTCCTTATCGTTGCCATAGAGGATGTAGGTCTTGACCCACCGAGCGATCCGCTGGGCCTCGGTTCAATCTTTTGGAAGCTCCCCTCAAATAAGGCAATCAAGGAAGGGAGCATGCCAGTCTGGTTCGGGGTCAGAGGTATGTGCGACCCGACGATCTCCATGACCTCAGCCCCGATCAAGGGTGATGAGGACATCACTCCATTGGATGCACAAGATGATCCTCCGCTGGACATTCAAGGTCCAATCACAAGAGCTCGCGCACGACAATTAAATTTACAGGTGAGCTCCTTCTTAAGGAAGTCTTTTTATGATTTTGAGAATAGATTGCTACCTAATGATTATATTGTACTTAGGAATCATAGAGAGGACCAAGGGATGCATAAGGGATGGCTTGGAGGTGTGGAGGACCAGCAAGGGCGCCCAAGTCAAGGTGGAGGCCCAAACCGAGTCGACTTCGAGCCTGTTTTGGAGTTCAAGACTAGTGTGGAGTAAAGCGGACGCCCAGGACGCATCCGGACTCTGTTTTTCATGATCCACCTATGGATGGAAAGATAATTTCATAAGGAAGCCAATGGCATTGGTTTGAGGTCAAAATTCCTTTGGAGTCATCGGGAAACATCGAAATAAGTTAGCATCCAGAATCTATTATGGTGTTATGTCACCGTTTTTGGTCTATTGGGCCGTGTATCGTTGTTGAGGCCATTAGGGGGTGCGTCTAGGGGTGGCGACGACCCTTAGACCTCTATAACCAGCCACCACCTCTCTCGTTAGGTTTTGGATTTTGCTTAGATTATTCTGTTCACAACAGTTTCGCCACGCCGTCGGTTTGTGAGACCCCAACTTGTGAGATTAATCATTCATCTGTAATTGGTTGCATTCTTTTGTGTTCTTGCTTGTGTTCTTCGATTAGTAGGCAAAGGACTCAGCCTTCTTGGTGAGGTCAACTGTGCTTCGATGGTCGATAACCAGAGGAGACGTGGTGCTATGATTGCAGGGTTCAGAGCCGAGTTGTTCGGAAGCCGGATCAAATTATGTCGCGATTCCACCAAATCGAGAGTTATTAGAACCTTTTAGAAGATTGGGAACCATAGTTCACATCAAAGGGGGCCTCAATCGAGGGAGTGGGGTCGACCACCTGCGTCGTGACTCCTTCTCCCACGCCCAGGTCAGTGGAGGGTTCGAATAGGTCCCTCGAGAAGATGTCAGGTGGGATGGTACCTCGAGTGGATGCGATCTTTGCTAACTCATCCGCGGCCTCATTGTACCTGCGAGTGATGTGGTTGAGCTCAAGGCTATGGAACTTGTCCTCCAGCTTACAAAAATCCTTGTAGTAGGCCTCCATCTTGAGGTCGTGGTAGCTCGAGGCCTTCATAACTTGGTCGATCACAAGCTGTGAGTCACCATGAACATCGAGGCATCAGACCCCAAACTCGATGGCGATGCACAGGCCATTGATGAGGGCTTCCTATTCTATGACATTGTTGGAGGCAGGGAAGTGCAGTCGGATCATGTTGCGCATGTGGACTCCGATGGGTGAGATGAGGAGCAGGCCCGCGCCCACGACCATCGAAGAACATCGTCCACAGCTCTGTTTGAATCTGCACTAGGGGAAGTTAAGTGTCGATCCACTCAGTGATGAAGCTGCCAGCACTTGGGACTTGATGGCCTTTTGTGGTGCATAAGAGAGGGTCTTGCCCATGAGCTCGATCGGCCATTTGGCTATCCTCCCTGTGGCTTCCCGGTTCTAGATTATCTCTCCGAGGGGGAAAGATGAAACCACGGTCACTGGATGGCCAAGGAAGTAGTGCCAGAGCTTGCGTCGCATGAGTATGATGGTGTAGAGCAGCTTCTATATCTATGGATAGCAAACCTTGGTTTCCAAGAGTACTTCACTGATAAAATAGATGGGTCACTCAACGGGCAAAGCGTGCCCTTCCTCCTTTCTCTCGACCACTATGGCTGCGCTGAACACCTGAGTGGTGGCGGCGACATAGAGCAGGAGTGACTCAGTTGGGTTCGAAGGCATGATGATTAGAGGAGAGGTCAGCATGGCTTTGAGCTTGGCGAGGGCCTCCTCGGCTTTGAGGGTCCACATGAAGTGTTCCAATTTCCTCAAGAGGTGGTACAGAGGCAGTGCTTTCTCTCTGAGTCATGAGATAAAGCGACTGAGAGCCGTGAGGCAGCCCGTGACCTTTTAAACACCCTTGAGATCTTGGATCAGGCCCATCTTGGTGATCGCTGAGGCCTTCTCGGGGTTGGCCTCGATGCCACGCCGAGAAACTATGTACCCTAAGAGCATGCCTCGAGGGACACTGAAGACGCATTTCTCAAGGTTGAGTTTGATATTTTTGGCCCTGAGGCACTAGAATGCGATCTCGAGGTCGTCGATGAGGTTGTCGACCCTCTTAGATTTGAGAACGATATCATCAACGTAGGCCTCGACTGTCGGCCTGATGTGTTCACCAAAGACGTGGAGAATACATCGCTGGTACGTTGCCCCGGTGTTTCAAAGGCTGAAGAGCATGGTGACGTAGCAGTACATGTCAGAAGGGGTGATAAAGGAGGTCGTGAGCTGGTCAGACTCCTTCATCTTGATTTGGTGATAGCTATTGATATTTCTTATGACTATTGGATAATTCCACAAGCACACAGAATATATCGATGTAGCACTTCACTTAAGAGTATCCCAAGTATCGTATTTATTTCCACAAGGAAGCTATGTAGGCAAGAATAGTTTTAATCGAACTACTATAGGTCTTTATGTTTTATAGGTGCAATAAGTAATTCACTAACAAGGTGACATAACTATAAAAGTAAAAGAAATAAAGTGGCATAGTAGGAGAGATCATAGAGTAATTGCAAGATAAATTATTCCACAGGTAATCAATATAACCAAAATAGTAATTGGGACTCAACTAGTACTTTGGGGCGCACGAGCTCTAGATTAAACTGACACAATGCAACTGGAGCCCTAGCGATTTAAAGAACTAACCCAAGCATGGTGGACTACACAGACAAACAGGGCTGTCACCACCTGTTGCTACCACTTACAGGGGACTAGCCACAATTCTAAGGTAACGGATAATCTAAGCACCTCACTTACACTACAAGCTACAACCTAACCTCGCGCTAAGACTAGAGCACCGACTAGCAGTGTAGAACCTGCACTAATTGTGAACAAACTATCCAAGTTGAATATGATTGATAACTTAACACAATTATAAGCTAAGTACTTGAAGTAAATGCTTAAAGTAAGTGTTGAAATGGAAGTACTATAAGTATGAATTATATTGCAAATAAGAGTACTCACAAAGGAATTACAAGAGCTATACCAGAGACTTTCGAAGACTTCTCTGAGCTCCTGACTCTTCACTCTCACTCTCACTACTAGCCTAGCCAATAGAGTAGACTACTAGTGACACATCAAATAACTAAAACTCTTCTTCTCTTGTATTTTTGGTTTTTCTTGCTGTTACAAGCACTACCCTTGGGGGTATTTATAGTACACAAGAGTGGGGGAGGTATTTGTAGGCGAGGGAGGTCAGTGGCCCTGAGGTGGGGGCGGGCGCCCTGGTGAGGACAGGCACCCTAGACAGGGCGACCGCCCTAGGATCCATCGCCTCTCGATTGAACGGTGCCTCAGCTGCTCTCCCAGGTCTGTTGCATGTCAGGTAGGTCAGTTTGCATTGTTGGAAAGTCAGTTTGGAGCCTTCAAGTGGATGATAGTGGGTTCATAGATCCAAGTCACTTGTTTTGGTCACCACTCGATCAAAACCGACTTAGATGGACGGTCTGAGAGTCATGACAAGTTGAAGTCATGGATCGGTGGCGTGGTGGACCTATCAATGAAACCTCATTGGTAGTCTACCACGGGATATGCCGAGGTAGTAAATTGTGATGAGGGCACACTAAGATCTACGATCTAGATGTGAGACGCAAAACAATCAACCAGGACAACCATGGTTTATCTAGGTTCAGGCCACTCGGATGCATGCCCGAGACAAGTCACAGGCTCGATCAGGTCGAGGACATCGAAAGCTTGTGGTTCATAAGCACAACTGGGCAGGAAACTACCACGCAGTCCCTAGGTGTGCTCAAAACTGGTCACAAGCTCAATTGGGTCAAGGACAATGAGAACCCGTGGTTCATAAGCACCACTGGGTGGGAAACTGTCACGCAGTCCCTAGGTGTGGGAAATAAAATATTTGACCCAAAAGAAGCAGTTCTCAGATTTGAGGAAGAAATCTAGAACAAATTTGGAATGGAGTATATAATGAAAAATGAATCTGGGATAAGATCCCAAGAATACCGGGCATGTGCCAGACTTAAGGAAACGCCAATCGGGGCAAGCGTGTGGTAGAATAAAAACTCCTCAGCCCACATCCGCACTCGGGGACCAGCACGGCCTACTAGGGTGAAAAAGTCGCGTCCATATGAGTCAATTGGGTCCAACCCTAGAAGTCAAAGTGACATCATCCGGTTAGTATAAATAGCGAGCACCGCTAGGGGAATTGGTTCCGCATCACATTCATTTCTACTGCCACTGTCTCCATCTTCTCGAGCATTCCATCTTCCTGCGCTAGAGCAACCGCCGTCGTTCCCAATCTACCGTAGCGAATCCACCCACCATTGTGAGGCAACCGAGCAAATCTACGCATTCGCACCGCCGTCGCTTTCCACTCACCTGCTCAACCCACCACCCTCGAAGGAGATGGCAAGGAAGGGAGCCAAGAAAATTTGGAAGGTGACCAGATCTGACGCACCGGGGCCTGTCGATGAAACCTCGTCGGTAGTCTACCACGGGATACCATGAGGTACAAGATTGTGGTGAGGGTGCTCTAAGATCTGCAATCTAGATGTGAGACGCAAGACAAACAACTAAGATGACCAGGGTTTATCCAGGTTTAGGCCGCTCGAAAGCGTAATAACCTATGTCCTGCGTCTCTGCTGCTGTATTGATGAGTACCAGAGTACAAGAGATCTGACTAGATGAGATCAGATCTGATGAAAGAGTAGGGGTCCTATTCTAGGGGGTCCTTGCCTGCCTTATATAGTGGGGGGCATGGTTACATATCCAGGGTTTCCCCTTTGGTCAGTTACATTGCGCCGTATCCTTGCAGTACACGAACAGATCTAACCAACTAAGACTCCTTGCATGCCAAGTAGTCTTCAGCGCCCGTGTGGCCCACCAACCTGGGCGGTAGAAGACCACGAGCTCTGTCTTGTCGTTGGGCCCACCGATCAGGATGATGATGGACCAGCCTTCATCTTCTAGTCTGGGCCGTATTGTATCGAGGAGCCCAAAGTCTAGCCGTGAGGGTATATGGGGTCTATACCCCCACAGCTAGTCCCCGAGCACCATGTATCTTGAGGGAGTCACCATCTTGACCTGTGCTAAGCAGTAGAGATGCAGACCACATAGCGCCGACTAGTGAAGATGCTGACCGCGTAGTACCGACCCATGAAGATGCTGACCACGTAGTGCGGACCAGTGAAGATGCCGACCACACAATGCCGACCAGCTTCACTCGAGCAGTTCTTAAGTCTGCTCCCAACCACTACTCTTCTCAGAGAAGGTGATCTATCAAAAGATGCATGGTGTTCTAAGAAAAAGAAAAATATTTCCACGTCTTGAGACATGGGCCCACATTAACACGTGACACGAAGTATAACTGGGATGCTAACATGAATGATCCGTAGAGGCAAAGGTACCGAACTAGGAATAAGAAACAAGCCCAAGTCAACGCAAGGTGATGTGGGCCCACGTAGTCCCCAAGATCGATAGAAGATAGAATATGAGTATTGAGCTTTTTAAGAAAAAGTCAAATAAAACATTGGCTAGACATAGAAAATGGCGGATACCCATTCTAGAACCGAGAATAGAAAATAGGCCCAAGTCACCGAAAGGTCACATGGGCCCATGTAGTCCCCAAGCTCGATAGAAGATAGGATATGTTGTATTGAGCTTTTTAAGGAAAAAGTCAAAAACAACATCAGCTAGTTAAGACCGGTATTAAAGGACTAGACATGTTCCAACTGACTCACAGTCCCCAAGTGTACTCAGGATGAGTAACGGGGTCAATTAGGTCAAGGACATCGAGAACCTATGGTTTGTAAGCACCACTAGGTGGGAAACCACCATGCAGTCCCCAAGTGTGCCTGAGACAAGTCACAGGCTCGATCAGGTCGAGGACACCGAGAGCTTGTGGTTCGTAAGCACAACTGGGCGCGAAACTGCCACGTAGTCCCCAGGTGTGCTCAAAATAGGTCACAGGCTCGATTGGGTCAAGGACACCGAGAACTCGTGGTTCATAAGCACGACTGGGTGGGAAACTGTCACGCAGTCCCCAGGTGTAGGAAATAAAATATTTGACCCAAAAGAAATAGTTCTCAGATTTGAGGAAGAAATCTAGAAGAAATTTAGAAAGGAGTATATAATGAAAAATGAATCTAGGATTAGATCCCAAGAATACTGGGCATGTGCCAGACTTAAGGAAATGCCAATCAGGTAAAGCATGTGGAAAAATAAAAAATCCACGGCCACATCCACACTCGGGGACCAGCACGGCCCACTAGAGTGGAAAAAGTCACGTCCACACTAGTCAACTGGGTCCAACCCTAGAAGTCAAAGCGACATCATCCGGTTAGTATAAATAGCAAGTGTCGCTAGGGGAATCGATTCCGCACTGCATTCATTTCTACTGCCACTCTCTCCATCTTCTCGAGCATTCCGTCTTCCTGTGCCCGAGCAACCGCTGTCGTTCCCAATCTGCCGTAGCAAATCCACCCGCCGCCGCGAGGCAAACGAGCAAATCTACACATTCGCACCGCCGCCGCTTTCCACTCACCTGCTCAACCCACCACCCTTGAAGGAGATGGCAAGGAAGGGAGCCATGAAAACAGGGAAGGCGACTAGATCCGACGCACCGGGGCCTGTTAATGAAACCTCATCAGCAGTCTACCATGGGATACCCTGAGTTTGAAGGTTGCGCTGAGGGTGCTCTAAGATCTGTGATCTAGATGTGAGACGCAAGAGAAACAACCAGGACGACAAGGGTTTATCCAGGTTTAGGCCACTCGAAAGTGTAATAACCTATGTCCTGCGTCTCTGCTGCTATATTGATGAGTATCGGAGTACAAGAGATCTGACCAGATGAGATCAGATCTGATGAAATAGCAGGGGTCCTATTCT
>CM041644.1:28065512-28139158 GCA_023333625.1 Bothriochloa decipiens
ATCAGATCTGATGAAATAGCAGGGGTCCTATTCTAGGGGGTCCTTGCTCGCCTTTTATAGTGGGGGGGCATGGTTACATATCCAGGGTTTCCCCTTTGGTCGGTTACATTGCGCCGTATCCCTCGAGTACATGAACAAATCTAATCGACTAAGACTCCTTGCAAGCCAAGTAGTCTTCAGCGCCTATGCGGCCCACCAACCTGGGCGGTAGCGGACCACGTGCTCTGTCTTGTCATCCGGCCCACCGATTAGGATGATGATGGACCAGCCTTCATCTTCTGGCCTAGGCCATCTTGTACCGAGGAGCCCAAAGTCTAGCCGCGAGGGTATATGGGGTCTATACCCCCACAGCTAGTCCCCGAGGACCATGTATCTTGAGGGAGTCGCCATCTTGACCTATGCTGAGCAGTGGAGATGCAGACCACGTAGCGCCGACCAGTGAAGATGCTGACCGCATAGTACGACCCATGAAGATGCTGACCATGTAGCGCCGAGCAGCGAAGATGCTGACCATGTGACACCAACCAACACTAATGCCAACCAGTCCCCAGGTTTGATCGGGTCAAGGACACCCAAAACCCATGATTCGTAAGCACCACTGGGTGGGAAGCTGCAATGCAGTCTTCAGGTGTGCTCAAGACAGGACACAGGCTCGATCGGGTCAAGGACACCAAAAATGCGTGGTTCATAAGCCCCACTGGGTGGTAAGATCCAATGCAGTCCCCAGGTGTGCTCGAGACAGGACACAGGCTTGATTGGGTCAAGGACATTGAGAACCCATGGTTCATAAGAACCACTGGGTGGGAAGCTACAATGCAGTCCCCAAGTGTGCTTGAGACAGGACACAGGCTCGATCGGGTCAAGGACATCGAGAACCCATGGTTTGTAAGCACCACTGGGTGGAAACGGTCACGCAGTCCCTAGGTGTGGGAAATAAAACATTTGACCCAAAAGAAGCAGTTCCCAGATTTAAGGAAGAAATCTAGAACAAATTTGGAAAGGAGTACATAATGAAAGATGGATATAGGATTAGATCTAAAAATTACAGGGCATGTGCCAGACTTAAGGAAACGCCAATCGGGGAAAGTGCGTGGAAGAATAAAAAAACCATGACCCACATCCGCACTCGGGGAGTAGCACAGCCCACCAGGGTGGAAAAGTCTATGTCCACACGAGTCAATTGGGTCCAACCCTAGAAGTCCAAGCGATGTCATCTAGTTAGTACAAATAGCAAGCGCCGCCAGGGGAATCGGTTCCGCACTGCATTCATCTCTACTACCACTCTCTCCATCTTCTCGAACATTTCATCTTCCTGCGCGTGAGCAAGTGCGGTCATTCCCAATCCGCCGTAGTGAATCCACCCGCCACCATGAGGCAACTGAGCCAATCCGTGCATTAGCACCACCGTCGCCCTCTGCTCACCCACTCGACCTAGCACCCCCAAAGGAAATGGTGAGGAAGGGAGCCAAGAAGGCGGGGAAGGCGATCGGATCTGATGCACCGAGGCCGCAATGGCAACAATCAACTTCCACACGGGAGTCCCTACAGGCGCTCGCCGATGAGGGCTTGTTGCCACCGAGGGAGATGGAAGTGTGGCATGAGCCATGAGGTGAGGACTCTCCCCGCCCCCAAGATCAAGCCTGTGTCCTGTCTGACCACCTTCCATTGTGAAGCGTAATATCCTACATCCTACATCTCTGCTGTTGTATTGATGAGTACCGAAGTACAAGAGATCTGACCAGATGAGATCAGATCTAATGAAAGAGTAGGGGTCGTATTCTAGGGGTGTCCTTGCCCACCTTATATAGTGGGGGGGCAAGGTTACATATCCAGGGTTTCCCCTATGGTCGGTTACATTACGCCATATCCCTAAAGTACATGAACAGATCTAACCGACTAAGACTCCTTGCATGCCAAGTAGTCTTCAGCCCCGTGTGGCCCGCCGACCAGGGCGGTAGCAGACCATGAGCTCTGTCTTGTCGTCCGGCCCACCGATCAGGATGATGATGGACTAGTCTTCATCTTCTGGTCTGGGCCGTCTTGTACCGAGCAACCCAAAGTCTTGCCACGAGGGTATATGGGGTTTATACCCCCACAGCTAGTCCCCGAGCACCATGTATCTCGAGGGAGTCACCATCTTGACCTGTGCTAAGGAGTGAAGATGCAGACCATGTAGCGCCGACCAGTGAAGATGCTGACCATGTAGTACCGACCCGTGAAGATGCTGACCACGTAGCGCCGACCAGCGAAGATGCTGACCACGTGACACCGACCAGCACTGATGCCACCCAGTCAGCACTGTCCAGGCTTCTCTTGAGTAGGTCGTAAGTCTGCTCCCGACCACCATCTCATCAAGGAAGGTGATCTATCGAAAGATGCATGGTGTTCCAAGAAAAATAAAAATATTTCCACATCCTAAGACGTGGGCCCATGTTAACACATGACACGAAGTATCACTGGGATGCTAACATGAACGATCCATAAAGGCAAAGGTACCGAACTGGGAATAAGAAACAAGCCCAAGTCACCACAAGGTGACATGGGCCCATGTAGTCCCCAAGCTCGATAGAAGATAGGATATGTTGTATTGAGCTTTTTTTAAGAAAAAGTCAAATAACACACCAGTTGAATGGAGTCGATGCTGAATACCCTTCCTAGAGCCAAAAAGAGAAAAGATAGGTCCAAGTCACCGCGAGGTGACATGGGCCCATGTAGTCCCCAGTTTGATAGAAGATAGGATATGTTGTATTGAGCTTTTTAAGGAAAAAGTCAAAAAACAGCATCAACTAGTCATAGCCGGTGTAAAGGACTAGACGCGTTCCAACTGACTCATAGTCCCCAAGTGTGCTCGGGATAGGCTCACAAGCTCAATCTTGTCGAGGGATGCCAAGAACCTATGGTTCGTTAGCGCCATTGGTCGGGACAAGCCATGTAGTCCCTAGGTGTGCACGAAACAGGTCATAGGCTCGACCGGTTCAAGGGCAATGAAAACCTATGGTTCATTAGCACACTAGGTGGGAAGCTGCAATGCAGTCCCTAGGTGGGCTCGAGACAGGACACAGGATCAATCGGGTCAAGGACACCGAGAACCCGTGGTTCATAAGCACCACCGGGTGGACACTGTCACGCAGTCCCCAGGTGTGGGAAATAAAACATTTGACCCAAAAGAAGCAGTTCTTAGATTTAAGGAAGAAATCTAGGACAAATTTGGAAAGGAGTATATAGTGAAAAATGAATCTGGGATTAGATCCCAAGATTACCGGGCACGTGCCAAACTTAAGGAAACGCTCATCGAGGAAAGCACGTGGAAGAATAAAAAATCCACGGCCCACATCCGCACTCGGGGAGCAGCACGGCCCACCAGGGTGGAAAAGGCTGTCTCCACATGAGTTAATTAGGTCCAACCCTAGAAGTCAAAGCGATGTCATCCGGTCAATATAAATAGCGAGCATCGCCAGGGGAAATGGTTCCACACCGCATTCATCTCTACTGCCATTCTCAAGCATTCTGTCTTCCTGCGCTCGAGCAACTGCCATCGTTCCCAATCCACCATAATGAATCCTCCCGTCGTCGTGAGGCAACCAAGCCAATCCACGCATTAGCATCACCGCCGTCCTCTGCTCACCCATTCGACCCACCACCCCCGAAGGAAATGGTGAGGAAGGGAGCCAAGAAGGCGGGGAAGGTGACCGCTGACGCACCAGGGCCGCAATGGAAGCAGTCAACCTCCACACGGGAGTCGCTACAGGGCACTTTTTGTAGCCCTGGCTCAAGGGCTGGCCAATCTGCTGGAGCAGAAGGAGGCTGCTGAGAAGCAACCAAGGCGGATCAGGCGCAGATCGCCGAGCTGACTGGTAAGTAGAGCAATGTAGCATTGCTGTGTATAGTCTGTCGCATACTGGACGGACCAGGATATGCTGACTACCTTGCTTTGTTGTTATAGGTCTGCGGGAATGCTACTTGGCCTAGTTCCAGGTGCTGGAAGATTCCATCGCCAGCCTCCAAGGAAAGATACGAGCCATGACCGACCACATCAAACCCATATTAAGGGCCATCTTTCTAGGAGAAGAGCATCCTGTCGACCCTATAGGCGGGGAAATTACCGTCGCTGACCAGTGCCAAAGGCTATGGCCGGCACTGCAAGAATTTGTCACGGGTACTGGGCTCTATGTAGCTGCCACTGTGCTCATTGTGGTCTGTGCCAACTACCAGAACATGGAGCTGGTGACCATCGAGCGTGGGATCCCTGCAGCGATTCCTGATGAAGAAGCCGAAGAGCTCCAGGCCTCATCTGGCCTAACTGCCACCGCCGTCGTTGAAGATATGACACTGATCTTCGATCCTGTAGGAAGTGGTGGTGGTTAGTAGGCAAGAAACAATGTATTTGTGTATAAACACTGTTTGTAAGTTGTGCTGAGCATTGGGTGCTCGTAAACTTTTAGCCTGTTGATGCAGACAAGCAGGCATGTTTAAGCGGGTGATAAACATTTTAAATTTTTTTTCTTTTTAGGTCATATTTATGCATAGTACGTTTTCCGAAAAATGTCACCAGTTAAGTTTTGCCTCCACCCTCGAAGCGACCTAACTCTGTCGGGTGACCATGGATGCACTAGTCAATAGCATAGGAGCACCAGGATCACTAGGTACCCAGTACCATTAGAGAGCGACTGCTGAATCTCCTAGTGCCATGTAGCATGGAGCTATAACACATCATAAGAGGCTTTGAGACAGTGCCTTCTCAAGCCGTTCTAATCAGGCAGAAAACAAAGTTTAACTAAGACTTATGCAGGGCGCATGTATGACACATGTGTGCACAAAAGTAGAATTGTGATAGGAGAAGAGAACAATAAAGGAAACTGTATTAAATATCTGAATGAAAAAGATCAGATTACATATCTTATTCTATGGGTAGAAGCATATGAGGTGATCGATGTGCTAGGAATTGGACTCCTCGACACCCTCCATCGTCTCCAACCGATAGGACGTCGGGCGTGTGACAGCCTTGATCCTAAATGGTCCTTCCCATCTAGATGACAACTTGTGCAGACCATTTGTGTTCTAGATTCATCGCAACACCATGTCACCGACTAAGAACAACCTACCTTTGACGTTGCGGTTATAGTAACGACACACTGAAGCTAGGTACTTAGCTGTCCGAGCACAGGACTCGAGCGCTATCTCCTCTTTAGCGATGATGTCTACTTTCCTAGCTTCGTTGGAGGCTTCTTCATTGTAATGCTGGACACATGGTGAAAGGAGTGCGACCTCGGCTGGTAGGACAACCTTGGATCCAAACACCATGAAGTACGGGGAAACTCCAGTGTTATGACTGGGCTGGGTATGAGGTAATTCCTTGAGCCATCGACCAGGTTTAAGGTCTTTGTCGTCTCGGTATACCCGTTTGCACAGGGCGTCGAGGATCATACCGTTAGCTCACTCCACCTGTCCATTTGCTCGAGGATGAGTGATGGATACGTATTTGAATTTGATGCTGTTATCATCACAAAAGTCAAAAAATTTGTTGCTGGTGAACTGAGAGCCTAAATCGGTGATGATGGTATTGGGTATGCCAAACCGGTGGATGACATCATCAAGTAACTGTACCGCTTTCTCAGACGAGGCTTTCTTGATGGCTTTGTACTCAATCCATTTGAAAAATTTGTCGATGAGTACAAAGACACATGTGTGTCTGCCAGGAGCCTTCTTGAAAGGACCGATCATGTCGAGTCCCTAGCATGAGAATGGCCAAGTGACCAGGATGGTCTAGAGTTCATGTGCGGGAACATGAATCTGCTTGGTGAACATATGGCAATTTTTGCACCGGCGTACATAGTCTTCTACGTCAGAGATGGCTGTCAGCCAGTAGAACCCTGCTCAGTAGGCTCTGCCGACCAGCATCCGGGATGCTGCATGGTTTCCATAAGTGCTCGCGTGAATATCCTTTAGAAGCTTCAAACCCTCTGCATGGGAGATGCACTTTTGGTAAATCATGGACCTTGGGGCCTTGCGCATCAGCTCGACGTTAACCATGAGATAGGCACAGGCTCTACGGACAGCTGTTGAGCTTCGATCTTATCCTGCAGAACAATGTGGTCATTCAGGTATCTGATAAAGGGCTCTCTCTAGTCAGGCTAGGGAGATGCTGCCTGCTCAGTTGATTCGTTAATGGGTGGCCGCTCACTAGCATCATCAGATCCCTGCTGGCTGGGGTAGCTATCTTCTACCTCGTTTGCTTTGCCGCTGAGCGCTGCTATGAGCTGGTCAGTAGCAGTACTAAGCGTAGGTGCTTCATAAGCCTGATCGGGGATCGAAGGCCTAATCAGGTCTTCAACAAAACACCAGGTGGTATCTTGGCTCGGGACAATCTGAGTTTAGATAGTTCATCAACACCTGTGTTCTCGGTATGTGGTATGTGGGTGAACTCTAGTCCATAGAACTTATTCTCTAGCTTGCGAATTTCAGCAACATAGGCATCCATCTTTTCATTGACCACATCCCAGTCTTTGTTGACCTGATGGATGCCCGAGCAGAATCTCCGTACACCAGGAGCCATTTAATGTCTAGCTCAACTATGATATGGAGGCCGTACAGGGCCGCTTTGTACTCAGCCACATTGTTGGACGCCTTGAAATGTATGACCAAGACATAGCGGAGCGTGTCCTTGGACGGAGAGATGAAATATACTCCTGCCCTGGTGCCATCGATTTTCAAAGAACCATCAAAATACATCTTCTAGTGGTCGAGAGACATGTCAGCCAGGGGCAAGCTGAGGTCTGACCACTCCACAATGAAATTGACTAGGGCTTGAGATTTCATAGTACTGCGACTATGACTAGAGCTCTAACGCGTATTTGACAATACGGCCACTAACTTCTCTGTTGCAGAGAATGTCACCAAGTGCAGCTTCGGTGACCACCGTGACCTTGTAGGCTTGGCAATAATGGAGGAGCTTCCGGTTGGTGATCAGGAGCATGTATAGTAATTCTTGTACGTGGTTGTATTGCTGCTTGGTTTCATTAAGAACCTCGCTAACATAGTAGATTGGGCACTGTACCCCGTAGACATGCCCGGGTTCCTGGCGCTCGACCACCATCACGGAACTGAACACGTTAGTTGTGGCGGCAATGTAGAGGAGAAGCTCCTCAACTTCTTGCTGCACCGTGAGTACTGGGGGAGTCGCCAGGTACTCCTTGAGCTATCTGAAAGCCTTGTTAGCCTCCCCCGTCCACTCAATCTTCTCCTTAGCTTTGAGAAGCTTAAAGAAGGGGAGCCCTTTTTTGCCCATGCGAGAAATGTAGTGGGTCAGGGCCGCCATGCAGCTAGTGAGTTTCTGGATATCTTTAATGTTTCATGGTGGTTGCAGGTCCAGCACAATTTTCACCTTCTCGGGATTTGGGCGTATGCCGTCCTGGCTGACAATTCTTTAATGAAGCCAGCTGCTAGAAGCTTGGCCACTTCTACCCTAATGACTTCCTTGTGGTCATGAGAAAACTGATGCATCTTTTGCTTGATAGGTTTAGCAGTCTTCAAGATGTCAAGGTAGTGCTCGTCCTTTTTCCTCGGGGCACCTGGCATGTCGGTGGGCTACCACGTGAACACACTGATGTGCTCTCAAAGGAATTGGATGAGCGTGTCTTCCTATTTAGGGGGAAGGGTAGCCTCGATCTTGTTGGTCTTTGAGGGGTCGTTTGGATTGAGCTAGATCAGCTTGTGCTACTTGGCCTTGTTGGAAGGCCACCGCGTAGACCCCACTGGAACCTTGAGCTCCACAGAGGGCGCCTCCTTGACACCAAGGCTGGTGTGCTCCATGGCATGCTTCAACTCCTCGACCTCCACGGCTGCATAGGCGTCAGACTCGCATACACGTGCCGTGAAGATGTTACCACGCAGGGGTAGGATGCCCTGCTCGGTTGGGAGCTTCAGCACAAGGTACCCGTAATGAGGAACTACCATGAACTTGGCAATCCCTGGTCGACCAAGGATGGCATGGTAGATGCCTTCAAAATCAGCCACAATGAAAGTGATGTGGTCGATGCGGAAGTGCTGCTTTGTCCCAAACTGGACGAGTAGTGTGATCTGCCCAAGGGGTATGAAGGTTTGCCCAGCATGATGCCCCAAAACGGAGACTCATATGGCTTGAGGTCTTCCTACTTCAGCCCTAGCTCCTTGAAGGCTGGGTAGAATAGAATGTTCAAGGCGCTGCTGTGATCCATGAGCACTTTCTTGAACCAGACGCCATCTATCACTGGGTGGAGGACCAACAGGAATCATCCAGCAATGGGGATTTTGGCCCACATATCATTACAGCTGAACAATATGGGCTGCTCGGACTAGGAGGGCACCTTGACATCCACGATGAAGCCATTAGCCTCTTGGATAGCCACGATGGCTTGCGTCAGCATCTTCTTGTTGCGGGCGTTCTCCAGTCCGACCTTGCCATCAAAGATGATGGCAGTCATGTTCTTCACGGGGTCCCTGTAGGCGTGCCGTGGGTTGGCATCTTGAGCTTCTTCTTCATTGGCATCCTCTTGCGAGACGGGGTTCTTGCCCTTGGCTTTGGGAGCTGGACACGGCTTCTTGTTGGTCATCTTCTCCAGCGCCTCCTTCAAGAACCTGCACTCGCCCAGCGTGTGGCCCTTGCCAGGATGATGGGGGCAATCCTGACTGAGGACCTTGTTGAGTTCTTCATCGTTTGTCCTCTTCTGGCCCTTTACCATGTTGATAGAGGAGTCATTGCGGTTACGCCGACCACCGTTGTAGACATCCTAACCACATCGCTTGAATGAATGATCGTCACCACGGTGGTTGGGTTCGTGGTCATCCCAATGGTTGCGGTGGTTGTTCCACTGATCTGGCCGACGGTCTTGATTGCTGTCATAGTCGTGGTCATCATCGCGGTGGTAGTTACGGTTGGGGGGAATGGAATCCCCCTCGTTCAACCCGTCGATGAGATGGGCGAACCTATGGGAGGTGGAGAGGAGATCTTCCATGGTCCTCAATCATTCGAGGAGCAATTCCTTCTTGAGGTCTAGGCCGTGTGGTTGAAATAGGACAGCGATGAAAAGGTCGATCCCTTCTGCCGGGGTGACATCGATCACATGGTTCCATGCGTCGGAGAAACGCCGGATGTACTGTCGCAGCAATTCCCTTGGATAATGCTAGACTTGTGCAAGAGTGTACTTGGTGTTCTGCTGCATGCAGGTGGGCTTGAAGTTGTCGATGAACATCTGCCTAAGCTGAGGCCAGCTGTGGATGTGCTGGTGCACTGGCGAAGCAGCCAGGAGGTAGCGATGATGCTCAAGACTACCAGGAGGTAATTTGCCATGATGAACTGGTCGCCTCCTGCTGCTTGGATTGCCACTTCATACAGCATGATCCAGTGCTAAGGGTCGTCCCGCCCATTGTACATCTTGACATCCCCAATCTGGAAGTTCTTTGGCCAAAGAATGGCCTTGAGTTCTTTTGAGAACGGGGCTGGTCTGCTCATGTGTCATCGAGCATAGTAATGCTCATCGAGGTGACCACGGAGGTCGCAATCTTAGGGATGCTCGACTTCCTGGTTGCGCTCGACACGGTGGTCGGCCTACTGCCTATTAGTGCGCTGGCGATTGCCACATTGGCGCTGACTATCGCGTGGCACTTCTCGTGGAGCATCATCGACATTGGCCTACCAGGGTTGGTCAAGCAAAGGCCCAATATGATTAGAATCATTGTCGGTGCCACTTTCTGTGGGTTGGTAGTGATGACTACGCTAGGACCGCCGTGACTAATGTGACGTGGTCAGCGATCCTGCAAAGCAGAGCTGGACCACCTGTGCTTCGGCAGCGATCAGAAAGTCACAGATTGCTTCGACCCCGGGTGTGTTCGGGGGAAGGTTGTTAAGCCGATCCATGGATATGGCGATGTTGGACGTGGGAGTCTCATGGACGATCTGATTCCCGACCATGTTGAACTTGCCATCAAGGTTGCGTTGAAGGCAGCGTGGCTGAGGGCCTGCACCGTTGCCCCCGTTGCCTCCATTGTTGGTGGCGTTTGCGTCTTGTGCCTCCAAGAGGCATCGATGCTCTGAATCAGTGTTGTAGCCTTCCCTTTCTTGCCTCTCTTGCTCTGCTTCATTCAGAACGGGAGGCTCATCCACGCTGATCGTAAATACCGCACCATTGAGACCAGACGGCGTCTTAGGGGTGCCTGGTGCCACGTCAGCAAAATGAGTTTGGTGGTCCAGCATGGTTGGTTCTTCTCCTTGATGTGTTCCTGACTCCAGACCTCAAGACCCTCTTCGTTGGAGAGGAGGTACTCATTAAAGTCGAAGGAAGCAGAGGGCATCCTGTTGAGCAAGAGAGCGGGTCAGACATGGGCCTTGGATCTTCCGAGACCAAAACTAGATTGGGATCTATGTCCAGTAGATGGTCATCACATCACTGAGAGCATCCTGTAGGTTCCTCGCATAGGGCACAGCTGCGTTGCTCAACTCGTGCGAAAAGATGAGTGCATGGTTCTGGTCGAGGGCGATGGGATCTACCGGTCCTAGTGTAGATTGTGTTTGCTATGCCCGGCGCTGCTGCCTCTGCTCTGCTCGGGCCTGTCGAGTGACATGGTTTAGTGCCTGCCAGTGTTGATGCACTTCGATGAACTCGTCCAGCCTAACTGGAGGCGGAGCCCGAGTAGCGGCCAGGGTTGGATCTTGTCGGTGCGGGTGACGAGCATGACCATGTGCAGGGCGCTGTTGATGATGCTCCACCATAGTAGGAGGCCTGTCGTGGCGAGCTATAGTGGTCCCCTTCTGTGGTCAGTTGGTGGTGCTTGGGTCGAATCCAGATTTGGATCTGGTAGGTGTGGACCACCAGATTGGTCCATATGTCCTTGCTGGTGCCGAGCGTTGCCATCCTAACGAACAGGTGGCGGTCCGCGGACCACGGGCAGATTTAGATGTGCGTGACATGGCTGGCTGGTGCGGTTGCACTGGCATGGTTGGACAGGGGTGAAGTCCAAGTATTCTTCACAGAGCCGCGAAGGAGCAGACTCCACGTACTCGAGGAGCTCAGCCAGACCTACCCTGTGCCGGTCGATCGTGTCGATCAGATCGGAGTTGTTGATGTGCCTCCCCTGGTAGCGAGGAAGCCACTAGCTCACTGTTGGCGTGGCCATCATCTCTGCCCTCATCATGGGCAGCTCAAACAACCCCAGGGGCAGCCCTGAGATCTGAGTTGTCAGAGACGTGGTTGGTGCGGTCGGTGCTGGAGCCGACGGAAGCATAATACCCTACGTCATGCGTCTCTACTGCTGTATTGATGAGTACTAGAGTACAAGAGATCTGACCAGATGAGATCAGATCTGATGAAAGAGAAGGGCTCCTATTCTAGGGGGTCCTTGCCCACCTTATATAGTGGGGAGGGGTAAGGTTACATATCTAGGGTTTCCCCTATGGTCGGTTACATTGCATCGTATCCCTGGAGTACATGATCAGATCTAACCGACTAAGACTCCTTGCATGCCAAGTAGTCTTTAGTGCCTGTGCGGCCCACTGACCTAGGTGGTAGCAGACCACAAGCTCTATCTTGTCATCCGGCCCATCGATCAGGATGATGATGGACCAGCCTTCGTCTTCTGGTCTGAACCATCTTGTACCGAGCAGCCCAAAGTCTTAAGCGAGGGTATATAGGGTCTATACCCCCATAGGGCTGCAATGGAAACAATCAACTTCCACACTGGAGTCACTGCAGGCACTCACCGATGAGGGCTTGTTGCCACCGTACGAGTGGAGGCATGGCGTGAGCCACGAGTTGAGGATTCCCCCGTCCCGAAGTGGGGAATTTGTAGTTTTTGAGGACATGGTTACCCAAGGATTAGGGGTGCCTATGAATGGATTCCTCTGGGACCTCTACATTTACTAGATGATTTCCATCTGCAACCTGGATCTGAACTCTATTCTCTCTATTTCTATTTTTATTACCTTCTGTGAATTGTTCTTGGGCATCGACCCCCATTTCAATCTGTTCCACCATTTCTGTTTGCTGAGGAAGAAGGGGCCTAAATCTGGGGGTCCCAGATCATCGGTGGGTGCTATGTGTGTCTTTGAGATGGAATGAAGACGCACTAGCTAGGAAACTAGCACCAATCAGCCACCAAGGGATGGAATATGCGCTGGTTCTATATGAGCCAGAACATGGAGGGAAGGATGGTGCCTTGCAACATAACGCAGGTGCCAGAGTGCAACCCCAGGTGGTTAGAGCAGCCAACTCCAGATGAGATGTATCAGGTGAATGAGCTTCTGGCCTTGATTGACAACAAGGCCGTCAATGGAGCACTGGTGGTAGGGACATGGTTGACACGCTGGGTTCAGCCATGCAAGGAGCGGGTGAGCTAGATGTATGATTATGATGGTCAGGTGGACCCTTCATGAGGGACCTGAGAGAGGGCAACACCAGAAATGGTAAACCGGTGTATGTCCTCGCTTTTCGAGAAGTTTGACCCGAGCACCAGCTACCCAAAAACTCGTGCACTGCCATACAGCCTTACACGACCACCATCAGAGGTAAGCTGACCAATTGTATACTCTGATTTGATTAGTATGCACTAGTATGTGATGATGTCTGTATAACCTGAATTGTCTGACTATCAGATATTGCTTGGACAGGACTGGAAGGTGTTCTTTTCCACTGTGTCAGTGGAACTGTGGCCTTATGGTGAGGCACAGGCCTACCAGCGCAGAATCGAGGAGATTCACCATTGGGGCAGGGGTCAAGTAGGGTAGGAGATGACCGACGTCTCTAGACCAGACGATGATGGGATCCCTGCTGCTCAGGCGAAGCACCGAGCAACGGGTAAGCAGCCCATGTCTGAGGCCCCCAAGAGGAAGAGGCCCTCTACTCTACTGCCCGGGGTAAGTTGAACTTGGATGGCAGAGCAGGGGAAAAACAAGAAGAGGGATGCCCCAGCACCCCGGAGTCATCGGACGATGACCTGTTGACACTGAACCAGCGTCAGAGGAAACGTCTGGTCCAGACGCCTCAGATGGGAAGGACCCTGAGGCCAGCGCCCATGATGACACCCAAGAGGCCTGTGCAGACGGCGCCGTGACCAACTCCTCCCCCTCAGTGGGGAAATGCTGCTTCAACCCCTCAGCCAGAGCAGGCCAGGGCAACAGTGCCACCACCACCATTGCTGCTGCCTGTGCCACACAGGGAGGCCACATCACCAGCCGGAGCACCCCATCGGAATGAGCCGGTCGGGCGGGACGTCGGATCAAGTACCCGGGCGTGGCAGCGGGGCGACAAGCAAGGCCCCAAGTGCTTCCAGCGGGGGAGCAGCCCCATAGTTTAGAGGAGGGTTCCAGCGGTCAGCCAGGTAAGTGTTACTAAGTTCGCGTATCTTACATTTATTTTGATTTTTTGCTTGTTCTGACCGTAATATGACTTACAGCTGTGCTCCACCATCGACCACACCGACTCCCCTACCTAGCCAGACCATGCCGTCGACCATTAAGCAGGCGACAACCAGCGGCATGACACAGCCTATGGGACCAGGGGAGGCGGCCACCGATATCTCAACTCCTGCTGGGCCTTCCCTGACACTAACTCCACAGCCAGAGAGGCGGGTGGTGCCATTTAAGCTGGTCATCACTGCAACGGGTCATCCGTTGAGGCACACGCTAGGCCAGGTGGGGACAAGTGCACCAATGCCAGGTTGCCTATGCAGCGTGGCTTCATGTCGCACAAGCTGGGAGAGGATAGCTTTGTGTCTTATGAAGAAATGTTAGACGATGACATAGACGTGAGCATCTAGGATGCAGTAGAGGTGCTGCTCAATAGGATCAAGGTAACACCCGACCAAGATCTGCTTGTCTTGTTTTTTGCTCAGTGTTTGACCACAAACTTACTGATCAATTTGTGGTGTATACAGTCGCTGCAGGAGACCAATGCCCAGTGAGGTAAAACCATCGACCGGTTTGCGGTGACCTGGGTGGAATGCAAAATCCTCCGGGCAGCCAGAACCAATCTAGAGGCATAGGTCAAGGTCTACTAGGAGCGTGAGATGTAGCAGGAGGGCGAGATTGTCACTCTGCATCGCACGATGGAGGCCTTGGAAGAGGACAAATAGAGTAAATAGACCTCTTTTACCCAATCCATGTGGATACTCACTGTATATTTATAGGTACATCTTGTAGGGATGAATGCCTAGAATGAGGCCATGGCTTAGGAGCTGGCTGGTCTGTGGGACCAGAAGGAAGCTGCTGAGGAGCAGGCTAAGGCAGACCAGGTGTAGATCACCGAGCTGACCGGTAAGTAGAACAATATAGAATTGTTGTGTGTAGTCTATCGCATACTAGACGGACCAGAGTATGCTAGCCACCATTGCTTTTTTCTTGTAAGCCTACGGGAACACTACTTGGCCTAGTTCCAGGTGTTGGAGGACTCCATCTTCGTTCTCTAAGGAAAGATGAGGGCCATGACCGACCACATCAAGCCCGTATTAAGAGCCATCTTCCGAGGAGAGGAGCATCCTTCGAATCTCATAGGAGAGGTGGTTGTCATCACTGACCAGTGCAGGAGATTGTGGCCAGTAGTCTAGGAATTCATCGCCGAAGCTGGACGCTATGCAGTCACAACTACACTTGCCGTCGTACACTCCAGGTATCCAGAGGTGGAAATGGCAGAGGTTGCCCTTGGGATCGCGCCGGAGCTATCGGAGGCCACCGCCGAGGAACTGCAAACTGAGTCAATGCCGGCTGCTGCCTCTCTTGTTGATGATATCATCTTGATTGAAGATCCTGCACAAGATAATGGAGGTCAATAGGCCATAAACAATGTATTTGTATGATAACACTGTTTTGTAAGTTGTGCCGAGCAGGTGGTGCTCAGAAACTTTTACCCTTTTAATGCAGACAAATTAGGCATGTTTAAGCGGGTGATAAACATTTTGCCATTTTTACTTTTTAGATGCATATTTATGCATTGTTTATTTTTTTTCAAAACAATTCGATTAAGTTTTGCCCTCACCCTCGAAGCAAGCTAACTCTGTCAGGTAACTAGGGATGCACTAGTGAACAGCGTAGGACCGCCAGGATCACTTGGTACCTAGCACCATTAGAGAGCAACGGCTGGAATCTCCTAGTGCCATGTAGCATGGAGCTATAACACATCATAAGAGTTCGTGGGACAGTGCCTCATCAAGCCGTTCTCGTTGGGCAGAAAACAAAGTTTAATCGAGACTTATGCAGGGCGCATGTATGACAGATGTGTGCATGAATGTAGAACTGTGATAGGGAAAGAGAACGATAAAGGAAACTATATTAAATATCTAAATAACAAAGATCTGAGTACATATATTATTCTATGGATAGAAGTGTATGAGGTGGTCGATATGCCATGAGTTGGATGCCTCAACACCCTTCATCGTCTCCAACCGATAGGACGTCGGGTGTGTGAAAGCCTTGATCCTAAATGACCCTTCCCATCTGGATGACAACTTGTGCAGACCATCTTTGTTCTAGATTCGTCACAACACCATGTAGTTGACGCACTGAAGCTAGGTACTTAGTGTCAGTTACCGAGAAAAGGGATAACCTAAACCTTCCTTGTTTTCGGTTGAACCCCGAGTTTACCCTCAGAATAATCTCGCAGGATCCTCGAAAAAACACGTGCAAGACCAGACCGAACATCCTCGACCCACCGGGGCCCACCGGCAAATACACACTGGGCCGGCCCACAACAGAGTACCTAGCTTCTGCCGCAACCCTCGACAAATCACTGACGTCACCAGCCGATGGTCGCTCGAGGTGGGACCCCGTGTCGAGTGTCGAGGCCCCGGCGGGACGGACGCCTCGACACGACAAGGGTCGAGCCCCCCTCGATCCACCAACTCCAGATGCATTCGATAGTGCATTTAATACAAAAACTACCTAACCTCGTCAAATCGTATGGCTATAGTGTCTGCACAGTGGTCCGTACAGCGGTCGAATCCCGCTTTACTGCCCATACTGAGGACATGCATCGGTCTACACGGCACTATTACGCCGTACTCAGTGCTGTTAGGCAGCTCGAGACCCCCTCGACGCGCTACGCGACAAACAACCGAGATCGGATTCCCTAAATTCGATCTTATCCGCTCAACCACTACGCTCGAAGCTACCCCTCGACTAGGCCTCGAGTACGCATCGATGCCCTCCGGTCAACCTGCATCGACTTCGAAAGCTACGCCAACAACTCTCGATATGACCCCAACAGGAACTCGCACGTCCTCTACAGGGGATCGCGTCTTTCACCGGTCAGCAACCACGTCTCTGAAGGACGCCTGTCAACTCCGAGCCACGCTGCTACAGAACAAGCCATGCTCAGCGCACGTCTCTACAGAGGCCTCGAGTTGACCACCATGACCCACGACGTCACCACCGCGTCATCGAACCAGAACATATGTACCCCTGCGCCTCCCCTTGGCCTATAAAAGTGGACACCAAGAGACCCAATAGGGACAGAGGAGAACGACTCCAGACAACAATCTCACGACAACCGAACATACGCCTAGGCAGACTCCTAGACTCAGAATAACTCTCCCGCTCTGTACTTGACCCCTCCCTCAAATCCTCTCCTTCACTTGTATTCGCCCCTGTACAAGCACTTAGGTGCAAGATAATACAAATCTTCTCCCCCCGCTGGACGTAGGGCCTTCTTTGCCCGAACCAGGATAAATCACTGTGTTCTTCTTGCATCACCATCCGGACGGGTTACACACATACAATTACTCATTGGCTTATGACGCCCCTGGGTTCCTAACACCGACAGTTGGCGCGCCAGGTAGGGGGCCTGTGTGTCGAACTGCGTCGTCCGGATGGCGGACCTCGTATCATCGCTCCCTTTTGGGTGATCTGGTTTGGGAGTCTGGAGTTCATGTCGCTCGACACGAACCATGACATGGTCCTGCTCTCAATCGGGCACCCGAGCGGGGGCGCTTCAAGGACTCCACGAGGAGCCCCGCGTCGTCCTCACCACCATGCTTCCCAATCAAGAAGGAGACGTGGATCGCAGGGCGGGCGACGCTGCCGTGCGACCACGGTCGTCACATCCTCTTCGTCTTCGATGGATGACTTGAGCTCTCTGGCCCGGAGGCTCCTGCGACTACGCGTTAGGCCCGACTTGGGGCAGCGCTCGCCAGGGTTGAACGCTTCTTCCCAGGTGAATGCTCCCTTCACGTCTACGGCTCTCTTGCCCCATGAGCAGTTTGTCGCCCGACCGGCACTGCCATTTGGGCTCGACAATGCCGTTTCGACGTACTCCACTATCGTGCACTCGGGTTTCAAGGCGGACAGGGAACGGACTGGCCCCCCTGCGCGCAGCAGTGCGTCGGGAGGTACCGGTACTGGCCCCCGTACGCCCGATTAACCCTCCCCCACGCGGCGCTTACCCTCGTGCGCTTCGAAGGTGGCTGGAAGTGGAACAATTTGGGCAGACCGTCATGCCTTGCCCGCTCTACTCCGACTCCGACTACGACTCCAGCTACTATGATCCCACGCGAGAGTGTTTTCATGTCGACATAGTCGCCGTGTCGGACGACGATGACGCCGATCCCGCAGAGACGTCCACGCCACCGGCTGCAACAGGTGGGCCCCTCCTAGCGGGACAGGAGGAAGGGCCCCCTGCCGCGACCAATGACCCACATGATTCGCAGGGCGCTCGCGTCACCCAGCTCGTGCAGGTCCGGGAGCTTCGGGCCAAGCTCGACGAAGACAACGAGCGACTACGCCAGCTCGAGCGTACCCTCGAGCATGACAATCGCAACCCCCCACGCGGAGGAGCTCAGGCTCGAGCGCGGCAAGTGCAGCGGTAGATTGTGGGTGCAGATACGGTTGCACGTCCCGCCTTTAATCAAGCCAGCCAGAATGTCATCGCAGCAACCATGCTCCTTCGCAACATGCCGGCCCCCTCGAATCCCGAAGCCCAGCGAGTCCAACAGGAGATCAAGGGCCTTCTCGAGGTGGCCGCCATTCACCAGGCCAAAAGTTCTGCCTCGAGGCGTCGAGGTGCGGCCTCAGGGCAACACCACGAACCCTCATGGCATGAGAGGCAGGCTTCGACCCAGCCGGTAGACTCCCCCCGCTCGAAGGGGGCGGTCCCGGACCACGATCGTGTTCGTGACAACCGCGAGCCCCGCGACGTGCGTCATGACATCAACGAACACCGCAGGCGCAAGTGCGGTGACGCCGAGGCACGAGGCTACAGCGCCCATCGGGGCGGACGCTACGACAGCGATGAGGACCGACGTCGATCCTCGTATCCGCCGGACCTCGAGTCTTCAGCCGTGCGATTCATAGCACGCCGCTGCCTAGCCCCTTCAGACCCCCGACAAGTCTCGTCAAATACGATGGCGAGACAAAGCCTGAGCTTTGGCTTGCCGACTTCAAACTGGCGTGCCAGCTTGGTGGGGCCTGCGACGACAGCGCCATCATTCGACAGCTCCCACTCTTTCTCTCCGACACCGCAAGACGGTGGCTCGAGGAGCTTCCCCCTAACCAAATCTATGACTGGTCCGACCTGGTCAGGGTTTTTGAAGGGAACTTCAAGGGCACCTATTTGCGTTCGGGCAATAGGTGGGAACTCCGAGGCTACAGACAGAAGCCCGGGGAATCTCTCCGCGACTTCACTCGACGTTTCTCCAAGCAGTGCACTGAGCTTCCCCACGTCACCGACGAAGAGGTGATCCTGGCTTTCATTGCTGGGACCACCTGCAAGGAACTGGTCCGGGAACTCGGGCGTGCTCCCCCAAAGACCGTCGATGAATTGATGGACATCGTGGCCAACTTTGCCGCTGGAGAAGAGGCCGTCAGTGCCTTCTTCGATGGTGGCAAAGGCCAGACGCAAGCCAAGGCGGCCAACCCCGAGGGTTTGAACCAGGGCAGCAAGAAAGGGGGCAAGAAGAAGAAGAAGAACCTGCAAGGCAAGCGCGAAGACGCCCCCGACGACCTCGTGGCGGCTGTCGAGCTCCAGAAGCCTCGAGGCCCTCCCGAAAAGGGCCTCTTCGATGAGATGCTCAAGAAACCGTGCCCATATCACAAGGATCAGGCCAACCACACCCTCGAAAACTGCCGGATGCTCAAAAGGCATTTCGAGGGTACGGATCGAGGAAAGGAAGAGAAAAAGAAAGAGCCCGACGACAAGAACGACGACAAGGATGATGGATTCCCCGTGGTGTAGCTACGTTGCTAACGACAAAGGTGAAATCTTCACCAATGCATGGAACATCGAACAGCTACGTCGTTTCTACCCCTAGAGCATCGATACCCTTGTACATTCTCGCATGTTTCGTACATTTTCGCATGACAAGTATAAGAAGTACTTTTGATTATAAGTTCAAACTTATTATTGTGCATATAAGAGGTAGCCTCGACTCTGCTCCCTCAGAGTCGAACCTCCCTCGAGGGCTAACAGGGGGGAACCCTCTAAGTTCCTAAAAAAATACGAACGAATTTTCAAAATTCGAGCGTCTCCTTTTGCTTTGCAACTAAGTAGAAAACGCCTCAAACTCCCTAAGGGTCGAGGGCTGTCGAGCCTGGGGCTCTCCTATGCCTCAGGGCTATGGTACCCCCACTCGCTCCCCCCTCGAGGGATACGAGCATGCGTTGAACACTTAGTCAAAAAGCAAAAATCAGGTGATCGAAACTCGAGCGTCTCTTCTTTCCTACGCCTAGATACGCTTCGCGACTAAGTAGAAAATGCCTCGAATTCCCTAAGGGTCAAGGGCAGTCGAGCCATGAGCTCTCCTATGCCTTAGGGCTATGGTACCTCCACTCGCTTCCCCCCTCGAGGGATACGAGCATGCGTCGAACACTTAGTCAAAAAAGCAAAATCTAGGCGAAAGAAAACAGAGAAGGCTCGACCTTAAAATATCCAAATGCATTACGATAGATGCATAGATGTTTTAAAGGCCCTCGAAGCCACACTGAATATAAGTTACAAAAACTAACTTATTTACACGGGCACCTTCGCCCAGTTTTGCCCTACAGGCCCGCCCTAGAGGAGTCTATCCTTAAATCGATGCCTTCTTCTTACATTTTCGCATAACGGAATGCTTTCGATCACAAGCTCAATCTCCTTATACATATAAGAGGTAGCCTCAACTCTGCTCCCTCAGAGTCAAACCTCCCTCGAGGGCTATAAGGGGGGGAACCCCCTGAAGTCCCCAGAAAACTCGCACGATTTTTCAAAACTCAAAAAGTCTATTTTCTCCCACGCACCTCGATACGTCCTAATATTTAGTCGAAAACACCATGCGAATGCCCTAAGCATCGAGGGCTGTCGAGCCAGGAGACCACCTATGCCCCAGGGCTATGGTACCTCCACTCGCTCCCCGACGAGGGGCACGAACATGCGTCGAATTCACTAGGTAAGAAACGTTATCAGGAACGCGAGAAAGAAAAAGACTTAAAAATTGTACACTTCCTAAGTCTCGAGGTCCACTCTGCCTCGATATGCCTCGGCAGGGGTCGATACTAAGTCAAAAACGACACGAGAAGGTCCGAAAGGTCGAGGGATGTCGGGTCGGGAGACCGCCCACGCCCCAAGGCTACGGCGCCTCCACTCGCTCCCCCCTTCAAAGGGCACGATCGTGTGACGAATTCGATAAAAGTAGAGACCCGACCAGGCAGTAGAGACAGAAAAGACTTAGAGCGCACTTAGACGTATACGTACGAATATAAATGTACATTGGCTCGAGGCTTCGTGACCTCGAGAACAAAAGATTACAAAATTTCTCACAAAGGCCTTCGTGCCCAGGCTTGGCTCATAGGCCATCATCCTCAGGAGGCGGAAGGACCTCACGCTCGAAGAGGCTCACAAGATGACCGCTAGGTTCCTCGGCAGCCTCGACCAACCCCATGAAGACGGCTTCGTTCTCCTCGTCAGTCTTCGAAGGGTCGCTGATAAAGCCGTGGGACACGACCTCCATGTCGTAGATGTAGCCGGAGCCGATGACCGCCATCGCCCGCTTCACGCCGACATGAAGGGCACCCCTCACCTTCTCCTTAACCACGCGGCCGAGCTCGAATAGCCGATCAAGGAGAGGTGCCCCATGGACGTCATCCGCGGCCAATTCGGGATGAGGAACGCCGAGGCTGTCGCAGACCATGTTGAGCATACCGCCGAGCTCGTCGGTCAGTTTTACCTTGGCCGTGTACGACTTTTGAAGCAGGCCGAGGTCGCGATGAGCCCGATCCAGCTCCTCCTCCAAGGCTGAAAATAAACAAACGGAGTCAGTAACGCTTAAGAAAGAAGACCAAGGCAGAAAACTCTTCGAAAGAAGAAGGAAGACTCACCGACAACGTGGGTCTCGAGCTTCGTGTGGGTGTCTTGCAGAACGAGATACTCGTTCGCAAACGCCTCACCAGCATGGACCATCGATGCCTTCTCCTCCTTGAGCTTTTCGAGGGCCTCACCTGCCAAAATGGCATTTTGCCTTTGCTCTTGCCAGGCTTTGAAAAGCCTGGCGTTTTCGGACACCGAGACCTCGAGCTCCTTCTACACCACCTCGAGGGCTGCGCCAACCCTTGCCAGCTCGTCGCTGGCCTCAGACCTCGCCCGCTCAAGGGCCCTCCCCGCTTCCTCCTTCACCTTAGCCTCGGCCTCCTTGGCCTGGGCGGCCACTTCTCGGGCCGAGGTGATCTCGGACTCTGCCTTCTCAAGCTCACTCCGAGCGGCAGCGGCCTCCTCGTTCACCTTCGCGGCCTCGACCCGGGCAGCCTCGAGTGCTGCTTCTAGCTCGGGGATCTGGTTCCACTTATCCTTGGCGCCGTGGATAAGATAGGACTTGATGTTCGAGCGCTTTCTTAGATCCTAAGAGCAAGAAGAAGAAGAGACATCATCGACAAAGGAAATACACCCCGAGTTCCATAACTTTGAAGAAGGACGCTTACCCCGAGGCGCTGGTGAAGGTTGTTGCTGACGAGACCGAACATTGTCTTCCGCGAGCTCTAAAGGCAAGAATGCTCCTCCTCAATGGCCCTCTAGCACTCGAGCTCCACGGGGTCATCCACCTCCCACGAGGGAGCGTCGTGGCTAGTGGTGTCATGGACACGGATAGGCTCCGAGCCCCATCCCGAAGTCTCCGCCTCGAAGCGCCGCCGCGCCGCCTCGGCTCCGGCACCCTCCGCCTCGACGGCTGCGACTGCCGCAGATCGTTGCTCGGGAACCGCAGGGGGAGACTGACCCTCCCACGGCATGATGGCCAGCAAGCTGGCCTGCGGCTCCTCCTGCTCGACAAAAAGGTCTGCCAGGGCAGACACGGCGACGCTCGCCTCCTCGACCGAAGCACCCACGGGGGCCCCGCCTGACGGGTCCGCTTCGGCACCCCTGGACTCAACGACCCCCGACCTCGGTGGCGACACGGGGGGCGCGGCGCCTTTCTCCTTCCCTCCATCGATGGAGGCCTCTCCCTCCTCGGTCTCGAGGATGATGGGTGCCACCACCGAAAACTCCAGCCGCGAGACATCCGAGGGGCCCTTCGGCACGCTGCTCCTCGGCGCCTCGATGGCCATCCCAGCTCGGGGGCTCGACGCCACAGCCACCGCAGGCTCGGTGGCCGCTTCAGCTCCCCGGGCCAATGCCGTGCGTGCGGGCTTGACCCAAGCAACGATCCCCGCGTTCGATATCGACGAAGGAGTCGACCCGGCGCTCGAAGGGACCGGGCCCGTAACCGGAGCCATCGCGACCGCCATCACCTCCATCGCAGCCTCCGTCCGAAGGCGCTTGGCCGGGGCAGGCCCCGCCAATGCCCGCTCGCGCTTGAGCCTATGAGAAAGGAAAAATTAGACGTGTGGAATCGAGACACGAAAGCTGCTCCAAGGTTAAGAACTTACCCCACCGGGAACCTTCCCAGGGTTCATGAGGCCCCTGTCGACGGCCGCGGAAGGCTTGAGGCCGCCACCGATGCGGCTAAGGCCAGCGCCACCGGCCCGGCCCCGAGGGCTGGGTGAATTTTGCGGGGCCCCTCCATGGGCCCCTCAGGACCAGCGGCGCCCCGCGTCGAAGGGGCACCGGCCGCGACCCTCCGGGTCGAGAGGTGCTCCTCTTCTCCGCTCCAATCCTCCCCCGATTCCTCAGGCGAGGATCTTGCGATGGGCCCCACCTCTCATCTCTGCTTAGCCGAGTGCTGCTCGCCCGCAGAGAGATCGAGGCTATGCATCCGCCTCTTCTTGCCCTCCTCCTCCTTCGTCTTCTTTGCCGACGGGGCGTCGAGAAGCCCCGTCGGACGAGCCCTGAAATCTTCCATAACGAGGGGCAGCGACAGCTCATAGTCGAGCTCCCCCTACGCGCAAAAGCCCAAAAAATGTAAGGTGAAAAGAAACAAAAAGAAGGGCTCGACAAAGTAATACACTTACTAGTTCGGGGCAACCGGGATCCGGCCGCATCGGAAGACGGTTGACATCCTGCACCGTGAAGGGGCCCGACACCATGCCTCGAACCCTCTTAGCGATGCTCTCCAGCGTAATAGCCTCGGCAACCATCTGGCTCCCCCTGAGCTCCACTCCAGCGACCATCTGGCTCATGCGAAGCGAGCGCCGCATCAGAGGGAGCATCCATCGATGGTGGAAGGCCGAGACAACGACCCTGGCAGTCAACCCCTGCCCTCGAAGGGTCGCCAGGGCGTCGAGGAGGTCTTCGAGCCTCCCTTGATGGTCCCGCGCTGGGGCGCCCCAGTTGTGGGGATGCGACTCGATGACGCGCCCTGTGTACTGAGGCAGCAGCCCCTCGTCGTTCCTGATGTAGAACCACTTCGAAGGCCAAGGGCCGTGGCTCGAAGTCAGGTCGATAGGGATGAAGTCATCGGCCTTCCTCACGGCGAAGTTGCAGCACCCAGCCCGCACCAGCCTCCGCACCCCCTGCGACGTGCTCTTGGAAAAGTACTCCACCCGAAAGAGATGGAGCCAGAGCTCCCAGTGCGTCTCCACCCCGAGGTAACCCTCGCAGACTGTGGTGAAGATGGCGGTGTAGGAGATCGCGTTGGGGGAAAGATGCTGAAGCTCGATCCCTTAGTAGTGAGTGAGGGCGTGCATGAACCGGCTCGGCGGGGCGCCGAAGCCCAGCCGGTGGAACTTGACGAAGCTAACCACGTAGCCCTCCGGTGGGTTCGGCTCGCGGTCCCCCTTCGACGGAATGAGCCATTCGGACTCGTCCCTATTGGTGATGGGGCGAAGAAGCCCCTCCGCCACCAACCCCTCCAGCTCCTTCCTTGTCACCTCCGAGGGGAGCCACGCCACGGGCTGAAGAATCTCCGGCGACGCTCTTCGGTGGACGGACGACCTGGAAGATTTCCTATCTCCGTAGGGAGGTGAGCGTGAGGAAGGAAAGCGCAGGGAGGCGAGCGCAAGGAAGGCAAACGAGCGCAAGGAAGGCGAATGTGAAAACGGTAGGAAAGCAAGTGCAGAGCAATGGTGCACGGAGTGCCCCCTTTTTATAGGGGCAGAAGACTGACGGATGGCCGATGCTTGCCCGACCAGTAAGTCCCCGCATTAAATGCACCCAAAGCACTTTCCTCTCGATTCCAGTGCGTCCTGGACAGGGCTGTTTCGCATTCACCCCCTCGACTGCCATCGACCACGGACACACGTCAAGCATCCGTGAACCAGGCGTTATGCCGGCCCCACCACAACCGCGCAGTTTGGACTCCCGTGATATTACGGCCGCGCCGTTTTAAATCTTTTCTTGAAAAATGAGAACTGAAGTTATCCTCCTCAAAATGCGCTTCAAGTACAGGAATCACCCACTACTGCGCCACTCTGGCTTCTGCGTAAAAAGGCACGCATGATGGACAGGAGGAGTTATCCATAGATGGATCTTCCCACGACACGGGATACGGGCCCAGGCCCTCGAAATCTCCAGGGAGTGAAGGCTGGCCCTCGAAAAGGGTTCGACAGCCGCCCTCGAGTACCGGAGTTAGGGGTGATTGAGGGGGGCCGACGCGAGTCCCTTGCTCGAGAACGAATTCTTGAGGCCCCCTCGGACACATTCAAGGCAAACCTAAGGGACCACGACGAAATCCCCTCGAGGGGAGGCATCGAGCCACCAGACCCGATCGAAAGGGTTTGGCATCCATGGGACCCACTGTTTTGCTCGAATAAGAGTGCCTCAGGGCAACTAGTCGACCCCTATCGAACGAGGCACGAGCTCTTACTTGAATTTCCTAATAGTAGATCACCTGAGACGTTGATGCTCGCCCGAGCATGGGTAGCGCAACGCTTCTCCCACCTACCCAATCGAAAGGGTTCATGAGGGTCGAACAAAAAAGTTGAGCTCGTACCTGATCGGCTTCGATGAAACAAGCTAAGGAGCGGACTCGCAACCAGGTGGCCTCGACGAAAGAGGATCCAACCACCCGGGGGCTCAGTCATTCGAGCATGCATCGACCAAACAAAAAATAAAAGACCTCGGGCGAGTATTCTACTCACCTGAGGCCTCGGGGGCTACACCCGATGGGTGCGCTCGCGCGCACCCTTCGGAATACGACCAACACTCTGAGTCCATTTGACTGAGCCTCCATGTAAGTATCAACACTTACACGAAGCCTCGGGGGCTACTGTCGGTTACCGAGAAAAGGGATAACCTAAACCTTCCTTGTTTTCGGTTGAACCCCGAGTTTACCCTCAGAATAATCTCGCAGGATCCTCAAAAAAACACGTGCAAGACCAGACCGAACATCCTCGACCCACCGGGGCCCACCGGCAAATACACACTGGGCCGGCCCACAACAGAGTACCTAGCTTCTGCCGCAACCCTCGACAAATCACTGACGTCACCAGCCGATGGTCGCTCGAGGTGGGACCCGGTGTCGAGTGTCGAGGCCCCGGCGGGACGGACGCCTCGACACGACAAGGGTCGAGCCCCCCTCGATCCACCAACTCCAGATGCGTTCGATAGCGCATTTAATACAAAAACTACCTAACCTCGTCAAATCGTATGGCTATAGTGTCTGCACGGTGGTCCGTACAGCGGTCGAATCCCGCTTTACTGCCCATACTAAGGACATGCATCGGTCTGCACGGCACTATTACGCCGTACTCAGTGCTGTTAGGCAGCTCGAGACCCCTCTCGATGCGCTACGCGACAAACAACCGACATCGGATTCCCTAAATTCGATCTTATCCGCTCAACCACTACGCTCGAAGCTACCCCTCGACTAGGCCTCGAGTACGCATCGACGCCCTCCGGTCAACCTACATCGACTTCAAAAGCTGCGCCAACAACTCTCGATACGACCCCAACAGGAACTCGCACGTCCTCTACAGGGGATCGCGTCTTTCACCGGTCAGCAACCACGTCTCCGAAGGACGCCTGTCAACTCCGAGCCACGTTGCTACAGAATAAGCCATGCTCAGCGCACGTCTCTATAGAGGCCTCGAGTTGACCACCATGACCCACGACATCACCACCGCGTCATCGAACCAGAACATATGTACCCCTGCGCCTCCCCTTGGCCTATAAAAGGGGATGCCAAGAGACCCAATAGGGACAGAGGAGAATGACTCCAGACAACGATCTCACGACGACCGAACATACACCTAGGCAGACTCCTAGACTCGGAATAACTCTCCCGCTCTGTACTTGACCCCTCCCTCGAATCCTCTCCTTCGCTTCTATTCACCCCTGTACAAGCACTTAGGTGCAAGATAATACAAATCTTCTCCCCCCGCTGGACGTAGGGCCTTCTTTGCTCGAACCAGGATAAATCGCTGTGTTCTTCTTGCATCACCATCCGGACGGGTTACACACATACGATTACTCGTTGGCTTAGGACGCCCCCGGGTTCCTAACGCCGACACTTAGTTGTTTGAGCACAGGACTCAAGTGCTATCTCCTCTTTGGCGATGATGTCAACTTCCCTTGCTTCATTGGAGGCTTCTTCATTGTAATTCTGGACACGTGGTGAAAGGAGTGCGACCTCGGCTGGTAGGACAGCCTTAGACCCAAGCACCATGAAGTACGGTGAAACTCCAGCGTTGTGACTAGGCTGGGTACGCAGTCCCCAGACCACAGCAGGTAATTCCTTGAGCCACCAACCAAGTTTAAGATCCTTGTCATCCTGGTATACCCGTTTGCACCGGGCGTCGAGGGTCATGCTGTTAGCTCGCTCCACCTGTCCATTTGCTCGGGGATGAGCGATGCACACGTATTTAACTTTGATGCCATTATCATCACAAAAGTTAAAAAACTCATCGCTGGTGAACTGAGAGCCTAAATCAGTGATGATGGTATTGGGTATGCCAAACTGGTGGATAACATCGTCAAGGAACTGTACTGCTTTCTCGGACGTGGCTTTCTTGATGGCTTTGTACTCAATCCATTTGGAAAATTTGTCGATGAGCACGAAAACACATGTGTGTCTACCAGGAGCCTTCTTGAAAGGACCGATCATGTCAAGTCCCTGGCATGAGAATGGCAAAGCTACCATGATGGTCTAGAGTTCATGTGCGGAGACATGAATCTGCTTGGCGAACATCTAGTAATTTTTGCACCGGCACACATAATCTTCTATGTCAGAGATTGCTGTCAGCCAGTAGAACCCTGCTCGATAGGCTTTATCGACCAGTGTTCGGGATGCCGCATGGTTTCCACAAGTGCCCATGTGAATATCCTTCAGAAGATTCAAACCCTCTACCTAGGTGATGGCGCCATCTTCGGGGACCGTTGCGCCAAGAGAGCGGGTCAGACATGGTGCCGTCTTCGAGGACTGTTGCGCCTGATCTAGAAGGATTCTGCTGCAAAGACACCATGCCGACCATGGGCCTTGGATCTTCTAGGACTAGAACCAGACTAGGATCTAGGTCTAGTAGATGGTCATCATGTCACCGAGGAGCATCCTGCAGGTTCCTCAAGTAGGGCACGGCTGCGTTGCTCAACCCGTGCGAAAAGACGATTGCATGGTTGTGGTCGGGGGTGATGGCATCTATCGATCATGGTGCAGATTATGTCTGCTGTGCCCGGCACTGCTGCCTCTGCTCTGTTCGGGCCTACCGAGCAACATGGCTAAGCGCTTGATGGTGCTGATGCACGTCGATGAACTCGTCCAACCTAACTGGAGGCGGAGCCTGAGCACCGGCCATGGTTGGATCTGATCGGTGCAAGTGACAAGCGTGACTGCACGTAGGGCGCTGCTGACGGTGCTCCACCACAGTAGGAGGCCCGCCCCGACGAGCAGTCGGTGGTACCCTAATGCGATCAGCAGGTGGTGCTCGGGCCAGAGCCAGATTTGGATCTGGTCGGTGCGGACCACCAGCTTGGCCCGTACGTCCTTGCTGGTGCCCAGCGTTGCCCTCCTGATGGACAGGTGGCGGTCCACGAACCACGGGCGAATTTAGATCCGTGCGACATGGCTAGTTGGCACGATTGCGCCAACGTGGTCGGACTAGGATGAAGTCCGAGCACTCTTTGCGGTGCCGCGTGGGAGCGGACTCTATGTACTCGAGGAATTCAGCCAGACCTCCCTCGTGCCAATCGATCACGTTGATTAGATCAGAGCTGTCGATGTGCCTCCTCTGGTAGCGAGGAAGCCGCCAGTTGGCCGCTGGCATGGCCATTGACTCGAGTGACCCTAGAGGTGGCAACGAGATCTAAGTTGTTGGAGACGTGGTTAGCGTGGTCGATGCTAGGGCCGACTGCATCACAGCCGGGGCTGGGACCGGCTGCGCTGCTCCTGTGAACATGAGGGATGTTGTCACGCTGGTGGTCCACATGAATGAGCTGACGGTGAGGGAGACACCTACCTCAAAGTTCATGGAAGCCAAGAATGAAACCATCTGGATCGCCTGCTAATCAGATCACGCACCCCCTACCTGGTGTGCCACTGTCGATGAAACCTCATCAGCAGTCTACCATGGGATACCCCGAGGTATTAGATTGCGGTGAGGGCACGCTAAGATCTATGATCTAGATGTGAGATGCAAAACAATCAACCAGGACAACCAGGGTTTATCCAGGTTCAGCCGCTCGAAAGCGTAATACCCTACGTCCTGCGTCTCTACTGCTGTATTGATGAGTATCGGAGTACAAGAGATCCGATTAGATGAGATCAGATCCGATGAAAGAGAAGGGTCCTATTCTAAGGGGGGTCCTTGCCCGCCTTATATAGTGGGGGGCAAGGTTACATATCTAGGGTTTCCTCTATGTTCGATTACATTGCGCCGTATCCTTGGAGTACATGACCAGATCTAACCAACTAAAACTCCTTGCATGCCAAGTAGCCTTCAGCACCTGTGCGGCCCACCGACCAGGGCGGTGGCAGACCACGCGCTCTGTCTTGTCGTCTGGCCCGCCAATTAGCATGATGACGGACCAGCCTTCGTCTTCTGGTCTGGGCCGTCTTGTACTAAGCAGCCCAAAGTCTAGCCACGAGGGTATATGGGGTCTATACCCCCACAGTGGACCAATTTCCCAAAGGCGGGTGCCTTGGTCTAGGGTGGGCACCCTGGACAAGGTGGGCGCCCTGGTGCTAGGGTGGGCGCCCTGGCACCTGGGTCTGCTGCTGTCCACTTTTGTTCCATGCCATGTTCATGTCATTTTGTACCTATTTTTGACGTTTTTACCTGCATTCAAATTAAACTCATGTACAAGTGGAATTCCATTAGTTATAAACCAAATCCCTATCTTCTAATTGGAATTTCCCATTAAAAACATGCATTGTTGATGGTAAAAATAAGCATCTAACATCCATCAATAATAGTCAGAATAGGCATCGAGAAAGGAGAGAGTTTCACATCCCGCGGTAGAATCAACAATGTGTTCAATGCATGGTAAAGGGAAAGAAACTTTTAGACATGCTTTATCCAAACTGCTGTAATCTTCACACATCCTATATTTATTCTTATTTTTGGATTTTTGTTTTTTAGAAACATATATAGTGCTAAAAGGAAATATACTAAAAATATAATAATAAGGCAAGGTCATGAGACACTTACCTTGCGGGGGTTCCTCCCCCAAGCTGGCATGAAACAAATCAATGGAGAGGATGCCACCCCTGCTGGTAGTAGCTATCCTGCCAATAAAGACTGTTCTCGCATGTGTCGTGCTGAATCAATGCTAAGTCTCCTCCTGTCTCCTATCGAAACTGCTGGAAATCCCTACTCAAACCCTACAATTCATTCTGCATAGCAACATTGTGAATGTCAAGGCCTCGATCTGGTGCTGCACCAGACTATTTCTCTCCCATGTCTGCCAGTCTATGGTGAATGATGGCCTACCTATGGAGGCAGTAAACTATCTGAGACAAACATCATGGAGTCACGCCGTCCTGTGTACCGAAACGATCCTCCAAACTGATGGGTGTCCCTTAGGGAACTCCCGATGTTGGAGGACTCTCCAAAAGGGTACTGTGGTGGTTGGTGCTGCCAGTTGGACCCTCCAACCTGGTGCACAGAGCCGAGATCGCTAACTAATAGAATAGTACTACTAACTAATACTAATATATAGATATTAATACTAATATATATATATATAGAAATAGATATTTCGGGTCAGGGGCCGGTACTGCACCCCGTGGCTCACCATAAAAATCACCACCCTGCGGATGGGCCATGCGTACTACTGCTGCCTGTGTCTATGCTCGTGTTCTTCTTTGAGGAGCATACTCCTCCTGTTCAAGCCTCGCATTCCGCTCTTCTTCTGTCTCAAGGGGTAACAACAAAGACTGGGTATTGCCCAACCAATATGTGGTGTTGGGCAAGAGAATCTCATTAACAAAGCCAGCATAGATCATGGTGTAAGTATCAGCCTGTTGGTCATAGCGGAGCAGATGTGCATGCAAGAAGTGACCATAAAGTAACTCTTGTCTACCATCCTCTATATAATTAATTCTGGCATTATTAAGCACACCTAAGTTTCTTACAAGCCGTGTGATCAAAGAGGTTATCTCTATGTTCCCCTATTGAGTAAAAGTTGTAAGCATATATTCCATCATGCTTCTAGTGGGGGACACACTGTTTCCCTCTAAGAATGGCGTAAAGTAACTGCATCTCCCTATCCAAAATTCTTGTTAAATTATGCCTAGGGAAAAAGGTTATCGCAATAAAATGGTGCAAGAATCATAGTGTGGGGTTATGAAGATGTCTAGTTCTTGGGTTATCTCTGTCTACCCCATTGGCTACTCTTACCCAAAAGCTATCCTTGGTGAACCCATCGCATGTAGCATTTAAATTTGTTTCACAATTAGGGGCATAACCAAGCAGTGTGCTAAACTATTTCCACATGCATGAGTTTTGTTCATTGAAAAGCCTAAAGTTGCAGTGGGTCAAAGTGATTTGAACGGTGCACAAAAATTCTAAGGTTAGCTCACAACATCCTTGCTTATTTACTTCCCTAGCATTGGCCCATCCCATATAATTAAAGACCCTAGTAAACTCAGTCAACATGCCGGTCTTTTCTAAAATTGTATGATCAATGTGACTGGTGTGCATGAAGTAACGATAATGTAATAAATTATAAGCTTGCTCTTCTCTTTCATCCCACAAAATTATTTCTTCATCACTAAGAAGAGAGTGTGTAGGTGGTGTTCGTACATCATGGCCAGATGAAGCTTGGCGTCCTTGTGAAGTGGACATGGCATCGCTTGCTCTTGCACTTGACCTTCTTGATGATGATGATCCACTGGAGAAATGAATGTGTTGGTTGACAGGATAACTTGTTTCTCCATTCTCCCCCTTCTTCTTTTTCTTCAAGAATCCAAACATGATACCTGCACAAATTATTTTACCTTGCCACAAGATATTAGGGGTTAGAGAAAATAGAGCACCTTTGAGGGGTGATCACCTTTATTTCCCTTGATAATTCTTGATGACTTGCTCACTAATTTCTCATGTGTGAGTTACAAGAGTGGCATGTGTGTAAGAGAGAGAAGTGAACTTGATGTTTTGCTGGTGTTGGATGTTGGCAAGCCTCACATGAATGATATAGAAGTGAGTGGGGAAGGATGGAGGGCCATCCCTGGCACTTGGACGGCGGGCGCCTTGGCCATAGGGTGGGCGCCCTGGCCTTGTGTGCCACCTTGCTAAAACTCACTTTGGCTCCATCCTAGATGCTCTCACATGCGTGGTTTCAGAAATTTGAAGTTGAGAAAGTGCCAAGAGAGTGAGTGTGATGATGGGAAATGTTGGAAGAAAGAGAAAAGGATGAAAGAAAGAGGTGAATGGTGAGATCACATCATGTCTTTGGCTTTTTGCATGCATTGAAGAGAGGGGAATATGAAGGACAAGTTGGCTTGTGAGTTGCTAGGACAAGCAGGGCGGGCAACCTGGTGGTGGGGGCGGGCGCCCCACACTTTTTGTTAAATTAATGAATTTAGAAATTTTAAGTAAGGTACTAAGCATGCTTAAGTGAAAAATAATTATTGTTTGCAAAAATAATTGAGTTTAGTATATACCTTATTGTTAACTTACCTTGATTAGGCACATTGGATTCTCTCAGGTTGCACGATGTGGTGGAGGGCTCTCTTGAATGACAGGAGCCTCATTATTTGCCAGTGTGTCAGTGTTGTTGTGTTCCACTGACGAACATTGCTCCACTCGTGGCCCCTGAAATGAAATATTTCTTCCTTCCCATTGATGTTGAGGTGGATTTCTCCAGCTCCAACATCGATATTTGCATTGCAGTACTTAAAAATGGTCTTCCCAAGATTAATGGTGTTCTAAAATCAGGATTAATATCTAGCACCACAAAATCTACGGGAACAAAATAGTCTCTTGTTTTAACAGGAATATCCTCAGCTATTCCCATAGGATGCCGAGTTGACTGATCAGCAAGTTGTAAATACATTGTTGTTGGTGACAGGGAGTTGTGATTTATTTTATCATACACCATTTTAGGCATGACACTTACGCTTGCTCCCAAATCACAAAGGGCTTGATCAAATTGCTGGGTCCCTATAGAGCATGAAATAGTAGGATTCCCTAGATCCTTCTCCTTTTCAGGCAATTGATTAAGGATGGCAGCACTACATTGCTCAGTTAAATTAACCTATTCAATGTTTAGCATGGGCTTCTTTTTATTTAAAATATCTTTAAATATTTAGCATAAGTGGGAACTTGCATTGCATCGAACAGAGGAATATTTATATACATTTTCTGTATTACATCTACAAACCTCTTAAATTATTCATCCTCTTTACCCTTTTTATTTCTTTCTGGGAATGGTAAAACTTTTGTATCATAAAATTCATGAGGAGCGGTTCTTACCTTTCCTGTAGGGGTTGCAGGCGTTTCTTCTTCGTCTTCCAATTCAACTACTTCTTTCGTCTTGGGCGTAATGGCTGGATGTGGTGGATCACGAGTGGTCTTACCCATCTCGTGGTCACAGCATTTACTTGCTCATTATGATGAGAAACTTGGAATTTAAATAAGCTAGTTGTTTCTCTAATTCTTTATTAAAATTAAGTTGGTGTCTTAAATTAGAAGAAAGTGCTTCTAGCTTCATATGAATTTCTCCTAGAGTTTTATCATGTTCAAGTATCCAAGCATTAAATCTATTATTTATTCATGTTTGATTAAAAACAAACTTTCTAAGAGAAATTTGTTTAGTCATTAGTTCTGAGAAAGTACCTTTTTCATCGTATGGTGCCCATACCTGGTAAAATGGACGTGGAGGTGGTCCATATCCACCATCATTGAGAAGAGATTTTGTTTCTCTCAAAAGACATTCTGTGGTTGCATGGTCCATTCATCCACACCTCTCACATGGCATGATGGCTCGTGATTGTGTCACTCTTTCAATTGCTACACGGTCCTTCTTCCAGTTGGCTCTTTCCTCTAGCTTTTTCCAAAGGTATTCCATGGATAGGGCTTTTACTTCATGGTTCTCACCTTTAAGATTCTAAATTAAGTCCATGATAGAAGCTCTGGATTATCAACCATTCCTCCATTCCGTGATGGGGACATTCTTGAATATATTCTTGCATACGTTCCCATGCTTCTAGAATGGATTTGTGGACTTGTTAAGAAAAGTTGGATATCTTGCTATGAAAGAGATTGGTTTTACCAACACAGAAGAATTTGGTGAGAAAGCTGTTAGAGCATTTCTCCCAAGTTCCTAAAGTTCCAATGTTGGTATACAACCAATGTTTCGCTTAGAAATCCCTCTCACCCTACAAAAATATCTTTCTACCTTCTTCTCTTGGACGTTCTTGCTTCTCTCTAGTACACCCCATTCCCTGTGGAAAATATGATACCCTGAATACTTCTGGGTGAAAGCTACAACGGTACTCTGTGCGCTTGCGGATTTATCTGTTTACACTAAGAAATACCAACAAGATTTCTGGCGCTGTTGTCGAGGAACGGTAGCTGTTCTAGAATCAAACCAAGTTCATCCGTATATCCTTTTTATTTTTCCTTTTACCAAAAATATATGCAACATACCATCACTACCATCCCTACCACATGGATTCCACTCCTATCTTTTAGTATTTGGTTCCAAAGGGCGATTCATTGGAACCTCCACCATCATCACATTCCATCTTACAAATGGCTATGAAATTCGCCCCGCTTTCATAGCCATGGTTCGGGTGCAACCCTTCTCCGAGCAACAAGATGAAAACCTTTATACCCACCTTCAGGAATTCGAGCACTTGTGTTCTTGCCTAATTTTTTTGGCATGACACAAGATACCCTTAAATGGAAATTGTTTTCGTTGTCTCTTTTGGGAAATGCGAAACAACGGTATGCTCATATCGTAGGAGGTGTTCATGGAAATTGGGATGAACTTCGAGACAAATTTTATCTTGTTTTGTTCCCTGTTTCTAGAGTTGCCGCCTTTCAAATTGAAATTCTTAGTTTTCAACAGAAGAAGAAGGAGACTCTAGAAGCAGCTTGGGCTTGGTTCTTAAGTCTCATCAATACCGATCCAAACCTTTCTTTGCCTGACCAAGTCCTCCTACATCACTTCCATCATGGTCTTAGCAAAGAAGATGCTCTCCAACTTGACATAGCTTCTGGAGGCTCATTTGTGCATATGTCCATTAGTGAAGGGAAAGCCGTTTTAGAGAAAATTCTTGAGAACACCCCTTACACTGGCATCTATGATGTGCCTCCTAAAGAAACAATGGATTCAAGGCCCGACCAACAAGAGGAGGCACCCACAACCAATTTTGAATTTCTTTCTAATCTTCCTCATAATCCGGTTGCTGAGGAATCTCCCATTAAGGGGATGCATTGCACTTTTGAGGATGGTGATCTTCATCCTTTTGCATGCCCCTATGAATTTGAGGATGATATTTTTCTTGATGTTGATTTTTTGAATACCATAGAGTTTCCCACTTTACCATCATCATATGCCTCAAATTCCTGTATGAGGCATCAACATCACTTTCAAGACATAGAGGGAAGATCAAAAATTGAAGACATTTCTATCCCTTCCACCTCTATGTCAAACTTTGATGTCTCATCCAAATCTGTTCCTAATCTTAGAAATGAGGTTATGTCAATCTCCGTAATAACCATGAACTATCCTTATGTTGCAGAGGATTCGAATTGCCATGAGAAAGAAAAACCTCCCCCTAAGACAGAAGATTTTATCGATGAGCATGGAAGCTATTTCTTAGCTGCCCCATTCGTCCCATGCTCATATGAAAAATCTCTTGGATCGATCTATAACTCTGCACCCATTTGCAAAATCTACGAACCCTTCTTACTTCCAGTCCATAAAATCTTTGAAGGAGTTGTTGTAGATGCTTTTGTCAATCGCAAGTTTTGCAAATCTCGAAATGTTTTGGCATGAGTTTTACAGATTAGATCATAACGGTTGATGTTGGAGGGGAAACCACATCATCAACATTGGACTTATTCCAAAAGGTTTCCCTTGGACGAGCTTTTGTCCTAAAATAAACACTGCCAAGAGATACCCCAGATTATCTTGAAAAGAAAATATATATTATCATTATTACTATTATTATTATCTTATAATTTTATTATCATCATAAAAAACTTTCCTTTTCTAATAAAAGCAAGGACATATTATCAAGTTAGTATGCACCTTCGGGTATTCTTGTCGCTAACATTCCAAGTGTGGTGCTTGAGAACATGGAGCGACATCAATTACAAGCCATGATGCTCTTGAGGGGTGGAACACACTCACGAGGAGACCCTGACCCAATACACTTGACTTTTATACAAAAGTCCAGGTGTGGGGGACGATGATGGGAATCCCTAGTCCCACTCACACCAAGGGTCATTCATGGAAATGAATGGAAGTCGATGTTAGCTTTACCTTGCTATAAAAAATATAGAGAGAAAAAGAAAACAAAAAGGAGTGTTAAAAAAAGAGAGTTGAAAAAAAGAAAAAGAAAGAAAGAGGGTTGAAAAAAGGAGAGATGAAAAAAGTTCAAGATATGAAAAAAAGAGAATAAATGCATATGAGATAAGAAAAAAAAGAAGAGGAAGTCCTCCTTTACACCTTTGCTACCAATGAGGCCCAAGGTCCATTTACACTAGTTGTAACTTTGCCTTATGGTCCACCTGAGTTAGAGCCCGTACAACAACCACGCCACCAACGCGGCATCTTCAAAGAAATCCACATATGCTGCCGGTATGAAAACTCAAGTATGTGAAAGGTAATAAATGTTCACCAACCTCTTTGCTCATTTTTATTTCCATATGATCATTCAAATTCATGCCTCCTTGTTTTGTCAAATGCTCTGGTTTAGATGTGCTCCTGCAGGGTGCATCCATAAGTTGTTTTCAAATTAAGCATGGTGTTTAGGTTGAAATATCTTGCCTTAATCATAATTTGACATGGTGTTGAATTTTGGTTAATGATCTTTGAGTTGCTATCATAAACAATGAAAGTAATCTAAAATGGAGATAATTCTTGGCTATGTTTTCATTAGATGTTTTATCTTAGCCTTGCTTGAGCTCTAATAAAAGTTGGTTGAACAAGTTTTTGCTAAAAATAAAATAAATATAATTAAATAATAATAATCAAGTGAATAAATTCTAGCTCCTTGACTTTTCTAGTCAGTAGGACCCCTGTTTGTTTTTCTTGTTTTGTTTTCTTTATAAAATAAAAGCAGGTACAAAAATAAGTGTGGCGAAGATCTCTCAAGCATAGCTAAAACAAATTTGAGATCTCCCCAACACGTTGCACAAGGCACTTTCATCAACTCCATATTCAACGGTGGTTTGTGTAACTCTACGCTCAATCTTCTCAAAGTTTTGAATCTTAACATTGAACAATTTTAAGGATAATACTTTTGATGCTCCATCTCCAGGCTCTCCTATGATTAAAGTTTGGATACTCTTTATTCCTTGCTAATATTCCAACAACTTGTGAACACTTATCATAGGGACCCCATTTTATCTAAGTAATTGATGGATGAGATATAGTAGGATGACATGACGCTTGCTCATTTCTTGTAAAGAACTTGCGATTTATTTTTACAAAGAAAAAACCAATAAGATGTTCCTTGAATGATGCGCAAATACCTACCAAGGCTATATATGCTCTTTCATGACAAAACCTTCCACATATGCCTCTTACTTTGTGTTGAGTTTGGTCAAGTTCTGTGACCCCTGTTGAGAGAGTTTCATGCTCCCAAGATCAGAATTCACGTACACCCACAAATAAAGTTGCCAACTCTTACACTAAGAGTTGCACACAACATCCATTCATCCATCCACCAAATAATCGCACTACTCCTACCCAGGGTGTAGGCGAGATATGCCTTCCATTTAGACCCACCTAAAAATATTCTACTCTCACACTAAGAGTGAACCAAAAATATACTTGTTAGATTCCATCAAAATAAATGCTCTGAATCCTTGTTCACACATCTCTGCAAATAGAGGCATGGGGCTATCATTCAAAAAAAGCGGTGAAAGAAAAAAGTGGAGAAGTAAAAAAAGTGGAGAAGGAAAATAGATACATGCAAAAAAAGAGAGAAAAAAGAAGAGAGAATAAGGATAGTCCATGCCCTCATAGAAGATTTTTCCATCCTAATAAAGAGGGAAATGTGTTTTAAAGAGCATAGTAGAATTAGGTTAGACACCATTTATACCCTCCATAATTATCCTCACACTTGCACAATTATGATCTAAGAGTATGATGCTTCCCTCCAGTGAGGTCCGAGATTTTACTTGACAACATATGCAAGGTATTGTGCTTTAGACTTTTCATTCCTGCCTAAAGCTCCAGATAAACCTTTTAGAAGTAGGATGATCAAGTGAAGGCATTCCCTTTATATATGCCTTGGTGATGAACCATATACAAATATATGAGTGACTTGAGAGAATCATTCATGGAACAAAGGCTATCTTTATGTATTCAAAACTATACAAAAACCCAAGTTTCTGAGTAGAGATAGAGTAAGAAGATTTGAATCTAGGCTATTCCATTTTTCAATTGCCCAAGATGACCTGGTAGACACTTGGAAGTTCACAGGTTCAGGTGAAGCTTGGAATAACTTGTATGCAGATTTTACAATCAAAGAGGTAAACCCACTTAGTCCTTCAAACCTTTACTCGAGGATGAGCAAAGGACTAACTATGGAGGAACTTGTTGGCGCTCCTTATTGCATATAATTTGAGTGCCAAAATGACATAAATCCATGGACCATAGGAAAAATATTATTTTTCTAACAAGTTCCATGAGTTTTGGTGTTCTCCACTGTTTTGCAGGAAACTTAATATTTCATGGAATAAAAGTATCTCAATTAGTGAAACGGAGTACACCGTTGCGATGGGATCATCGTGCTGATCAAAATGCATATATTATTTTCTATTTTTGGAGCTACCAATAAAAATATATTGCATTTACAAATTAAAAAGGAGTGCTGACGTCATCGCTGACATTAGCACTCCCCAAATCAACAGGCGACAGTAACACAGCAGAAGAAAGGCCAGACAGCGGGCCCCGTTCGAAGGCGCTGTCCCTTCTCAGGGGCACCGTCGACCGGCCTAGCCATCCAAAACAGCCACGTGGTGTCACGGGCCCCATCATTGCAGTCACTGTCGACCAGGCGGTGGCAAGGGAAGGGACAGCCACTGCCCTGGTGACATGTGTCGCAGCCACCGCTCCGACGCACAAACGCGTGAGTTTGAATCCCGCGCGTGCGGCCACGCGCGCGGCTAGCTTGGGAGGCCACGTGGCACAGCCGGACTGGAGGCGCTAAGGCAGTACACGGTCTGCTCGGTCCACACGTGGCTGGGCCTAAGTTTTAGGCCTGGTTTGGCTAGTTCAGTTACCCGTGTCGTAGATTTCCTTTCTAGAAATGCTAACAGCTCACTGATTATGTGGTTTAGCTCGGTTCAAGGCCTTAATGACCTGTTCTCTTCCGGTTTTTGCCATAGGTTGGTTGCTAATTAATGTACCGACCTGGGGGACATCGGTTGCATGCATTCCACCATCATTAGAGAGGGGGTGATGTCCAAAAGTGTCTCCCTCCTCTCTACTATATATAGAGGGCATCTCCCTCTATTGTAAGACACACTCTACACTACAAGTTTGAGCCATATATTTTGTATGCTACACTTGAGCTTCACTTCTATATTATTTTAGTAGTAGTAGTGTCCCTCTAGGTGCTCTCACCTAGTTGTACAAGTTAGAAAAGAGGAAGAGAGAGAAGGTGCAGAGCGGAGGTGGAGCCAGCTTGTCGGGTTCTCCTCCAACTTGTACCTCTACGGTGCCGACTCCTTCATGAGTAATATCCACATCCTTTCTTTGCAATTCCCTAGTGATCTATTTATTTAAAGTTTGGTGCTTACTTACTTTCTTACGGGATCTCCGCTCGACCGAGTGCTCTAGTCCAGCTAAGATATCGAATTAGAGTAGTAGCTATTAGCACAGACGTGGTGTCTAGGCTAGCAAGTTACCTGAGTTTGCGCCCAACCCCACGGATAGTTGTGGTAGCCTCGGGGGTGACAGACTCGATAAGGCCTTTGTATTCCACCACATTCAGGTTGGTGTTTTCATAGAGCTTTTGGCTGCCTGACCCTGGTTACCCCTTCCTAGTCTTTTCAAGAACTGGAAAGGAACAACTGCTCCAAAGTGAGTGAGTATAGTAAGCTGAGACTTTAGTTATCTGGTGACCTTGGGCTGAGCTTAGGAATCCCTATCACCCTACAAAAATATCTTTCTACCTTCTTCTCTTAGACGTTCTTTCTTCTCTCTAGTACACCCCCATTCCCTGTGGAAAATACGATACCCTGAATACTTCCGAGTGAAAGCTACAACGGTACTCCGTGCGCTTGCGGATTTATCTGCTTACGGTAAGAAATACCAACAGATTGCCACTAAAAGTGCTTGCTTGCACCATAGTGATTAGCTCAGTCTTAAGCTCAAAATCTCTATTCTCACTAGGAAGAGTGGTTATGTTGGAAGTGGAAGGGATAAAATAGTCACTTATAGGTTTGGGACGTGTAGAGGATTCAAGTCGTAGAAGGTCATTGAGGTTATCTAAAGTGGACACTAAAGCATCATCTACTGTTGGGTCTGTGGTCATAGGATCTTCGGTTGAAGGATCTTCAGTCGATGGGTTTCTAGATGGAGATGACTCTTATGGAGGAATCCCACGAGGTCCGAGCATTCTTCTAGGTGGAGTAAGGTTAGCCCTTGCCCTCCTAAGAATAGACTCAGGGTCATCTTGGAAATCTTCTGGCAAGTTATAACCAACCATATTAACTAGATCAGTTATCCGAACTAACCGAGTTAACGGATGTTCAGAACTGTAAAGCTATTAAACTATCTAAGCCAATTGATTCCTCGGCAATGACGCCAGAAATACTTGTTGATATTTCTTATGACTATTGGATAATTCCACAAGCGCATAGAATATATCAATGTATCACTTCACTTAAGAGTATCCCAAGTATCGTATTTATTTTCACAGGGAAGCTTTGTAGGCAAGAATAGTTTTAATCGAACTACTACAGGTTTTTATGTTTTATAAGTGCAATAAGTAATTCACTAACAAGGTGACTAATAACTATAAAAGGAAAAGAAATAAAGTGGTGTAGTAGGAGAGATCACAGAGTGATTGTAAGATAAATTATTCCACAGGTAATCAATATAACCAAAATGGTAATTGGAACTCAACTAGTACTTTGGGGGGCACGTGCTCCAGATTAAACTAGACACAACGCACCTAGAGCCCTAGCGATTTAAAAAACTAACCCAAGCATGGTGGACTACACTAGCAAACAGGGCTATCACCACAATTCTAAGGTAACGGTTAGTCTAAGCACCTCACTTACACTACAAGCTACTACTCTAACCTCGCGCTAAGACTAGAGCACCGATTAGCGGTGTAGAACCCACACTAATTGTGAACAAACTATCCAAGTCGAATATGATTGATAACTCAACACAACTATAAGCTAAGTACTTAAAGTAAATGCTTAAAGTAAGTGCTGAAATGGAAGTACTATAAGTAGCAATTATATTGCAAATAAGAGTACTCACAAAGGAATTACAAGAGCTATACCGGAGACTTCCAAAGACTGCTCTGAACTCCCAACTCTTCACTCTCACTCTCACTACTTGCCTTGCCACTAGAGTAACTACTTGTGAGATAACAAATCACTAAAACTCTTCTTCTCTTGTATTTCTGGTTTTTCTTGCTGTTACAAGCACTACCCTTGGGGGGTATTTATAGTACACAAGAGTGGGAGAGGTATTTGTAGGCGATGGAGGTCGGTGGCCCCAAAGTAGGGGCGGATGCCCTGGTGAGGGAGGGCACCCTGGACAGGGTGGCCGCCTTAGGATCCACTGCCTCTTGAACGAACGGTGCCTCAGCTGCTCTCCCAGGTCGGTTGCATGTCAAGTAAGTCAGTTTGCATGGTTGGAAAGTCGGTTTGGAGCCTTCAAGTGGATGATAGTGGGTTCATCGATCCAAGTTAGTTGTTTTGGTCACCACTCAATCAAAACTGACTAAGATGGACGGTCTAAGAGTCGTGACAAGTTGAAGTCGCGGATCAGTGACGTGGCGGATTGATTTCCTGAAGGCGGGCGCCTTGGCCTAGGGTGGGCGCCCTGGCACCTGGGTCTACTACTATCCACTTTTGTTCCATGCCATGTTCATGTCATTTTGTACCTGTTTTTGACATTTTTACCTGCATTCAAAAAAACTCATGTACAAGTAGAATTCCATTAGTTATAAACCAAATCCCTATCTTCTAAGTGAAATTTCCCATTAAAAACATGCATTGTTGATGGTAAAAATAAGCATCTAATAGCCATCAATAATAGTTAGAATAGGCATCGAGAAAGGAGAGAGTTTCACATCCGTGGTAGAATCAACAATCTGATCAATGCATGGTAAAGGGAAAGGAACTTTCAGACATGCTTTATTTAAACTGCTGTAATCTACACACATCCTATATTTCCCATTCTTTTTCTTAACTAGAATAGGATTAGCTAACCACTCAAGATGATGAACCTCCTTGATGAATTCGGCCTCCAAAAGCTTGTGAATCTCCTCCCTGATGATCTTGCACTTCTCCTCATTGAAGTTGCGCAAGCGTTGCTTCACCGGCTTGGATCTAGCCCGGATCTCCAAGGCATGCTCGGCGATTTGCCTCAGTATGCCTGGCATATCCGAGGGACTCCATGCAAACATGTCGGCATTCGTGTAGAGAAAGTCGATGAGCACTGCTTCCTATTTGTTGTCGAGGGTAACGCAGATCATCAACACCTTCCCGTCGGAGCTGTTGGGGTCGAGGTGGACGGACTTCGTATCTTCCGCGGGCTCAAAGTTGCCGGTGTGGCGCTTGCGGTCGAGGACCTCGGCGGTGAGATTCTTGAGGATGGTGGTCAGCATTGTGGACTCCTTGATGGCCTCCCCATTCTTGATGCACTCGACATCGCAGTCGTAGGCATGCTCGTAGGAGGGGCCGACAGTGATGACGCCCTTCGGTCCTGGCATCTTGAGCTTGAGGTAGGCGTAGTTGGGGATCGCCATGAACTTGGCATAGCTAGGTCGACCGATGATGGCATGGTTCGTGCCGTGGAACCCAACCACCTTGAAGGTGAGCGTCTCCTTCCTGAAGTTTGCGGGGGTGCCGAAGTAGACGGGGAGGTTGATGCGGCCCATGGGAAGAGCCTTCTTCCCTGGCACAACTCCATGAAAGCCCCTGATGCTAGGTTGGAGCTTCATCCGTGGGATCCCTAAGTGGTCAAGGGTCTCCCAATAGATGATCTTAAGGCTTCTGCCACCATCCATGAGTACCTTGGTGAGACGGGTATTGATGATGATGGGGTCGATGACTAGCAGGTACACCCCTGGCTTGGGGATGTGGTCTGGGTGGTCCTCATAGTCGAACGTGATGGCCATATCGGACCAGTCAAGGTAGTGGAGGGTCACAACCCACACAGAGAAGACCTCTTAGCGCTCCCTCTTGTGCTGGTGTGGTGAGAGCCGGACCAAGGGCTCCCCATAGATCATGTAGTAGTCAAGGACCTCAGGGAAGCCGTCTTCCTTGTCGCCGCCCTTGTCCTAGGGTCCTCCTTCCTGTCGCCCTTCTTGAGGTCCAAGCTGTTGAAGTACTTCTTGAGCATCTGGCAGTCCTCAAGGTTGTGGTTCGCCCCTCCCTTATGGTAAGGGTAGGGTGATGAGGACATCTCAACCATGCATGATTCTTCAAGTACCAAGCAGCCATCAACTAACATAAAAGATACCATCAAGGACCACTTACAAGAAGTTGCACCAAGAAACTTCAAGAGCAGGTGAATTCGTTCCTAGTTGATTTTAATTTCAACACTTCTGAGAATGTTATAATACCTAAGTGTTCTACTTTTGTTTTACTTAGAAATATACAAAAGGAGGATGAAGAAAATTGCATGGCGAAATTTATCACCGAAGTCAAGAACAGACCAGTGGATTTTATTAGCATAGCGCAAAACAGACTAGTTGAAAGAACTATTCATAACTTTTGATTCCCAAAAGCTATAAAGGTCAATGAGGACATTTTGGCAAGCTTATAAAGTCTAGTTTCCAATAGATCAAGTGCCGACCAGTTTGGATCTTCCATGTTGCCTACCGACCAGATTTAGTGCAGACTGGTCAAAGAGTCAACAGCCTACATGAAGCTCAAGTTTTCATAATAAACTGTACCATTCTACAATATTTTGCAGAGCATGCTGCACATGGTGTGAAAGGTCATCAAGTTAACTTTCCAATGCATTAAACCGCACCTCATTTGAAGTTTTCAAGATGGAGTTATTGCCATCTTAGTGGAGACTGCACCAGAAGACCAATAGCCTCGCGAACCCACTTTAGGCGCCACTTTGTGGAGGCCTTTTCTGATTCTTAGTCTTTTCATTTTCATCTCGAATTCACACCTATCTAATAGGGCTGTTGCTAGTATAAATACCCCCTAAACTCATTGCAATGTTAGACTTTTTGATAAACAGAATACAAACCACTTGTTTAGCTGTGTGCTAACAAAATACCAGAGAGAGATTCTCTACCCCTTTGTTCTTGTGTTTTCCTTCGCGGAGATTACAGAAGCGGCCATGTCATCGGCACCCAATCTGTGCTCCTGATCCTCAAGTTCTGATTGCATAGGTTGGTTCTTTGAGAGTGTGGTTGGGTGAATCCTTGGTTCAGGCTGCCGTATAGAGACGGTGGTTGGTTCCTTGTGCGTGTCGTCAGGTTGCACTAGTTATCGCTGCTTGCAGCAAGTTACCAGCCATTCTTCGGCAAGTTATCAAGATTAGGATCCTATGCCATGAAGTTCAGGACAACAACCTCATCATCTGGTATCAAAGCTCATCAGCTACCACAGTAGGATTTTTACCCTTAGCTACTTATATATCGTGTTCATCCTATCCACTAAAAGACACAAAAATATTTTGCATTAGCCCGTTGTTCAATCTGTTATTGTTGTGAGTTTGGTTAAGTTTTGGTCCATTAGAGTCCTTGTTTTAGTTGCTGATCATATTCCTTTGTGTGTCCTTTGTGCTTCTTTTATATATCTACAAATCCCCATAAAAACAAAAAAATTCAGAAACCCGTATCATCCTTCGCATAAACTTTGATCATATCAAGTTAGAACGCTAACGATTGTGTCTTGTTTCTACCAAAAAGAAAAGTGTGCAAGTGTTATATTTGGTTTTGTTCTTAGTTCTATAAAAAAAGTGTCAAAAAAATATAGAAAAGAAAGAAAATAAAAAAAAAGAAAAGAAAGAGTTGAGGAAAGAAAAGTTGTGAAACAAGAGTAGAAAGTTCCATTTGTTTATGTGCACAAGTTCTCAATTTTGTATCAAGTTGCACAACCAGATTGTTATCTATCTTTAGTGCAAAATTTTGCTTGGGTTTGATTGCAACACTTGCATCCTAAGTATACTCCTTGTTTGCATCAACTTTAAAATTTTCTTTGCGCGTGTTTGATCTAGTACATCACTCATATCTTTTGGTCAGCACTAGACATTGTACTTCTATTTGGGACTGTAGTTTAACTTAACAATATCGAGAATTCAGATTGCATTCCTTGTGAATTATATCCCCACCAAGCTCCACAAATAACCCACCGTCATAGGAAAACACTAATCTTGGATTCTCCCAACCATCATTCTTGGTTACCACCTCGCATTGGCCCTCTATAACCTCATGCAGGGAACACACACGAGCTTCGATTGGTAAGAGAGGTGAGATTGTAAGATTCCACATCTATTTTCCTATGCCACAAATATATATATTGCTGCACATCATCACTAACTTGACAGAAAGATGGCTGAGATTGATGATTGTGTCACCATGGCACAATTCAATGAGATGAAGCAAAGTATGGAGGAGCTAATAGCCAATGTTCAAGCACTTATGAATCGCATTCAAGATCGTCCTCATGATAGTGCAAATGGATGTCAACATGAAGAGGAAGTTGAAGAAACAGAAGAAGAAGCTGCTGCTCAAATTGCAAGAGAACAACGAAGAAGACGAAGAGACCGTGTTGTTGCAAATGCAGGAAGACCTCCACCTCCAGGTCATGGAAATGGTGGTAGAAGTGCTGTTCATGGAAGAGATCATGGACTAAATGAAACTGAAACTGAAGAAGATGACGAGGAAGAAGAGTTTGAACAGCCCTATCATGATGATCGTCGTCACCGAGGTAATCATGGGCACAATTGACCCAATGAGCAAAGGTTTGGCAAGTTAAAATTTACCATGCCCAAGTTTGAAGGAGGATCTGATCCTAAAATCTATCTTACATGGGTTTTGAAGGTGGATAAATTTTTTATGTGCATAATTATTCTGAGCGAAAAAAGGTTGCCATGGCTGCTCTTGAGTTCAATGGTTATGCTCTTATCTGGTAGGAGCAAATGCTGAATGAAAGAGAAGAAGCTGGACAAGGTGATGTTTGTTCATGGGCTAAAATGAAGAGAGAATTGAGGGCAAGATTTGTCCCCAAACATTATCGCCGTGATTTATTTGACAAGCTACAGTAATCTGAAGCAAGGAAGCCTTAGTGTTGATGAGTATTACAAAGAGATGGAGAAGGCAATGATTAGAGCCAATGTATATGAAGATGAAGAGCAAACAATTGCAAGATTTATGTCAGGGCTACATCACAATATTCAGCGCATTGCTGAATTTCAGCAATACTGCAATCTTGTTGAATTAGTGCATCAAGCTAGTAAAGCTGAGCATCAATTGCAGCAGGATATGAAGTCTTATAAAAGAGTATCTTTTAGCACAAAGAGTGCAGCAAGTGGAAGCAAATTCACACCAAGAGGTAGTGGAAACAGAGGAACATTTTCCAACTCAAGTGGTGGTGCACGATCTAGCAATTTTGGTGCTTCTAGTGGCAAAGAGTTGGCTGCTACAAATGAGAAGAGCAAATCAGCAAACTCAGCTGGTTCTTCCACCTAAAGTAGTGGAATTCAGTGCTTCAAGTGTGGTGGTCGTGGTCATGTTGCAAGAGAGTGTCCAAACAATAGAACCATCATTGTGAATGACCAAGGAGAGTATGAATCTGCTAGTTTGGAAGAAGAACAGAGTGAAGAGGACAATGACCTTGAGAGGGATGTTTGTGAATTTGAATCTGGTGCTGCTCTTATTGTAACTTAGATTTTGATTGTGCAAATGAGTGATGCTGAAAATGGACAGCGGCACAATCTTTTTCAGACCAGAGCTAAAGTGCAAGATAAAGTTTTCAAGGTGATCATTGCTTGTGGAAGTTGCCACAATCTTGCTAGCAAAGAAATGGTCGAAAAACATGGTTTAAAGCTGCTAAAACATCCTCATCCATATCATGTGCAATGGCTTAATAATTCAGGTTCTATTAAGATTACACATCGAGTGAAAGTTCCTTTCAAGATTGGGGAATATATTAACACCGTGGAGTGTGATGTGGCGCCTATGACAGTGTGTTGCATGCTGTTGGGAAGACCATGGCAATATGATCGGTCATCTCTACATTGTGGTAGAAGCAATCAATACACCATCAAGTGGAAGGGCAAGGAGTTGATTCCTAAACCCATGACACTGCAACAAATTCTAGCTGAGCACTTGCAAAAAGAGCTCTGAAGTTAGGAATGAGAGTGCAAAAGAAGGAGAGAAAAACAATTTGAGTGCCCTCCACAAATCAGTGAGTGAGAGCCACAAGCCAAATATGAGAGAAAAGAATAAAAGAGAGGGAGAGAACTTAGTGATGATAGCCACCAAATCTAAAATGAGAGAAGTGAGGAGAAACCCAGAATAAGTATTGATTATACTTGTGTGCAAGGACACATTGCTTTCAGCTAATGACTTAACATCTGTCCCTAGTGTTGTTGCACGTGTTTTGTAGGAATATGAAGATGTTTTTCTAGAGGAAACACCTGCGGGACTTCCTCCCTTGTGTGGCATTGCATATCAAATTGATCTCATCCCTAGAGCTACACTTCCAAACCATCCAGCATACTGCACCAACCCCAAAGAAACCAAAGAAATTCAAAGGCAAGTACAAGCACTTTTAGAAAAAGGTTATGTGCGTGAAAGTCTAAGTCCTTGTGCTGTCCCTGTGATTTTGGTGCCAAAGATAGATGGTTCATGGAGGATGTGTGTATAAAATCATTGTTCGTTATCATCATCCTATTCCTGGGCCAGATGATATGCTTAATGAACTAAGTGGATCTATGATATTTTCTAAAATTTAGATGATATGCTTAATGAATTGAGTGGATCTATGATATTTTCTAAAATTGAAATGAGAAGTGGTTACCATCAAATTAGAATGAAAATTGGAGATGAATGGAAAACTGCTTTCAAAACAAAGTTTGGGTTGTATGAATGGATAGTTATGACTTTCGGTTTGACTAATGCACCTAGCACATTCATGAGACTGATGAACCATGTCTTGTGAGCATTCATTGGAAAATTTGTTGTTGTTTACTTTGATGATATTTTAATTTATAGCAAGACTTTGGAGGAACATGTTGCTCATATTCAGCAAGTTTTGGACGTGCTCAGAAAAGAAAAATTATTTGCTAACATGGAGGAGTGCACATTTTGTACAAAACAGGTTGTGTTTCTTGGTTTTGTTGTTTTAGGTTCAGAAATTTAGGTTGATGAATCAAAGGTGAAAGCAATCAAGGATTGGTTGACTCTTGAAAATGTAAGCTAGGTGAGAAGTTTTCATGGACTTGCTGGTTTTTACAGGAGATTTGTTAGAAATTTCAGCACCATAGCTGCTCCATTGAATGAGTTGACAAAGAAAGGTGTTGCCTTCAAATGGGGTGAACCACAAGAGAAAGCTTTCCAAGAACTGAAGAAAAGATTGTCTGAAGCCCCCTTGCTTGTGTTGCCGGATTTCACTAAAACTTTTGAGGTTGAATGTGATGCAAGTGGGATTGGGATTGGAGGCGTTCTCATGTAAAATGGACAGCCCATTGCATACTTTAGTGAGAAGTTAGGAGGAGCACAACTGAATTATTTGGTGTATGACAAGGAGTTGTATGCTTTGGTAAGAGCACTTGAGACTTGGCAACATTATTTATGGCCAAAAGAATTTGTTATTCATTCAGATCATGAGGCATTGAAGTATTTGAAGGGCCAATCAAAACTAAACCGTAGACATGCCAAATGGGTTGAATTCATTGAAACTTTTCCCTATGTTGTGAAATAAAAGAAAGGAAAGGAAAACATTGTTGCTGATGCTTTATCCCGTAAAAATGTTTTATTGAATGAACTTGAAATAAAAGTGCCTTTACTGGAAAGCATAAAAGAATTATACCTTGCTGATCATGAATTTTCAGAACCATATGCAAAATGTACCACAGGAAAAGGATGGGAAAAATATCATATACATGATGGATTTCTATTTAGAGCTAATAAATTTTGTGTTCCACATTGCTCTGTTAGACTCTTGCTGTTACAGGAAACACATGCAGGTGGACTGATGGGTCACTTTGAATGGAGAAAGACATATGAGATGCTAGCTGATCACTTCTACTGGCTAAAGATGAGAAGAGATGTTCAATGACTTGTGCAAAGATGCGTCACCTGTCATAAAGCTAAGTCAAAACTGAACCCCCATGGTTTATATACTCCCTTGCCTGTTCCTAGTGCTCCTTGGGAAGACATTAGCATAGATTTTGTTTTGGTTTACCTAGGACAAAGAGGGGAATGGACTCAATTTTTGTTGTTGTTGATCGATTCTCTAAAATGGCACATTTTATACCTTGTCATAAAAGTGATGATGCTTCCCACATAGCCTCTCTATTTTTTAGGGATATTGTAAGGTTGCATGGCATGCCCAAAACGATTGTTTCAGACCATGACACCAAGTTTTTGAGCTACTTTTGGAAGACGTTGTGGGCAAAGCTTGGAACAAGGCTGCTGTTTTCCACCACTTGCCACCCTCAAATGGATGGGAAAACTGAAGTTGTGAATAGAACACTCTCTATGCTGCTGCGAGCCTTGATAAAGAAGAACCTGCAGGAATGGGAAGAGTGCCTGCCACATGTAGAATTTGCTTACAATAGGGCAGTACATTCTACAACTAATATGTGTCCATTTGAAGTTGTATATGGTTTCAAACCACTTGCTCTGATCGATTTGTTGCCTCTACCATTGCAGGAAAGGAGTAACATGGAAGCATCCAAGCGTGCAGCTTATGTCAAGAAGATTCATGAGAAGACCAAAGAAGCAATTGACAAAAGGTCCAAGTACTATGCTACATGGGCAAACAAGCATCGCAAGAAGGTGACATTTGAGCCTGGAGATTTGGTTTGGGTACATCTTCGCAAAGACCACTTTCCACAAAAGCGTAAATCCAAGTTGATGCCAAGAGGAGATTGTCGATGAAACCTCATCGGCAGTCTACCACGGGATACCCTGAGGTAGTAGATTGCGGTGAGAGCGCACTAAGACCTATGATCTAGATGTGAGACACAAGACAAACACCAAGGTTTATCCAGGTTTAGGCCACTTAGAAGCGTAATACCCTACGTCCTGTGTCTCTGCTGCTGGATTGATGAGTACCGGAGTACAAGAGATCCAACCAGATGATATCAGATCTGATGAAAGAAAAAGGGGTCCTTGCCCACCTTATATAGTGAGGGGGAAAGGTTACATATCTTGGGTTTCCCCTATGGTCAGTTACATTGTGTCGTATCCTTGCAGTACAACTAGATCTAACCAACTGAGGCTCCTTGCATGCCAAGTAGCCTTCAGCACCCGTGCGGCCCACCGACCTGGGTGGTAGCAGACCACGGGCACTATCTTGTTGTCCGGCCCACCAATCAGGATGATGATGGACCAGCCTTCATCTTCTGGTCTAGGCCGTCTGGACCGAGCAGCCCAAAGTCTAGCTGCGAGGCTATACGGGGTCTATACTCCCACAGCTAGTCCCCGAGCACCATGTATCTTAAGGGAGTCTTCGTCTTGACCTGTGCTAAGCAGTGAAGATGCAGACCATGTAACACCGACAAGTGAAGACGCTGACCACGTAGTATCGACCAGTGAAGATGCGGACCAGCAAAGATGCCGACCACATAGTGCCAACCAACTTCACTCGAGTAGTTCATAAGTCTGCTCCTGACCACCTGTCAAAATATGCATGGTGTTCCAAGAAAAATAAAAAATATTTCCACATCCTGAGATGTGGGCCCATGTTAACACGTGACACGAAGTATCACTGGGATGCTGACATGAATGATCCATAGAAGCAAGGGTACCGAACCAGGAACAAAAGATAGGCCCAAGTCACCGTGAGGTGACGTGGGCTCATGTAGTCCCCAAGCTCGATAGAAGATAAGATATGTTGTATTGAGCTTTCAAGAAAAAACTCAACATAGCACTAACTGGTCCATAGTCAGTGCCAAATGACGAGTTGATGCAAAATCCCAGGTATGAACCAACGGCCTTCTCCTTAGGAAACGAGCTCAGGCTCGATCGGGTCGAGGGACATCAAGAACCATTGTTCCATAGACACCTCTGGGTGGTAAGTCGAATGCGCAGTCCCCAGGTAAGTCCTAGATGGAGCACATGCTGTGTAGCACATGACACGGAGCTGAGGCTGTGTGGTGCATGACATCAAGCTGAGGCAACAATGATGAGTCCCCGAGCAGCGTGAGGTTGGAGACGAGGTTGTGTGATGCGTGGCACTGAGCTGAGGTGACGATGATGAGTCCCCGAGCAACATGAGGTCGAAGACGAGGCTGTGCAGTGTGCAGCACTGAGCTGTGACAACGAGTAGTTGGACCAACTGGTTGGATGTTAAGTCCGAGTTCCAGGTGGCATGACCACCTTGACGATGATCCTTGATCCAGTCCCCGAGAGTATGGAGTGTGCTCGGCAACCGAACCTTGTCCCTAAAAATAAACATGAAGAGCAGTAGTACATGTTGTATGAATAATTGACCTAGGAGATAACATTTATGTTGTTTTAAATGTCTGATATGTAGAAAAAAGATGTCAAAAATTAAGTTTTGCCCCCACCCTCGAAGCGAACTAACTTTGTTGGGTGACTAGGGATGTGCTAGTGAACAACGTAGGACCACCGGGATCACTAGGTACCTAGTACCGTTAGAGAGCAACTGCTTAATCTCCTAGTGCCATGTAGCGCAGAGCTATGACACATCATAAGAGGATCAGAGCAGTGCCTTGTTAAGCCATTCTTGCTGGGTGAGAAACAAAGTTTAATTGTGACTTATGTAGGGCCAATGTAGGACAGATAGTGCAAAAGTCACAAAACTATGTAGGAAAAAAGGACAATGAAAAAATTTATTAACTAAATAAACTTAGCTTGTCTTTGGAGACGTGTTTCTATAGCAGTCGAAGACACTGAGAACCTATAGTCGGTAAGCACCACTTGTTGGAAAACTGCCACGCAGTCCTGAGGTGTGGGGAATAAAAATATTTGATCCAAAAAATTAGTCCCCAAATTTTAAGGAATAAAAATCTGGAACTAATTTGGAACGAATATATGGTTGAAAACAAATCTGGGATTAGATCCCAAGATTTCCAGGTACGTGCTCAATAACTCATATTGGATATGCAAACACACACGTAGGGAAAAATATTGCAGCCCACATGCAGATTTGGGACCATGAAGGCCCAACAAGCCGCGTCCACACGAGTCAAGCGGGCCCAACTCTAGAAGTCAAAAAGGCGTCACCTGAATGGTATAAATAGTAGGCACCGTCGAGAGGAGACGGTAGCCGAATCGCAATCATTCCCCACTGCTCACTCTCGTACTGCTCGAGTGCTCAACTGCTTCATCCTGATCAACTGCCGCCATTCCCGATCCGCCGTTGCAAACCCGCGCCCCGCTATGAAGTAATCGAGCAAAACTTGCGCATCTGCTCCACCATCACATTCTTCTCAACCACGCAGCCACCGCCCTCATCGGAGATGACAAAGAAGGGAGGCAAGAAAGTGCGGAAGTCATCCGGATCTGGCGCATCAAAGGCGCAATGGCAGCAGGCAACCTCCACGTGGGAGTCACTGCAAGCGCTCGCCGAGGATGGCTTGCTCCCCCCATGGGAGATGGAGGCGTGGCGTGAGCCACGAGGTGAGGACTCTCCTCGTCCTCGAGATGGGGAATTTGTAGTCTTTGAGGATATGGTGCCATGGGGACTTGGTGCGCCCGTGAATGGGTTTCTTTGAGACCTCTGCACTTACTGGATTATTTCCATTTGAAATCTGGACCCCAATTCCATCCTGGCCATTTGACCTCTGCTTTTTGTGAAATGTTCTTGGGAATTGACCCCCATTTCAATTTGTTCCGCCACTTCTTCCTACTGAGGAAGAAAGGGGTTGAATCTAGGGGGTCCCAGATCATTGCAGGGTGCTATGTGCATCTTCAGGATGGAATGAAGACGCACTGGCTAGGAAGCCGGTGCCAGACCGCCGCCAAGGGATGGAACACGTGCTGGTTCTATATGAGCCGGGATGTGGAAGGGAGAAGGGTGCCCTGCGATGTCACGCAGGTGCTAGAGTGCAATCCAAGGTGGTCAGAGCAGCCAATGCCAGATGAGATGTACTAGGTAAATAAGTTGCTGACCTTGATTGACAATGAGATTGTCAATGGCGCGCTTGTCGCTGGGACCTGGTCAGTCTGTCGGGTCTAGCCGTGCAAAGAACGGGTGAACTGCCTGTTCGAGTACTCTGGGTGGGCCGACACCTCCCGAGAGACCCAGGAGAAGCTGTCGTTGGAGGCGTTGAACCAGCGGATGGCTTCTCTATTTGAGAAGTTTGACCTGAGTACCAGCTTCTCGGAGCCGCGTGCTCGGCCCTATGACATTACCTGACCACCACCAGATGTAAGTCGACCAGTTCCATATTTTGATATGATTAGTGTATGCTGGCATGTGATGATGTCTATGTAACGTGGATTTTCTGAATGTCAGACTTTGCTTGGACAGGACCAAAAGGTGTTTTTTTGCTGTGCCAGTGGAGCCATGGCCTCAGGGTCAGGCGCAGGCGTACTAGCATAGGACAGAGGAGATCCACCGCCGGGGCGAGACTAAAGCGTCTCCAGTCCAGATGACGATGAAGTCCCTGCTGCTCGGGCATGGCGTCGAGCAGCCGGTAAGCGGCCCATGGCAGAGGCCACCAAGAAGAAGAGGCCCTCTACTCTGTTGTCCGAGGGTAAGTTAAACCTAGATAGCAGGGCACAGGGAGGCCTGAAAAGGAAAGCGTCGGCCACCCCGGAGTCATCGGACGATGATCTGCTGACGCTAAACTAGTGCTAGTAGAAACATTAGGCCCCAACACCTCGAATGAGGGGAACGCCAAGGCCCCCAACATCAATGACGTCGAGGAGACCTGCACGGAACACGCCGGCAGCAACCCCTCCCCCTCAGCAAGGGAATACTACATCAACCACTCAGTCGGAGCAGGCCGGGGGTCAACCCTGCTAGCACCATCACCGCCGCCTGCGTCGCATAGGGTGGTGATGCCTCTAGCTGGGACCACTTCATCTTCGGGGCACCAAGAGGCGGCGAGAGAGCCGACTTCTCCAATGCACCCCATCGAGACAAGAAGAATAGGTGAGGCATCAGGTCGAGTCCTCGGTCACAGTAGCAGGGTGTCAGGCAGGGCCCCAGGTGCTCTAAGCGGGGAGCAGCCTCGTGATTCAGAGGAGGGCTCTGGCGGTCAGCCAAGTAAGTGAGTTCGCATATCTTGCTTGTTCTTGATTTTGTGCTTGTTATGAAGAAAACATGTCTGTGACTTTATAGCCGTGCTCCACTGTCGACAACACCAACTCCACCCCCTAGCTAGACCTTGACGCCGACAGCCGAGCAGGCAGGCGGTAGCACAGCACAGTCCCCGGAGCAAGGGGAGGCGACAAGCAGCACCGCAGCACCTGCCCAACTGACCCTAACACCGACTCCCCAACCAGAGAGGCAGGTGGTGCTGTTTCGACCGGTCAACGCCACAACGGGTCATCTGCCGAGGTGCACGCCAGCCCAGGCGGGGCCGAGCACGCCGGCGCCACCTGAGGAGATCGAGGAGGTGCCACGGGTGCTGAAGATGCCGCACCCCGACATGCCCGCTCAGCGCGTTACGTCATGCAAGCTGGGGGAGGATAGCTTCGTGTCATGTGAAGAGCTTCTGGACGATGACATTAACATGAGCATCCAGGATGTATTGGAGGTGCTACAGGACAGGATCAAGGTAAAACCTAACCACAGCTTGCTTGCCTATTTTGAGCTCGATGTTTAGCCACAAACTTGTTAATCAATCATGGTGTATACAGTGGCTGCAGGAGACCAATGCTCAGTGGGGCAGGACCATAGAACAGTTTGCGGTGACCTATAAGGAGTGCAAAACCCTCCGGGTAGCCAACGCTGATCTGGAGGCACAGGCCTGGGTCTACCATGAGCGTGAGGTCTAGCGGGAGGAAGAACTTGTCATGCTGCGTCGCAAGGTGGAAACATGGAGCAAGCCAACAAGAGTAAGTAGACCTCTCTTATGTATTCCATGTTGATCCTTGCTGCACATTTATGGGTGCTTCTTATAGCCATGGCTCAGGAGCTGGCCAGTCTGCTTGAGCAGAAGGAGGCTGCTGAGAAGCAGGCCAAGGCGGACCAAGCCCAGATCGCCGAGCTGGCTGGTAAGTAGAACAATGTAGATTTGTTGTGTGTAGTTTGCCGCATACTAGATGGACCAGGACATGCTGACCACCATTGCTTTGCTATTATAGGCCCGTGGGAATGCTACCTAGCCCAATTCCAGGTGCTGGAGGACTCCATCGCTGTCCTCCAAGGAAAGATGCGAGCCACGATCGACTACATCAAGCCCGTATTGAGGGTCATCTTTCTAGGAGAAGATCACCCTGCCAACCCTATAGGTGAAGAAGTTGCTATCGCTGACCAGTGTCGGAGGCTGTGGCTAGCGCTGTAGGAGTTTGTTGCGGGCGCTGGGCGCTATGTAGCTACCACTGTGCTCACCGTGGTCCCTGCCAACTATCGGAACGTGGAGCTGGCGACCATCGAGCATAGGATCCCTACAGAGGTTCCTGATGAAGAAGCTGAAGAGCTCTAGGCCTTGTCTAGCCCAACTACCACCGCCATTGTTGAAGATATGACGCTGATCGATGATCCTGCAGGAGGTGGTGGTCAGTAGGCAAGAAACAATGTATTTATGTAAAAACACTATTTGTAAGTTGTGCCGAGCACAGGGTACTCATAAACTTTTAGCCTATTAACATAGACAAGCAGGCATGTTTAAGCGGTTGATAAACATTTTGCCATTTTTCTTTTTTAGATGCATATTTATGCATAGTTCGTTTTTTCAAAATAATGTCGTCGATTAAGTTTTGCCCCCACCCTCGAAGCAAGCTAACTCTATCAGGTAACTAGGGATGCACTAGTGAACAGCGAGGACCGCCAGGATCACTAGGTACCTAGCACCATTAGAGAGCGACTACTGGAATCTCCTAGTGCCATGTAGCGTAGAGCTATAACACATCGTAAGAGTTCACTGGACAGTGCCTTGTCAAGCCATTCTCGTTGGGTAGAAAACAAAGTTTAATTGAAACTTATGCAGGGTGCATGTATGATAGATGTGTGCATGAATGTAGAACTATGACAGGGAAAGAGAACAATAAAGGAAACTGTATTAAATATTAAATATCTGAATTACAAAGATCTGAGTACATATCTTATTTTATGGATAGAAGCATATGAGGTGGACGATGTGCTAGGAATTGGACTCCTCGACACCCTCCATTGTCTCCAACCGATAGGACGTCGGGTGTGTGACAGCCTTGATCCTAAACAGCCCTTCCCATCTGGATGACAACTTGTGCAGACCATCTGTGATCTGGATTCGTCATAACACCATGTCGTCGACCACAAATAGCCTACCTTTGATGCTACCGTTATAGTAACGATGCACTAAAGCAAGGTACTTAGTTGTCTGAGCACAGGACTCCAGCACTATCTCCTCTTTGGCAATGATGTCAACTTCCCCAGCTTCATTGGAGGCTTCTTCGTCGTAATGCTGGACACGTGGTGAAAGGAGTGCAACCTCGGCTGGTAGGACAGCCTCAGATCTAAACACCATGAAGTATGGGGAAACTCCAGTGTTATGACTGGGCTGGGTATGGAGTCCCTAGACCACGACAGGTAATTCCTTGAGCCACCGACCAGGTTTAAGATCCTTGTCTTCCCGGTATACCCGTTTGCGTAGGGCGTCGATGATCATATCGTTAGCTCGCTCCACCTGTCCATTTGCCCAAGGATGAGTGATGGATACGTATTTGACTTTGATGCTGTTATCATCACAAAAGTCAAAAAATTCATCGCTGGTGAACTTAGAGCCTAAATCGGTGATGATGGCATTGGGTATGCCAAACCGGTGGATAACATCATCAAGGAACTGTACTGCTTTCTCAGATGAGGCTTTCTTGATGGCTTTGTACTCAATCCATTTGGAAAACTTGTTGATGAGTATAAAAACACATGTGTGTCCACCAGGAGCCTTCTTGAAGGGGCCAATCATGTCGAGTCCCCAACATGAGAATGGCCAAGGGACCGGGATGGTCTGGAGTTCATGTGCAGGGACATGAATCTGCTTGGCGAACATTTGGCAATTTTTGCACCGGCACACATAGTCTTCTGTGTTAGAGAGGACTGTCGGCCAGTAGAACCCTGCTCGGTAGGCTTTGCCGACCAGCGTCCGAGATGCCGCATGGTTCCCCTAAGTGCATGCGTGAATATCCTTCAGAAGCTTCAAACCCTCTGCCTAGGTGATGCACTTCTGGTAAATCATGGGCCTTGGGGCCTTGCGCATCAGCTCACCATTAACATGAGATAGGCACGGGCTCTGCGGACCAGCTGTTGGGCTTCAATCCTATCCTCTGGAACAAGGTGATCATTCAGGTATCTGACAAAGGGCTCTCTCCAGTTAGGCTGGGGAGGCGCTGCCTGCTCAGTTGGTTTATCAACAGGCAGCTGCTCACTACTATCGTCAGATCCCTGCTGGTCGGGGTAGCTATCTTCTACCTCTTTTGCTTTGGTGCTAAACACTGCTACGAGCTGGTCGGTAGCAGTACTAGGCGCAGGTGCTTCATAAGCCTGATCGAGGATCAAAGGCTTAATCAAGTCTTCAACAAAAACACTAGGTGGTATCTTAGCTCGAGACGATCCGAGTTTAGACAGGTCATCAGCACCTGTGTTCTTGGCATGTGGTATGTGAGTGAACTCCAGTCCACAGAACTTATTCTCCAGCTTGCGAATTTTAGCAACATAGGCATCCATCTTTTCGTTGACCACATCCCAGTCTTTGTTGACCTAACAGATGACCAGAGCAGAGTCTCCGTACACCAGGAGTCATTTAATGCCCAACTCGACTATGATGTGAAGGCCATGCAGGTCAGCTTCATACTCGACCACATTATTGGATGCCTTGAAATGTATGTGCAACACGTTGCGGAGCATGTCCTTGGATGGAGAGATGAAATATACTCCTACCCCGGCACCATCGATGTTCAAGGAACCATCAAAATACATCTTCCAGTGGTCAGGAGACATGTCGGCCAGGGGCAAGCTGAGGTCTGACCACTCCACAACAAAATCGACTAGGGCCTAGGACTTCATAGTATTGCGACTATGAAAGTTCAGTGTGAACTTGAAGAGCTCTAACGCATATTTGACGATACGGCCACTAGCATCTCTGTTGTGGAGAATGTCGCCAAGTGCAGCTTCTGTGACCACCGTGATCTTGTAGGCTTGGAAGTAATAGAGGAGCTTCCATTTGGTGATCAAGAGTGCATATAGTAGTTTCTGCACGTGGTTGTATCCCTGCTTTGTTTCGTTAAGAACCTCGCTAACGTAATAGACTGGGCGCTGCACCTCATAGATGTGCTCGGGTTCCTGGTGCTCGATGACCATCATGGTACTGACCATGTTAGTTGTGGCGGTGATATAGAGGAGAAGCTCCTCACCTTCTTGCGGCACTGTGAGTACTAGGGGAGTTGCCAGGTAGTCCTTGAGCTGTCTGAAAGCCTTGTTGGCCTCCTCTGTCCACTCGAATTTCTCCTTAGCTTTGAGTGGCTTGAAGAAGGGGAGCTCTTTTTCGCCCATGCGGGAGATGTAGCGGCTTAGGGACGCCATGCAGCCGGTGAGTTTCTGGATATCTTTGAAGTTTCATGGTGGTTGCAGGTCTAGCACAATTTGAACCTTCTCATGATTTTGGCATATGCTGTCCTAGCTGATGATGTTGCCGAGCAAAATCCCAGAAGGGACACCAAAGTTGCACTTGTTGGGTTTTAGTTTCCACCAAAAATTGTTGAGGGCCGAGAAATTCCGCTGGAGGTCGGCAACCAGTGTGTGGGACTCTCTAGTCTTGACCACCACATCATCGACATACGCCTCGACAAGGTCGGCAGCGATCTCATGCTTGAGGCAGGCCTGGATGGCCCGCTGGTAAGTAGCTTCGACATTTTTGAGGCCAAACAACATGGTCGTGTAGCAGAAAGTACCGAAGTAGACCGAGTTTGAGGGCTATTTGATGGTAGCCCGAGTAGCGATCTAAGAAGGACAATAGCTCACAACCTATAGTAGAATCTACGACCTCGTCGATCCGAGGGAGATTGAAGGCCTATTTAGGGTAGTTTTTGTTGAGATCGGTGTAATCAATGCACATTCTCCATTCATTATTCTTTTTGAGTACAAGAACCGGGTTGGCTAACCACTCTGGGTGATACACCTCTTTGATGAAGCCAGCTGCTAGAAGCTTGGCCATTTCTACCCTGACTTCCTTGTGGTCATGAGCAAACTGACGCATCTTCTGCTTGATAGGTTTAGCAGTCTTCAAGATGTCAAGGTAGTGCTCGGCCTTTCCCTTGGGACACATGGCATGTCGACGGGCTTCCATGCAAACACGCTGATGTGCTCTCGAAGGAATTGGACGAGTGCGTCTTCCTATTTGGGGGGAAGGGTAGCTCCGATGGTCGGGGACTGGATCAAGGATCATTGTTCAGATGGTCACACCACCTGGCACATGGACTTCACCGCCTACCAATTTGGCTGCTCGAAGCTTACCACCCAGTTGGTCCAACTGCTAATCGTTAGGCTCGATGCCATGCACTGCACAGCCTCGCGCTTCACAGGCTTGGTGTCATGCACCACACAGCCTTGTGCCTCTTAGCCTTGGTGCCATGCACCACACAGCCTCGCACTTCACAGGTTCGGTGTCACGCACCACATAGCCTTGCGCCTCTTAGGCTCGGTGCCATGCACTGCATAGCCTTGCGCCTACAGGCTCGGTGTCATGCACCCCATAGCCTCACGCCTCTTAGGCTCGGTGCCACGCACCACACAGCCTTGTGCCTATAGGCTTGATGTCACGCACCACATAGCCTTGCGCCTTTTAGGCTCGGTGCCACGCACCACATAGCCTCGCGCCTATAGGCTCGGTGTCACGCACCACACAGCCTTGTGCCTTTTCGGCTCGGTGCCATGCACTGCACAGCCTCGTGCCTACAGGCTCGGTGGCACGTACCACACAACCTCGCACCTCTTGGGCTCGGTGCCACACACCACATAGCCTTGCGCCTACAAGCTTGGTGTCATGCATCACATAGCCTTGTGCCTCTTAGGCTTAGTGCCACACACCGCACATCCTCGCGCTTCACAGCTCGATGTCATGCACCACATAGCCTTGCGCCTCTTAGGCTTGGTGCCACACACCGCACAGCCTTGTGCTTCACAGGCTTGGTGTCACGCACCACATAGCTTTGCGCCTCTTAGGCTCGGTGCCACGCACCGCATAGCCTTGTGCTTCACAGGCTCGGTGTCACACACCACACAGCCTTACGCCTCTTAGGCTCAGTGTCACGCATCGCACTGCCTCACACCTACAGTCTCGGTGTCACGCACCACACAGCCTCATGCCTCTTAGGTTTGGTGCCACGCACCACACAGCCTCGATTCTGACCTCGCATCGCTCGAGGTCTCGCCATCGACACACGGCTTGGTGCTACGCATCGCACATCCTCAACTTTGACCTCACATTGCTTGAGGACTCATCTTCGACCCTCAGCTCGGTGCCTCGCACCGCACAGCCTCGACTTTGACCTTGCAATGCTTAGGGACTTGTCTTCGACCCTAGGCTCGGTGCTACGCATCGCACAACCTCATCTCCGACCTCGCATTGCTCGAGATTTGACATCGGCCTCGCATTAGCGGTTCTCGGTGTCCCTTGACCCGATCGAACTGGCTTCATCCAGGACTTACCTGGGGACTGAGTATTCGATTTGCCACCCAATGGTGTCTATGGACCAACGGCTCTTGGTGACCCTCGACCCGATAGAGCCTGTGAGCCGTCCTTAGATATCGAGCTATGTAGGGCTGGTACACATAGCATCATTCAAAACCGCCTTCCTGATGATGGACCTCCTCGAGTGATGGATCTCCTCACGGGTGGATGACCCCCCCGGTCGGGTGATGGATCTTTGTGCGGGCGGACGACCCCTCCTCGAATACCAGTGCGCAGAGTGGGCGAACGATGGACCCCTCGAGTGATGAATCTCCCCGCAGGCAGACAACCCCTCGTCGGGTAATGGATCTCCGCGTGGGCAGATGACCCCCCTCGAGTAATAGGGTGTAGCATGGGCGGACGGACCCCCTCGAGTGACGACCTTCCCACGGGCGAACGACCCCTGTCGAGTGACAGATCTATGCTCGGGCAAACTGCCCCCCATCGATTGCAGCTCTAGCCTCGACTCCCCTACTTCCTGTATGGCACTCAGAGCATTTAATGCACCTTACCCACTTTTGCCATATCTCGTGGTTGCGTTGACCCGATCGAGTCTTTGACTCATCCTTTGAACACTTGGGGACTGCGAGTTAGTTGGCACATGCTTAGTCCTTAATACTGGCCTCGACTAGTTGATGTTTTCTTTGACTTTTTCCTAAAAAGCTCAATACAACAAATCCTATCTTCTATCGAGCTTGGGGACTACGTGGGCCCACGTCACCTCACGGTGACTTAGGGCTTATTTTCTATTCTCAGTTCTAGAATGGGCATTTGGCATTTTCTATGTCTAGCTGGTATTTTATTTGACTTTTTCTTAAAAAGCTTAATACAACATATTCTATCTTCTATCAAGCTTGGGGACTACGTGGGCCCATGTCACCTCGTGGTGACTTAGGGCTTATTTTCTGTTCTCAAGTTCTAGAATGGGTATTCGGCATTTTCTATGTCCAGCTAGTGTTTTATTTGAATTTTTCTTAAAAAGCTCAATACAATATATTCTACCTTTTATCGAGCTTGGGGACTACATGGGCCCATGTCACCTCACCGTGACTTGGGCTTATTGCCTGTTCCTGGTTTGGTACTCCTACCTCTATGATTCGTTCATGTTAGCATCCCAGTGATACTTCGTGTCACATGTTAACGTGGGCCCACGTCTCAGGGCGTGGAAATATTTTTCTTTTTCTTGGAACACCATACATCTTTCGACAGATCACCTTCCTTGATGGGAGCCATGGTCGGGAGTAGACTTACGAACTGCTCGGGAGAAGCCTCGATGGTGCTGACTGATCAGCGTCAGTGCTGGTCAGTAATGCATGGACGGCAGCATCGTTGCTCAGCACTACGTGGTCAGCAGCATCACTAGTCAGCACTACGTGCTCAGCAGCATCACTGCTCGGCACTGCGTGCTGGGCATCTTCACTGCTCGGCACTACGTGTTTGGCATCTTTACTGTTCGGCACCATGTGGTCTGCATCTTTACTGCTTGGCACTACGTGGTCTGCATCTTCACTGCTCAGTACAGGTCAAGACGGCGACTCTTTCAAGATACATGGTGCTCGGGACTAGCAATGGGGTTATAGACCCCATATACCCTTATAGCTAGACTTTGGGCTACTCGGTATAAGACGGCCCAGACCTGAAGACGAAGGCTGGTCCATCATCATCGTGATCAGAGGGCCGGATGATAAGACAGAGCCCGTGGTCCGCTACCGACTAGGTCGGCGGGCTGCATGGGAGCTGAAGGCTACTTGGCACGCAAGACAAGGAGTCTTAGTCAGTTAGATCTAGTCGAGTCCTCCCAGGATACGGCACAATGTAACCGACCATAGGGAAACCCTGGATATGTAACCTTGCCCCCTGACTATATAAGGCGGCCCTTAGGACAGGGAACTTCTCATCGCATTATACTCCGGTACTCATCAATACAGCAGTAGAGATGCAAGACGTAGGGTATTACGCTTCCGAGCGGCCTGAACCTGGATAAACCCCGGTTGTCTGTGTGTTTGTCTTGTGTCTCAACATCTCGATCGTAGATCTTACCGCGCTCCCTATCGCAGTCTACTACCTTGGGGTATCCCGTGGTAGACTGCCGACGAGGTTTCATTGACACGCATGAACGTAGACAAAACATTATAGCATGTGAAAGTAGAACATAGTAAGAATGACATAAACACAGATATGACTTGGTATAGCCCATTGTTCCTTTGAGATCTCCATCTCAATGTCAATCTGTTCATCATGGTGATCTCCATCTCCATGTTATGTGTATGTCATCCATCTATGGTGCATCCACTGAGACTAGCTATCACTACCGTGAATTAAATTTACATAGTCGTAGATCATCACAGATTAACACGTAGGCTATTACATCAAAGTGACAATATCTTTAAGGCTCCTGCCCATATTGTCCTCATGACGTGCAAGCCATGAATTAATTACATACATGCATCTCATGCACATAAGGGTTATACCTGTCATGAATTTCTGCAAAATAGAGTTAGCTGATATAGACGTCTAACGTTGCATGGCCTAAAACTCTATTTTCCAAGAAGTTTTATGTTTAGAGTTTGTCTCAACCCGAGTTATGGTTCAAAAGTTACAGCTGTTTTACCAAACAGCACTTTCTCAGCAACCCAGTGCCCGGTAATAGATCCCATCTACTTCCACCACACATCGCATGTGCTCGGCACTTGACCTAAGGCTCAATTTGATCAATCTGATTGATCTCAAACTCCCCATGACTGGTTTTACATGTATCACTTAACTCAGATGGCATAATTGCGACCGGTACGAGTAGATCGTTACAAGACCAACATGGCAAGGTGATGAACCAAGATCAAAGACTCATCTACAACAGCGCATATCACCATATGCACATAGCCGGACCTATAACAAAGCAGCTACCACTCCGATACCACTGTTGGGTTATGAGGGTGCTACGCTAGCCAGAAAATAAAACTTTTCTACCTCATGAACTAGGATCTACTACTAGATATAGGTCACAGGATTACCACTAGATGCGCAGGTGCAGTGAAAGACTCGATGTTGTCAAACACATCGCAGTAGTGATCTATAGTTGCGTGGTCGTTCGTCAAGTACACCCTTCGCTTGCGGATCATCCGAGCATGTTCCCGACCAGTCCAACTGGTCGTTGACCAGTCCAACTAGTCACCGACCAGTTGCCGACCACCGTGACCGACCAAGTCCGTCCTTGTACCACAGATGCAGCACCTTCGAGGTATCACATACGTGAGAGAAGAAGCAATGCGCAACCGGACTGCTAGGTCCACGAGGAACAAAGGCATGAGCATGGGGTGGGCGACGGCGGCTGAATAGATCGATCGGAACTCCTCTGCCTCGCCCCTACCCCTTTCTTATATAGGCGTCCCTATGTGACCACGACCTAGAGGCCCATTAGGAACCCTAAGCCTTGTCTAATCTAGGTTCAACCCGAACTAGGCTTCCAACCCTTAAGCGTGTGACCTTTTGGGTTCATGCACACATAGACACGGACCGAGTACTCCTACTCGCCTAATAGTTGACAGTGGCCTCTAGCAAGGCATGACAACTGCTATGCATACGCAAAGATCATATCAGACGAACCACTATGACCATGTACAAGTTATTCCCTTTGCAACTAATATATAGTTCAACTTGTGGGTTAACACTTAACCCAAGCAGAGCCATGCATTTGTTGATCCAATCACTTGAGTGATCCAGTGATATCTCTCTCATGTAGAGGGGCAAATTCCATCTTGACTGCCTATGTGATGTGAACTAGGTTCCCAATCTTCCATCAGTTCAAGATAAACAACGTTTTGTTGGAGCACGACACACCGATCCGGCTTCAGATCACAAAGACCCGAACCTGCAACCTTAGCACCATGCCTCCTCTAGTTATCAACCGTGTCACCAACTGGTTGACCTCACCAAGAAGGATAATCCCTGCCTATGAATCGAAGAACACAAGCAAGAACTTGAAAGTACACAGCTCAAATATTGGGACAAACTGCAGATATATGATTAAGATCACAAAGTGGGGTTTCACAAACCGATAATGGCGACTGTTCAAAGACAGATTAATCTAAAGCAAAACCCAAACCCTAACGTAGATGGTGGCTGCTCATTATATATCCTAAGGTGTGTCCAAGGACCCCTACACACGTCCATACACAGCCCCGACACATTACAAGGCCCAAATGGCCCAAAAGATGACGATGCAGTGCTCTGATAGATTCTGGATATCAACTTGTTTTGATGATTTCTATTGATCCCGAAGGAATTTTGATGTGGGTCCACTTTCATTAGTTTCCTTATCAAATTATCTTTCCATCCATATGTGGATCGTCGAAAACGGAGTCCGTATGCAACCTGGGTGTCCGTTTTATTGCATGCTACTCCTGGAGCCCGAAACGGCCTCGAACTTGACTTGGATTGGGCCTCCAACTTAGCTTGAATGTCCCTGCTGGTATCCAAAGGTGGTGGCCAAGGAGGAGGACGTCCAAGGGCTTCTTTGGTGTGTTCCACATCTCCTTGGGCCATGCTCTCACTTGGGTCAGAGTCCCAATGGCGAATAACAAGCCCATGATGATGACGTAGCCCTTGGCAGAAACAGTGATGGAATGTCATGATGAGTTGGATGCCTTCCCGATGTGATATTGAGGTAAGACCAGACCTATTCGGATGCATGAGTTATGGCCTTCCCACTGAAGCCCTATCTGGCTGCCGACGAACCGAACGTTGGACTTTGATGAGTTTGCCCTTTGACATGTTCGTACCTACATTCAAATAAAAACATGCACATGTGGAACCAAGTGAATTGTACCAAAAATCATTGTGCAAATGAAGGAACGAACTCACCTTATCTTTAGCCTCTATGGGCGTATGCATAGGTCTCATGTCCTCATCACTATGTCTCATAGCATGCTTCCCGACCACCCAAAGACTACCTTTATAACTATCCAGTTATGGAGCAGTGTTTGATAATCCCTAAGTAGGTCATTTCACATCTTCAGTACATACCACAATCTTAGGTCTATGGACATAACGTACATGACTTGAATAGAGCAATCTCAAGTCGGGTTAGTCCAGCCTACAAGTCTCATATGTGCCCACATTATTAGTTCGACGTCTCCATGTCCATGACTTGTGAAACATACCATCAACTAATACATGTGCTGGTCTTATATTCAAGTGTGTTCTCACAAGAACGTCGACCAGGGATAACTTTAGAATAACCATTCAAGTAATTGAGTTTCACAAACAATTCACATAATTGTCAATCAACACAAGTTGTCTACAATGGATATTCAATGAACACTTAATGTATGTCATAGATACAATCAGAATATCATCATCTCTATGATTACCTCTAGGGCATATTCCCAACAAGCAAGTGATGGAGTTAATACCTATGGGAGTGGCTGTGGTGGCCTTCACCATGCCCGGGGTATGAGCAGGAGTGTTCTGAATGGAGAAGTCCTGAGCGGGGTTGCCCTTAGCAGGAAAACTCTGAACGAGGTTATCATGAGTAGGGTGGTGATAGTTGGAGATGTAGATACCACCATCTTGGCTAGGGGCAGGAGAAAACTCCTAAGCGAAGCGAGAGCGAGAAGCACAGGTGCTCCTCCGCGTAGTCACTGAGGGTTCGAGGCGCGAGAGGTGTCCTCAACACGATGTTTCTTGCCGAGTCCCTCCATCTCGTTGCTAGCCTCCAAATGGTCCTTCTCACTTTCCATGCACCTATCAATCATCTCCCATAGGGTATGGCTCTTCGTACCTGAGAGGGAGAGCCTAATGCGAGCGTTCAAATCTTTACGGTAGTAGAACATCTTCTCCTTCTCTGAGGTATTACAAGCAGCGGGTGCGTAGCGTGATAGGGTAGTGAACTGGTTGGTATACACTTGCACTGTGTCGGTCCCCATCGTGATGCTATGCAACTCAATCTCCTTGGCTTCTATGGCACCCTCGAGGATATGGTACTCACAGAATTCCTTCATGAACTCCTCCCACAAGATGTTGGCAGGGTCGTGGTGGGAGTCACAGTAGCTCTCCCACCAGTCACGTGCAGCTCCTATGAGATGCTGAGCTATGATCCCAACACACTCCTCGTCAGAGCAAGTGGTCAGGTCTAGCCTCTTCTGAATCTCCTTTAACTAGTCGTCGACAATGATGGGGTCACTGTCGACACCATCGAAAGTTGGGGGCTTGAGCTTCAAAAAAACTTCCAGCTTCCTCTGGAAGTCATTAGGTGGACCTCCATTATGATGTAGCATTCCCTCAGCTAGAGTGTCCATGAGGCATGTCTGCTGAGGCACTACTTCTACCAAACCTGGTATAGGGGTGGTGGCAGATCTCTTCTAGCAAATCCATCGGTGGCTTCTGGTTCAACCACAGGTGGAGGGCCTCCAGCAGGTTTTGGCTCCACTACATGTGGCAGTCCTCCGATGGGAGCATCGACAAGTGGTGGTCCTCCAGTGGGTGGTGGTCCATCGACAGGGGCCTCAATAGGTGGTGGAGGCGGGGGAAGATCTCATCCAATGGGGGCGCCATCTGGCGAGCCTCTACAAAAGGGGCACCACCAGTTGGAAGGGTAGGCGTGCGAGGCTCCACACATCCTCCATGATGACCATATCCTCATCGATGTCCATTCCCATGGCCTCGGATAACCAGTGCAGGGCAAAGGGGCGCGATGGCTCGCCAGACGCTCAGAGCGACTAGTCGACATCTGACAGCACAAGTTACAAGTGATTAGGGACATGCAAGTGATAAATTATTATTAGTTAACTACTAATTAAGAAAATTTAGCAATTTAAAATACTTTCCTCTATCCAACACTCATACAAAGAAGCATAAAGATCCATAAGAAGCGATAAGATCCAATCATCCATTACATCAAGTTCATTACAGAGAGATGTCTTTAGTAGCTACACTAGAAGACTCGCGAGAATTTCCACACTATGCGCATGTAGGCTTCAAAAGGGGACCATCTACTCTACTTCAAAAGTGAGTCATGTCAGGAACCATGCAGGGCTCATCATCAGCTGGTTACTTCTGCATCATCTGTGGATCACGGCTCGAGTCAAACCTGGTGGCACAAGGGGGAAGGAACTACTAGCCATCTCATGGAGCTGTGCGTCAATATTGAACATCCTCTGCAAATGCTTCTGGGCTTCTTCCCACTGTGGAGTAGGTTCTGACGAGGGCATGGGGCAGGCATCTGTTGATGAAACCTCATCGGCAGTCTACCACGGGGTACCCCAAGGTAGTAGATTGCGGTGGGGAGTGCGCTAAGACCTACGATCGAGATGTTGAGACACAAGACGAACATGGGACAACTGGGGTTTATCCAGGTTTAGGCCGCTTTGAAGCGTAATGATGAGGACATGACACCTTCGGATACGACCATTGATTATAAGGTGATGTCATTCCTACATTTGCATAGTGACTTTGGATATAATTCACTTGGTTCCACATGTCCGTGTCATTATTTGATTGTAGGTACAAATGTGTCTCAAAATGCAAGTTCAACAAAGTTCAACTTTTGGTTCATCGGCAGCCTAACGATGCTTCATTGGGAAGGCCATAACTCATCCATCCGGAGTGCAATCGAGGTCAATGAGCACTTGGTGGAAAGCTTATTTGATAGGCTTTCAAATAGTTCTGGTCCCATATCAATATCACATCGGCAAGGTCTCCTATTCATCAAAATATTCTGTTGCTATTTCTGTCAGAAGCTACGTCGTCGTCATGGGCTTGTTTTTCATCCTTGGGACCCTAGACCAAGTGGAACCATGACCCAAGTAGATGGAGAACTCACCAAGGACCCTAGACCAAGTGGAAGCATGACCCTTGCCACCCTTGTTAGGGTTTGGGTTTTGCTTTACATCAATCTATTATTGAACAGTCACCGTTATCGGTTTGTGAAACCCCACATTCGTGTGCTGAATCATATATCCGCAATTGTCACTTCAATCTTAGTTGCGTTTTATCTTGTTCTTGCTTGTGTTCTTCAATTCGCAGCAGGGATTAGCCTTCTTGGTGAGGTCAATCGGATTGTGACACGGTTGATAACCAGAGGAGAAGTGGTGCTAAGGTTGCAGGGTTTGGGTCTTTGTGATCTGAAGCCGGATCGGTGTGTCTCTCTCCGACCAAATCGATAGTTATCTTGAACTGACGGAAGATCGGGAAACCCAGTCTCATCAAGTGGTATTCAGAGCTAAGGTATACCGTCAAGTTCATGTTTATCCTAAATCAATTTTGTTTCCATTCGTCCTATAAATCCAAAAAATTGCCCCATAATAATATTTGCATTGATCATTGATTTTCCCTTGTCCCATAACCCGTTGTGCCATTACAATATTTTTAATTTCAGTTTGCATTATTGAACGGTTGTCCCTCGCATGTGTTTGTGTTTGACGTGCCTAGGTCTCGTTTCAGTCTAGTCTCATGTTCATTTGGGTGGCGCAAGTAGTCTGTATTTCCTAAATCCTTGCGTCAAATCATAGCTGCTTGCAAGTATTCATCTCCGCATCTGCAGATTGGATGTTGTGCAAGCCAAAAAAAAAGCAAAGGAAATTATTGCTGCAAGAGCACTTTCCGTTGGAGTAAATATATCTGGCTTCTTTTGTAGCCAGTGGGATAAGGATATAGATATATATTTTTTTAGTCGCCATTGATTAAAAATCGATCTGAGGAAAGTACATTATTTTGCTTGGGGTTTGTACTGCACGTGATTGACAGATAAGAAAAGCAAGTCTCCGTGTGATAATTTCAGATTTTATTTGCTTCTAGTTAGTGTAGGTATCACACGATAAAAGGGATTAGTCTGCCTTTTACCACGTTATATTTTGTCGACTATAGGACTACATTGTTTAGCAGCTGGAGGATCTGTGCACACGTGTTTATGCCTTGTTTTAATTGTATAAACTTGCAGCACTTTCTGTTTGAAAAAAAAATATAGCAAAAGGCAAGCGGTGCTAAAAATAGAAGAGCCGCACCAAATTAAAAAACAAAAGGCAACGAGGTGCCAAAAAAAAGCCGCACCAAAAAAAAGGTGAAAAAAGGAAATAAGAAGTGCTTGCATCCTTTCATGTGTCCCCTTGCTGAGTTGTATCATTGTCTATTTGATCTAAGTCAAGGATGAGTTTAGGCCGACAACATAGACTGGCTTGGGACTACTTTTCAGTTTTGCAATTCTGAAATTAATTATTGCTATTCCTTGCTACTAAATATTGTGCCTCCCAAGCTCCACATATACTTCTGATCGGTACAGAGAAAGAGCCTTGCAATCTTGGTGCCACATCCTCACAGGTATCACGAACCAGCCACCGGTTGTACCGTCTATATTTTACTTTGGTAAGAACACTTGTAAGGGCTTGGTAAGATGCTTGAGAGGGTGCGACTTTACTACTTGACCACATCCTAGTAGCTGATAGGATCATTCATACTTGCGTGTTTTCTTGTTTGATGCTAACAATGACAGGTCACAACACTCACCTATTTGAGACATCAACGAAGCATGAGACACAGACTATTGCTGCTGCACCTCCTTCCGTAGGTCGCTCTATCCTTTCTTCCCCACCTACTTATGATGGTATTGGTGCTGATGAGTACATTGAGTGGGAAAGTAAAATAGATAATATTTTTGCACAATGTCATATGTGTGAAAGGAGAAAGATTAAGAATGCAACTAATGTTTTGCGACACTCAGCTTTATCTTGGTGGGAGTCTTTAAGTTCTTTAGATAAACCTTTCACATGGAATGATATGAAAATTTTGATGAGAGAATTTTTTGTTAATCCGTATCTTGTAAATAATTCAAATGATAAGGTGCATCAACTAGAACAGTCTTTTGTTGTTCCTCTTGCTACGCCTTATCTTTTGCAGGACAACATACAAAAGAGAGAGGACGACATGATAGATAATGAGGTGCTCACAACCTTGTGTGAGCAACATTTAGTGCACACCAAATCTGATTTACTTTTGTCCCAAAATGACTTTCATTATGCTCATTGTGATAAAGAAGACTTACCAAAAATATGTGCTGAAACTAATGTTTTATTGCCAATTGTTAGTGAAATGGATGAGCTGAAATTATTATCTTCTTTAGATACTTTAGGTTATATTGAGTTTGATACTCTATGTGAACTAAACTATTTGAAGGAGAAATTTTTATGTGCTGAATTTTCATGGTTTTCTAGTCATACTTATCACTTTATTGGCAAATATAATTGTAAAGGAGACTATATGGTGCATCGAGTTTATATTTATTCCAATCTAAAATCTCCTTTTGTTGTACATAATTATGATCTACTAGAGGGCTGCACTTGCTATCATCCTACTATGTCATGTTCCCCAAGTTTTCGTATAAAGAAACAGGTTCAATTTCAAGAAGGGGAGCAATTTTGGCTACTACAAACAACCTGTCCAGCAACTAAGCTCAAACTGAGGACGGTTTGTTGTCAAGAAGGGGAGAATGATGAGGACATAACACCTTCGGATACGACCATTGATTATAAGGTGATGTCATTCCTACATTTGTATAGTGACTTTGGATATAATTCACTTGGTTCCACATGTCCGTGTCATTATTTGATTGTAGGTACAAATGTGTCTCAAAATGCAAGTTCAACAAAGTTCAACTTTTGGTTCATCGGCAACCTGACGATGCTTCATTGGGAAGGCCATAACTCATCCATCCGGAGTGCAATCGAGGTCAATGAGCACTTGGTGGAAAGCTTATTTGATAGGCTTTCAAATAGTTCTAGTCCCATATCAATATCATGTCGCCAAGGTCTCCTATTCATCAAAATATTCTGTTGCTATTTCTGTCAGAAGCTACGTCATCGTCATGGGCTTGTTTTTCATCCTTGAGACCCTGGACCAAGTGGAAGCATGACCCAAGTAGATGGAGAACTCACCAAGGAAGCCCTTGGACGTCCTCCACCCTGGTCACCACCTTTGGAGGCCAGCAAGGGCGTCCAAGACAAGACGGATGCCCAGCCCAATTCGAGTTCGAGTCTGCCTCGGCCTCCAGGACCAGCACAGATTAAAATAGAAGCCCAGGGTGCATACGGACTCCGTTTTTGACAATCTACATATGGATGGAAAGATAATTTCATAAGGAAACCAATGGCATTGGTTTGAAGTCCAAATTCCTTCTGAGTCATTGGAAAACGTCAAAACAATCCAGCATCTAGAATCTGTTCTAGTGCTGCACCATAGTTTTTGGTCCGTTGGGCCGTGTATCATGTTTGAGCCTGTTAGGGGGGCGCATCCAGGGGGTGTGATGACCCTTAGGCATTATATTTAGTAGCTGCCACCCTCGTTAGGGTTTGGGTTTTGCTTTACATCAATCTATTATTGAACAGTCACCGTTATCGGTTTGTGAAACCCCACATTCGTGTGCTGAATCATATATCCGCAATTGTCACTTCAATCTTAGTTGCGTTTTATCTTGTTCTTGCTTGTGTTCTTTGATTTGTAGTAGGGATTAGCCTTCTTGGTGAGGTCAACCGGATTGTGACATGGTTGATAACCAGAGGAGAAGTGGTGCTAAGGTTGCAGGGTTTGGGTCTTTGTGATCTGAAGCCGGATCGGTGTGTCTCTCTCCGACCAAATCGATAGTTATCTTGAACTGACGGAAGATCAGGAAACCCAGTCTCATCATGTAATACCCTACGTCCTGCGTCTCTGCTGCTGTATTGATGAGTACTGGAGTACAATGACTTGATATCCGATGGGATTGAGCTGGATCAGATGACCTGGTCCGTCTAAGGACCTCTGCCCCTCCTGATATATGCCGAAGGGACAGAGTTACAAGTAGAATAGCCTATTTGGTACTATTACTAATCTGTGCGGTGCACGTCGGGTGCCGCACATCTTCATCTTGGGCTGGACCGTCTTCAATGGTGCGGCCCAAGTATAGCCGTGAGGGTATATGGGGGTCATATCCCCATAGCTAGTCCCCGAGCACCATGGATCTAGAGGAAGTCACCGTCTTGACCTGTACCAAGCAGTGAAGATGTAGACCATGTAGTGTCGAGCAGTGAAGATGCAGACCACATGGTGCCAAACAGCGAAGATGCTAAACACGCGGTGTCGGGCAGTTAAGATGCCAAGGATGTTATGCCGAGCAGTGACGTTGCCGACCACGTAGTGCCGAGTAGCGATGCTGCCGACCACGTAGTGCCGAGTAGCGATGCTACTGACCACGCATTACCGACCAGCATTGACGCTGATTAGTCGGCACCATCGAGGCTTCTCCTGAGAAGTTCATAAGTCAGCTCTCGACCACAGCTCCCATCAAGGAAGGTGATCTGTCGAAAGATGCATGGTGTTCTAAGAAAAAGAAAAATATTTCCACGCCCTGACACATGGGCCCATGTTAACACGTGACATGAAGTATCACTGGAATGCTAACGTGAACAAACCGTAGAGTAGGGGTACCAAACCAGGAACAGAAAATAGGCCTAAGTCACCATAAGGTGACATGGGCCCATG
>CM041644.1:28139168-28190818 GCA_023333625.1 Bothriochloa decipiens
GAATGCGTAGTCCCCATGTAAGTTCTGGATGAAGCAGGCTCGATCGGGTCAAGAGACACCAAGAACCGCTAGTCTGTAGACACCTCTGGGTGGCCAGTCAAAAGCGCAGTCCCAAGTTAAGTCCTGGACCGAACAAGGTGGTCATTCAGGTATTTGACAAAGGGATCTCTCCAGTTGGGCTGGGAAGGCGTTGCCTGCTTGGCTGGTTCATCAACCGGTGACTGCTCATTACCGTAGTCAGATCCCTACTGGTCGGGGTAGCTTTGCTCATCCTCCTTAGCTTTGCCGCTAAGCGTCGCTACGAGCTAGTCAGGAGCGATACTAGGCGCAGGTGCTTCATAAGCCTAATCGGGGATCGAAGGCTTAATCAAATCTTTAACAAAAACACTAGGTGGTACCTGTGCTCAGGACAATTCGAGTTTAGATAGTTCATCAACACCTGTATTCTCGACACGTGGTACATGGGCAAACTCCAATGCATAGAACTTGTTCTCCAGCTTGCAGATCTCGGCAACATAAGCATCCATCTTTTCATTGACCACATCCTAGTCTTTGTTGACTTGGTGGATGACCAGAGCAGAATCTCTAAACACCAGGAGCCATTTGATACATGGATCCGACGATGATGAGTCCCCGAGCAGCACGAGGTTGGAGACAAGGCTGTGTGGTGCGCGGCACTGAGTCGAGCAAAGGAGGCGAGGCTGTATGGTTGTTGGCATTTCTTAACATCACTACTAAAGATAGACTATAAGTCTGCCCTTAGTAATAACATTAGAAATGTGTGTTAACATTCCTAACCACCATTACTTCAGAAAGGTAACCCTTGGCCCTTAACGACACCAGCCTAGGTAGTGCAGTCTGGTAATAACAGTTAGAAGTGCCTGATTGGCCGTCCTAACTGTCATTACTTATGATATGCAAAACTGTAGCATGACGCCTTGGGGTGCAACAAGAATTATAATCCTTAAGTAACAGTACTTAGGTATGCCAATCATGATAGCTCAGTATGGATAAATCCGCAAGCGCACGAAACTATCATTGTAGCATTTCAACCCGTGAGTATTCAAGGGTGTCGTATTTATAATTTCCCATAGGAGGGTAGGATGAATGCATCTAGCTTTGGTATAAACATGATCACTTATTGAATGCATAGGTAGACATAGTATAGGCAAGGGTAAATCATAGTTTAAAGATAGTGGACACACATCTGAGCCAACCTCAAGGATAAAAGAGAAATAAAGAATAAAAGAATATATCTAACTAAGCAGGCATTGGTCTTATATAGCTATGCAAAGAACTGTTAGTAGACATCTAACTAGCATGTCTAGCATCAGGACTAAGTCAGGGATGATAGGGAGATCCCCGCAGCTGGTCTACCAGCCAATAGAGACTTTACAAACTCCTACTGAATACCCAAACGTGGGGGAATGCTAGGGATGGACAGGGCTATCAGCACCTGCTCACCTACCCCTCTACCCGTGGGGTACCCACATATCCACCAATCTCCGCATACCCGGGCACCACGCCTGTGTAATTGGAAACAACTCCTAACCCCCTAGGACCCTACCCCTTCGGAGTGACAGGCTAGGTTAAGAGCAACTGAGAAGGCACAACGAACCATCACCTCATTCCTAGTTCTTCCTCTATTCATACTAATTCGATGAATGATGAAGAACAACAATGAACATGTCAAGAACATAACACATAAACTATATGCTAGTTTATATATCATGATCATAACATGAACAAGACTATACTCTAGTTCATAAGCATTTCTATATAAATAAGATAACAACTTGAACATGGAAGAGAACAACATAGTATTCATACCAAGGTGTTCCCTCTTCTTCCAAGGAGACAAGCTCTCCTTGCTAGCTCTTGCCTTGCTCTACTAAAACTAATCTAAAGAATACAAGTGAGAGGTGAGGTTAGTGGCTCTAAATGATGGGGTGTGTGTTGGAGGGGAGCTCTCCCTCTCTTTTATAGCCCAACATGGTCGGTTCAGGCGCCAACAAATATGGAACCAGGTGAAACCGCCTTGAGGGAACCTTCCTACGCACCGCCTGAGAAGACTGGGCCTGGGAGGGGCCACTAGGGGACCTACCGCCCCCGGGACCGGCCACCCCCATGGTGGGTCTGTTTGGCCACCGCCTTCGCGTGGTTGGTTCGTCTCTAGGCCTAGACTTCTCCTATGGTTATGAATGGGCCCAGAATGCTAATAAAGGTGGGCTTCTCTTCTTCTTTTGGTTGTGCCTTTTCTGAATACAAATTCCAGCATGCGCTTTCTTTATGGTTTTTGTGCATTTCCACATGTCACATCTGCAAGTCAAGTATACACCAAAACTTGTGGAAATGTTAGTTTAAAGCCCTACCTACTACTTATTTTAGTAACATATTGGTGGTAGAAAATAGGCTCTAAGGACCGCCAACAACTCCCCCACAGTTAGTCCTTTGCTCGTCCTCGAGTAAAGGTTTGAAGGACTAAGCGGGTTTATCTCTTTGATTTGAAATCTGCATACACGTTATTCCAAGCTTCACCTGAACCAGTGAACTTCCAAGTGTCTACCAAGTCATCTTGGGTAATTGAAAAATGGAATAGCCTGGATTCAAATTATAACACCTTTGGTTCCCAAAGGAAGACCAGAGGCCATCATGTGTGCACCCAGGAAGTCCACACATATAACAGAAAATGGTATATTAGAAAACAATGTATTATATAGCAGAAACTTACTTAAACAACACTTACAAACATCAGAGTATTGCAGAATTGATGGCTACAACTTCTCTTCAGAGCTCCATCCTTCTCAGGGAGAGTTGACTGGGGGCTTCGAACGCCAAACACTTCTAACACTCAACCTCTTTATCCTTCTTAAGAGCAGCACCATACTACAAACTATGGCAAGGGTGAGTTCCATGTCGAAACTCAGCAAGTACAGGTGGGAAGTAATGACATGCAAGGCTAAAGCAAGGTATAGCTGAAAAGTAGACTACAGTAGCATTTTAATTATAACAATTAAGGTATCAGTTATTACTACCTATTCTCTAATCAACTTGGTTGAAACACCCAACCCTTTATTAAGGTTCAAGTAGCAATTAATGTGTTATTTAACATATTAGATATAAGCATATATCCCTTAAAAACATGAACCTTGAGACTGCCATCTCAAGCAACACCAGACTACCATCCTGTTCAGAAATAGAGGTATGCCACGTCCTCAAACAACATCACCATGATTTAACAATTTATTCCATTGGGCTAAGTCTTGTGAGGATCTAGGCCGCTCGTCACCATGAGCACGGACAATATATCAATTTTAACTCTACGCAGAGGTGTACATTTTCACTCCAAGAAGCAATTCCCATTTGCCCGGGGTCATCACTCCCCAAAACACTTCCAAGGTGAGCGAGCAGGGTTTCACTACAAGGCTGTTCACATGGCATAGGTAGTGGCAACCTGCTAGCAATGAGTGCAAGCATATGTGTGACTTCATTGTGGGGCCGTCCCACCATGGATCCCTAGCCCCTCCCATACTAAATACTTGAAAACACCCTAGTCAACCACAGCTATAGCTACCCGTCAGTAAGTAGCCCAACCTGCCTATGATGGTCGCTCCACGATAAGGTCCACAAGGGGGAGGAGATATGGACACTCTCATCAACACGAGTCCCACTAGCATCCATTTCCCCCGTCATTCACCGCCAACCAATGATGCGGAACAACATCAACTTCTCCAATGGCTGAAGCCAACTGCCCACGGCTCCAACATATTTTAAGAAGCAAGTTTTATCTTCATTAAACATGTGAAAGATGAGGTAGAGCACTAGCAACCTAGTAGCCTATCAACTATAAACCCTCATAGGTAATATGTGGGTAAAGTGGCTAGTCATTCCTATGGTTTGCCAATTTAAGACACATGCAATGAATCAATTAAAAGTGAATAGGTGCAACATGGTCAAAGGGTGCCTGCACTTGCCTTAAATCCAAAGTCTAGCTGCTTAGTAGACTTCACTTGTTCTATCTTCTAGTCTCTAACTCCAGCTGCACTTGTTGGTCCTCAACTCCTGATCTTCAGCACTCACAAACTGTTCTTCTTCTATTCGTAGCAAACAAGTAACACAAACAAACAAAACTAAGAACATACATCATACAAAAGAAACACTGAAGAAAGAGCAGTCTACACATAGAGCTCATCACTATGATCACGAGAGCGTAAGAATGACCAACAAAGGAGCTATCGTTGTGGTGGCGCAACTAACGAGGTTGATCTAGGCTATTCGCGTGTCGGAAAGGATGTGGTTAGATCATTATTCTAACCCACAAATAAGTCACATTTTGAAAAGCCTAGAACTTGGTAAATGTCACTACAATTGCATAGCTTACGTCTAAACTGCAAGACTGCAAGGCAGTTTTTGAACCGCGGTGGATCTAACCATAAATACTAGAAAAGGTGAGGGCTTTTTTGCAAAACCGGTAGGGCTGACCGGCTGACTGACCGTGTTGACGTGGTCAGCGCACGCGTGGTGCTTACATGGCACCTACGTGGCACACACATGGCTACCAGGTCGGCAGCCGACTGGGTTCGGTTGACCTAAGGTTGACCGTACCCATGATCTAATCTGGGCCGCCCAGATAGGATCATGTGGCTAGGGTTGGTCGGCGGGTTTTGGGTCACCGGCGGCTGCGCTAGCTGCAGCGGTGCAGCAGGGGAGCTCGCCGGAGTTCACCGGAACGACGCTCCGATGTGCGGCTGTCAAAACGGAGGGCATGGGGGAGTAGGGCTTAGCCTTGCAGATGTAACCGCGGGGTCCTAGGCGGCGGGGGATGGCCGGAGATGGGCCTAGGTAATGACGACACCATAGGCACGGCCAGAGCTCGGCATAGCGGCATTGCGGGGCGTGAGGACGCAGGCCGAACGCACGAGAGTGACGCGCACGTACGCGCGCACGCGATCCAAGAGAAGGGTGCGGTGGATGGAGGCCGGGGGGCGCGAGACAGTGCAGCGACGGTGCACGGTGGTGGCAGCGCTACCTCGAAGAGGATGCACGGGCACAAGAGATGGAGAGGATGGGAGAGCGGGGTACCAATGTGCTCCTCACCTTGATGTGGAGCTCGTCGGTGTGGTCACGTTGGCAGGGACGTGACGGTGGTGGAGATCGATGGCCGCGCGAGCTCGGATGTGGCGGCTATGGCGGCGTGCGAGAGAACTAGGGCACCAGGTGGTGGCGGCTCGCGTTAGGGTGCCGAAGGGGCGTGAGGCGCACCGGGGCAACCCCCTTATAAGTGGCGGCGGTCCTCGGGCCGTGCGCTTGCGCGTGCGCACGGGGCGAGTTCGGGCCCGCCCAGTGTCCGTCTCCGTGGGGGAGACGACACTGTGTGCGTGGGCCCCACTCAAGTGGGCCCCACTTGTCCGCAACGATGGGCAGCGACGCTGTGCTGATGCTAGCGACTGACACTGTGTCGACGCAATGCGGGCGCGGACGGCGCGTGCACGTCCCACCGCTGGCTGGGCTGCAGTTGATAGGCCGCTTGGCCCACTGCGCGGTGCGGGCACAATCGCGCTGGCGGGCTGGCCTGGCGGCTTGCCGCGCGGTGCTACTGCTGGGCTGTGGCCAGCGGTTGCTACTGCTGCCTTGGCCATGGCCGGCTGGAAGTGGCCAGGGTTGGCCAAGGATAGCCAGAGAGGGCTCAAGGTTGCCGAGGAAGGCTATGGCTACTTGTGGCTAGCTGCTGGGCTGGGTTGCGGCCTAGGCTAGCTTGTGGCCGCTATGGCCAAGCTAAATGATGGCTGTGGCTGGCCGGAGTTGGCTGTAGCCGGCTGAGAGTGGCCACAGGTGGCTATGGCTGGCCGTGGTTGGCCAAAGCTGGCCAGAGTTGGCCAGATGAGATGGGGTGAGGCCAGGGGTGGCCCAAGCTAGGTAGGAGCTGGCCAAAGCAAGCTAGGATGTCTTGGAGGATGGCAAAGGGTTGCTAGACTGGCCTGCTGTTGGGCTTGCTATGGTGCTGATGGCCAAGTTTGGCCACTGGTGGCCGGCTGCTACTACTGCTGGCCTAGCCGAGGTGGCCATGGTCGGTTGGGGCTGGCCAGGACTGGCCCAACATGGCTAGTTGAGGCCAAGGGTGGCCAGAGCAAGCTAGGGCAAGCCAGGGATGACTAGAGATTGAACAAGGCCTGCTAGAGCTAGATAGGAGATGGTGTCTAGCTAGTGCGATGGCCAACACTATAGAGGAAAGGAAAGCTCTCTCTCTCTCTAGGCAAGAGAAAGGATTTTTTCCAAAAGCATTTTCCAAAACCTTCTTGAGGCAAACATGGGTTTTTGAAGCTTTATTTTCATACTCGAAAAGAACCCAGTCGTGACTTGCTCGGGGTTTAGAAATTCTTTTTTTTCACACCAGCAAAACCAAGCAAAGCACCAAGCACAAACCCATCTTTATTGACTTCATAAAAGTTTTATAAAACCACACTTTTCATCATTTTGTAGTGATAACAAAAGAATAAAATCTTGGCTAATTTTAAAGAAATTAATAAATCCTTTAGTGTATTTAGTGTTTTTGGTTCACAACCCAAAATAGAAATTTTGGGGTGTGACCCAATCTTCTTACTCGTATCCCTACTTAGATAAAGTTGTTCCTTGAATGATTCTCTCAAGTCACTCATACATCTGTAGGGGGTTCCTCACCAAGGCATATATAGGGATTGCCTTTATGTAACATCCCTAAAATTCCCGACACCAAAAATCAGAACCAACAACATTTTTTCTAAAATAACCTATGATTGGTGAGTGTCATGTAGGAAGACCTCCTGTTATTGCACAAGTAGCACCTAAAGTTAGATGAGGCATTTGCATTTTAATGACAAAGCATGATTTGCTTCTTATTAATTTTATGTGTTGACAATAAAATCAATAACCCCTTCATATCACCTATGTTTATACATATATATATGAATATATGTCACTAACCTTGGACATGGCTTCCAACATCACCATGAGACCCTAGGGGACCCATCAAGTATATGTGCTAGGGTCACTAACCCTTTCACTAACATGATCATGGCATAATTGGATTAGAGGCTTGGGAAGAATTAGAAAAGGGAGAAAATGTAATAGGCCAAAGTAGCCAGGAGCAATTTTACCAGCCCAGACTGACCTCACCCATTTTTCTTGCCACTGCTGTCGTGCCGCACTATAAAAAGGAGAAGCTCGGGACATTAGTGTTCCCATGCCCACACAGCCACCTTGGCCTCGCTCGCGCCCACCTGCTACCCGAGAAGGAGAAGGAGAGGTAGGAGGAGAAGGAGGCGGGGAGGAGTTGTCCGTCGCAGGAGCCAGGAGCTTCACCAAGTCCATGCACCAGAGAAGGAGGACTTGCTTGATCTCGCTGTTGCCATCTGCTTCCCTTGCATCGAGCCGCTGATCTGCTTCCCCTTCCCCGAGCCAACGCACCTCAGGCTGCCAGCAGCGCCGCACCGAGGTGAGCATCGAGCTCCATGACCGCCGCCGGTGCACCGCCCACGTTCTATCTCTCTCATCGATTCGCCCCATTAGCTACACCACTGGCTTCATCGTTAGCTAGAGTGCCTTCTTGGCAAGATCGTGGAGCCGGCATGGACCACAATCAGGGCTGAGCACCTTTGCAAGTCCCGGTCTTTCCAGACTCCAGCCACCGAAGCGCAGCCGTGGCATCCACCGCCGCGTGCGCCCCACCGCGCCCTCGTTAGCTGCACCCATAGATCCTTGGAGCTCCTAGCTACTCCAGATCTAGGAGGACGCTGAAGATGAAGGTCAATTTGGGAGTTCGGCCAAAGCTCCACCACCAACGCCGTTCGCCGTCACCGAGCACCTCGCCGTCGTCCACCCGCTAGGGAACCGTTCTCCCCAAATTGAGGCCACCTTCTCACTCGCCGTGGCCTCGTAAGTCCATAGCGCCCACTGGTGTCGCCCCTAATGCATCGTAGTGCCCCGCAACCATGTTGCCGCCGCTACGGTACGTGCGCCGGTCAACCCGAACCCCGCGAGCCTGCTCTGTAGCGACGTGCTTGGATAAGATGGTTGTCCTTCGGGTGCGTGTCATGATGACACTTGTAGTTGGTCAGTGAAAGACCCATGCCCATGCGGGGATGTGCGAATTCCTATAGATGTTGTATCGGGAGTTGTTGGAGCGCTGACCGAAGGTGTAGAGCTCTGACTCGAGGGGGTAAAGTTCTGACTCGAGGGGGTCGAGTCTGGACTCAAGGGGTGCCCAAGATGGGTGTCGAGGCTCGAATGGATAAGGTCTGACCCGAGGAATGTCTGACAATGTACAGTGCTCAGTATAGGCGTCACTACACTGGTATGGGCGATAAAAAGAGGATTTGACCACTGTACCCGGCCACTGTAACCGCGCTGTAGCCATGAGGGTAGGTAGGAGTTGGTGGAGGCATTAAATGCCTTGGATCCCGTACAGGAAGTAGGTGAAAAGAAAGAGGAGTGGAAATCAAAGGGGGTCATCCACACGAGATGCTCCGTCACTCGAGGGGGTCATCCGCACGAGATGCTCCGTCACTTGACCGGGGGGTCGTCCCCTAGATGCGCACCGTCACCTGAGGGGGGTCGTCCGCCTGAGATGCTATCTGTCACCCGAGGGGGGTCATCCGCTCAAGATGCGCTCCGTCACCTGACGAGGGGGTCTTCCACCTGAGATACGCTCTGTCACCTGATGAGGGGGTCGTCCACATGGGCGAACGTCTGTCGTTCGAGGCCCCCGCCAGCTTAGCTCGACGTACCCGACAAGCACCTGTCGCGCCCAGCCGCACGTGCGCGTGCTCGAGCCGACCTCATCCGCGACGAACCACGAGTTCGAACCCTCAACACGAACCTTTTTTTAGAAATAGATTAAACCTTCAAAAATTCATAACTAATTCATACGAACTCCGAAAAATATGAACCAAGTGTCAAATTTTCATAAAAATGAGCTCTAGGTCATAGGCTTATGTATGATTGCATTTGGAGTTATTGGATTTTATTGATTCTTTGTGTCAACTCTATAGGAGTCGCTAACGTGGCTATTATGTTTCGTTTCAGAGGAGGAGCCGCTTGAGGAGGATGACTACAAGTACGAGGAGGAGCTCGGTGATGACTACATAGGTCCTCGCCCCACCCAACCTCATAGAATCCTATTACGCCTGGAATAATATCTAGTTTGCTAGTGCTTTACTTATGAATATCACCTGATGGTAGGTTGCATGGTAGAATTGTTTGGTAAGCCTGTACCTTGTCGCAACCTTACCCTTGCACACCCACTGATAGGCTAGACGCATGCTTATTTACTTATGATGCTTTACTTCTACTACGCTTATATCTGTGATGTGATGCATGGTGGAGAGTATGGTATGGTATATGGTTAAGGCATGTGGTGCCACTTTACTTAGGGAGAGTGCTGCGTGTGTCTTGGGCATGTGGTGAGGGTTTGAGTCGATCAGGCAAGATTCTATGATGAGCCTTGAGGGTGAGTCTTGCCGGGGGGTGTGTTCTAGGCATCCCTATGAGAGGTATCTGTGGCAGATACATTGTGAGGTATAAGGTGATCCCAGGGTGAGAGCCTTCGTGGAGCGAGGCCCCGGGTAGGAGGTGCTGTTGTACCACGGGCTGTTGTAGCCCCTATGAGAATATAATCCTGTCTGATCCCCCTAGGACGTGATATCTCTTGAGAACCGAAACCTTGGGACCTACTGCTCACCGCTCTCTCCTGTATGGGCGGGAGACAGATGACTGACTAGCTAAGACGGTGCCACTACTACTAGGTTGTTAGCAGATAGTGTCGGGAGGTATGGGTATCGAGACCCACACCCTCCTTAGACAACATAGTGACCTCGTGGGCCTGGTACTATGTCTCATAGTCTTAGTGGGCCAGTGGTATTCCGGGATGTCCCAGTACTGAGTGGTAGGGTGGCATCGCACCGGTTAGAAAGCAGCCGGAATCATCCTAGGCGGGGCACCACCAATGATGGTGATATTGTGGTTATGGGAGTACACACTCTGCAGAGTTTTGAAACTATATATAGTCTGTGGCCTCAGTATGGCCTTTCCCTCGACCTACGCTTCTCAGGAGTAGTGAGATGAGTCCTTCTATTCTCCCCCCTGGTGTTACCCTTCCGGCTGTGAGTCGCTGAGACAGGCTCCAAGTGGGAGTTGGACCTATCAACTGAGTGCGAGAGGGTGAGATGTGTGTGATGATGGGATGGGAATGATTATGGATGAGAATGGGTTAAAACTTGATGTATTACTATCATATAATGATGATTACTACTTGCATAGGAAACCATAGCCAAATAATAGGTCTCTTGATTATATCCTTGCATCCACCAAATACCACATAGCAAAAGCGAAGCATAGGGTGGGACGAGTGGCCAGTACAAACCATACTAAAAAATTATTTGGCAGGTTAACCCGACTGCGACTTTGATGACAATGAGGAGTAGACGTCTCATTCCTATGCTCAAGCTTCTTCTGGAGATTTGTTGTACTTCTGCCTACCGAAGCTATCCCTGATGCTGCTGCTACTCTGATGATTCCGCCAGTGTGGCGATGAACTATTTATGTAATCCCTTCTAATTGTACTCTTTTGTTCGAAGTATGGATTTCTGAATCAACTATTGCTGGATAATGTGATGGTTTGAGCTTCGAACTATTGTATTATTCATCATTCTGTGTATTTTCCCTTCATGGAAAATTGAGGATGTTTCACTTTGCTTGATCATCCTACCTCTAAAAAGGTTTATCTGGAGCTTTAGGTAGGGATGAAAATACTAAGGCACACTTACCTTGCATGTATTGTCAAGTCAAATCCCGGACCTCACCGGAGGGAAGCGTCATACTCTTAGATTAGAATGTGCATGTGTGTGGAAAGAATATGGTGGGTATTTATGGTGTCTAACCTAATTCTACTATGCTCTTTGAAACACATCTCCCTCCTTATTTGGACTTTAGAAAAATCTTTTATGAGGGCATGAGCTATCCTTATTCTCTCTTTTATATATATATATTTTTTCTCTTCCCCTTTTTTCTCCACCTTTTTTTTCTCCACTTTTTTTTCTTTTTTTCTCCACTTTTTTTCACCTTTTGAAAGATAGCCTCATGCTTTTATTTGCAATAAAAACTTTAAGGGAGATGTGAACAAGGATTCAGAGCATTTATTTGGATGGAACCTAATAAGTATATTTTTGGTTCTCCCCCAGTGTAGGAGTAGAACATTTTGGGTGGATCAAGTGGAAGGTATATTTTGCGCCTACTCCCAAGGTAGGAGTAGTGCAATTATTTGGTGGATGGATGAATGAATGTTGTGCGTAACTCTCAGTGTAAGAGTTGGCAACTTTATTTGTGGGTGCTTGAGATCTGATCTTGGGAGCATGAAACTTCTCTCAACAGGGGTCACAAAACTTGACCAAACTCAACACAAAGTAAGAGGCATATGTGGAAGGTTTTGTCATGAAAGATCATATATGGCCTTGGTAGGTAATTGCATATCATTCAAGGAACATGCTATATTGATTTTTGTTTTGTAAAAATAAATCCCAAGTTCTTTGCAAGAAATAAGCAAGCATCATGTCATCCAACTATATCTTATTCGTCAATCACTTAGACAAAATTGGGTCCCTATGACAAGTGTTCACAAGAAGCAGGAATATTGGCAAGGAATAAAGAGTATGCAAACTTTAATCACAGGATGTCATGGAGATGGAGCATCAAAAGTTTTGTCTTTCCAAAAAGAGTTCAAAGTTAAATTCCAAAACTTTAAAAAGGGCGAGGGTAGAGTTGCACAAACCACCATTGAAGATGAAGGGGCTAACAAAAGTTGTTTGTCTCATTCTTTTGTACGATGGGTTGCTCGATGTTTGTGCAACGTGTTGGGGAGATCTCGAGATTGTTTTGAGTTATGCTTGAGGGATCTCCCCCACACTTATTTTTGTACCTATTTTTATTATAACAAAGAAAACAAAACAAGAGGGACTACAACAGGCAAGAGTCTTATTGGCTAAAAGATCAAGGAAACAAAATTTTATTAGTTATTTTTATTTTATTAAAAACTTGTTCAACCAACTTTTATTACAGCTCAAACAAGGCTGATATAAAAGATGCAATGAAAACATGGCCAAGACTTATCTCCATATCAGATTACTGCCACTGTTTATGAAAACAACTCAAGGTTCATTAATCAAATTTCAACACCATACCAAAACATGATTAAAGAAGACTATTTCAATGAAAGCACCATGCTTAATTTGAAAATAGCCTATGAATGTTACTCACGAGAATACATCCAAACAAGAGCATATGAAATAAACAGAGAAGCATGAATTTGAATGATCATAAGGAGACAAGTATGAGCGAAGGGGTTGGTGAACATTTATTACCTTTTGCATACCTGAGTGTTCTTACCGGCAGCATATGTGGATTTCTTTGAAGATGTTGCACCGGTGGCATGGACGTACAGGCTCCAACTTTGGTGAACCATCATGCTGGATCAGACTCACAACTAGTGTATATGGACCTCGGGCCTTATTAGTAGCAAAGGTGTAAAGGAGTAGACTCCTTTTATTTTCTCTTTTTATATATTTTTTATATATTTTTCATATGGCTGATGCATTTTTTTTCAACTCTCCTTTTTTTGAAGATAACTACCGATGACCTTCGGTGAGGGCTCAACATTTATAGTCTATTGGCAAGACTTCCCCCTCTTCATTGCTTTGCAACTGCATGAACAAACTTGGGAGAATTCTAGGGTTGCCCCGAGATTTCTCCCGTATTGTTGACAAGAATAGAAGTAGTAATTTGAGCAAACTGTTTTTCTATCATTTTATTGAAACTCAGCTGATGTTTAACAAAAGAAGATAGAGTTTCAAGCTTAGCATTTATAGATTCAAACATTTTATCATTGAACAAAAGTCTTTTAGCATGATATGCATTAAACTTAGTTTGCTCTAAAACAAAGTTTTTCAATGAAGGTTGATTCAAATTGAAATTTGAATTGAAATTAGAAGAATTACCTTATGGGTGGTTATGGTTGTTCCACCCATTGTTACCTGGTTGTTGATGTTGGCGAAACCCGTTGTTGACGTAGGATGCTTCTTCCTGGGTTTCGGGATAGCTGTTCTCTGAATGGCCAACATCTTTATAGACTTCACACGTCATGTGTGAGTCCATGGCTTGGACGGTGCCGGTGGTAGGACCAGTGGCACAGTCGTCCAGCCTCTTTATTAGGAGGTCTATTTTTGCGGCAAGCAATTCCGTCTCCTTCACGGAATACATGCCTTCTTGTGTTTCTCTTCCTTCTCCCCAGCTTTGGTTTGCTACCATCTTTTCAATGAGTGCAGTGGCATTCTCAATGGTGAGGGAGAGGAATGCCCCTCCAACTGCGGCATCAAGGTGCCCTTTTGACGTGGCCGTCAGGCCCTCGTAAAAGTTCTGGAGCACTAGCTAATCTTTCATTCCATGGTAGGGACAGGCTCGGACATAGTCCTGCAGCCTCTCCTATGCCTCAGGGATGGACTCGAGTGATGTTTGCTGGAAGTTGGATATCTCCCCCTTAGAGCAATGATTTTGCTCATGGGGAAGAACTTGGCAAGGAACGCCATGGAACATTTGTCCCATGTGTTGACAGCTTCCTTGTTTTGGTAGAACCACTATTTTTCCTTCCCCGCAAGGGAGAAAGGTGACGATGCTAGTTGATGCAACGTCTTTGATGCTAGTTGGTGCAACGTCTTTGATGATGATGGCGTCGCACAACTCAAGGAAGTGTTGAAGATGAGTATTTGCGTCCTCGTTTGGCAAGCCATAGAACTGGCTTGTCTACACCATCTTGATTAGGCTAGTATGGAGCTCGAAGTTTCCATTCCTGATATTGACAGCGGGCCCAATGGGCACGTTGGCAACATCAGGGGTGGAGTAGTCGTGAAGTGACTTGGCCATGATGATAGTAGCAGATGATGCGAGAGTGAATGGTTTGTCTGTCGGTGGAGTAGCAGGAGAAGAAGCGGTATGTGACCTGTTCTTCCTTAGGAGTGCCTCCGAATTATTGGTGAAGTTGTTCGGCAGGTCAAAACCACTCATACACTATCCTGTTTTTTTCCAATAAAAAGAGGAAGAAAACAAGAGAAGTTAGCCTACCTAAACTATGGCTACCTTTTGCTTATTGTGCAATCAATGCTTATGCCAAGCTAGATGTTTTTATTTCCTTTTGCCCTCCCCGAAAATGGTGCCAAAAATGCTTGTTGGTGTTTCTTAACATCACTACTAAAGATAGACTATAAGTCTGTCCTTAGTAATAACATTAGAAACGTGTGTTAACATTCCTAACCACCTTTACTTCAGAAAGGTAACCCTTGGCCCTTAACGGCGCTAGCCTAGGTAGTGCAGTCTAGTAATAACAGTTAGAAGTGCCTGATTGGCCCTCCTAACCGTCATTACTTACAATATGCAAAACTGCAGCATGATGCCTTGGGGTGTAATAAGAATTACAATCCTTAAGTAACAGTAGTTACATACGCCAATCATGATAGCTCAGTATGGATAAATCCGCAAGCGCACAGAACTATCATTGTAGCATTTCAACCCGTGAGTATTCAAGGGTGTCGTATTTATAATTTACCGTAGGAGGGCAGGACGAATGCATCTAGCTTTGGTATAAACATGATCACTTATTGAATGCATATGTAGACATAGTATAGGCAAGGGTAAATCATAGTTCAAAGATAGTGGACACACATCTGAGCTAACCTCAAGGATAAAAGAGAAATAAAGAATAAAAGAATATATCTAACTGAGCAGGCATTAGTCTTATACAGCTATGCAAAGAACTGTTAGTAGATATCTAACTAGCATGTCTAGCAGCAGGACTAAGTCAGGGATGACAGGGAGATCCCCGCAGCTGGTCTGCCAGCCGATAGAGACTTTATGAACTCCTACTGAATACCCGAATGTGGGCAAATGCTAGGGATGGACAGGGCTGTCACCACCTCATCACCTACCCCTCTGCCCGTGGAGTACCCACATATCCGTCGATCTCCGCATACCCGGGCACCACGCCTATGTAATTGGAAACAACTCCTAACCCCCTAGGACCCCACCCCTGCGGAGTGATAGGCTAGGTTAAGAGCAATCGAGAAGGCACGATGAACCGTCACCTCATTCCTAGTTCTTCCTCTATTCATACTAATTCGATGAACGATGAAGAACAACGATGAACATGTCAAGAACATATACATAAACTATACGCTAGTTCATATATCATGATCATAACATGAACAAGACTATACTCTAGTTGATAAGCATTGCTATATAAATAAGATAACAACTTGAACTTGGAAGAGAACTTTATAGTATTCATACCAAGGTGTTCCCTCTTCTTCCAAGGAGACAAGCTCTCCTTGCTAGCTCTTGCCTTGCTCTACTAAAACTAATCTAAAGAATACAAGTGAGAGGTGAGGTTAGTGGCTCCAAATGATGGTGTGTGTGTTGGAGGGGAGCTCTCCCTCTCTTTTATAGCCCAACATGGTCAGTTCGGGCACCAACAACTATGGAAGCAGGTGAAACCACCTTGAGGAACCGTCCTACGCACCGCTTGAGAAGGCTGGGCCCGGGAGCGGCCACTAGGGGACGGGCCGTCCCTGGGACCGGCCGCCCCTAGGACCGGCCGCCCCATGGTGGGTCCGTTTGGCCACTGCCTTCGCGTGGTCAGTTTGTCTCTGGGCCTAGACTTCTCCTGTGGTTACGAATGGGCCCAGAATGCTAATAAAGGTGGGCTTCTCTTCTTCTTTTGGTTGCGCTTTTTCTGAATACAAATTCCAACATGCGCTTTCTTTATGGTTTTTGTGCATTTCCACATGTCACATCTGCAAGTCAAGTATACACCAAAACTTTTGGAAATGTCAGTTTAAAGCCGTACCTACTATTTATTTTGGTAACATATTTGCGGTAGAAAATAGGATCTAAGGACCGCCAACAGTGGTGCATGACACCGTGTCGAGCGACCATGATGAGTCCCCGAGCAGCACGAGATCGGAGATGAGACTGTGCGGTGCATAGCACCAAGCCAAGCGAAGGAGACGAGGCTATGTGGTGCGTGACGCTGAGTGGAGGCGAGGATGATGTGCGGTGCGTGGCACTGAGCCGAGAAGCACGAGGCTGTACAGTGGGTGGCACCAAGCCGAGAGGACGCGAGGCTATGTGGTGCTTGACATCGAGCCTAAGAGGCGCGAGACTGTGCGGTGCGTGACACCAAGCCAAGAGGCGCGAGGCTGTGCGGTGTGTGGTACTGAGCCTAAGAGGCGCGAGCTTGTGCGGTGCGTGACACCAAGCCGAGAGGTGCGAGGCTGTGTGGTGCGTGGCACCAAGCCTAAGAGGCGCGAGGCTATGCGGTGCGTGACACCAAGCTGAGAGGCGCCAGGCTGTGCGGTGCATGACACCGAGCCTAAGAGGTGCAAGGCTGTGCGATGCGTGACACCAAGCCGAAAGGCGCGAGGCTGTGCGGTGCGTGGCACCGAGCCTAAGAGGCGTGAGGCTGTGCGGTGCATGACACCAAGTCGAGAGGCGTGAGGCTGTGCGGTGTGTGGCACCGAGCCTAAGAGGCATGAGGCTATGCGGTGCGTGGCACCGAGCCTAAAAGGTGCGAGGCTGTGCGGTGCGTGACACCAAGCCGAAAGGCACGAGGCTGTGCGGTGCGTGGCACCGAGCCTAAGAGGCACGAGGCTGTGCGGTGCGTGACACCAAGCCGAGAGGCGTGAGGCTGTGCGGTGCGTGGCATCAAGCCGAGAGGAGCGAGGCTATGCGGTGCGTGGCACCAAGCCTAAGAGGCGCGAGGCTGTGCAGTGCGTGACACCGAGCCTAACGATGAGTAGTTGGACCAACTGGGCGGTAAGCTCCGAGCAGCCCAACTTGTAGGCGGTGAAGTCCATGTGTCAGGTGGTGTGACCACCTGAACGATGATCCTTGATTCAGTCCCCGAGCGTACGTGCTCGGCAACCGAACCTTGTCCTGAAAAATAAACACAAAGAATGGTAGTACATGATGTACGAATAACTAATCTAGGCATGTTAAGCGGGTGATAACATTTATGCGGTTTTTAATATGTAGTCGTAGAAAAAATGGTGTCGACAATTAAGTTTTGCCCCCACCCTCGAAGCAAGCTAACTCTGTCGGGTGACTAGGGATGCGCTAGTGAACCACGTAGGACCGCTGGGATCACCAGGTACCTAGTACCGTTAGAGAGCGACTGCCGAATCTCCTAGTGCCATGTAGCGTGGAGCTGTAACACATCGTAAGAGGATCGAAGCAGTGTCTTGTTTAGCCGTTCTCGGCGGGCGAGAAACAAAGTTTAATTATGACCTATGCAGGGCGCATGTATGACAGATATAGTGAAAATATATCGAGCCCACTCTGGGAGTGGTTGGTAAGAGTCATGAAGACGTATGTACGACGAAGATATGACAAAATAATATTAAAATATTAATACTTAGTTTGTTCGACGTCGCAGTCGAGTATATAGATATAGCTCGGATAGCTCGCTTGTGATCCGAGATGGCTCGAACAGTTTGCTAGGGGTCGACGACGGGACAGCGTCTCAGGTCCGAGCACAACATGACATGTACACTACTTTGTCACGTAGACATAGATCCTGGAGCCTATGTTCTTGCTCGTATGTCGGCACCATGGGGGCTGCAAATAATAAAAAATATGCAGACACATACACGTAATAGAATGTTTATAATAGTCTAAAAATAGAAACGTGACTTAGCTTGTTAACGGCACGGATAGGATTGCATCCTTCGTACCCGTACATGCAAAAACCTTGCATGTGAATAGATCTTTCCTGTATTGTTTGTAGCATGCACGTCTCTTATTTTGTACACGAGCAGGGCTCCGCCCACAAGTCGTCGACCGAGGCCTGACTGATGTCGAAGACCGTGAGGCCAAAACAAGCGAGTACTGCTTGGTTGGAGTCGTGGCCGTGTAGATGAAGGTAGCCCGACATGACTTGCTAGACAATTCGATGGAGCTTGCTCGGCGGCTCAGACATGTACGCGTTGTAGTCGATCCGGTGTAGCTGGAGCGCGGCATGATCGTGGTCGGTCCGCGGTTAGATTGGATCTAGGTGGTATGAGTGGTCGGTATGGCTCGTACGTCCGTGCCGACGGCGATGAATGGTGGTGAAGCCGTACTCGGCAGATCGATGTGGATCGATCTGCCAAGGAAGCTGCCGACGAGTTGCCGGAGCAGACTTGTTAGCGAGGTAAACGACGATGTTGGTGCAGAAGCAGGCTGCACCGCCTCCATGGTTCCGGTGATCGTCGCTATGCCGGTGGTTGATAACGCGCCGACAGTGAAGGTCAGACCTGCCTCGAACTCCATGGAAGCAGAGAAAAAATCCATCTGGATCGCCTGTTGGTCAGATCGCGTACCCCCTACCTGGCACATCACTGTCTATGAAACATCATCGGCAGTCTACCACAGGGTACCCCGAGGTAGTAGATTGCGGTGTGAAGCGTGCTAAGACCTACGATCGAGATGTTGAGACACAAGACGAATACGGGACAACCGGGGTTTATCCAGTTCAGGCCGCTCGGAAGCGTAATAACCCTACGTCCTACGTCTCTGCTGCTGTATTGATGAGTATCGGAGTATAATGACTTGATATCCGATGGGATTGAGTTGGATCGGATGACCTGGTCCGTCTAAGGACCTCTGCTCCTCCTTTTATATGCCGAAGGGATAGAGTTACAAGTAGAATAGCTTATTTAGTACTATTACTAATCTGTGCGGTGCACGTCGTGTACCGCACGTCTTCATTTTGGGCTGAACCATCTTCAATGGTGCGGCCCAAGTATAGCCGTGAGGGTCCCACTTTGAACTTTCCAACATGAGGCACCTTACAGTGATGGTCAGGCAGCTGAATCTGCACCTTCTCATACTCCAGGATATGACGGGTGTCGGACTACTTCCACTTCTCCTGTACTGTCCTCACGACGTCACATAGATACACACAAGCCTTCATGTACCTAGCAAGGTATGCCGTGTTGGACCAACCCCACTTCTTGATCTTGGCCAATTCTTCCTCTTGGGCCTTCACCTTCTTCTCTAGCTCAGAGACCTGATGCTTGTAGAAGCGCTTGTCATTCTCCAATACTAGGATGAGTTTGTCCTAGATAACCATGTGCTGCCCTGCGACCCTGAGTGCGATGTCATGCTCTCTATCCTGGATGCTCTTGGCTTTGGTCCAGTGCTCTATGTCACTCCTGGATGGGTCAAGGGCTTGGGGCAGCAGGCGGAATGGTCCTATCTTGAGGAGCTTGTAGGCATCCCTCATCACAAGCCGAAGGGTAGCGTGTGCAGCAAGCTGTGCGGCGTAGGTGATAGTCATATCCACCTCATGAATGATGATGGACTTCAGTGCGGGTACCTCCCAGCACTCGAGAATTTGGATAGTCACCACATAGCAATCCTCTAGTCCATTGGGTCCTATCTAGCTACAGTTCTGCTTAGGGATACCAAAGCTGCTGGAGCGTCTCACGCAGAACCTGAGCATAGCTGTAATGGTACTACTCATAGAAGGGGATCTCCTCAAAGTTCTCCATCTGCATTTAGAGCCAAGAAATAGAGGCAGAAATCTAGTAAGAGAGGTGAGCCATGCATAAAAGCGTTATGCAAAGTCGGTATATAACTGAAAGTAGTTCAAGATCTTCCTATTCTATCATCCAACCTATGGGTCTCGTCCTAGGGTCAAGCATGGTTCTGATACCAACTGAAACATCCTCAATTTTCCATAAAGGGAAAATCCATAGAATGATGAATAAAATGATAGTCCAAAAGGATCAAACCATCATAATATTCAATAACAATTGTTACAAAGCCATACATCGATTAAAAGAGTACAATAAAGGGGTTTACATAAATATACATCGCCACATGGTGGAATCATCAGAGTATCTAGCATCTAGAACATCTACAGAAATAGAAGGGATATCATGAAAGCAACGTCTTGATCCATCTTGAGCATAGGCACGAGACCATCTAATCCTTCCATCCTTCAAGGGCGCCATGGTAACCAATCCTCCAAACCTGATTCCAAAGTATCAGTACAATTTGTACAAGCCACTGGCTCCCACGCTATGCTTTGCTTATGCTTTGTGGTAAGTGGATGCATATGGGGTATATCAAGAGGCCTATATTTGGCTGTAGTTTTCCTATGCATAAGTAAATAAATATTATATAATAATAGTTCATCAAGTTTTATCTCATTCCCATTCCCATGCTCAATCTCACAGCTCAAACCATCTCACATCCTGCTCTCATAACCCAACATGCTCACACGTGGGATAGCAAGGACAACTCCCTCTCATCCTTGCCTAAGTGGCCAACATGTCATAGGGTAAACTCTCGGGGAAAGGTAGAAGGACTCCTCTCACTAATCGGGAGACGCGTAGGTCATGGAGTAGTCATACCAAGGTCGCGAACTATATATAGATTCAAACAACTCTGCAGAGCATGTACATCCGTAACCACCAGATTGCTATCATCGATGGTGGCCCCCATCTAAGCAGATACCGGACAACCTCATAGCCTGGAACAATGCCATTCTACTTCCTAGCCCTGGAACCATCAGCTTACCGAATGTGCTGAGAATGGGAAGAGCAGTACCGGGCCCAACAAGTGGTACTGTCGAACAGAATGGTACATGCTACCACGATACCGTTCCACCCTATCGCCTAACTCCTAGGTAGTAATGACATATTCCAGACAAGTTGGACTTCTGTCTCCCGCCGAAGCAGGAGTGGGGTGTGCACGAAAGGTCCGTGGTTCCGATTCTCATGATACATCAGTTCCTAGGTGGGATCAGACAGGATATCTCCTCTATATTTGGGCTACTCCATCTCACGCTGCTAACAGCTCCTTGGTCCAGGGCCCCATACCATAGAGGCAATCCTTCCCGGATCACTCTTCAAGTCAATGTACCCGCCACAGGTACCTCTCATGGGGATGCCCAGGTTGCACCCCCTAGCAAGACTCGCCCCAAGGCTCATCGTAGATCCTGTACAATCGACTCAACCCTCACCCCTCATGCTCACCAAGATACATATGTATACGTAAACCTACTCACATCTCGACAAGGCCATTATCCCAAGCCAAGCCATTCCTAGGGTTCACCACCCGCGTCACATCATAGACATAATGCAGAGTGGAGTATAAAATAGCAAGTAGCAAGTAATAAGCATATATAAGCATGTCTATCCTATAAGCGGGTGAGCAGGGTAAAGGTTATGACAAGGAGTAGGCATACAAGTAATCTATCATGCAATCCTAGCATATCATAGGATAGTATAACATTGTTGCATAAATACAGAGCACTAGCATTCTATCATGTTGCATGCGTAATAGGATCTATGAGGTTGGGTGGGATGTGGCACCTGCGAGGTAGTCTCCCAACTCCTGTGTGTACTCTGAGTCTCCTCCTCAGGCAGCTCCTTCGTAGGATCTAAAATTGAGACATAATGGTTGCGGGAGAAACCCCTGTAGATTATTGTTTGCGCTTCTTAGCATTAGCAGAAAAGTCCGCAAGCGCACAGAAGTACCATTGTAGCCTTCACCCAGAAGTATTCAGGGTATCGTATTTCCACAGGGAATGGAGGTGTAAGAAGTCTCTAAGCTAGTTCTCCCAGAATGATAAGATGAAGAGTAGCATGGGTAGAGAGGTTCATCTAAGGCAAGAAACCCTAAGCAATGATAATTTTCCCACTACTTACTTGCTTCTGGCACTGGCGCACTTGGTCTACCAAGCGATACCAGGATCTAACTCTACTCCACGTCGAACGTGGGGGAATGCAAGTACAAGTGGACAGGGCTATCACCACCTGCCACCTACCCCTCTACCCATGGGTGCACGCTACATACGAAGGTAGACCCCAACCTAGACACCATGTCTACGAAGGTGACTACTACTCCAGTGTTGTACAGGAACATCCGTCTCTATCAGGAGTCCTTGACTAGAGCACCCGTCCAAAGGACGAGCGGTGATCCCACAAACAAGTAGCTTTATGAAAGAGACATGCTTAATGAATCAAACCAAAGTTGAACATGAACTTCTTACTTCAAGTAGCAAGATAATCGTAGATGTACAAGTTGGAGTGAGAGCCGACAAGCCTGGCACTTCGTCCACCTGGAGGTAGAACTACTTTGACTCCACTCTTTTTCCAGCTCTTTCCCTCTCTCACTCCCTATACTAAATTAGCTAGAAGCTAATAGAATGGAGCTTGCTCTTCCTCTCTACATTGTGACCTCTTCGTGTTGACGAATGAATCATGTGTGAAGAGAGGAGGCCTCCTTTTATAGCTTGAGAGGAGGGGGCTCTATGCAAAGGAGCCATCCCCACATGGATGGACCCAAACCGACCTCCAAAGGGCAGTTTCCACCTTCCATCTGCACCGATCGTAGGTGGGACTGTTGTTACAGAACTGCCTATGAACTGCCAGAGAAAGCTAGGCCCGAGAGGTCCCACTTGGGGTGGCCGGTCCCCTAGGGGGCCATCTCGCCACTGCCTTCGCATGGTCGGTTCACCTCTAGGCCTGGACCTCCCCTGTGGTTATGATCAGGCCTAGGTATGCGCCAAAGGTGGGCTCCTTAGTCAATCTTCATTGCGTATTTTCTGAATTCATCTTTTGCTTTTGTGTTTTCCAATTAGTGTTGTGCACTTTCACTTGTTTCACCATAAAACCTGCAAAATCGTGAACACTAGGGGTACAAGTGGAATTTTGTTAATAGCATATGTCTATGTGTTAAAGCGTGATTGTTTCTCTTTTTAGGCATAAGTTGGCGGTTAATAATTATGGTTGTTGATCAGGAGTTGCTACAATGCCGATCATATTTCAAATGTACCAAGTTTAAAGTTTTCTACCTAGTTTGAATAAATCAGCATGTTATCCACCCTGCTATTATCTTAAAACAAATGAACCTTTTTAGCCATCTCAAGTCTTGGGTGATTACAAGACAAAACAGATTCATAGACATTGCTTATCATTCATCCTAAGATCAACCATCTTTCTAAAGATTTTTGAAGTTTTTGCAAATAAATTTAAGTTCCTCAAATGATTCACTCGATCACTCAATGTGTATGAATACCTCACCAAAGGCATTCTTATGTTGCCTTTCATATCCTACCACTAAGGCTTAGTTTTGGGCAGGTATAAAGGTGGGCATACTTGCATCACATATATTGCTAAGTCAAAAACCGAACAACAAGGAGATACAAGTCATACACTTTGATTGAGATGTGCACGTGTGTGGAGTATGAGGATGGTGAAATCCTAATTCTAAATATTTTTGGTACTCCATGCATCATGACTCTCTCCTTTATTGGATGGAATGAAACTTTTGGGAGGGATATGGGCTATAAGATCATATATCCATATATTTTTTCTTCTCTTTTTTTGAACGGGTACTTGGAACTTTTTCTTTCCCGTTTGTTTATTGCATGCCCCTTGGCATTTTTTTAATCATAGCCCATATCTCCTGTCGGCATATGAAGAACTTTTGGATAGAGAGATGTCATGATGGAATGCGAGGAGTAATTATATGGTGGAAAATGAATGCATGGCTCTCAGGGTAAGAGTCAGCATTTTTATTTGGTGGAAGAGTGCGCAACTCTCAGGGTAAGAGTTGGAATATTTTTGATGGATGGATGGGTGCATGTTGTGCTCAACTCTCGGGGTGAGAGTTGGCTTTATTTAGTGGGTGCATATGAATCTCAATCATGGGTGCATGACCATAGTCTCACTTAGGTCACAACAATTTGACCTAACTCAATGTTCCACAAGCAGCATATGACTAAAAGGTTTGCAGAATTGAAACATGTCATATGGCCTTGGTAGGTATTTCATAATCATTGAGAAACTTTTATTTTTGAAAGTTTTTGAAAATAAAACTCTGGATGTCAAATTTCACTTAGAACAAAGTCATAGCGTAGCCTATGTCACTATATCATATTCGGCAATAACTTAGACATTTTTAGCTCATAACCCAAATCTTAGAGAAAGATCGATTATAAAATGGGTATAGGTGAAACATAAGACAGAGCAATTGTTCATCATTTTAACAAGGGTAGAAATTAACACATCTTAACACATATGAGAGGGGATAATATATTTATTAATCATATCTCATCATTTTATAAGTAGGGGAATTTAAAAAGAACTGTGAGATACACCTTTGTGGGAGCCCTCCCACAAGCTTGCTCTTGACTTAATGTGGTTCACCTGGGGGTGCCGCTAATTGGTGGTGCTTCGGCTTGATGTGCAGTTTGTGGTCTCTCTTGAGCGTGCTAGGAAGCTCCCCCAAGCTTGTTTTTATGGTGGTATTGAGATAACAAGACAACAAAGCTTGGGGTTGAAAGGTATATTACTTTTTTTATCAAGATTTTATTTATCATTATATTTTTCTTTCAAGGTTCACCAAAGAAATGCTTGTCTCTGCTGTCATCTTAGAGACTTACCCTCATGAAGTTGATAAATTCCTACAAGGGGTTACTCCATAAGATCAACCAAAATATATACTAGCAGCTTTGGTTCCAAGATCAAACTAGACACCATGTCTAATTTGGTCTAGGTACGCAATTTAATCTAAGCACCATGCTTAAATTAACGAGCCTAAAGAAGCATGATCCGCATCCGAACTTCAAACTAAGCACCATGCTTAATTCAAAAGATGTGTAATCAGTACTTCGAACCAAAACTTACCAGCATAGAAATTGAGTCATCACAAGATAAATAAGATTCATCCAACAGAGATATATTTTTGAATAAGGGAACCATAAGAACTTAAACAAGGCTTGGATAAGAATGCAAAGAAAGGCATGCCTTGATTCATCTCCAAAATGAATTTCTTCCATTATTTGTGATAACAACTCAAAGTTCATTAATCAAAATCCAACACCATGTTGCAATTCTGATTAAACAAGGCTAGTTTAACCTAAGCACCGTGCTTAAATTAACAAGCTTATGGATGTACCACAAGTGTACTAATGTGAATACACCGAAACTCAGAGCATATGGCGTGAACTGAGGAAGAGCATGATTTTATATTTTCGTGGAGACAAATACGAGTGAATGAGTTGGTCAACATTACCTTGACATACCTTAATGTGTGCACCAACAGCATGTATGGATGAAGCATTGGAGTTGTTGCTGCGGTGGCTCGGTTTCCAACATAGGTGACTGCCAAGGCATGGGTTGGAATCCATCACTTTTAGTAGCATGTCGTCATGTAGTAAGTCGTTTATTGATAACTCCTACATGTTAGTGACTTGCATACATGACAAATATAGGAGGAACAACTTTATGCAAGCTTCTATCTAAAAGAAATGTTATGACCATGATTCCACTTTGTTTTTTAGAATCTTTAAATGAAGTGTGGTCCAAGATATGCATGGAGTCATTGTTGGTCAAGGGAGTGAAAGAGGTGTTGCACAACCCAACAGTGTAGATGAAGGAATTCATGGAAGTCATGTGTATTGTCCCTCTATATGATGGCCTACTTGATGTTTGTGCAATATCCAGGGGAGATCTTGAAGGTGTGTTAGTTGTGCTTGAAAGATCTCCACATTTTTTTCTTGTACCTGTTTTTAATTTTAACAAAGAAACAAAAATAAAGAGAACATAAAATAAGCAAGGGCTCTATTAGGTTGAACCCTAGAGAGCCTAAAACTTATTATGATTGTTTTTATTTACTTATTACCTATTTATTTTACAAATTTTTTATTTGTTTATCCAACTCGCATAACTCAAACAAGGTCAAACTTAAGATGCAATGTAAAATAGACCTTGGCTTGTCTCCATAAGATTACCTCCATTGTTTATGATAACAACTCATAGCTCATTAATCAAATTCCAACACCATGCCAAAATTTGAATAAAGAAGGTCTTTTTAACCTAAGCACCATGCTTAAATTAAAAAGACCCATGAATGTGCCACATAGGCCTATGTGACAACACTCAAGCTAGATAGTATAACATAAACAAAGGAAGCATGAATTTGCATGGTCAAGCTATGAGGACAAAAGTGAGTAAATGAATTGGAGAATATTACCTTTGCATACCTAGGTGTACTTACCAACAACAAATGTGGATGATTCCTCTTGACGCTTGTTGTGTTGATCGCGTGCTGGATCTGCCCAAGGAAACTACAAAGCTCGCCCATACACACATGACTTAGTGTGTATGGACTATGGCTTTGATGATTGTTGCAAAGGCATGGAGGTGGCCCTTCTTGCTTGTGGGAGCAATGCTAGGTGAAGTCAGCTAGCACATCTTTCAAATATGTGAAGCCAGCGTGCTCCTTTTTCTCTCCTCCAATATATTTTTTTCATAACTTTTTTTCAATCTCTTCTCTTTTTTTTCTTTTCACTTCCCATCTTTTTTTAGCAAGGTAGAGCCACCATCTCCTTTTTTTCTTTGAACCAAGATGATCTTGTGGTGAGACTCGCACCGTCCTCCCCCACACTTGGACTTTGTTGAAAGTCAAGTGTGCAAGGTCAGGGTTTCCTCTTGAGTTTATTCACCACCCAAGATCATCAAGGTGTGTCGTTGATGTCGCTCCCATGTTCTCAAGATTCGTATGTCCTTTGTTCTTCTCAACCTCTTCCTGAAATGGTTAGTGACCAAGAATACCCGAAGGTGTATACCAACTCGAACACATGTTCTTGATTTTATTGAATAATCCGGGGTATCTCCTAGTAGTGCTTTCTTTATGGTCATAAGCTTGACCGCCAAAGCTAGGGCGAAGCTTGAAGCTAGAAGCTATGGTTGGCTTTGATGGTGGCTACAAGAACTCATCCATAGGAGAAATATTTTGCTTTTGAATTTTGAAAGGGCATTATTATAGAAAGAGAGAACAAGAATAATAAAAACAATTTTTTAAATGCTTTTCTAAAATAAGAAAAGATTATAAGAGAGTAGATAAAAATCTTTTTGTGCATGTGCAAAAGTTTGAACATGCAGTTTTAAAATATATATGCCCTTTTTTCAAAGATAGGCTTCATGAAGAAAGGTTTTGATCATAGAAGAAATATATTTTTTTGGATAAAACACAAGGACGCACGGGTGAACTAGGTTCAAAGACAAAATCGACAACCATTCCCCGGCAACAGCATCAGAAAGCTTGTTGATGCTTCTTAGCGTTAGCAGAACAGTCCGCAAGCGCATGGAAGTACCGTTGTAGCCTTCATCCGGAAGTATTCAGGGTATAGTAATTCCACAGGGAACGAAGGCGTAAGAAGTCTCTAAAATAGTTTAGCATGGGTAGAGAGGTTCGTCTAAGGCAAGAAACCCTAAGAAATCATAACCTTCCCACTACTTACTTGCTTCAGGCACTGGTGCACTTGGTCTGCCAAGTGATACTAGGATCTAGCTCTACTCCACACCCGAACATGGGGGAATGCAGGTACGAGTGGACATGGCTCTCACCACCTGCCACCTACCCCTCTACCCGTGGGCGCGCGCAGCATACGAAGGTAGACCCCAACCTAGACACCACGTCTATGAAGGCAACTACTACTCTAGCATTGTACAAGAACATCCGTCCCTATCAGGAGTCCTCTACTAGAGCACTCGTCCAAAGGACGAGCGACGATCCCACAAACAAGTAGCTTTATGAAAGAGACATGGTTAATAAATCAAACCAAAGTGGAACACGAACTTCTTACTTCAAGTAGTAAGACGATCATAGAGGTACAAGTTGGAGTGAGAGCCGACAAGCCTGGCACTTCGTCCACCCAGAGGTAGAATTGCTTCGACTCCGCGCTTTCTCCAGCTCTTTCCCTCTGTCACTCCCTATACTAAAATAGCTAGAAGCTAATGAAATGGAGCTTGCTCTTCCTCTCTACATTGTGACCTCTTTGTGTTGATGAATGAATCATGTGTGAATAGAGGAGGCCTCCTTTTATAGCTTGAGAGGAGGGGCTCTATGCAAAGGGGCCATCCCCACATGGAAGGACCTAAACCGACCACCAAAGGGAGGTTTCCACCTTCCATCTGCACCGATCGTAGGTGGGACCGTTGTTGCAAAACCTCCTACGAACTGCCAGAGAAAGCTAGGCCCGAGAGGCCCCACTTGGGGGCGGTTGACCTCGGGGGCGGCCGGTCCCATGGTGGGCCTGTCTCGCTGTAGGGTTATGAGGCTGCTACGCTAGCTAGAAAACAAAAATTTTCAACCTCATAAACTAGGATCTACTGCTAGTTACAGGTTACGAGATTACCACTAGACGCGCAGGTGCAGCGGAAGATGACTCGATGTAGTCATACGCATTGCAGCAGGCAGTACAGTTGCATGGTCATCCATCACCTCAGTCCCCTCGAGCGGTTTGTCCCAGTGCTCCAAATGCAGCACCTCTGAGGAATCCCATACGTGCAGGGAAGAAGTGATGAGCCTCCGGACTATTAGGTCCATGAGGAGCAGAAGGCGCGAGCATGGGGAGGGCGACAGCGGCTGCCAAAGGCGTGTGTGTAACCCTGACCGTGCCCCTACCCCTTGCTTATATAGGCGTCCCCAATGAGCTCATGAGTTGGAGGCCCATTATTAACCCTAAGCCTTGTCTAATTCGGGTCCAACCCGAATTAGGCTTCCAGCCCCTTAAGCGTGCGACCCTATGGGTTCACGCACACATTGACATGGGCCGAGTACTCCTGCTTGCCCAATAGTTGACAGCGGCCTCTAGCAAGGTGTGACAACTCATATGTGCACGCAAAGATCATATCAGACGAACCACTACGACCACATACAAGTTATTCCCTTTGCCACTCGATATATGGTTCAACTCGTGGGTTAACACTTAACCCAAGCACGGCCATGCATTTGTTGATCCAATCACTTGAGTGATCTAGTGATATCTCTCGTAGAGAGGGGCAAATTTCATCTTGATTGTCTATGTCTCATAGCATGCTTCCCGACCACCCAAAGACCACCTTTATAACTACCCAGTTACGGAGCAGCGTTTGATAGTCCCTAAGTAGGCCGTTTCACATCTTGAGTACATACCACAATCTTAGGTCTAAGGACATAATGTACATGACATGAATAGAGACTTTCTCATGTTGGGTCAGTCCAGCCTACATGTCTCACATGTGCCCACATTATTAGTTTGTCATCTCCATGTCCATAACTTGTGAAACATAGCCATCAACTAATACATGTGCGGGTCTAATATTCAAGTGTGTTCTCACAAGAACGCCAACCAGGGACAACTTTAGAATAACCATTCAAGTAATTGAGTTCTACAAACAATTCACATAATCACCAATCAATACAAGTTCTCTATAATGGATATTCGATGAACACCTTATTAATCATGGATACAATCGGAATATCATCATCTACATGATTAGCTCTAGGGCATATTCCCAACACTCGCCACTGCCTTCGCGTGGTCGATTCACCTCTGGGCCTGGACATCCCCTGTAGTTACAATCAGGCCCAGGTATGCACCGAAGATGGGCTCCTTTGTCAATCTTGGTTGCACATTTTCTGAATTCGTCTTTTGCTCTTGTGCTTTCCAATTGGTGTTGTGCACTTCCACTTGTTTCACCATAAAACCTGCAAAATCGTGAACACTAGGGGTACAAGTGGAATTACATTAATCGCATATGTCTATGTGTTAAAGCATGATTGTTTCTCTCCTTCTAGGCATAAGTTGGCGGTTAAAGATGATCCATAAGGACCGCCAACAAGACCCCCAAGCTTAACCTTTTCTCGTCCCGAGCAAATAGCTAAGTATGGTTGTTGATTAGGAGTTGCTACAATGCCGATCATATTTCAAATGTACCAAGTTTAAAGTTTGCTACTGTAGTTTAAATAAATCAGCCTGTTATCCACCCTGTTATTCATGTTTTTACCCCTAGCATTCATGTTTTTACAAGGTTTATGGAAAACAAGTGGAAGTGCACAATACCAATTGGAAAGCGCAAAAGCAAAAGATGAACTTAGAAAATGCACAACCAAGATTTAAGGATCCCACCTTTGGTGCATACCTAGGCCTGATCGTAACCGCAGGAGAGGTCTAGGCCCAGGAAGGAACTGACGTCACGAAGGCGGTGGCTAGCCGGCCCCACCAGGGGACCGACCACCCCTGGGGTCGACCACCCCCTGGTGGTCCCTACAGGGCCTAGCCTTCTCAGGCAGTTCGTAGGATGGTTTCCCCAAGGCAGTTGTACCTCCTTCCATATGTGTAGACGCCTGAACCGTCCTACTTGAGCTATAAATGGAGGGAGCTCCTTCATTCACATACACACCAACATTTGGAGCAATACACCTCACATTTCCTACTTGTATTCTTTAGCATAGTATTAGTATTTGAGCAAGGCAAAGATATCAAGGAGAGCTTGTCTCCTTGGAGGAAGAAAGAACATCTTGGTATGAATACAATTGAGTTCTCCTCTATGAGCAAGTTCTTATCTTATATATATAGCAATGCATATGAATTAGAGTATAGTCTTATTCATATTATGAACATGACATATGAACTAGCATATAGTCTATGTGTTATATTCTTGATATGTTCATCAATGTTCTTCATCGTTCATCAAATTAATATGAATAGAGGAAGAACTAAGGATGGGATAATGGTTCATTGTGCCTTCATGGTTGCTCTTAACCTAGCCTGTCAATCCGAAGGGTTGGGGTCCTGGGAGGTTAGGAGTTGCTTCCAATTACACAAGCATGGTGCTCGGGTATGCGGAGATCAATGGATATGTCATTACCCCACGGGTAGAAGGGTAGGTGGGCAGGTGGTGACAGCCCTGTCCATCCCAAGCACTCCCCTACGGTCGGGTATTGAGTAGGAGTTTGTAAAGTCTCTATCGGCTGGTAGACCAGCTACGAGGATCTTTCTATCATCCTAAACTTAGTCCTAGTGCTAGTCATGTTAGTTAGATGTTATTTGCTATTCTGTGCATAGCTATATAAGATCAATGCCTGCTCACGTAGTTTATTCTTTTATTCTTTATTTACCATTTATCCTTGAGGTTAGCTCCGATGTGTGTGTCCACTATCCTATGAACCTAATTTACCCCTGTTTATGCTATGTCTACCTTTGCACTCAATAAGTGATCATGTTTATACCAAAGCTAGATGCATTCATCCTACCTCCTACGGGAAATTATAAATACGACACCCCTCAATACTCATGGGTTGAAATGCTATAATGATAGTTCTGTGCGCTTGCAGATTTAATCTTATTTCTTACTGAGCTATCATGATTGGCTTGCCTAAGTACCATTACTTAAGAAATGTAATTCTTGTGCACCCCATGGCGCCATGCTACAGGAATGTATCCTCATAAGTAATGATGGTTAGAAAGGCCAATCCAGCACTTCTAACTATTATTACCAGGATTGCAATACCTTGGACGGTGCCTTTAAGGGCTGAGAGTTACTCTTCTAACGTAATGGTGGTTAGGGATGCCAACATACATTTCTAGTGTTGTTACTAGGGATGGGAATTTAATCTATCTTTAGTCGTGACGCTAAGAAACGCCAACAGCACAGCGAGCTCTTGGTGGCTTGGTTGGTCGGCGCGCGTCACGGCAGCGCATGGCAGCAAGGCCCCAGTAGCGGGGCACTGCGGAGCATCGGGGAAGTCCTAGGCATGCGCGTGGGCTTTGCATGTGTCTAAGACAGTCAAGCCAAGGGAGCTTAGGTGACCAGTGGGGCTACGGTTAGGTCCAACGGCGGCGGTGGCACGGTAGCACGGATGTCGACGGTGGCAGTGAACTCTGGTAAAACCTCCAAATTGGGCACCATCTTCTCCTCCTTGATTCGAATGGGGGTGAGGCGGATCTACTGGTGAGGTAAGAGGAGGCATGGCGAGGCGCATGTGGTTGCAGAGCCACGGCGGTGCTCCAGCGGCCGGAGTCCGGGGAGACCGAGGTTGTCAAAGGTGCCAGGCCTCATTGGAGTCTATGCCGCTCCAAAGGTGCCAACAAGGCATTCTATGCTACTGCAAACATAGCTATGGAGTTAATGAAGCCGTTGGCGAACCGGGACAGTGGGAACTCAGCGGTGCTCTAGAGGGTGGCCATGGCAGAGGCATGGGCGAGCTCACCTCGGTGGTGCAACGGTGACGATGTGGCTACTTTGTGGTGTCACGGAGAGCTTGGCGAGGCCGAGCTGGCCTACATACGTGTGTGCAGCATGTGTGTGCGCCCTTCCCGTAGTGGCGAAGGTGGAGCCTCGTGCTTCCAGCAGGAAAGTTCACGGTGGCGGCCATAGCAGTACTGAACTGAGCAGGGGAAGGCAGCTCATCGTGGGCTTAGAGAGGCAGGCTGCTGGTGCAATGGAGGGTTGAGGCTATGCCATGAGTTTGTTGTGCCGTGCCGAGCTCGCAACAAGGAAGAAGACAACAGCATGGTGCGTTCTCCTCCGGCGGCTTGGCACCGGTGGTTGGGGAGACCAAGTTGGCGAGGCTGGGGTCGTGGCGGAGCTCACGATGCGAGCTCAAGGCAGAGGGCGAGGCCACGAGCTGGCGCGTTGGTGTAGGGCTCACAGGGCCGTGCAGTGCCGCGGCACAGCAGCGTGGAAAGTGGACACGGCGTCACTTGCCTTCGATGGCCGTGAACCGGCTCCCACGGCGTGGAACTCCTCTCCTTCCTTTATTTCTGGCAATGAGTGGGCAGGCAAGCGAGCAGCGAGCATGGGTGTTATTGCACCACAGCGTGGTGGCGTGAATGGGTGGAAAGCAAGGGCACCGGAGGGCGCCCTTTTATAGCGTGGCTCGACCACGGCGAGGTCGGGCTGGTCTGTGGATGGCGAATGAAGGCTTAGGGAAATTGGGCGATCAGGGACAGCTTGGGCTAGGGTTCCTAAGGAATCACAGGTGCTTACAGCGACAGCAACTCCACCTCATGATTCCCTAGCCATGGCATCATGGCCGGTCCACCGGCTTGCGTTGGCAGTGGGGTAGGGGCGACCAAGGGAGCCACTAAGGTTTCAGGCGACGGAACAGTGGTGTGGTGCATATACGCGTGTCCCTATGGTTCATGGGTGATGGCGGATGGCGTGGAGCGGCATTGCTTTTTTTGGTGCGGTGGAAAGCAGGGAAGGGATGCCAGAAATGGATGGAGGAAGGTGTTGATAGGCGGGACCCGTGTGTCAGCGAGTGGGAGGAGGGAAAGGCACGGGCGGCCTGGTAGTGTTGTGGCTTGTTGGGCCGTTCCTACCGGTTGGGCCGGCAGGCCAAGGTGGGTGGCCGGTGTGCGATTACGAGCTTCATGGGCTGGCTTGGTGGTGGCTTACGCAGGCTGGGCCGCAGCGCGGGATGGGCTGCCGCTGCTGCTGTGCGGGCCGATGCAAGGGAGGCCTTGTTGGGCTAGGTGGCTTACTATGGGCCGCTCGGGCTGCTTTGCCTTTCCTTTTCTTCTCCACTTCTTAAACCTTTTCCCATTTCCTTTCTAAGCCACTAATCCAACCATGCCATGATTCCATTGTCAAAGGTGTTAGTGACCATGGCATAAACACTATGCTAGGTCCTCTAGGGTCTCATGGGGATGTTGGAAGCCATGTCCATGGTTAGTCACACATGTTAATATACATATTAAAAAATGTTATTGATTTTATTAGCAATACATAAAATCAATAAGAAGCAAATCAAACTCTATATTGAATGCAAATGCTCAATCAATCTACTAGGGTTTACTAGTGCAACTATGTGGGCTTCCTAGCATGTCATACATCAAACATGGGTTTGTTTTATAAAAATTTTTGATAGTTGGGATTTTTGGTGTTTGTAATTTTTAGGAATGTTACAACGTGCCCGAGTTTAACTGCATTCTCACTCGCAGTAAAAAAGAATTTTCTAATCGTGAATAGGCATGAGAGCTCTGAATCACCCAAGAAAGGCCTGAGCGGACAAACACGGTGTTCCCTGATCCAAGTCGGTGCTCTGCACATAGGGCATGCAAAGTGGGGATGCCAAAATCCTAGACTGACACGGTGTGCCCTGATCCCACTGTTGCAAATAGGATTTGACTCCCGAACTAGCATGATGTTCCTGGGTTCAAACTGCATTCTCACTCATAGTACTCTCTGATTGTGAACCGACATGAGTGCCCTGATTCACCCCAGAGAGGCCCAGCCCTGGACTGACACGGTGTGCCCTGATCCAGCCCGGAGCCGCACGCCGGGCGGCTAGCCTGTCCATGGAGCAGTACGATGTACTGTAGTCCATCCAGGCATGCTATGAGATCACCCCATAGCGTGATATCTTGAGGAGGCATTGTGTTCCTATTGTTCTTGGAGAGAGCGTGTTGCTCAAAGTATTTCTATTGCATCATCATGGGTTCTTTTACAGGACTTTTTGCTAGTTGTAGAATCTCCAGAGTTGGCTGATGTGTAAGGTGTTCTTCAATGGGATTTCTTCATCTGTCATTAGCTCATACGTGCCTGGTCCAGTTGCTCTTCTTACTTTGAAAGGTCCCTCCCATGGACTGAGTAGTTTGTGTCTTCCGTCTTTCTTTTGGATGAGTCACAAAACTGAATCTTTGGGTTTGAGGGTCTGGGGTTGTGTGTTCTTGTCATAGTGTCTTCTTAGGACTTGTTGGTATCTTGTGTTTTGTAGAATTGCGCACTCTCTGACTTCTTCTAGTGAATCAAGTTCTAGGCGTTTGTTTCTTTGACTTCTCCTTCTTCATATTGCTATATCTTTGGTGATGACCAAATTAAGTCAGTTAGGAGTATTGCTTCTGATTCATAAATGAGGAAGAATTGTGAGTATCTAGTTGATCTGCTGATTTGGGTTCTAAGGCCCCAAACCACTTTTGGTATTTTGTTAATTCATTTTGCTCCATAGTCTACTAGCTCTTCATATAGTCTTGGCTTTAGTCCTTGTAAAATTAACCCGTTTGCTCTTTCAACTTGTCTATTTTCTTGAGGATGGGCAACTGATGTGAAATCCATGTCGATTCCAAAATCTATTGCCCATGATGTAAACTCCTTTAGGTTCTTTCAAGGTTGTATCTATCCACTTAGCGAGGAAGTCGCTAAGTGCTTGGGACTTGATAGCTTTCTTGGATTGGAACTCTAGATTTAGTGCTCTGAGCTCTACTGCCCATTTGGATATTCTCCCTATTGCATCTTGATTTCTCAAGATATCTGACAATAGGAATTCTATGATTACCGTAATCTTGTGTTCTTGAAAGTAGTGTCTTAGCTTCCTTGATAATATAAGGATTGCATAGAGTAGCTTCTGTATGTGAGGGTATCTGACTTTTGACTCCGTTAATACTTCACTGATGTAGTAGACTGGTCTTTGCACTTTGTAGACGTGATCGGGTTCTTCTCTTTCAACCACAACTGTTGTGCTTACGATGTTCTTTGTGGCTAAAATGTATAAAAGCATGTCTTCCTTCTTGTTTGCTGGCATAAATATGGGTGATGATGGGAGATAATGTTTGAGTTTTTGAAAAGCTTTATTTGCTTCTTCTGTCCACTCGAACTTGCTTGTTTTCTTCAACAATTTGAAAAATGGAATGCCTTTCTCCCCTAGGCATGATATGAATTTGTTAAGAGCTGCCATACAACCTGTCAGCTTCTGGACGTCCTATACCTTCCTTGGTGGCTCCATATCAAGGATTGCCATAATTTGTTTCGTTCCTGCTTTGATTCCTCTGTTGGTGACTAGAAAACCGAGTAGTTGCCCTGCTGGGACCCTGAAAACACACTTGTTTGGGATGAGCTTCCATCTCCACTTTTTGAGGTTTGTAAAAGTTTCTTGTAGATCTTCTATCAATGTGTCAGGTTCATTTGTTTTGACCACAACATCATCCACATAAGCTTCAGCATTTCTTCCTATTTGATCTCCCAAGGTTGTTTGAATTGCCTATTGGTAGGTTGCACCTGCGTTCTTCAGGCCAAAAGGCATTGATATATAGCAATACGCTTCAAACGGTGTTATGAAGGATGTCTTGCTCTGGTCTTCTTCTCTTAGAGATATTTGATGATATCCGGAGTAGCAATCTAAAAACAAGAGTAGAGATGCCCCTGCTATTGAGTCTATCACTTGGTCGATTCTTGGGGGACCGTATGGATCCTTGGTGAAGTGTCTATTGAGGTCGGTGTAGTAGATGCACATACGCCAGTCTGGCAAGTTCTTTTTCTCCATGAGCACTGGGTTTGCCAACCAGTCTGGGTTAATTATTTCTCTGATGAACCCTGCCGCCATCAGTTTTGTAAGTTCCTTCTTGATTGCTACTTTTCTATCCAGTGCGAATCTTCGTAGCTTCTGCTTGATGGGTTTTGAACCCTTTTTCACATCAATGATATGCTCAATCAAGTCTCTCAAGACCTCTGGCATGTCAGCTGGCTTTCGAGCAAAGATATCTTTGTTGTCCCTAAGAAACTTGGTGAGCACGAGTTCCTATTTAGGATTGAGTTCTGCACTGATGGTCGTCGTCTTCTTGGGATCACCAGTTTTCAGGTCCATCTTGTTTGTCTTCACTTCGGTTGGAGTAGTGAAACTTTTGCTTGCCTTCTTTATAGGTATTTTTGAACCTTGTGGGTTCATTGTTGCAGCTATCATGGCAATCTCCCCTCTTCCTTGTTCAAATCCCTTTGGTTGTTGGCATCTTGAGTAGTAAGTATGGATAGTGAGGTATAGCCATGTACTTGGTTAATGCTGGTCGCCCCACGATAGCATGGTAGCAAGACTCAAAATTTGCTACTTCAAACTTGATGAACTTTGTTCTGTATTTGTCTTTGGTGCCAAACATGACCGGCAACGTGATCTGCCCCAAAGGTACTATTGTTGTTCTAGGTACTATGCCATAGAATGGTGTACTCGTTGGTGTAATCATCCCTTCGTAGTCAATGCTCATTTTCTTCAATGTTGCAGTGAATATGATGTCCAGGCCGGCTCCACCATCGATTAGCACTTTAGGAACTATAATTCCTGTAATTGTTGGAGCTACCACTAGTGGATAACAACCTGCATTGGATGTGCTTGTCCATTGATCCTCTCTTGTGAAGTTGATGGGGTATTCTGACCAATTTAGATATCTTGGAACAGCGGGTTCTGCTGCCATGATGCCTCTGTGCGCCAGCTTCTGTTGTTGTTTATTTCTTGCACCTGGTACTCCAGAGAATATCATGTATAACTACTTTTGGGGTTCCTAGAAATCTCCCTCGAGCTTCTTTTCTTCCTTCTTTGGTTCTTGTTCCCTTCTTTCTTGGTTGTTATTGTACCTCCCACCTTTTCTGTACTGGCTGTTGAAATTGTGGCAATCTTCAAGCTTATGTCCCGATCTTGGATGCATGGGGCAATTCATTTCTTTGAAGTTTGCTAATTTTCTTTCCTTTATTCTAACCCTTTCTTGAGGTGTTAGGTTCTGGTAAGTGTTGGTTCTTTTGTTAGCTACTGCCACCGTGTTGTCTTGCCTTGGCCTCTTGTCGCTGTTCTTGTTGTCAAACCTTCCTCTTCTCTCGTTGTTGTCTCTGTTGCTGGGGAACTTTTGATTTGTCTTTTCTTCAAAGGATATAAGCTTTTCAACAGCTCATTTGAATTCTTCATTTGTTTTTGGGTCTTCGCTGTTGAATTTCTTGAACTGCCATCTCACAACAATTTCGTTGCTGAATATGTCGATGACTTCTCTATCTGTGATTTCATGTACTTGTGCTCTTGCTTCGCCAAATCTTCTATAGTATTCCCTAAGTGATTCTCCTGGCTTCTATGTGATTCCTTGTAATTCTGCTGTTGTCATTGGGTGGATGATAATTCCTACAAAGTGGCTGCAAAACTGTCTTTGCAAGTCACTCCAATATCTGATGGACCCTGTGGGTAGTTTGTCAAACCATTGCATCGGCATTGCTTCCAGTGCAATTGGAAAAAATAGAGCTTTGAGGTCTTCGTCTCCTCTAGCCAACTCGATGGATTGTGAATAAACTCTGAGCCATTTCTTTGGCTCTTCTTTTCCGTTGTATTTTGAGTGATTTGATGGCTTGAACTTGTGGTGTAGCTTCATATCTTATAGTCTTTTAGCAAAAATATGGAAACCTATTGTAGTTTTCCTTTTTACTGTAATCTGGTGATGGTGATCTTCTACGTTCTCTATAGCGTGACCTACATTCTGATTCTCCGCACCCTTCTTCTCTGTTTATCATTCTGCTATGTTCTGGCCTTTTTTGTGGTGGGTACGGGTGGGTTCTTTTAGATCTTTGAGGTGTATGTGGTCCTGAGTACTGGTGATTGGCCGCCTTTCCTTTCACGTTTCTACTCTCTTCCGCTCCTATTCTGGTGAAGATTGATCTCCAGGGTTGCCCGCCTCGTTAATCAACAACAGCAAGTTGTTTGTTCTGCTGAGCTTCATTAGGCACCTTTTCAGGTTTTGAGTCTTTTTCGAGTGGCTTCTTTCTCTTTTTGTGCGTTCTTTAGAGATTCGAGTTGTTTGGCTACTTCGCCGATCTTCTCCTGTTCTTCGAGCTCAGTTGCTTGCTTTTCTGCTTTCAGCTTGTTGTACGCCATGCAATCTTGCATGTACTTGGTCCGTGCTTATTTCTTTCATTTTGCCTTGTTTCTTCTGCTAACTCGGTGACGATTCCTAGCCAGCCTTGATTGTTTGCGATCTTTGCTTTCATCTTCTTCGGTTCTTTCATCTTTAGATATATTGTCTTCTGATTCATCTGACGAGTGTACTTCTGGTATATTTGGTGATGCGGGAAGTTCAACTACGTTGGCCATGTAGACGGTTCTTCTTCTTAACCTCCTTAGAATTTTCACAGGTTCTTCTTCTTCTAAGTCAATAGCGTCAAAAGACAAACTAGCGAGTTCTTTTCCTTCCTGAAAGGGTAGTTCTTGAAAGCAATGATCGAGTTGTACCCTATCAGTAGAGAAAGAACCTGGCCAGTGTGTTGTGTAATCTCCCTTGGTAATGGTTGTAAACAGTTCTCCTAGCCTTCTGATTGGCTCAAAGTACTTCACAATTTGCCTTGCCTTTCCTCTCTGGTCTTGACAGTTGTGGACTAGAGTAATTGGCTCAGCAGATTGGTTCTTTCCTCTTCTTCCGTGGATTGGGCATTCATGGCCCAGTTTCATCAGATACTCTTGCATGATGGACGCCGAGTTGTGCAACCCGTACAAAAGCGAGTTGGGAATCTTGATGAACGTCTTCGAGTTGGAAACTGCTTTGGAGTTCTCCTCTGAATCGGTTTCATGGTTCTTCTCTTCCCGATCCCGAGTCGAATCCTTATTGGTGTAGAAAAAGGTCTTCAAGTTCTCTTCTGGGTCGGCTTCATATTCCTCCACTACCCGATCCCAGGTCAAATCCTTGAAGGTGTTGGAGTTGAAATGGTCTTCAAATTCTTCTCCGTGTCAGCTTCATAGTCTTCTTCTTCCCGACTCGGATCCGAAGTCGAAAGTGCTGCTAGCATCTCGGTGAGACGAAATGCCTCCATGGCATTGATCTTGATGTCGTCGAGCTCTGATTGCTTGGCTAGATAGCTTTGGAGCTTGCCTTCACCGTTAGCTTCGTAGATCCAAGAAATGAAAACAAAGGTTGTTCCCATCGAGAAACTCATCTTGAAGGTGAGGTCCGTCGAACTCTCGGTGTACAATCCGCCAAAAGCCCCTACCTGGCATGCCAGCTTTCGATGTTTTATCACTGATAGCCCACCATCGGGGTACCCGGGAGGGTGTTTTTGTTTGGAGGAGCTTGGTAAACTGTAGAACTCGGCGGTTGCGGCAACAAACTTGACGAGATAAACGATTTTATACTAGTTCGGGCCCTCGACTTGCGTCGAGTAAAAACCTTTACGTCTAATTGGCGTGAACCTATTGTGTTGTATTGATGAGTATGAGGGATTGTGCTACGCTGTATACTTTGCGTTGTTTACAAGGGTACCCGCAGCAGCCTTATATGGGGCGAGGCTGGCTACAGGTTCTATGATTCCTAGTCGGATTCTAGGAATGAGTTCTAAACTACTAGGAATGAGTTCTAAACTAAGTATTTTGTCCTCTTTCAATCCGTCTAAGATATGGTAATCCTCACGTCATGTTACTCTGTGTTGTACAAGAATCAGGCGGCGGGTTCTTCGATCCTCCGTCCTTATTCCTTCTTCTTGGGGAACCTCCGGTGTCCCCCATCGACAGCCACATAAAAATAACTTTAAATTGTGGACCATTCTGAAGTTGCAAAGAAGTAGAAGCCCTGAATTTTCAACAAAAAATTACTTATAGAAGCATAAGTTACCAGATGAACAAAACTATAGAAGAGCTAAGATTTATGAGATATTTCATTATGATGAAAAATTTACTCTGATGAATAATCTTTCTATGAAGAAGAGCTCTAAGATTTCTGATCGATAGTATGGTTCACAAATGTCTTAATTTTTATGATCCCACATTTTTCATAGTACCATCACGCTTTTCCCTGTGTTAATCAAAATTGAAACAGATCAAACCACACATAACTAAAAGGATTATGGCTAAAGTTTGTAGCATATGTAATTAATTAGACCAGACTCGATAACTTGCCAATAGCAGTACAAGGCTAATAGCACTACCGACTTGAAAACATAATGGAAACACATAGAGGAGGTACTAACCTGATCATCATTGTGCAACATCACCTCGTCCTCTCTGCCAGCACATCTGGTGTCATCGTGGCGCCGGCACATCCAGTCCTGCACCAAGGCGGCGACAGCCTAGGACAATGGTGTGGCCATCGAGGAGGTTGTGGTGGTGTTTTCGGCGGCACGATCGGACAGACGCGGCGATAACACATTCAACAGCGGCAAGGCGCCCTCACGACCGGTGGCGTGGCGGGCCGGTGCGCTGTGGCCTCACGGGGAGGAGAAACTTGCAAGGCGAGGCGGCGGCGTGACGCGGCGCGGCGCAGCTGAGCGAGGCCGGGCGGGACGACACAGTTTGGGCGAGGCGGGGTGCTACGATGCGGGGATGGATAGTCGCATACTCGCATGCGCTGGTGCGGGGGAGAGATTATAGCACTAAATTTAGAGCACGGGGCATGATCGCGAGCTGTGGGAGGGTGCTTCCAAATTTAGAGCGTGTGATGGATCGCACGTTTCGGTGAAAGTGAGGAGAAAATTTTTACTGCACCAAACCGGTTTCTTACTTTTGTTCTTTTTATTTTGGGAGATAAGTTTCATTAATTGCCCCCTATGTAGCCCCACAAGAATTATCATGGTTGAGTCATAGTAGCCATTATGATATCAAGGCATATTGACATATTGGAAGGTGAGGGATTAGATGAAGAATAAATGAAATCACAATGAAAAATGCCACCATAATATTATTGAAAGTTGTGTGAAGATCTCAACAACACTGCAATAGGTAATAGAGGAGAGGATGGAGAGGGATGAAAGAAAGCTCCTTCCATTAGTCCTCGTTGGACCTCCTCACAAGGATGCCCTTGCAAGGGTAAAACTCCCTGCCAAGAAACTTTGTGGATAGTCCATTGGCCTTCCCCATGTGCAAGTAGGTCTTCCATGACCTCTCTCAAACCAGTCCAGTCGTCTTCACTATGGAGAGCTTTTGGTCAAAGCATCAAGGGCCTATTCTCCTTGTACATTGTCAATGACCACACCACATGTTCGGTTGGTGTGGTCTCTCAAGATTATAAGCTCCATGTGCACAAGCTTGTGCGCACATGCATCGATCGGAAAGAGGTATGCAAACCTCTTGCGGTGACACGTTTACCAGGCAAGGGATACATTACAATGGCTTTGAGAACACCATGCCCTCCATCGAGCCGCCTTTAATTTCATTCTTGTCGTGAGCACGTGATTGATTGTGGGAGAAGAGGTGGTGGGAGCTCTAACCAACGGGGAAGGTAAGGATGACTTCATGTGGAAATACTAGCCAATAGCATCGCCTCAAGGGGAAATGAATCAAGAAGGTGGTAACTCTATCAGTGGTATACAAAAGCGGGTGGTGGCTCTTGCATAATGAATGCAACGGATGGGGCATGACCTGTGGTACGTATGCAAGTGCATCCTTGCATAGCTTGATATTGGTAGATTCACCTATTAGCGAGATGCATGCTAGGTTCTTAATTTTGAGGGAAGTACAATAGTGCATGGTACTCCTTCCGTCCCAATATAGTGGACCTTTTAGAACAGGGGGGAGTACCAAGCCAATGACCAAATGACGTAGATGACGAACGAGATGAATGGCTTAATCTAAACAAGCCACCTACAAATGAACAAGATAGGAGTATCCATGATCCCTTGGAAGCGGTTGGTGCATGCAAAATAAAAAGACGTGATCCTTTACCTGCCCTCTTCTTCAATCTAGAGGTTAGTACGATGATTATTGTTCTTTTCTTTGTCTTATATGTCTCCTAAAATGAGTTTCTTGGATTCTGTTTTTTATTTCTCTATCTCCTAAACTGATTGTGTGAATGTAATTTTATTCCTTAATCCTATTGGATTTCAATCTGGTGTAGCCTAAGTTCATTTTGTGGCTTCAATAGAAGTGGACAAAAGTTTAATCTACCAAGAGTTGCATCTAACCTCAGTATATGTTTTGTTGCTTCTAAAAACACTAAATTGTATAACAAATGTTTTTTTTAGCATCTTGTCCAAAATAAACAGTGGACATGAAGTGCATTTCATAGGGGTTGATAACTCACAAGTGCAATTTACAGCTGCCCACCCATTTGATTGTAATGAACCACAAAAAAGAAGCCTACATGCTGGTGAATATTTCCATCAGTTCAAAGTCAATTACATACAAACATCAATTCTCTACAATTAAAGGGCTATCTTAGAAAGCTCGTTTCAGTAGCACAAATGAAGTGGTGTGTTTATGTTTGGCACCTGAAACTATTTTCTGCACCAGGTCATAATGCTGGTGACAATTTCAATGATCATGAACAACAAGGTCCATTTGAACTCGTTTAACTTTCGCAGAATAAGCGTACTTTCTCTCTCGAAACTTTTTTACTGTAGCAGGTCCGAATGTTGGGCATCTATTTGATCTGAGTACTTATCAACATTTGAAAGAGAACAAGGAAACTTCTTGACAGACGAGTATTTCCATTAGTACTAATAAAAATCTGCATAAAAAAGTGTCATGATCTATGTACTGACAATATATATACAAACATTACATTTTTTTTGACTGACATTATAAATTTTGGTACACACAATGACGACAGAGCTTCACAAGTTGAACAATATGCCATACAAGATCTCATAAATGACTTTAGTGAGGGAGCAGATGCCTTATCTGGCCTCTTTAACGATGCAGCGGTTTATAATGTTCGCCAATCATCCTCAACAGGGAAGTGAACAAGAAAACCAGAATGCCTCCGTCTCCAACCTCGAAGACACGCTTCGGGCTAACATCGTGGCCGCGCTTAAACGTTCCTACCAAAGTGACACACCGGGCTATCCGTAGATCCCAATGCCACAGAAGATCCTCATCGCTTACACTAGCATTGGCTAGTCTCCTGCCGCATCCGGCATCCCAAGATCGATCTGAACTCTGAACCCGCCCGACTTAGCTCGTGACCTCCGCCTCTCCGTCCGGCCGGCGGCGGGCGACCATGGCTCGTCCCCCACCTCAAACCCTACTTCTCCTCTTCCTCCTCCTCGCCTCGCTCGGCCCCGCGGTCACCGCGGCGGCGTTCTCGGGGCTCGACGCCTTCCTCGCGTCGGCAGCCGCGCGCGACCCGTCCGCTGGCAACGACACCTTCGCCGCCCTCCCGGCCGGCCTCCGGCGCGCGCTCTCCGCCCGGGCCTCCCTCCTCCCTTCCTTCCTTCTCAACCTCTCTGTCACCGTCCCCGTCCACGTCCGCCTCGCCGGCTCCTCCTTCCCGGCCTCCTCCGGACGGTCCCTCCCTTCCCTCGTCAACGCCGCCGTCTCCTCAGCTCACTTCCTCTCCAGCCGCCGCCCGCACCGTCTCGCGGTCTCCCACACCCTCCACCTTGACGTCACCGGCCCCGTCGCGGCGTCCAAGCTCGCCTCCAGCGCTGGCGCCGCCGTCCGCGCGCATCTCGACAAGTCGCCCGCGCCGTTCCAGAATAACGCGCTCTCCGGTGTTCCCTACTCGCTCGTCGACGATCTCGTCGCCGCGGACTACCGCGCGCTCGCCGGCTCCGGCCCCGCTGAGGCCATCTACATCTACTTGCTCGACCTTGGCAAGCAGCCGCGCCAGTACGCTTACACCGCGGCGGCTTCCGGCACTGACGCCAACTCGCCTGGGTTCTCCCGCTGCCTCGGCCCCGTCTGGGCTGGTAAGGATCGGTACATTTGGATCGACCTCGGTGCTGGTCCGGTGAACTACGGTCCGGCGCTCTCTGGCGAAGGCGTGCTCCCCCGTGGTGAGTTCCACCCCCTTGCCACCCTTCATGGCAGGCCCAAATCGGAGAAAGCTCTCCTCGCTGATCTTGCCTCGCTGGTTCTCAGTGCTTACAAGTCTTTGCTAGTGCCCTCGCTCAGAATTCCAGTGCATTATGAGAACTCGTTGCTTATTCGGTTCATTCACATCCATGGGGACCGGAAGGAAGCAGATGGGCTTGATTTTCGTGTGATTGAACAGTCAATTCGTGATGGAGATCTACCTTATCGTGGGCAGAGCTTGAAGTTTGATATGCATACGGTCAGGTACTCTGAATGCCCAATTTGCTCATTTGCAATTGCCCGGTCGACAAACTCGTTTACAACGAGGTACCTGTTTGAGAACTACACATTGATAGTGGGTGAATACTTGGACTCCAAGCGGTTGAGGCAGGTGCTGTCAGACTCGGTGGATGAGATACATCGTCTGGCTGTGGTCCATGAAAATTATGAACATGACAAGGTGCTGCCGGTTTTTGTTTTTGATTTGGACTATGATAAACTTTTGCCACTGGATAGGTTCCACCAGGCAGTGGCATTTGGGGATATGGTGGTTGCTGTGAGGACGAGGAGCTCACAAACAGTAAGTGACTACACCTGTAATGGACGGCATGTGCTTACAATGACTAGAAATCTTGAGCGCCCAATCATTGGGTCAGTTCTGCAGAGCATGTGGGGGGTTTCACCCACGCATCTGTCATGGAGCCCTGAGCATAGTGCCACGGTTGTTGATTACACTTGGAGCACTGGACATACACCATTTGGTCCTTTTTCAGAGACCAAATCACTGTCTTTTGTGCAGAAAGATGCAGCCCGTAGGAATCTTCTTCTCACAACCCTGAACTACACAATCACCAGCACAATAGATGTTTTGGAGTCGATGACAGCACATGGTGGGGAGAAAATACTTCTTAGAAAGAAAAGGCATGTTAAATTCAATCAGAGGTGGAATCTTCTCACGTATAAACTGGAGAAGGTGGTCTCAGCCATGTCACGCTTGGACTATGACAAAGCAATGTACTTTTTGAGGTCTTCAGACCATGATCTGTATGAAGTTCACTCATTGGTGTATCAGGCAACACTGGAGCTGGAGGCTTCACTCGTTTGCTTCAAAGATCCACCATTCCCATGGGTCTCTGTTTCCATTTCTGGAATGTTTGTTTTTGGTTTCTTGTATGTGTACGCCAAAAGAGACAGGTTGTTTAGGAGCAAAAGGAAACAGTTTTGAGTTTGGGCAGCATTTTAGTTCGTGGATGCTGTCTGAATGTTTGAGCCTGGTCATACCATAGTTAGACAGCACTAAGGATGTTGCAACCCTGCATATTACATGGATCTGTAAGTGTAAATGGGCTGCATCTTCTTTCAACCAGATGAATTTACATGTATGAGATACACTGAATTCTTTTGAAGGAAGTAATACTTCCACTTGTCTTGTAAGTTCCATGCGCTTGGATTTATCGTTGAGACATACTGTTGGCCTAGATATTTTAGAGTTTATTTTGTACTGTGGGTTGTCCTATTTCCTTCGCATTCTCTTAATGGATAAGCTTGCAGATGTTGTGCTCATGTCTGGTTTCGAAATGCCAATTAAAAGTACTGTACTAATGTTAGATGCTATAGAATGTCTTCTAAGGTCCTTTTGTCATTCTTTGTCATTAAAATATTTCAAATGACAGACTGATTTGCTAATCATATACTGTTTAACTTTTAAAGTACACAAGAGGATTATATCTAAGAAAAATGTTATAGCTAGCGCCTTCATAAGATTTGCGGTATGGAGGCAGTGAACCGAAGTGATTTTTCTAGATAAAAGCCTTCATATGATGTATGTACTCATGTACATGCATTTAATTTCAGTCCAGTTCTGTTTTACTTGTTTGCTAGCCCTCCACTCTGTTGCTACTGTATTGGCATATTAACCTCTGAGCTCAACCCATACACTAGAATATCTGCTGATCTGTTGTATATATGCATTAACTAGCATATAGCATGGTTTAGTATCATTTATTTTAATTTCATATACTCTTTGTGTTCCAAATTATAAGAAGTTTAGGCTTTTCTAGATGCATTGCTTTTACTGTGTATGTAGACAGATCATATATATAAATGTGTAGCAAAAGCTATGTATCAAGAAAAATCAAAACATCTTATAATTTGAAATGGTGGTAGTACTTGTCTATCAACATTGTAGGCTATTTATATATTGGTTCTGATAGAAATTGGAAAAGGGGAGTCTTGTAATACTGAAAAATACAGGTTCAAGGAAAAAGACACAGAACTTTACAAAACTGCACCATTTCACTTACTGGAGTCTAATAGTCTTAGTGTCTATGCATTTGAGATCTAAGGTTTAAAATGCTTGGAGTCAGTTTTAGAATAAAGGAAGATTGAAGCTTAACCTCCAGTGTCCAGTAGAAGTGACTGCGATGCTATAGCTAGCTGAGATCACTGTCACTCTAGAGGTTTCACGAACTAGCTTCCTTCCCTTTTGGAATACCTCAAGACTATATCTACCATTTTCCGGCTAGCAGCTTGAAATATTTTCACGTATTCCTTGTCCCTTAGTATATTTTGGGTTGTTCTTGTGGTGAAACCTTGTTGTTCTGTAGTATATTTTGCATTGTTTTAGTAATGAAAATATATTCTTCCATATGAAAATTTATCATTCCATGATATTATTTTTGATTGTTCTAGCTGTGAGAGCTTATTTTTAAGCAATATATTTTATTGTTCCAGTGGTGAGTTTTATTGTTCCATATATTTGATTGTCCCATGAAAAATTATTGTCTCGTAGTACATTTTGACTGCCCCAGTAGCCGAAGTTTTCGGTTCCCTAGTCTTATTGGAACAAATCCTCCAAGGGCAAAATCAGGTATTGTGCACCTGAATGCAAATTTTCGCCCAATCTGAATCAGATATCGGACACCCTAATTGTGCAATGCCGTTTGACCCATCAACTATTGTCCTTGTCTGATTTTTTTTATCCAATCTCATTACGTCTTGTTTACCGATCAACTATTGTCCTTTTCTTTTTTTTTCTCCAATTGCGAAACAGTCTGATTTTCCCCCTTTCGCAAAACCAGGTGTTGTACAACCGAAATTGTGCAACACCTCCCATCAAAAAAAAAAAGAAATTGTGCAACACTAGATTTTCCTCCAACAACAAAATCAGATACCGTACACCCTAATTTGTGCAATACTAGGCAGATCCCCCATTCTCGTTAGTTTTCTTGACGCACGGACGTGCCTATTGGCTAAGTATTTGCTAATACGTTGCTCTTGGCTTTTGTAGATCTGCCAGGTGAATGGAAGCCTGAGAATGACCCATTTCCACCACTCCCTGATCCAATACCTCGCTGGTAATAGTTGGAATTCAGTAGTTTCCATGCTGCCATGAAAAGAAAATCAGTTCAAATACATCGATTTTATAAGTTTAGTTTTAGAGCCCAATTTTCAATGGAGTTCTCAGTCATTAGTAAATAGTGCTGATATGTGAAGGGTGTATCGGTGTTAAACGACAATTGTTGTGGACGAAGGCAGTGGAGAAAGATCATTTGTACCTATCTTCATTGAGTACATTCAAAATTCCCTGGAATAGAAGAAGAAGCACAAAGTAGTATCTATTTTTTTAACAAAAAAATTGACTTTAGAGACCAAGATATGTTATCAATTAACAATAGATTGAGCAATAGGAAAATTTCCAAAAGCTTAATAAAACCTTTTAGAACATGGAAAAATATTGTTTCCTAGGTTGCATTACCATAACAAAGATGGATGCAAATGAAAGCTGGCAGTTGACCATTTGATGAGCCATTATCTGTTAGCTTCCATTGCCATTGTTACTCGTCTTACATGTTACTGAAACTATAAGGTTTCCTTTTCTACCATCAATTCAAACTTGCTATCCATTATGTACCATTTCCATTACACATGTGAGCAAGGATTGCCGTTGGAACCTTAATCTTTTCATAATCTATGCCCTCTATTAACTTGTTATAAGGGTCAGCACACAATCTGACCAACACCCAAACCCGAACTAATATAAACACCAAGTGAGAATCAATTCATGTTTGCACCAAAAGAAGAGCAAGCAATAGTGAGAGATAGTGGAGTGAAGTAATTGTAGGCAGTTCATTCAAAACTATCAAACTAGTGATTCAACCGGTTCCTAATAGTCAGACCAATGAACCAGCGAACCGATGTCCGGTCCAGTCATCATAACTATGGTTTTCAACTTTTGGGCCCAATTTTCCTTTAAGATTAGAGTTTTTTTTCCTTTCTTCAGATAAAACTATGACAAAACTCTTGGCAGCCATTTGGGAAAAAGATTGCAATATGCTTATTTAACTTGCTAAATAGTACATGCAAAGCCAGGGCTGATACTGGCTATATCCCAGGGCCGGAACTTTCGACGAACAATGTGGAAGTCTTTTGTTTTCCATACTACCTCATGGATCACGGAGTGGTACCCTAGGATCGTCAAGGGTTTTATGTTTCTCTGGGTTAACTGCGATGCCACAGAGCAACCAATTAGACGAACAGAACAATCAACAAAAGGGACTACGTTCACGGACTGGTGTCGGCCGACACCGACGGCTTGGGAAATAGCGATACTTAACAAAATTTCACCATTCAAGACCTCATTAAAAAAATTATAGCAGTCCAACATACGCAGCTCGGCCCATTATCTAGCATCTTGTACATTCAAGCTAATTAGCTAAAGCTTGCACGTTCACTCGTTCAGGCTAATAAAGTGAGAACTTTTTTTATTAATAAACGTATTTTTAAACAAAATTACAAAATTAGTCTCCGTTTTCAAAAATTTGCAGGAGTAGGCTACCAGTCGCCCGTTGGAAGGGCGAAGATGGGCCTTGTCGCCCGACTGGCGGGCTACCTGGGTCATGTCGCCCGACCAACAGGTGACGTGGAGCTCGTCGCCCGGCCGATGGGCGATGTGGAGCTCGTCGCCCTGCCGATGGGCGACGTGTCCCCCATGTGTCGCGGCGGGCCCATGTCGCCCGACCAGAGGACGACTTGGCCCTGCTCGCCCGCGAAATGGGCGACGTGGCCCCACGTCGCCCGACCAGGGGGCGACTTGGCTGCTTTATATAAGGCGCCTCGCGGCTGGCGCGGAGAAGGGGAGAAGAGAAGAGAAGGAGAGGGAAGGAGAAGAGAAGAGAAGGGGAGAAGAGAAGAGAAGGAGAGGGAAGGAGAAGAGAAGAGAAGAAGAAGAGAGGAAGAAGGAGAAAAGAGGAAGAGAAAAATTTTCGATAAGTAAAAAAATAATTTTATATATAATTATTTAATGTGTGTTATATTAATTGTTAGATAATGTAATGAGCAGTTGAGCGATTAATATTATATTTCGGTAGTATTACTTATATTCTTATTTTATATATATTGTTAAATTAAATAGTTATAGTTGAAATAATATTAGTAATATATTACTGAAAAGGTATTTTAGTTGAAATTTTTAGATTACACAGATGTCGGAGAAGTTAGGATTTCAAATTTATTATGGAGAAGGAGAAATTATTCAAGGTGTACATGGGGTTGATCTGTCAGGATTTGCCTCAGTAAGTAGATGGGTGTCTAGGGCAAATGAGAGAACAATTAGTGGTGTGCAGAATTGGTTGATGCGAATATTTGGGCTTGACAGCAACCAACATGACGTTAAGGTCATGGGTATCGTTAGTCATGCTCGGAAGGGCATTTTTTGGGAGTTAGTACCGCTTAATGCAACATCAACATGGAGAAAATACGTCAACAAAGCTATAGAACGTGGGTGGCCTCTAGTCCTTCTTGCTCAGGCATATACGAAGGAGGTTCATGAGGTACACGGTGTAGAAGAAGAAGGAGGTCCGAGCCATGACAATCACAATGATAATGAGGAAGATAATGAAGAGGGTGATCATCACCTGTCATCTATGGTACCGACGGGTGAAGCGGACGAAGGAGAGCGCATAGAGCATATAGTTCAAGAGATGGTGATGGAAGATATGGAGAATGAGAATATATCTGAAACTGACTCATCTGAAGATGAGAATGAAATTCCTATCCCACTGGAGTGGAAGAGTAACAGTTTCAAGAATTTGATGATCAACGAAGGAAATTCTGTGCCGTGGGAATATCATGAGAATGAACTAGTAGAGGGAGCTATGTACAAAGGCAAAGATGAAGTGATGAGTGCCGTGAAGTACTGGTCTCTGTCAATGAAGCAGTCTTTTGTAGTTGTTAAGTCCAACAAAAAAGTATATGATGTTAAATGTGTGTTTTCGGACTGTCCATTTAGGGTACATGCTTATGAGCAAAAATGGAGTACAATTTGGAAGTGCTCTATAGTAACAGAACATACATGTGAGTTACAAGAATTAGAGAAGTCCAATACTGCTCTTACATCAAGCTTCATTGCAGAGTACATGTATAATCAAATTGTTGATAATTTAAGGTATGAGCCGAAATCTATAGTGACTACTATAGAGGAAGATTTTAAATACAGCATCAGCTATTCGAAGGCGTGGCGAGCGAAACAGAAGGTCATTGAGAAGAGATTCGGTTCGTATGAAGCATCTTATGAGAACCTACCAAGATTGTTAGAAACCGTCAGACAAAGAAATATTGGTATATATTATGATATCATGGATGTGTCTGATCCAAAAGAGGCCGGAAAGTTAATACTTCGTCGAGCCTTTTTTGCACTAGGTCAATGTATAATGATATTTCGTCATTGTAGACCTATTTTATGCATAGATGGTACATTTCTAACAGGAAAGTATAAAGGTCAGATTCTAACTGCTATTGGTGTTGATGGGAATAATCAAGTACTACCAGTTGCTTTTGCTTTTGTGGAAAGTGAGAACACAGATAGTTGGTATTGGTTTCTGGAGCGTGTGAAGTTAGCAGTGGTGCAAGGACGACCTAATGTTTGTGTCATACATGACCGACATGCCGGTTTGTTGAAGGCGATAATGGATATACAATATGGTTTAGTGGAGCGTGATCTTCCTCCTCGATGGTCGGACATACAATCAAGATGGTGCATGAGGCACTTGGGTGCAAATTTTTTCCAGCCATTTCAAAAATAAACACCTTATGAATATGTTTAAGAGGTTGTGCAATCAGAACCAACAAAGAAAATTCAATGCAATGTGGACACGTCTTGATGAATTAACAACAAAGCAAACAGAAGAGTTAGCGACTCGTACGAATCAAGACCCGAATGATATGTCTGTTCCTCTTTTAGGCCTCCCAACGGATGCCTTGAGGAACGTGGTTCGGAGGTCGGGGTCATCAAT
>CM041644.1:28191218-28247704 GCA_023333625.1 Bothriochloa decipiens
TTGGACGCACAGTTGGACCAGCGCCACCGGTCCTACTTGAGTGCTGTGACAGCTGCTGAGCTACCTGTTCTATGGCCTAGGGTACCTCAGGAGTTGTGACGGCTGGACGAGCGATGGATACCGAGGTATGCACGATAACACATTCACTTATTTGTTTTACTCATACAGACGATTTGGTAATATATATTTATATATAAATGTTGTATATGCTACAGGCTACGAGCAGCTGGTCTACTGCCTCTGTGTAGGCTTGTACAGGCTAGTGCTGTTGAGGCCTCGGCCGATGCGGTGACACGGTTCAACTTTGACCGTTCCTTACTTGCGGTATTGGTGGACCGCTGGAGGCCTGAGACGCACACGTTCCACTTTCCTTGCGGGGAGATGACTCCCACACTCGAGGACGTCTCCTACTTACTTGGTGTCACCACTGCTGGGCAGGCCGTCAGCCGTCCAGACGTGGAGGCCACTTGGCGTGAGGACCTTCTAGTCCATTTCGAGGGTGTTGTGCGTCGACCAGACGCTCCAGAGTATCAAACTCTTGCTGAAAACCGGCATCACGGGCCTACGAAGACCTGGCTCTTGCAGTTCTAGGTAAATAGATAACACTGTGATATAGTTCGTTAACATTAAATATTCATGTGTATGTTAAATGAAATTTGAACTTCTGTGTTATAATTCAGGCTGAGTATATCCACCCTGCGGCGGATGAGGCCACTGTGTCGAGGCACTTGGAGGCCTATCTGTTGTGGTTGTTTGGTTGGATAATGTTCACATCATCGCATGGGAACTCTGTCGCGAAGCACTTGATTCACTTCGCGCGCGAAATAGCGGACGCACCGCTCGACGCCGTGCCGCAGTACAGTTGGGCGTCCGCTATCTTGGCAGCCACGTATCGAGGTCTTTGTGATGCGTGCACAAAGACCGACTCGTCAGCTATCCTCTCTGGTTGTCCACTATTACTTCAACACTGGTCGTACGAGCGGTTTAGTATTGGACGACCAGTCATGGATTTCTCGACTTATGGAGCAGGGTTGTACGGGGAGACGGAGGAGGACGGCCCTACGATGGGTTCGTTGTGGGTCCGGCGGCGGGTAAGTCTTCTATATCGCGGTTGAACCTGTTTCTATTTATTTTCGAATAAATTGCACCTTACTATTATTTTCTATACAGCCTACTTGGGCAAATATTCAGGTTCACAGAGCCTATCCTGAGTACATGGCGGCGTTCGACCGGATTAGGCCAGACGACGTCCGCTGGACACCTTACAGCATGGAGGAGATTGTCGTATGAGCGCCTAATGGGTTGTCGTCATTCTGCACGAGGGATCAGGAGTACTGGCTGACACGTAAGGCTGTCGTTTTTGACATCTTTGTCGAGGACTACGCTCCTCACAGAGTGATGCGACAGTTTGGTCATAACCAGACGTTCCCACTCCCGATTGCCCATATTGTTCCTCTTTCCGTGCATGGGTAAGTATAAGACAATTAATTCGTTCTGATTGAGTATTTAATATATATAGAAAGATAATTAATACGTTTTGAAATCCATAGTTACGTGCGAAGGGGTCTACCGGCAGGCGTTACTTGGTCCTCCCGTATACAGCCGTGGGTCGACGAGTGGGCCAACGCACTACATCATGTGACCTACGAGCCCAGACCATTTTCTTTGGAGGCTTACGAGGACTACTTACGTTGGTATATTCCTCGCACCAGGATCAGAGTCACGTATACACCAGCAGAGCCACGGACCCACGTCCCTAGGTTGACGGACACGTACCCTGTGCACAGAGATCAGGCGATGTCGTTGGCGGTACGATCTTTATGAACTTCAACCCACTTCGTTTAATATTTTTCTTATCGTAATTACTTCAATGTTCTCGTTTTGTTAATAGGCCGACATGGCTCACCGTATCACTGTGGATGATGGATCGCTCTTGCACCGGTTGAGGGAGGGCATTCAGATGACCAGCCACGAGCTTACCGCTGCGGTCTAGAGGATGTACGACTCTGCTGCAAACGTTGTCAAGTTGACGTCGTGCCGGCCCTGCGGGCGACAGCCGGATGTCGTCCCTCGACGTTCACACGTGACACACAGGCCTGACGGACCGACGGCGCCACTACCTCCGCGGCCTACGTACCAAACAGGTGAGTAACTTATATTTTCTTCGTATGTAGTAATGGTAACTTGTTCGTTACTTATAAGTTTCATTATTCAGGTCCACCTACGTACTCTGCCGGTTGACGTCCGGAGTTCGATATCATTGGATCATCTTCGCAGCCTGCTCACATGCCTACAGGTACGATATAGTTGTGAAATTTAATTATATTATCTAATACTGCTTTATTCGTAACATTACATTCACTCTGCATGGTCAGGTATGCACTTTGACGGTTCGCGGCATCAGTTCGATTTCGGAGGTTCCTCTTCACACGCTGTACCCATGGTTTCAGGTATGACCTACTTTTAAGAGTTTGACACGATATATATTAGTTTTACCATCAACGTTATCATAACGTTGGTCTTATATGTTTAGGGACGACCCGTTACGACTACGAGAGATCGGACATCTCTGAGCACGCTGACACTTTTCGTCAGCGATCCCCGTCACCCTTCGACCTTGACAGTTACCTGGAGCAGGAGCCGACAGACGTACTTGCGTCATCGCAGTTACGTGAAGCACCACCACAGACACAGCCCTCACAGGACGAGTACGCGACACCAGCTGCTGCTGGAGGCCGTCCTGCACGTGTTATAGTTCCTCCTTCGCCGCTTACTTACTCAGCCGGCCATGTGCGAGCGGGCCGCAAAGCACCAAAGCCTGGCACGATTAGGGGTGTTGCACCTAAGCGTGGACGATATTAGTTTTGTATGATTTGCCGCCGATGTTGTTTTCTATGATATTGTACTGATACTATTTTAGTTTTTAGAACTTAATTAATATTTCACTGTTGTATTTTTTTCATCTATTAAGCTTGGGCGAGCACACGACAACGGCGTTTTCGCACGCGGCATGACTGCGTATTATTTTTGCTATTTCTCCGACTTCGATATTTTTTCTGAAATTTCCGAATAAATAAATATTATTTTAAAAAAATCCGAAATTTTTTCTGAAACTTCCAAATAAATAAATATTATTTAAAAAAAATCCTAAAAACCAGGTCGCCCGTCGGCGGGGCGAACATCCGGTCGCCCTTTGGCTGGGCGACTAGCCTGGTCGCCCTTTGGCCGGACGACGTGGGCCTGGTCGCCCTTTCAACGGGCGACGTGAGCCTGGTCGTCCTTTGAACGGGCGATTCTCTCACGTCGCCCTTTCCACGGGCGACTAGTGGCCTATTCCTGCAATTTTTTGAAAACGGAGACTAATTTTATAATTTTTTTAAAAATAAGTTTATTAATAAAAAAATTCAATAAAGTGATATAAGCCCACCTAAAACTAGAAGGCCCATTTGTCCATGCCTATTGGAAATCTTGCGTGTCGACCAAGGTGGCACAGTGTGTCGACCACCCTGGCGGCACCACCTGATTTTTCATGCTCGTACGCGCAGCCTGATGGGCTGCCAACTGCTACGCATGTGGCCCAGTCGTGGGCTCGCGGCCCAGCGGACGATCCAGCCATGAGTTTTTTTTTCTATTTTCTTTTCCTTTTCTTCACCGTCTTATTTTTTTAATCTTTTACTTTAATTTTTTTCATTGTTACTTTTAGTATTTATTTTTATATCTTGTTTATATTTTTATTTACTTCTATTATATGTTATCATTTTCTTTTTTACCCTTTCATTCATTTATCGTTTTTTTCTCTTTTTATTTTTCATTCTCTTAAATTTGTTTATTATTTTCCTACTTTATGTTGCCCTGTTAATTTTTTTATTTGTTCCATTGCTTGGTTTCATTTAGTTCTATTATTTTCCATTATTCCTTGTTCTCTTGTCCTTCTTTTTTTGTTCTAGGAAGTATATACTGTTGTACACGGAACCGATGTTCGATGAAGTTTTAAATGTCGCTCACAAACTATATATATGCAATATTCCATAATATTTTTAGCTGTAATGCTTAGGATAGGATGTCCTACGCATAGGACAGCGCCATCGGCCCATTGGGCTGGCTAATCACCCACCGTGCGCCTCGGTCTATCTCTGCAGAACATCCGTTTACAAGTGACAGAACATCACTGGTAACATTATAGAACATCGAATGAGTGACCATTGTATTTGTCTTTTAATAGAAAAGAATTATCCATTATATTTATTTTTATCCATTGTATTTGTCACTATATTTGACCATCGTATTTGTCCTTGTCTATTGCTGTTCTAGCAGGACCCTATTTTTAGTGTTGTTCATGCACTATAATTAACTACTTCACTAATTTTATTTTTTATATTTTATCATATATGATGTTTTATGCTATATTTTTCAATGTTCATGTAATGTTGATTTGATGTTCTATGATGTATTTGTGATGTTCGGTTGTGTATCTTAATATTCTAGAATATTTTTTTATTTTTTTAGCATTTTTCTCTTTTTTATTTGACTATAAATAAGTAATTTAGTAATTTTATTTTTAATTTTTATATTTTATGATATATGTGATATATTTAACGAATATAATGTGAATTTCCCATTGTCTTTCCTTTTTCTCTGTTTTGTTTCCCATTACTCATCTTTTTTCAATGTTTCATGAAATTTCGTGGGTGTATTTAGGTATATAAAATATATTTTCCTTGTGATGGTGGCATACTTTTTAATAGAGTTTTAAAAGGTTGGATATAATTTAAGAAGAAACGTATTGCAATACTATCAGAAAAATCAGGAGTCCTTGTTTCGAATTCTGCGAGGGACTACGTTTTGCTTCTGTTATTTCACTTTTTATATATTTTTATTTATTACGTTCCATCGTCAGCTCGATCTGGGCTGGAAGCACGCGCGTGAGTGTGGGCGTGAGGCCGAGCTAGGTCGAAATCGCGCTACCTGGGGCGGAAGGCCGAGATGGGCCGGAATCACGTAGGGCAGAGAAATAATATGGGCCGAAAACACGCGAACACACGCACATGAAAGAAAATGATTAACCTGGTCGGAAGGCGGCTGGTTTCTGACCCGGTCGGCCAGTAGCACGACCCCTATTGTGAGTCTAAAGCTGCGAACCGGAACCAGAAGTCCAAACATTGTCTCCTCGACGTCTCCAAGTCGCCCTCCTATGTGTGCTGTATTGCAATCAATATCTATCTACTCTAGAGTTTAATTATGTGATCAATATGTAATTTGATAGTTAATCAAAGCAAAGTGAAACAATTTTTGAAAAGGAAATCACCTCTGCCCAATGATAATGAGAATAATGATGGAGATATTTTAATGACAAGAAGAGAAGACAGCACTGCATTAAATCCAAATCATGCTAGTCATCGCTCTTTGCGGATGTCACGGCAAGAAGTAAATTTTGATGAGCTTCCATTGATCCAGCAGATAGAAGGAGAATATTAGATTATATAGGTGATCAGCTACAAAATGATGTGAGGAGAAAGTATTTGAGAAGAGGTCCTTGTAAGCCACCACTTGGTTTTAAGTTTCCACAAACAATTATTGTTGGGTTTTAATACGAATGGTTCAATGTGTATGGTTGGCTAGAGTATAGTGAAAAGGTGGATAAGTGTCTTTGTTTATATTGATAAGTGTTTTTGTTTGTATTGTTACCTGTTCAGAGATTGTAATAAGGGTCAAGGTGGGAATGATGCATTTGTAATAGATGGTTGGGATGGGTGGAACAAATTTGATAGGCTTAGAGATCATAACACAGCTGCGTAAAAGATGTGACAATTTATTGAAGCCTGGCCAACAATTGGTGAAGCCATAAAGAAGCAGAGTAATATCACTAAAGAGAACTATTTGATTTGATTGAAGACAATCATTAAAGTTGTCTGATACTTGTTGCATCAAGGCAAAGCTTTTCATGGGCATGATGAAATAGATGAATCTACAAATAAGGGAAACTATCGAGAGTTAGTAGATCTTTTGGCCGAGGAAAATGGCAAAGTAAAGAAAGCATTTGCTAACGCTCCAAAAAGTAATAAGATGATTACTCCAGAAATTCAAAGGGACATTGCAAATTATTTTGCTGAGGTAAGAAAGAATATCATCATTTTTTTTCAAAATTACGTCCTCTCTCATTTATATAAAGAAATTAATGGTTAGCCATTTCTTTTGCAAATCATTGTGAAATTTATCGTTGAACAAATTGGTGGGGATGTGTTTTGCCTATTAATAGATGAGTCGGCTGATGTTTCTGGAAAGGAACAAATGGCTGTTGTCTTACGGTATGTGGACAAACTTGGGGAAATAAAGGAAAGACTTATTGCTGTTGTTTATGTGCAAGAGACATCAGCTTCATGTCTGAAATCAAACATTGATAATTTTTTGCTAAGTATGGATTGAGCATAAAACAGATTAGAGGACAAGGTTATGATGGGGCCAACAACATGATCTCAGGTGAGTTCAATGGATTAAGAGCTTTAATCATGAGACAGAACAACTCAGCTTATTATATACATTGCTTCGCTCATCAACTACAGTTGGTCATCGTAGTAGTGGCTAAAAAGAATAATGATGCTAGTGATTTCTTTGACGTGGTATCCCTTTTGCTCAATAAAAGATATGATTTGAGAAAAACAACAGGAGAGAGTTAGAAAAGCAATAGGAAGTGGAAAACTAAATAGTGGGACTGCATTGAATCAAGAGCAATCTCTTCAAAGAGCTGAGGCACACGTTGAGGTTCTCATGAGCCTATGCAATTTGTTTCCTGAAATTATTGAAGTGCTCCAATGTGTTGAAAAAGAAGGCCCAACTGACTCAAAGAGACGTCAAGCTAATGATCTCTTGGACTACCTTAAGAATTTTGACTTTGTGTTCTATTTGTACTTAATGATGTTTATTTTAGGACATGCAAATTCTTTGTCATGGTCTTTGTAAAGAAAAGATAAAGATATCTTAGAGGCCATGACGGAGGTGAACTTAACCAAACATAGATTTCAAGAAATTAGTATTATGGGTTTGTTCTGACAAATTCCTGGCTTCATCGGAGGTTAACGAGCTAATAACCTTCTAGCGCCTGTGAACCATTGGCTTGGGTTGCTGATTCTGGAGGCTTAATGGCTGGAGCATCGCTGCCTCGATCCACCTGGGGCTTAGCGGCAGTCGTGGCTAGAGGATCACTGGCGGAAGTAGCCATCAAACTGACGGTGTGGTTATTAACAAGTGCCGTCTTGACAGTGCGCCAACACCACCATGGTTTCCTCAAGAGACCAAGTGCCATGTTGCTCAACTTTACTCCCTCCCTCCGTTCCTAAATATTTATCGCTTGCGATTTTATAAAACAACTTTAATAAAATATAAATTTTTAAAAAATAATATTTATATTTTATAATTAATATTATTAGAAAGATTTTTGAATCTAAATTTTTAATAAATTTATTTAAAGACATAAATATTGTATATATTTTCTACACCACCACCAACTTATAAGGGAGCGAGTAGCTGAATCTTCCTCCGATTAGTCTAGCTGACGTTGTTGGTGCTGGACAAGACTGGTTGCCTGGTATTTATGTTATTAGTTGGATGGATGTCAGCATCTCATGACCGCGTCAGCAAGCCCCGGCAGGCTAGGCTACTACCTGCTCCGGCGACTCCAAGAACTTTCGCTGAGAGGAACGCGTGCATTCATATCAGGCGCCATGCATGAAGAGAGTGACTTTTTCAGTCAACTCGGAGGAGACGGCGTATGCAGAGTGAGGTAGGTGCACAGTCGCTGTCTATAAAAGTCTAAACTCTCAAGTGTCAAGAATGTTTAAGCTAAAGATTGCTTAAGAATCCATTTTCTAAATGGCTTTCGTGCTGTGAGTCGTCCGATTCTTGTCTGTCTCCAGAGAATCGAATAACTTCTGCGGAAGCCAAGGCGTGCGTTCATATCAACCGTCAAGCAGAGTGCTTCCGGCCGTGTCTGAAAATATATTATAGCAACAACTTGCAGCTTCAGAAGAATAAAACTGAAACTGCCTGCATGTCTTATCTGCTAGCTCGTAGCTACTCTTGAGTTTTGAATATAACATTTCCAGTCTGCAGTACTTTCCAGGCAACGGAGACTTGACGACTCTTTGACAGCACTGCCATTTCAGTTTTCTTCGACAGCTTTGCGTCCTATCCAGAATAGTAAACCGTCCCACCGTGGCACCATTGGCCAAAGCTTTGACTATTTGTAAAATCAGCACGGCTCTCTTTGGCAAGCTCGAGATCAGAAGTAGAGAATGAAAGTATTAGAGATCTAATTGAAGAAGCTATTGGAAGAGATTTTTTGACAACAAAATATTTATTTCTATCAATAGGGAAGGATGTAAAGAGCCTCTTGGAGTTCCTCATAACAAATTTCTTAGCAGCAAATTACCATTTCAGGATAACAAAGACTTAAGCAGTGGTTCAAAGTGTTGTTAGTCAGTATTTTTTTGCTGAAAACAATTTATGTGAAGAGATCAGAGAAGGATGTTTGATAGCCATATCATCTATATTTTTGGTGGAACCTATGGAAGGAGTCAAACTGAAGAACGTTTCAGAACAAGTTCATGCAGCCTAGCAAGAACGTTTCGGAACAAAATCTGGTAAATCTCTTGCCACCTTTCTAAAAAAAGACACGGAAGCATTTTTTTAACTATCTCTAGTGGAAGTTTGTTTTGCAAATAATATAGAAGTATTATCTTGGTTATTTTTTTATAACTATAATTAAAGTTTTGTATCCTGGTTGTCCTATACTAACTAAATATAAGTGTTTATCTTGAGAGATAAAAAGAACAGATAATTCATTTATTTGCAAAACAGATGATGATCTACGGTCCAGCTCCAAATATGTCGACCTTCCAAGCAACTCATCAATTGCCAGACAATCTCCTATAGCAAGAGGCATTTTTATATAGCACAGGTAGAGTCAACAATTTAACAAGAGAGTTCAGAGCAACGAATAGTTTGCATTGAATGAAAATCAGCAATGCAGCATTCCCTTGTCTCTCTTGCCCTGAACTTCGGTTCCTCGACACCGCCACGCTGCTAGTCGTCTGCGTGGTGTGCCACATGCAAAAACCTTGTTGCCAATAGCACCCACCAGCCAAGTAGAAGATCCACATACCAGTAGCAACAAATTCCTTTTCAGCTCTTTCAACGGGTTAGAATCAACAAACTGCGAACAAACTTATGCACAGCTGTTTAGCATGGCTTACACATGATACAACAGCCCAGAGAATCTCACTAGGATTTGTCTTCATTTGAACCAAGAGGTGAACTGCTATATGAAAGTCCTTCATTTGTGGCCAATTGTGTTTCAGCTTCCTGATGCTAGCAGAGAAATCATTGACATGTTATTATATAAGAACAGTTCAAGATTAGAAATAGTTGCAAACCTTTTTACGTACCCTGCCTTTTTTTTCTTATTTTATTTATGTAAGTCCTCCTAGTACCATGTGGGGCTGCACATCATCAACCAATTGTTTTATGGATGAACGAAAAGGCTGTAACCTGCTATATCCGTCTCAAATGAATCAAGGGAAACAATGGTGCCTTCTAAAGTTAGTGGCCTCTAAAGGCTTCTAAACTTTAGGCCATAAACTTTAGTTTGGCATTTTAGTCACTAAATAAAGTAACTAAAGTTTAGTGAATAACCTTTGGAGACGGGGTAAACCAAACAGGCCATGTCACCTCTAAACTCTGGTAGGCTGCGAAGACGATGTACCTAGGGCTAGGAGGTAAGCTGAGGGGGGCCAATTTGATATCTTCTTAAACCGTAAGATATGATATGGTGTTGGCGGGGAACTTTCTAGAAGACTGATCTTATATAACTCCCTCCAGTCCACTTTCTAAGGTGAGAGTTTTGAAGAAAAAAAATCCATTTAGTAAGGCGCATGGGGTATCAGAGGGGCTATTTAGTGTAGTGATCTCTGGTGCTCCAGGCGGCGCCTCGTGCAATAACTCATGAGCGCATGACTGCCAACAGAGTTTCTTCGCACCTGTGTTTCTAGCTTTGGCGCCTTAGAAAACGGACTGGAGGGAGTATGTATAATCATAAGAATTTAGGAGTCTAGGTGCGTGTTGTAAAGGCTATTGCCCCTTTTCATTCTTAATGCAAAGACACAGTCTGTGTGTCCGAGAAAAAAAACATCTAACAAAAACAAAGCTTCAACGGTCCTAATAACACAAGTGAAAAAAAAATGTGGCCTGCCAATAAGATGTGCATGGTTTTTCTCCCTGGAGCTCCTTGCATTGCCTAACTACACAACCAAACCACATTGGCCATGATTGCAAAAGCGTAAGCAAAAACAAAGAATAAAGGAATTAGTCCAACCTCTGAAAGGAGCTAGGATAGGTTCATACGAAACAAAAAATGATGCTATTAAAGTAACCCAGTAATAATGGATGACTACAGACCAATTTCTCTGCTGAATTACTCCTTTAAGTGCATCACCAAGTTGCTTCCTATGAGGCTACGGTTAGTCATCCTAGAACTAGTTCATACCAACCAATATGGTTTCATCAAGGGCAGAACCATTCAAGATTGTTCATTCAATTTCTTCACATTCGCCACAAGTCCAAGAAAGAAGTGGTAATCCTAAAGTTGGATTTTGAAAAGACTTTTGACAAACTTGAACACAAAACCATCCTTTAGATCTTAAGAGCTAAGGGCTTCTCAGAACAGTGGATTGGTTGGGTCAAAAACATCTTGAGCTCAGGCAGTTCCTCTGTGCTCCTGAATGACATTGCTTGTAAACCATTTAACTGTATGAGAGGAGTCAGGCAAGGGGACCCCATGTCCCCACTCTTGTTTGTGTTAGCAGCAGACCTGCTCCAATCCATCATCAACAGAGCTTGGCATCAGGGTATTATCAAACATCCTCTCAGTGAAGAATTTGGTGAGGATTATCCTATCCTACAGTATGCAGATGACACCCTTCTTATCCTCCCTGGTGATGCTATCTGTCTCTTCAATCTGAAGGGTCTGTTAAGGCCTTTCTCTGACTCCATAGGATTGAAGGTCAATTTTGGAAAGTCCTTCTTGGTGCCCATCAACATGAGTGAAGAAAGAGCTACCCACTTAGCCAACACCTTTGGTTGCAACATTGGTCAGATGCCCTTCACCTACCTTGGCCTGCCCCTAGGCACCACCAAACCCAATGTCAATGACTTCTCACCCTTAATGAACAAGATTGAAAGGAGACTTGCTGGTGTGAGTAGATTCCTCTCATATAATGGCATGCTCCTACTAGTTAACTCAGTCTTCTCTGCTTTGCCCACCTTCTACATGTGCACCCTCAAGTTACCTCCACAAGTTGTCAAGCAAATAGATGTTTACAGAAAGCATTGCCTCTGGAGCAAAGGTGACATCAACAGAAAAGGTACCCATCTTGTTGCATGGGAATCAGCCTGCAAAACAAAAGAAGAAGGAGGCCTTGGAATCATTGACATCAAAGCACAAAACAAGGCCCTCCTCATGAAATTCCTAGATAAATTCTATAACAAAGCAGACTTGCCATGGAAGCTAACTTGGAAGATGTTGTACTCCAATCAATCAATATGACAATACCCCCATGCTAGATCCCATGTTGGCTCCTTCTGGTGGAAGGATGTGCTAGGCCTATTCCCCAGCTTTCAAGTCATGGTCCATTTCAAGATCTCCAAAGGAGACTTTGTCATGCTCTGGGAAGACAGATGGCACCAGCAAAATAACAATCAAACCCCCAAAGAAATGTTCCCATAGCTATATTCCTTCTCAAGGAAGAAGAAATGCTCAGTTTTGCACCACGTAACCCAAGATGTAGAAAGGTTATTCAGCCTACCCCTTTCTCAAGTTGCTGCAGAACAACTTGAGCTACTGGATGATATAATCCTGAATTTAAATCTGAATGAAGAGCACAATGACCATGCTACCTACTACTGGTCAGGAAACTACAGCAGCAAGAAAGCCTATAGAGAGCAATCAGATCATGCTCCAGCATCACCACTTTTCAAGTGGCTTTGGGCATCAAGTAATGCAGGCACTCACAAATTTTGGCTCCTTATAAGGGACAGACTCAACACTAGAGATCTACTCAAAAGAAAGAATATGCATTTGGATGATTATTCATGTGTACTCTGCAACTGTGATCAGGTAGAAACCTGTTTCCACCTTTTCTTTAACTGCCCCTTCAGCCTGCTATGCTGGAACTTCCTATCCATAACTTGGGACCAAAGCTTAGAACCACTAGACATGATAATATAGACAAGACTAGAGTTTGGCAGCAAAATTTTTAGAGAAGTCTTCATAAGTGGCTGCTGGACCATTTGGCCCACCAGAAATAGCATCATCTTTGATCATAGGCAGGTTTCTCTAGCTGCATGGAAAAGAAGATTTGAGAAGGTATTTGGCTTTGCTTGCACAAATGCCAAACCAGAGAAGTCTGCACTTTTAGTTTCTTGGAGAGATAGTCTGTTTAATGCATAGCTTTTTCTTTTTGGCCCTTGAAGCCTTGTACTTTTTCTGCTTTTATTTGTATGTATAAACTCTATTCTTTCATTCAATTGAAAATACAAAAATATAGGTAGGGAACTCCCCTATCGTTCTGGTCAAAAAATGCTATTAAAATAAAGATTATGCAATATAAGTACCAATCTTGATATATATTATTGTAATGCATTACATTATATCATAAATTTAGTCTTATTTTTTTCTAAGCTAATAGGCCTTATTTTTTAGTTTTGGTCTCGGATTTTTCCAGGACGGCTCAGCTCATGTTAACACGACCACATTGACGAAGTCGCAGATGTGCCGGCCTCAATATGTAATTCGCTCCCAAGGAGGATAGCCCGACAGAGACTCTGTCCAACGAGCACTAGAGCCGGCCCCACCATTGTGTCGGGCACCATGACAGCAATTCCGACATGTTCTGGAACGGCGGATCCGACTCCAGATACCACATATTCAGTATCGTCACTAGGCACCACAGTTAAGTCGCGTTGGTGACATACTGGACTAAAGGAAAGAGATACCCATTGATTTTGTCTAACCCCACCCCCCCTGCTCAAAAGACGAGGTATGTTTCGATTTTGGCTTTTTTTAAAGAAACATTCTTGCTTGCATTGCATGGACCTTTTGATTTGTTTGTTGTCTCGGTTTTGATATGGACGAGCAGTTCAACAATTTGAAAAAAAAGGAATTCAACAAATGAGAAGGAAATGAATCATTTCAACGCAAATGGGCTCAAACTCCACACGATTGGGCTACGATCTATTATACATATAAAAAGAAAAAAAAGGACGAAGAAAAAACATGCCCACGCTAATTGCACCAGATTTGTGCAGCTCGTTCAGATCCATCCATGGGTTCCCTTCCCGGGGCCGGGGGTGGCCTCAACACGACAACATGAGCTTTTGAGCCCCACGGTCAAGGATCACGCACCGGGTGCGGCGGGTCGTGTCCTGGTGGATTTGGTTGATGTGGAACTGCACGCAGAAACGAGAGGTAGCTGGTCATCAGTGCAATTTCAAATTCGCCAAATAACCTATTCGTTGCAGTCTTCCTACCTTTCGGCGGTTTCAGCTTTGGAGCATCTGGAGCGGTTGGAGCATCAACGGGCGGAGGAGCCGGAGGATTAGTGGCGGTGGGGGAGCTAGATATGGGGGGATCGACACCTGGGGCGGCGGGGGAGCTGCCGGAGCTACCAGCGAACGCCATTCTCTGTATGCAGAGCACCAGTTTGCAGGAGAGCGGTGTCTGCCTCAACGCTAGTCGTAGGGCCATCGTATTTCGCTGAACTCCCGGCAGTGGCAGACCAGTCATCGGCAATGGTATTTATGCGTTTAGAGGACGGAGACTCAAGCGACGACTCGAAGAACGGCGTGTGTTCATACCACGGCGTGCGTTTAGGCCACTCACAAGACTTAGCACAGAGGCTAAATTTATTTATTATCCTAAATATTATAAATTTGAAGTCTATATAATACTTGGAGTCTTATTTTTTCTTTATCTTTCTTTAATAAATATGCTATCATATCAGTAAAAAATCATAAGTAAAGGTAATAAATAGTCTTAAACTCTATAATAGAGTGTACATTGTGAGTGCCCTCGTACTATCGAGTGGGTGGGAATGGGAGACATCTCGCCCACGCTGCCTCTGTCTAAACAGTCAACAGCGAAAAGTCAAAAGTTCTTTGAGCAGTGACCGTTGCAAGCTCTGACAGCAAAGTTCCTTCTAGTCCCAACTCCTAAAAAAATTAGAGTAGGCTGATCAATGAAAAAAAAGCTAGCCACACAATAACTAGGAATCCTCTTGGTAAGGGCACTTTGATCTCCTAGCTGCACCTAATGTTGTCGGTAAGGCCAATCTTAATGCATAGTCTTATGGCACAGTTACCAAGACTGCAAATTAGATAACCGAGCCAGATAAGTTTCATGGGGATGAAACTCCTCTCTCATCTGATAAACTCCCTCACTTAATGACCGTGTTAAATCAGCAATCTTACTGATGTGGTATCCCATTTAACTTGTATGACACTCCTATGAAACATACATTGGACTGGTCTAAGACCATAATTTGGACAAAAGTTTGCGTACTAAATTAACTAGAACATCATGCTGCAATGTAACGCGGCCCATAAATTGGTAAGAAATTGGGCCAATTGGAGGGCCCAACAAGTGAACAAAGTCGCCACCGCCGCAACAAGCTGCGTCTCTCGGGCCCAAGACACCGCACGCGTGGGAAAGGTGGGCACGGGCGTGCCACCGCCGCTACCATCGTCATCCACGGAGATCACCACGTCATCCAGATAAATTAGAAAAATACAAATAAATAAAAATAGGAAGCAACAGATCTGTAGGATCGCAGGTTGCTTAGGGGTTAAATCTTGCAAAGACTATAAATGTGAACACCCATTTACTCATTTTAATCAAGAAGGGAATCGGGGATAATCCCAACCCTATCTCTTGGCTCTTGGCTCTCTCTCTACACGCCGCCACCCCTACCCTAGAGTCGCCACCTACGCCGCACCCACGCAGCATGCGCGCACGCACGCATGCGCGCTGTCGACCGTGCGCCGCCGCCCGCCGCCTCCTCCGCTGCCGCACCTGCCGCCACATGTCAACCGGCCTTAGGCCCCTTATACCTAGCATTCGGAGACCAATCTATCCTTTGCGGATCAACCATGGCCGCCGCAACCACCATGAACGTCGCCACCACGATGGACATCGACGCTGATGAGAATATGACCAACTTCGGCAAGGCTTGCGCGAACGTCATCGCAACACTCATAAGTTTTAAGCTTTAGTTCCTATCTCTGCTGCAGCAATAGAACAACAACAAGATCAAGGCTGCCAATGACATCACCATCACCGTCGATGATGAAATCGCCGAATTAGATGGTTGCCTCAGTGACAAGGAAGACAAGCTAGCATGCATCGCTGACACTGTCATCACCATCGCCATGAGAAACAAAGAGATCAGCACCCATAGCGCTGCCGTCATCAACAACGTCCACCAGCTATTCGATGTCGTGCCTGCACTGGCAAAGAGTTTCCTAGCAAATGCGACCACGCCATCAACAACAACGATGATGACCGTGACTACATCAGGAGCAACTCCGTAGCACATGGCCACGCTGTTGGGCACCATCGCCGTCATCAACGTCGCCCTATTAATCGAATTAAAACCCAATCTATCAACTTCTTTTACCCGTTTTCTCTCCTCGACCTCTCTATTCGCTGTCTGGTGCTTCTCTCCACGAGATTCATTAGCATCCTAGGCGGCCTAGCTTGCTAGTCCTAAGAGATCCTCCATGTGCTTCCTCCTAATGGATCGTTCTAGAGGTGGTTCGGGAGCTTTTTCAACCATCAAGGAGCTCTGCATCGGCCCTATCAGTCTCTAGATCGGTTTGGCCAGTTATGCTATGTTGTTGTTGCGTTGTAGGTTGGCCAAATAACTTCTTTGGGCATCTACAACCTGTCGATGTGTTGGCACAATAATGAGTCAGCTAAACGGGTCTCTAGGCCGGCCTAGCCGGGTTTGCTGACTGGGTAGCCCAGTCGGCTAAGCCAACCGCCATAGTCGGCTTAGCTGACTCCCCTAGATCAGATGTTGCTGGTTTGCCCAATGATGATTCAAATCGGCCTAATTCAATTTCTGGTAATTCTAGCCTCGATTTAGAAGATTGGAGGACTCCCTTGTTGACTTATTTGCAGGATCCTAGTGCTAAAGTTGATCAAAGTGCTCTCATTGATGGTGGAAGTATTTGAAGAAGGACCAACGACACCTCCCAACCTTTGTTGATCATGCACAGGAGCCTGAGGATATGACACCCACACTCCTTGAGGTCCCCACTATGGCATTGTTATAACCAGCGGAGCCGAAGAAACTGGTGGTCCCTAACGAGACACTTGAGGACGAGCAACCTGCAAAGGTGGATCTGCTGGTGGAGTCATTGCCAATTGCTGATTCTTCTGATCTTCATGCTTTGGCGGTGTCGACTCTCTTTTTTATGGGCCGATTCTTGGAATCAGCCTTTTGTTGCTTGTACTTTGCCATGAGTCGATCAGAAGTACAAAGTGGCTTCACCACGGGTGATATAACCTTCTTCTCATTCACCTTACAGACACCAACCTTTGGATTTTGAGGAATAAATGTGCGCAACACATGAACACCAGAAGCAAGATTGCCTGGAGGAGGGGAGCCGGCCAGGCCGACTTGGTCAGTCGGTTTATCGACTGGCTGGACCCGGCTAGGCCGACTGGATTAGTCGGCTTAGCCGGCTCTAGTTGACCTGTGCTGGAGTCGGCCTAGCTGGCCTCTGCAGCACCGTACGCGTCTCGTACCATCTTTTCCTTCTTAATGCCTCCGCTAATCCAGTGGTGATTGTGTGTTCTTGCCTTGTTGGTCCTTCTCAAGCACCACTTGTCGCCCTGAAGTCTTTTGAGCATTCAGTGTGGCACCGTGGTTCACCGATAATGACATTCTTACCTTGAGCTTTATCGGCTTGCTCAAGTCAGATCAAGGTTGCTGGATTTCCTGCTTCAATTGTATTCATGTGTGCAGAAAAAGGATTCTTGTTGATCTCCATGTCAGTAAGACTCAATCATCCCTCATTAAGGGCCGATTTGACCTATTGACGAAAGACATTACAATCATTAGTTGGATGAGAATAAGAGTTATAATATTTACAGTAAGCACGTCTCTTAATCTCATCTGTAGAAGGTAAATTATAATTAATTCTAATGCATCCGATTTTATTAATTCTAATACATCCGATTTTGAGCAACTCATCAAAAATCCCGTCACATTTGGAAGTGTCAAAAGTAAATTTCACTTCCTCATTCCGATTCTTATGAATCGGCTTAAGAGAAGGGCAAGTAACATGTTTATTCTCCGCTAGCCATCTAATTTCAACGGCCAACATCTCTTTATTTTCATCATCCGAATCATCTAAAAAGCATCAAAAGTATATGTATTCGAACGATGGGTTCTATATGCATCATGAGATTCTTTATTGCGCAATTCCCAGAAAATGACCCTCTCGACAACATGATTAAAACTGGTAAATTGCACATTCTCAAGTTTTTCTCTAATTCTAGAGTGCAAACCATTAAAGCATATATCAACAAGATCTCTTTCAAAAATATTCTTAATTTCTCTAGCTCTCTTAAAGAAATATTGCACAAGTTCATCATGCCCTTGACAGACAGTAGTTAAATGTGATAATCTAGTTTCTTGAGCTCCATTATAAAAGTGATTATAAAATTTTTCTTCTAATTGAGCCCAAGAACTAATTGATAATGGTTGTAAAGCAGTAGACCATGCAAAAGTAGTGCTAGTAAGAGATAAAGGAAAATTACAAACTTTCATATAATCATAAGCACTAGCTTCGCATAATTGTGCAAGATACATGCTAACATGTTCCATGGTTGATTTACTACTACTACCATTAAATTTTTGAAAATCTGGTACCTTCCAACCATCAGGAGCTTTCATGTAATCAAAAGCTAAAGGGCATGGTTTTGTGTACATGGTCTTAGTAGCCTTCAGATGAACACCCAAACTCTCTTCAAGGGTCTTAGTAAAATCTTCTTTAAACCGATTCAAAACATCATTAATATCAGTAGGAGGTGTTTGAGTGTGCTCAAGCATAGGATTCCTGCTAGGAGACTTCGGTGGGTTTGGCAAAACATTATGACCCTCTGAAGATCTTGATGCTCTATAAACGGTTTGCAATGTTTGAGCCGACTTTTTAGCACCACCTGCTGTACTAGTTCCAACATGATCGGTCTTATCGGTTGTACAAACCGAAGAGCTAGATATTAGTTTGCTGGCTTCACTAACAGAAGTTTAATTCTCAAAACAACCTTGAGGCATACCAAATTCAGGTTGTGGCAAGACACCCGATTAATCTGAATCGGTTGTCTTACCTTCTAACTTATCTAAACAAATCACAAGAATCTTATGAGAATGTTGTATGGTTCTAGTTATTGAATTTGAAAGTGTAGTATTTTGATCTACAATCATTTTAGCAACTTCAACTTGAAAATCGGGCCATCATCATATTTAGGTGGTTTGTCATTAGGGTTTACCTGATGCTCTGATGTTGAAGCTCCCAGGATTTCAGCAACACTTGGCTCCTTGAATTGCACAACCATGTTATGTCGGTCCTTGGAGCAACCTAGAAGAATGGCCTCACTACAAGAAATCTTGTTTTCTATGACAAAATCCTCATGACGAGGCACAGTTTTGTCATAAAATGTACCTTAATATGACATAGAATTTAGTGTCATCACAAATTCAAGATAGCCAGATTATTTTATGACGACATGGTATTTTGTGTCACATAAGGGTACCCAATGTCGTCAAAAATTGTGTGGAGTCAGGGGACGATTGTCGCCTACTTTCTGTGATGTTAGATAGTGTCTTTTTGTGACTGTTTCTCGGCGTCATGCATTAGTTAGTTTGAAATTGCCCTGCCCAAACATTACTATACCCCTAGAAGTGGGCCCAAGCCTTGATCAAAATAGTTCCCCAATCCCCCCATCGATGGACACAGCCTCATCTGATCCCTGTCCCCCATCTGCCTGACCCCAACCCCATACCCATCATCGACGAGGAGTGGATGGATCCTGGCGGAGCGGTGGACGATGAGCTGGCAGATCCTGGCGGTGCGGTAGACGGCGAGCGGGCAGATCCTGGTGGCATGATGCACGGTGAGCAGGCAGTGACCTCAGGCATGGTGCACGTTGAGCGGGTGGCGTCCTCAGGCACGGTGCACGGCGAACCGGTATCCTCAACCATGGTGCACGGCGGTGGGCGGTGGTGGTGAGCACGGCTGTCGACGGGCGGCTAGACTTAGCACGACTACCTGTGGAGTGTGGTCTGGTTTAGCGTTTCGGGCGGGCAGGCGTTGGTGGCTTACAGCCTGGTGGAGCTCGGCGGGCGGCGGATCTCGACAGGAGGCTAGGGCTGACCATGGCAGTCGAGCACCGGTGTGCAGGCGGACTCTGGGTGAGCATGGTTCATGCTGGACTACTCTAGTTCTGGCTCCAGTGAGTGCTCTGGCTCTGGCTCCGGGAAGTGCTCTGGCTCCGGTGCTTGCTCTAGCTTCAGCGAGTGCTACGGCTCTGGCGAGTGCTCCGGGCATCATTGGGAAGGGGGGTCGAGCATGGCGGGCAGCCTGAGCTTGGTTGGAGGCATCGGTGGCAACGGTGGAAGCTCCTCATCAGCATAGGTGTGCCATTTTGGCCATCCCCCTCCCTGCCCCACTGTTGCCTTTCACCGTTGATCACATTGCTCATCTTCCCTATCGTATCCAGTTGTGATGTTGCAGGCATCGTCCTCAACGGCTTAGACTCGGTGATCAAGTGCAGCTCGGGTTGCCGTACAACCTGGCCCCTAGCTGTTGTTGCTGCAGCGCCATCGCTCACTGATCTCGGCCTGCAGGCGCCGCCTGATGATGTTACTAGGTTGCCATTGATCATGTGCCTGACTTGAAAGGATATAAGGGTGTTTGCAACCACAACCACGAAGTCTAAGAACAATGCTGGAAAGAGGTTTTTCAAGTGCCCATGACAAGGTTATGGAAATGTTAGTTCAGTGGTTAAGTTTCAGTTCCTCAATTTTGATTCTTGTTTGAATGTGCTTCCCTGAGAATTGGTGTTAAATTGTCTGTGGTTGTCATTTGGATGTAGGGGAGATGTTCCAGCTACTGGTTCGAGGAGGAATATGTGGTGTACCTTGAAGATCATGGTTATGTACTTCCAGCTTCCTCAACCATTGCAGCAGTTTTGACAACAGAAGTTCCTGAGATGCTAGGAAAAGTTGAAACCTTGGAGCAAAATCTGAAAGAGGTGAAGGAAATGGTTGGCAAGAACAAGGAAGGCCTGAGAACCTGCATTTGTCTTGTGTGTGAATGTGTGAATGTAACAATGTTCCTGGTGTTGGCCATCCTCTTAGTTGTATCTGTAATATTCAATTAGGCAATGCTAGCTGATGAATTATGGGCTTGTATGTTGAAGACCATCTTGTATTGATCCTGTTGTGGTGAATTTATTTGCCCTATGCATGTATAATGCTAATGTATGTTAGAAATAAAGGTCACTATTGCTTTGATGTGGAAATTGTCTGGGTTCAAAATGTTGCAATCAATACATTTTGTGATAGATTTTGTACATTGTATTATCATTTGTCACAAAAAATATATAAATCTATACATCATTACTTGGATTCTGTGACTGAAATCTTGGAATTGTATAAGTCAAAACAAAAAGAAATCTAGGCATTATTACTTGCATCATACATCAAGTATTAACTGAAATCATTGCATACAAGGTCTCACAACTCAGATACAAATTTAGTGGCATAGGTCAAATACAATAAAATCACTAACACAAGAGTACAATGTTCACAAAGATCTAGAATTGCAAAATTCAGTCATCATCACTATATTCTTCTAACATGTTGCCATCATCTGGACTATGGTATTGAAGGAAGGTTTCATCTTCATCATCATTGTCTATTTCTTCACCTTGATCTCTATGTTGTCGGCGATGAATGTTCTGAACAATGTCTCTACTAATAGGGCTGCCTGGATCATTGTCTATGTTCAAGAATTCCATATTAGGATCTATGACTCCTAATGTACCATGTCCCAATGAAGTACTCTCCTCTTGATATGCCTCCTGACATCTCATTTGTATTTGTTCTTGAATTAGTTTCTTTCCATCAGACTCTTCAACATCAAATATATGTCGATGGCCAAATTCTTGTACCACTCGCCAACATGGACCAAACTTTGTATCTTCCAAGAAAAAAGCTTGTGAGGCTTTCGTGGCTATAATGAAAGGATCATTCTTATACCATCGACCTTTGATGTTAATGCTCTTGAAGTAACCATCATCTTTCATCTGGTATGTCCTTCCCTCAAGATGTTACCATTCACACTGTAATAAGATTATAGTTCTATCCCCTTTGCTATTCTTGCATAAGTCAACTCGATAATGTCTGTAATTGTCCCATAGAAGTCAATAGTTTCTTCATTGTGTGAATCTGCACATTTGACGGTGTCATCACGAGCCAGAGTGTGGTAACGTACCCCCTTGATTATGCATGCTGTGTATGAACGTACACGCCTAATCGGCCCACATGCAAGTGAGTATATATAACACCCCAAAATTTGCATTTTGGGTTGTTATTCGAAAACACTAAATTTAATGAAGGATTTGAAATATTTGGATAAAATCTGCCAACATTAGTTCAAATCCTAGTGTATCTTTATTAAAGAAAAATGTGCTTTTCGTATTTTAGACAATAATTGAATAGGCTTTTGTTAATGTGATGCTTGCTTGTTGCTTGTGTTTTGTGCTTTTAGTGTGCTTAGTTCTTGAAACACGCTTAGACATCGTTCGATCCTTCGTGGGAATTTTCCAGACTTTTCTGGTATATTTTCCTATTTATCTGAGAGCTTCTTCTAATTTTTGGGTGCTCTAAAATATCATTTTTGTGTCCTCCAAATATTTTATTTGGATTCATCATGCCTCAATCTACCTTTGGGTATTTTTCCATACTTTTTGGAGTTAAGGAAATATTATTTCAGGGCCTTAAATGATATCAACTTTTTCTAGAATTATTTGTAAACTAAAAATGAATTTCTAGAATTTCTGAAATTAATAAAATACCTAATTTTCTCTTGGCTCCGAACCTTAGGCATATATATATGCCGGTGTTCTTCTCCTCGTGCTAGTTCCAGATCAGAAAACCCCATCCCGAACCGCCACTCGTAGCTCCCGAAATCGATCGCCGAAGTTCATCTCGGCTAGGGTTCCGGTGAACATTCGGCGAGTGTTTCAGGCCATCTCGGCCTTCACTGGCGAGAACCGCCACCACCAAAAGGTTCATCTCGATCCCCTCTTCACCGGCACACACTTTGTTTTCTAAATTCGTGCCCGTTTGATGGTTCATCCATATATTGTTTGTTTCCGGTCATCCCGGCGTCGAGCACCGCCACCCGACGCGGCCCCGTCCTCCAACGCCGTCCCATCCCGTGGTCCCACGCTACACGTCCCGCACCATTCATGTGCGCACCTGCACGCAGGAGCAGCAGGCCGTCGCCGGCTGTGCTGTGCGCGTGCGGGACAACCGGCCTCACCCCGGCCCCTGCACCGCCGTGGCTTGGCGCCGCCGTGCGCCGTTGCCGGCCAGCAAACTCATGACCAAGGCCCCTTGCCTTTGGTGCTGGTGTAGCAGCACCATAGCTGCCATGGCCACAACCATAGGTGCAAGATAATGGTAATTACGAGTTTGCCGCCCAGCTGTTATTTATAGAAATTCCATCGATGTTTAATCCTTTACCGTTAGTCATTTTAACTCCAAATCGAGTCGTTCTAGTTGCGTTAGATTCGTGTCGTCATGCTCCGTGCAGTAACTGTAAAGTTCAGCATGAAACTCATTTATGAATTAATTTGGTTAAATGCAATTTGATTAATAATTATTTAATGGTTTTCTAATTAAAAGTAACCTTGGGTTATAATTGTTCTCGTTGCATTGCGATCATGTCGACGCATGTTGCTTGTTATCAACAATGTTTATCACATCATGTGTTTATGTAATTAATTTTTTTTATCGAGTAGTAATCATTCAATGCTCTTTATTAATTATTATTTAGTTTAGTCTGAGCTTGTTATATGATGCTTCTTATAGTTGTTCTCACATGTTTATGATTTAGATCATGTTAATGTTTAACCTTGAATCATAAATTCTTTTGTTTAGTTTTAGTCACATGCTTTATGGTTTATAGTTCTAAATGTTTAAATGGCTTAGATAATATAATTGATTAGAATAAAATATAACTAAGGTTTAACTCTGCTTTATAATTCAATTTAATTTAGCTGCTTTAACTTTGTGTTTCTATTAAATGTCCAACACTTTGTTTTATTAAATAAAATGAATCAAACTTATAGTTTGTCTCTCTGCTATGTTGGTTTTACCTTAATAGTCGAGTTCTCTTTAACGATAGCTCCGTCGTTCATCCTTCTTGCGCTCTTACGATCGTAGTACTATGTTTTGCCGCTTAGGCTGTTGTGCCTTTAGCTTCCCCTTTGTTTGGTATATTGTTCTTAGTCTTTTTTCTATTTTGTTTGTCTGTTTATGTTGTTTGGTTGCTGCGACTAGATGAAGAGCAGTTCGATAGCGCTGAAGACCAGGAGTTGAGGATCGACAAGAGCAACTAAAGCTGGAGACCAGAAGATGGAGCGACTAAAGATCATTGAGCAGCTAATCTTTGGATTTAAGGCAAGTGCAGGCACCTTTGATCATATTGCACCTATTCATGTTAATTAAATACATTGCATGTGTTCTAAATCAGCAAACCATAGGAATGACTAGCCACTTTACCCAGATATCACCTATGGGGGTTTTAGTTGATAGGTTATTAGGTTGCTAGTGCTCCACTCACCTTTCACCTATAAAACCTGCTTCTTAACAAGTTAGAGCCATGGTCTCTTGGCTTCGGCCGTGGAGATGTTGATGTTGTTCCACATTATTGGTTGGCGGTGAATGACGAGGAAACGGATGCTAGTGGGACTCATGTTGACGAGGGTGTCCGTATCTCCTCCCCCTTGTGGTCCTGTTCGTGGAGCAGCAACCTGAAACTTCCGTACATCCCCAGGCTAATGGGCACTGACTTGGTCTATTAGTAGGACCATCATAGGTGGATGGGTGGCTTAGCGATGGGTGCCATTGCCATGGTGAGAAGGCTGTTACAAGTTCTAGCATGGGAGTTCAGGTTGATCCGTAGTTCGGGGCGACGGCTAGGAGTACATCTCTCATGTGCTTGGGACATCGCTGATCGAGTTACCACTGCCTATGACCCTGTGAAGACCCTCATTGTGACCTTTGTCAGCCTATCTTGGTAATGGGCTAAGAGACTTGCAACCTCGGGCATAAAGAGCAATCACAACCTGGAGTGAAAGTGTACACCTCTGCGCAGAGTTAAAAATCGATATATTGTCCGTGCTCACGGTCATGAGCGGCCTAGATCCTCACATGACTTAGACAAATGGAATAAGCTTTTAAATCATGGTGATGTTGTTTGAGGAGGTGGCTACCTCTATTTTTGAACGGGATGGCAATCCTGTGTTGCTTGAGATGGCAATCTCAAGGTTAATGATATTAATGATATATGCTTATATCAATGTTATTAAATGATTCATTAATTACTACTTGAACCTTAATAAAGGGTTGGGTGTTTCAACCAAGTTGATTAGAGAATAGGTTGCAAATGTTAAATCTTAATTGTTACATTAAAATGCTACTGTAGTCTTTAAATTTCAGCCTTACCTTGTTTAAGCCATGCATGTCATTATACATTTCGCCTGTACTTGTTGAGTTCGACATGGACTCATCCTTGCTATAGTTTTTAGTAAGGTGCTGCTCAAAAGAAGGATAAAGAAGTTGAGTATTCAAAGTGTTTGGCGTATGGAGCCCCTAGTCAACTGTCCCTGAGAAGAATGAAGCCTAAGAGAAGTCTTAGCCAACGTTTCGCGTTACTCTAATTTTGTAAGTGTTAAATATATATGTTTCTGCTATATTATACGTTGTTTTTGATATTTATCTATTTTCTGTTGTATGTGTGGACTTCCTAGGCACACATATGACAACCTCTGGTCTTCTTTAGAAACCAGGGTGTGACAGTATTGGTCTTCATCAACATCTGTTGAGCCTTCACATTTAAATTTGGTAATCTGCATGAAAGGAAGACAATGAGTGAGTGAAAATTTATTGAATCATAAATTATATAGTCATGATGTTGATCAAGTTGCACACACATGATTCTCAAACCATATAGCGAACTTTGTTGACATCAATTTTTCAATGTCATTCACCCCTTGTTGTTCTAATTCCTCCCTAAACTTGTTGCAATAACAAAGGTAGAAGTTAATCAGTTTATTGTGACAGTAATATTGAATATAGTTGTTTAAAATGACACGATAACAATTACTCACTCTTTGTATTCGTCAACCTCTTCGCAGTTATTTAGAATAAACCAAACCATGGAGTCATAGTCTTTATCCTCATAATGAAGTTTAGAAGCACCAAGGAGGTTAATACCATGACCAAAAATACAGAAACCATTGGGAGAGATGTCCTGGTCACCATCTAAGTTCCTTTCAGGCCTAGCAAACCTATTAATAATGTCACTGAAATATGTTGAGCACTGGGTCATACACTCATAGGCCGTGTATGCCTTTGCAATTCAGCCTTCGGGTCTTGCTTGATTGCGGACAAAACGCTTAAAGGTGCCCAATCTTCTCTCAATGGGACACATCCATCCATAGTGAACCGGTCCCCTTAGGAGTGCCTCATCAGGTAAGTGTACTGCTAGGTGAACCATAACGTCGAAGAATGCAGGAGGATAAATCTTCTCTAGCTTGCAAAGGATGAGGACAATATCTTCCTTCAACTTGTGTAATGCATCAACCTTTAGTGTTTTTGAGCAAAGTTGCTAAAAAATCTACCCAATTCAACAAGTACTTCATATACATCTTTGCACACCAAACCACGAAGGCCAGCTGGTAAAATACATTGCAACATTATGTGACAGTCATGTGTTTTCAACCCATGCATTGATCCTTCTCCCTCTAAATTAACACATCTTGATATATTGGAAGCATAACCATCTGGAAATTTCACATTGCTCACAAACTGCAAGAACTTCTTCTTTGCTTCATGTTGTAGAACGTAACAAGCTCTGGGCTTATTAGAGTCTCCCTGCAAATGAAGCTCTTTTCTTATACCTCTATCTTCCAAATCTAGTCTAGCGTTCACCGTGTCCTTTGTCTTATTTGGAGTATTAAGTAGAGTGTGCAAAATGTTTTCACATATGTTTTTCTCTATGTGCATAACATCAAGGTTGTATTGTAGCTTCAGTTGTGACCAGTATGGCAAATCATACATGCTAGCCTTCACATGCCAAACTGGTTCTCCTTCATGGCGCCGTTTCCTTGATTGCTGCTTATCTGGATTCTTGCCTGGAACATAGCAAATTTCATTCAACCTTGCCATGACCTTCTGCACTAAATTTCCTTGGCTACTCTCTTTTTTCATTCTTGCCATTGAAATATTTTTTGTCCTCCATTCATGGTCATTAGGGAGAAAATGTCTATAGTCCATGAAACCAATTTTGTTTCTAAGACTGCAGGAGCATGGATTATCATCACAGTGCACACATGCGAAGTAACCCCTAGTGGTTCTGCCTGACATGGTACCTAAAGCAAGGTAAGCATGAATTGCCCAATGAATTACTGCACTCAGATCAAAATCTTTGTCTTCATATGCATCATAAGTACGGACACCCTCCCAAAGAGTAAGCATGTCTTTCATCAAAGGTTGCACGAACACATGGAAATCTTTGCCTAGTGATCTTTTGCCTGGAATTAGTAAAGCAATCATATAATTTGATTGGTCCATACACATCCATGGTGGCCAATTGTATGGAATCACAATCACTGGCCAGATGCTATACGAATTGGTCATCTGATCATATGGGTTAAATCCATCAGTAACAATGGCTACCCTCAAACTGCGGGGATCATCTGCAAAAGACTTGAAACTATTATCAAAGTTGTTCCAAGCTTCTCCATTAGTAGGATGTCTCATTTCATTCTTAACTTCTACCCTCTTTTCTTTGTGCCATCTTGCAAACTATGCACGCTGCTTTAACAAAAAAACCTTTGAAAGCATGGAATTATTAGAAAGTAACGCAGGACCTTATGAGGTACTTTCTTTTCACCCTCCTTGTTCACTTTCCATCTTGTGAAGCCACAAACTGGGCAATGTTTATCCTTTTCATGGTCATCCCAAAACAAGGCGCAGCCATACTTGCACACATCAATTTTCTCATAACCAAAACCCATCTTCTTGAGTATAGATTTCACTTCCCTATAAGACTTAGGGAGACCAGGCACATTTGTCAAAGATGCTGATAACAACTCAAGGAATGCATTGAACCCAGATGTTGTTATCCTATTGTACACTTTTATATGCAGCAGTTTAATAATGAAAGATAGCCTAGGCTCCTCGGTGCAACCTGGATAAAGTTCATGCTTTGCCTCTTCCATGAGTTCTTTATATAAGTTGCCACCGAATCCTATAAGTTGCCACTGAATCCATGGCTCGCTACGTCGAGCAAATCTTGAATCAACCCCTGAACTCCCCTTGCACTGTCATCTATGGCATCTTCAGCTTGTCCTTCCTCATCAAGTGGTGCATGTGCATTTCCATCCCATGAAATATCTTCAGGTACAACAGCGTGTTCTCCATCATCAGCTGTGCAACATCATTTTCTTCCTCTCCATGGTGAACCCACATAGTATAGCACCTAGACATACCATTAAGTTCGATATCCTCATGTACATCATCTAGGCTTTTCTCTTTCTGGTTCAGGCATTTTCGGCATGGGCACTTGATTTTGTCATCTGCGCTGTATCTGCCTCTGACATATTCCATGAATTGCTGAACACCAGACAAAAAGGCTGGTGAAAATAATGCACCGTCATAAATCCAACTTCTATCCATCTTGACCTGGAAACAATTTGGTGCAAAGAATAACAATTACAGATCCATCTTCAATCCTTGTACTAATGTAAAAACACTAGAACAAGCTAAATCGAAGGAGGTACACATCACTAGTAACAATTTTTTAGCCAATGAGCTCACCTTGTGGGGGTGCTTGCCATGACTACTGGTGGGGGGTGGAGTAGCTCCTTTTGCTGATCCAGATCCACCGCAGATTTGATGGCCAAGGTCCACCATGGTGCCCTGTCAGTGGCAGGTTCCACCACGGTGAGGGGAGGGGCAGGGAGATGCAGTGGATGGGCGTGAGATGCAGGGGATGGGTGTGAGATATAGGTGAGGGGAGGGGCAGTAGCTGCAGGCCGGTGAGGGGAGGCATGCAGGCCGGTGGCGGCGACGAGCCTTCAGGTGCTGGTCGTCGGCAAGGCAGGCATTTGGGGTGGCGCCATGGCCAGCTCCAGTGGCCCAGCAGCCACACTTAGCTTCATGGCCACGCTTAGCCAGCCAGGAGCAAGTGAGGTACACCAGCTATATATGACATGTGGAACCAGATGTATTTAGTCTTGAGTGCCAAGTGGTCCAGGGTGTCAATGACATGTGGGCCTAGTAGTTCTTTAGCCTATCTTCCTCCCTATCAAATGTTCACCATTTGGTTTTTTAATCCGTGCAAAAATCTTGTAACAAGTTCTCTTACATACTATCTCCAAATCTGATGCTTTTTTAAAAAATTTCTAAAATCATAATATGTCAAATTGTAATGTTCATTTTGGTCAAATTTTCATGATACAAAGTTTGATTAATTCATAAGTTGAATTTTAAAAAATGTACTACTATATACCATAATTGCATACCCCAAATGACTTCAATTGCAAAAGTCATGAACATAACATTTGCTCAACTCATGAATACCAACAAATGTTATTTTGACCATTTTCCCATTTTACTAATAAATGCCACTTTGTCAAATGCTAAAACCACCAAAACAAGTGAAGGACCAAAAATGGCGACCAGAGAGTGGTGAATAGGAGCCAAAAAATCTTCTTCAAAATCTCGACCAGATAAAAGCACTCCCGAGCACCACAAAGAAACGGGTAGAGAAATAGAGAACAAAAGCAGTTGGTCGGGAGCTCGTTGGGGACTGGAAGAAAACCCTGGTCGGTCAAGTAGTTCAGACCACGTCAACCACTGGATGGTCAAGACAAAAGCTGGTCCGAAAAACTGCTCCAGACCACGGCAAAGACTGGTCAGGAACACACCCGGACCAGGTCGGGATGAACTAGCCTGGACCACGTCAACAACAGTGGTAGGTCAGCAGAGCACAAGCTGGTCGGTAAAACTGGTAGGGACCTGGACAGAAACTGATCAGGAAAGGCTGGTCGGCACCAAGGCTAAAGCTTGTCAAAAAACTGGTCGGGACCACATAACTCATGGTGGTCGGCAAAACAAATCACTAATGAGAGAATCAGGCAACTGGAGTCGAGGGAAGGTGCTGCTCAAATGAGCTCTCTCGGTGCCTGAGCACACGAAGCTGGTAGGACTGCTGCTGAGTCTCCACTCAGTCAAAAACCCATGAGTCAATGTACTCAGATAGAACACCTGCTCCGAACAGCATGAACACCGGAGGAGAAATCAAACGAAGGCTGAACTGACCAGCACAGATCCATATCAGATTTCACACAGGGAATCACGAGGGAGATCAGAAACTATCCCCAAGAAATCAAGCCCCAGTTTGAACCTAGTAGCCAGGAATTGCAGATCTGGGCCAACGACCACAGTATTCCCTAAAAAGCAAACTGCTTGGTTTCTTGATGCACAAGTGGAATTGGTTCAATTCCTTTGAGGATCTAGTTCATCAGTCGACAAAACATCAATCAATGCAAAAAGATTGAGCCAAAACACTCCAAAGCTAATGAATCAAAGTTCTTCCAGCGGACCACAAAAAGGCAATGGCACAAAACAAAACTGACCAAGTTCATAGAAATAAGGGTACGAGGAGGATTCAGGCCTCCATTCCCACACAAAACATCTCACAAATACATGGGTAAAATTCTTGTTCTTGGACCTCTACAAGAACATGAACAGAAAAGAGGAAACGGAAACAGACAGAGCAGCGGCGGCGCACAAGTGGAGAGCAGGGAAAGAGGTAGGTTTCCTGGAGGCTGTCCACTCCTATTTATATGCCGACCACAATACCACTTCTTCCCCTAGGTATTATTAGAGCGAACCACCTAGCCAAGGGCACTATGGTCCAACTCAGGATTTCCTGATCCGACGGCCACGGCGCCTTCTCATCAGTAGCCTTGCCTTGACACAATCTCCCCAATGCCACCATGTGCCGTCCGTCCACATCGGGACCACCCGGGTTTTGAGGCGCAAACTCGCAAACCCACCACCGATGGTGTTGAGGACAAACCACCAAACCATCTGTGAGTAGCGTAGCCCATACGCATCCCCTGCCGATGGTTTTGAGGACAAACCACCAAACCTCCTCGCGAGTAGCGTAGCCCGTATGTGTCCCCTGTCGTGTAAACTTGCGCTCATTGATGTGCCAAGTGCCAGCCACCGTGGCCGACCACCCAGTCATCTGGTCCCTCAGTGCAAGCCTCGCGTCCGCCCTTCACCGCACCCGGTCCGTCAGCACAGCATGCCCTACTTGACCTTCACCCGACTGCTGCCAACGCCTCCAGACTCCACACCTGCACATCACTAGCCAAGAAACACATTTTAACACATAACCCTATGCCAGGGGATCAGTAAACCACCAAGACCGACCACCAACCAAAGTGTTGGACATGTTGACAATCGCTCATCACACCACCAAAAGATGCTACACCATGATATGGAAAATCATGTGTCTGCAATCTCCCCTTTGATGAGTAAATTGTCAACACCAACACAAAGCTAGAGAAAGACCACTCAAATGACCAAAAGCCAAAGAAAAGCTCGAAACGGTCACTTGGCATGAGCAAAGCAAAGAGCAACAACAATAAACTCAAAGCACCTGAAAGCTGCTAGACCCTCTTGGTAGAGGCAAATGGCTTGACACGTCTAGCAATAGAAAATGTGCAACTCCCCCATGACAAGTGCATCAACCTCACAAATGCACATGAATGCACACTCTGGATTTGTGAAAACCTTCTCCCCCTTGTTGACAAAAGCACTTATCAAGTGGACAAAAGAGAGGCTCCCCCTGTTGAAGACCTTCTCTCCCTTAAAGCATGCTCTGAAATGCACAATATGTACAATGCAAACATACAAAGCTTCAGGAGTATAGCAAGTTTAGTAAAATCATGCTCAAGGTGGTACGACATACGAACTACAACCGCCACCAGACAAAGCCAATGCTCAAACTGATCAAATGAAACGGAATATGAATCATAACCATTTTGACCATTTTTAAGCATATCTCATAAAAAGGGGTTCACCAAAGAAAATGGCACATAGCAAATATAAGTAGGAGATCAAACTAGTGGTAGCACATGTATACAAAAGTGAACTACCCCATATAATGATCATACATCATGTCTCAAGGAAGCATTTAACACTTGTAGCTTCAACATTGATCAGAGTTTTACAGCGGAGAACAAGGTTAATTTTAGACATTTGTATGTGAAAACTGTCTGCCAGAAGATTTTGTTATTTTTATATTTTTCAACCACGCCAAGTTCATCTCGTGTGCAAGTGGGAAGCCGTCTCATTACGAGTGGTTGTGGACTAGCAGTACAATGCCCAAGTTCATCTCACTAGAGTGAATGAGAAGCAGTCTCGTGACATTGCCGTGGGACAGTAAAGATCCAACTCCAAAGCATTTTCATCATTACTTAGCTTAGACATCAAGTTTTAGCACAAAGATATCAAAAGATCCGAGCTAAGTATATGATTCAAGAAACAAGAGACATAGCAACTAAAGCATACATGTAAAAGCAGCATGGATCTCAACACATCCTACACATGCTAGTTGCCATCTCAAGGGTGAACATTTTTTAGATTTCATCATTCATTAAGCAAGTTCACATTTATAAAAACAGGCTTAGCTCATAACATGTATCAAGATGATCAAAAAGAGCCTAAGCTACTATAGCCATCATGAATCAATAAGACATATCAACAAAAGCATAACCTAAACCAACAAGCTATACAAGTGAAGGTAAGCACATGATGTATGATGCATGATGAGATGCAATGCAATATGATACAAAAGCAAAAGCCAAGAGAAAAAAATAAAACCTACTATACAAGATACAAAGCATCCCACAACTAAAATGGGAAGCAAACACCCAACTCCCCTCGCAAGTGTGCAAACTGGGCTTGGTCGAGAGGTTTGGTGAAAATGTCAGCTAGCTGGCTCTTAGTGCGAATGTGTCTCAAATCTATGGTTCCCTTCTCTTAGTTGTCTCTTAGAAAGTGGTACCGCACCTCAATGTGTTTGGTTTTAGCATGGAGCACTAGGTTTTTGGCTACACTTGTGGCACTGGTGCTATCACAGTAAAGTGGCACTTGGGTGAAATGTAAGCCAAAGTCTCTCAAAGTAGCTACTATCCTAAGAAACTGAGAACAGCAAGCAGCAGCAGCAACATACTCAGCCTCACAGGTGGATTGGGCTATGGAGGACTGCTTGCGAGAGGACCAAGAAATAAGAGACAAACCAAGAAACTGACAAGTACCAGAAGTTGACTTTCTCTCAACACAACAGCCCACATAATTAGCATCAGAATAACCAGAAAGCGAGAGGATAGAAGCGGTCGAGTACCAAAGACCAAACTCAGGAGTGAAGCGAAGGTACCTTATAATCCACTTGATGGCTTGATGGTGAGATGTGCACGGCTAAGACTGAAAGTGTGCACAAAGACAGACCATGAACTGGATGTCCGATCTTGTCGCCGTTAGGTACAGCAGCGACCCGATCATGCTGCGGTACTCCTTCTAGTCCATGGCTTCTCCCTCAACATCAGTATCCAAGGCAGTGGTAGTCTCCATGGGCGTCGAAAGAGGCTTGGCCTCGCCCATGTCGAACTATTTCAACAGGTCCTTGGTGTACTTGCCTTGATGCACAAACGTCCCTTCCCGAGTTTGCTTGATTTGCAACCCAAGAAAGAATGTCAACTCGCCCATCATGCTCATCTTGGACTCCCTGCTCATCAAATCAGAAAACCTTGCCACAAGGGTATGTGAAGAGCCACTAAAGATTATATCATCCATGTAAATCTGCACGATTAAAATGTCTTTGCCTTGCTTGAGGAGAAACAAAGTTTTATTAATAGAGCCCATGGAAAAACCCTTCCTAAGCAAAAAGGACTTCAACCTAGCATACCATGCTTTGGGGGCTTGTTTGAGACTATACAAGGCATTGTGGAGTTTGTAAACATGGTCTGGATGCTTAGAATTTTCAAAACTCGGGGGTTGCCTCACATATACTTCCTCCTCTATGTACCCATTCAGAAAAACACTCTTGACATCCATCTGGTACAGTTTGAACCCCTTTGAAGCTGCAAAGGCTAAAAGGATCCTAATGGCTTCTAAACAGGTGACAGGAGCAAAAGTTTCCTCAAAGTCTATCCCCTCTTTCTGGCAAACCCCTGAGCAACCAACCTAGCCTTGTTCCTAACTATCACTCCATCCTCACTCTATTTTTTCTTAAACACCCACTTGGTACCTATGGGATGACACTGCGGAGGTGGAGGAACTAGGACCCAAACTTGGTTTCTCTCAAAGTTCTCAACCTCCTCATGCATGGCATTGACCCAATCAACATCAGATAAAGCGTGTCCAATATCTTTGGGCTCAAAATTGGCAAGCAGATTGTGCAAAATGAGAGATATCATATGACCTGTGCCAAGTGACACGCTGGTTGAGGTTACTGATCATGGTCTCAGGAGGATGATGACGCTGAATGTGTACAGGCGCCATTCTTGATGAAGTAGCCTCCTCCTCAACTGCAGCTGGAGCTCCCTCAGGTGCAAGAGAGGGAAAATGGTCGTTTGACCCCCACGAAGTCAAAGAAGAGGGATCAGGGCCATGAGCCGACGTAGTCATCGCAGGGTCGACACGGGCAGCCAGTGGAGTTGGCTCGAGAGCACCCCAATCAACATCGTCCTACTCCTCCTCCACAATGATGCTTTCACCCATCTCCTGATCACCTGCATGCTCAAAGATAGGAGAAGAACAGGGTGTGGTTTCATCGAAGGTAACTTCACAAATTTCATGATGCGGTTAGTCTCAAGATTAAGTACTCTATATGCACGTGAGTGAGTAGCATAACCAAGAAAAATGCCATCAGAAGAATGAGACTTGAACTTGTCCAAGTTACCTTGCTTAAGAATGAAGCACCTACACCCAAAAACTCTAAAATAGCTCACCTTGGGAGGATGCCCAAACCGCAACTCATAAGAAGTCTTCTTTGTAAAAGCTTGAAGAAAAATGCAGTTTGAAACGTGACAAGCTATGTTGATCGCTTCGGTCCAATACCGCCTTAGACATATGCTCATCGAGCATCGTCCTGGCCATCTCAACAAGGGTCCGATTCTTGCATTCAACAACCCCATTCTGCTGAGGAACATAAGGTGAGGAAAACTGATGCTCAAGACCCAAAGATTTGCAAAAGACTTGAAAATGAAAATTCTTGAATTTGGTGACATTGTCACTGCATATAGCTCTCATAGCATTCTTGGGAAACTCATTTTATAGCCCAAGAATCAACTCCCGCACATGGGAAAACTCCTCATCCTTGGATTCCATGAAAAAGACCCAAGAATAGAGAGAAAAGTCATCCATGATCACAAGAACATACCACTTCCCACCATTCAACCAAACCCGAGCTAGACCTATAGTGTCCATGTGAAGAAGCTCACCGGGTTATTTGGTCATCACTTGGTTTACAGAAGAATGAGAAGCGGCAACCATCTTCCTGTGATGACACAGATGACAAACCAAGTCCTTCTCAAACTTTAGCTTAGGCAATCCTCAGATTAGATCAAGAGAGCTCAACCCAAGCAAGTCTAAACTCAAATGACCAAGTCTCCTATGCCACTTTCAAAGCTTAGAAGAAGTGCCTGCCACCAAACATCGAGAAAAGCTGAAGAAGCGAGAAAAATTGGCATGAAAGACAAGTCCAAAAGGCACAATCAAGCAAATAAGATCACCATGAGAATCCAAAATGCGAGAAAGGCCCAGCTTAAAGTGCACTTCAAAACCATCTCGAAGGAGTTGTGAAACCGAAAGAAGATTGAAATGCAAACTTGAAACCAAAGCAACATCCTTGAGCACAAAATTCTCATTGAGCCTTATCGAACCATGAGAAAGCACCTTACCCTTACCATTATCCCCAAATGTGATGTACTCCTTGGAGGTCATGGGGCTGAGGCTGGAGAACCAATTTGAATTTTTAGTCATGTAGCGAGAACACCCGGAATCAACTAGCCATATGTTTTCCAAGCCTCCATGCTGCATCAATAGAAAGACATGGGATGAGCAAATAATCCAACACTGGGTTAGTAAACTGAAGAGAATACTAGTGCTGGGTCATCTGCCCTGAAAATGGGTTAGGAGAAACACCATACATCCCATGTCCTATGGGAGAGAAGCGATCACCACGAGGAAGAAAACATGGTCTGCTAGAAGTGTAGGACTGAGAGCCACTGCCACAAGACCTGGAGTCGTATTGAGGACGACTTGGTCCACGCCGGGCATGACTATCACGTGGTCTCATAGTCTGAGGCCTAGCACCTTTAGATCTTGCACCTCTAGGTCTAGTGGTATGCCTCTGAGCAGGTGAACTGTGCATCCCAGGAAAAGGACGATGCACGTTCTGCTGATAAAACTCAAACTCACACCTCTGATCTCTCTTCCTCCTAAAGCAAAACTCAAATAGGTGACCATCCCTCTTGCAATAGTCATAGTTGTACATCTCTCTTGGGTGGTGGATGACTCACTCTATTGTGGACATGGTTCATTCTTGGAGGTGGTTTGGCTTTAGGTGAAGGGTTATGGGGGTGCTACGCTAGCCAGAAAACAAAACTTTTCGACCTCATAAACCAGGATCTACTGCTAGTTACAGGTTATGGGATTACCACTAGACGCGTAGGTGCAGTGGAAGATGATTCGATGTTGTCGTATGCATTGCAGCAGCCAGTGCAGTTGTGTGGTCGTCCGTCACCTCAATCCTCTCATGCGGTTCGTCCCAGTGCTCCAGATGCAAGACCTCTGAGGAATCCCACACGTGCAGGGAAGAGGCGATGTGCCTCCGGCTTGCTAGGTCCACAAGGAGCAGAAGGCGCGAGCATGGGGAGGGCGACAGTGGCTACCAAAGGCGTGTGTCACCCTGACTGCACCCCTACCCCTTGCTTATATAGGCATCCCCAATGAGCTCATGAGTTGGAGGCCCATTAGTAATCCTAAGCCTTGTCTAATTCAGGTCCAACCCGAATTAGGCTTCCAGCCCCTTAAGTGTGCGACCCTATGGGTTCACACACACATTGACATGGGCCAAGAATAGCGGCCTCTAGCAAGGCGTGACAACTCCTATGTGCACGCAAAGATCATTTCAAACGAACCACTACGATCACATACAAGTTATTCCCTTTGCCACTTGATATATGGTTCAACTCATGGGTTAACACTCAACCCAAGCATGGCCATGCATTTGTTGATCCAATCACTTGAGTGATCCAGTGATATCTCTCTTGTGTAGAGAGGGTAAAATTCCATCTTGATTGTCTATGTCTCATAGCATGCTTCTCGACCACCCGAAGACCACCTTTATAACTATCTAGTTACGAAGCAGCATTTGATAGTCCCTAAGTAGGCCGTTTCACATCTTGAGTACATACCACAATCTTAGGTCTAAGGACATAACGTACATGACATGAATAGAGACTTTCTCATGTCGGGTCAGTCCAACCTACATGTCTCACATGTGCCCACATTATTAGTTTGACATCTCCATGTCCATGACTTGTCAAACATAGCCATCAACTAATACATGTGCTGGTCTAATATTCAAGTGTGTTCTCACAAGAATGCTGATCAGGGACAACTTTAGAATAGCCATTCAAGTAATTGAGTTTGACAAACAATTCACATAATCTCCAATCAATACAAGTTATCTATAATGGATATTCAATGAACACTTATTAATCATGGATACAATCGGAATATCATCATCTACATGATTAGCTCTAGGGCATATTCCCAACAGTCTCCCACTTGCACTAGAGTTAATCTCTTAGATGTCTAATCCCCATAGACCTCATGTGCGCCTCATGCTTAGGCTATGGAAGAGCCTTTGTCAAAGTATCTGCTACATTTAAATCCGTATGTATTTTGCACAATTTGATCTCTTCTCGTTTCACAAACTCTCGAATGAGATGAAACTTTCGAAGTACATGTTTGTTCTTCTGGTGATCCCTAGGCTGCTTAGCCCATGCAATCGCCCTGTTGTTATCACAATGTAAATTCAATGGGTCTGATGATGGGATATGAGGGTGCTATGCTAGCTGGAAAACAAAACTTTTCTGCCTCATAAACTAGGATCTACTGCTAGTTACAAGTCACGGGATTACCACTAGACGCGGATGCAGCGGAAGATGACTCGATATAGTCATACGCATTACAGCAGGTAGTGCATTTGCGTGGTCGTCCGTCACATCAATCCCCTTGCGTGGTTTGTCCTAGTGCTCCAGATGCAGCACCTCCGAGGTATCCCACACGTACAGGGAAGAAGCAATGCACCTCCGGACTACTAGGTCCATGAGGAATAGAAGGCACGAGCTGTGGAGGGCGACGACAGCTGTCAAAGGCATCCAACACTGATCGCGCGCCCGACCCCTTGCTTATATAGGTGTCCCCAATGAGCTCACGAGTTGGAGGCCCATTAGTAACCCTAAGCCTTGTCTAATTCGCGTCCAACCTGAATTAGGCTTCCAGCCCCTTAAGCGTGCGACCCTATGGGTTCACGCACACATTGACATTGGCCGAGTACTCCTACTCCCCCAATAGTTGACAGCAGCCTCTAGCAAGGCATGACAACTCCTATGTGCACGCAAAGATCATATCAGATGAACCACTATGACCACATACAAGTTATTCCCTTTGCCACTCTATATATGGTTGAACTCGTGGGTTAACACTTAACCCAAGCACGACCATGCATTTGTTGATCCAATCACTTGAGTGATCCAGTGATATATCTCTTGAGTAGAGAGGGAAAAATTCCATCTTGATTGTCTATGTCTCATAGCATGCTTCCCGACCACCTGAAGACCAACTTTATAACTACCCAGTTACGGAGTAGCGTTTGACAGTCCCTAAGTAGGCCATTTCACATCTTGAGTACATACCACATTCTTAGGTCTAAGGACATAATGTATATGATGTGAATAGAGACTTTCCCATGTTGGGTCACTCCAGCCTGCATGCCTCACATGTGCCCACATTATTAGTTTGACATCTCCATGTCCATGACTTATGAAACATAGCCATCAACTAATACATGTGCTGGTCTAATATTCAAGTGTGTTCTCACAAGAACACTGACCAGAGACAACTTTAGAATAACCATTCAATTAATTGAGTTCCACAAACAATTCACTTAATTTCCAATCAATACAAGTTGTCTATAATGGATATTCAATGAACACTTTATTAATCATGGATACAATCGAAATATCATCATCTCATGATTAGCTCTAGGGCATATTCCCAATAGTCTCCCACTTGTACTAGAGTTAATCTCTTAGATGTCTAATCCCCATAGACCTCATGTGTGCCTCATGTTTAGGCTGTGGAAGAGCCTTTGTCAAAGGATCTGCTATATTCAAATTCGTATGTATTTTGCACAGTTTGATCTCTTCTCGTTTCACAAACTCTTGAATGAGATGAAACTTTCAGAGTACATGTTTGTTCTTATGTTGATCCCTAGGCTGCTTAGCCTATGCAATTGCCCCATTGTTATCACAATGTAAATTCAATGGGCCCAACGCATTCGGAAACACACCAAGATCAATGAGGAACCTCCTCAACCAGACACCTTCCTTTGCAGCGCCAGAAGCTGCAATATGCTTGGCTTCTGTTGTAGAATCAGACACCATCTCCTACTTGGAACTTTTCCAGCTAACTGCACCACCATTTATTGTGAACACAAAACCTAATTGAGATAGTGAATCATCCCCATCGGTTTGGAAGCTAGCATCGGTGTAACCATTTACAATGAGCTCCTCCTCACCTCCATAGATTAGGAACACATCCTTAGTCCTTCATAAGTACTTAAGAATGTTTTTAACCAATGTCCAGTGACTCTCACTAGGATTGGCTTGATACCTGCTTGCAACACTTAGAGCATAGGCTACATCTGGACGAGTACATATCATGGCATACATGATGGAGCCAACTGCCGAAGCGTATGGAACCTTACTCATGCGTTTGCGCTCAGCATTAGTGGAAGGACACTGGTTATCACTATAGCGCACACCATGTGACACAGGCAAGAACCCTTTCTTGGACCATTCCATGTTGAACCTCTTCAACATCTTGTCAATGTAACTACCCTGGCTTAATCCTATTAGCCTTCTTGACCTATCTCTATAGATCTTAATGCCCAAGATGTATGTTGCTTCTCCTAAATCCTTCATAGAAAAACTATTATTCAGTGAAGTCTTTACAGATTGCAACATAGGAATATCATTCCCAATCAATAGTATGTCATCCACATACAAGATCAGAAACACAACAGTGCTCCCACTTTCCTTCTTGTAAACACAAGGTTCTTCTTCATTCTGACAGAAGCCAAACCCTTTGACGACCTCATCAAAACAAAGATTCCAACTCCGAGATGCTTGCTTTAACCCATAAATAGATTTCTTAAGCTTGCATATCTTTTCAGCATTATTAGGATCAACAAAACCTTCGGGCTATATCATATACACGTCCTCTTCTAAATACCCATTTAGAAAGGCTGTTTTAACATCCATCTGCCATATCTCATAATCAAAATATGCAGCAATTGCTAGAATGATCCAGATAGATTTAAGCATCACTACCGGTGAGAATGTCTCGTCATAGTCAACCCCTTGAACTTGCCGAAAACCCTTTGCGACAAGCCGAGCTTTATAGACGTGAACATTTCCATCCATATCCTTCTTCTTCTTGAAGATCCATTTGCACTCAATGGGTCTAACCCCATCAGGCGGGTCAACCAAGTTCCAAACTTGATTGTCTCCCATGGAATCTATCTCGGATCTCATGGCACTTTGCCATTTCTCATAATCTGGATCTGTCATAGCTTCCGCATAATCCGCGGGTTCGTCATCGTCTAACAATAACAAATCCCCACGCAATTCGCGAAGTCTTGCTGATCTTCGTGGTTGTGGCGGTGTCTCCACTGTCATGGGTGTCTCAACTTGCTCTGCTACAATAGCATCACTTGTAGAGTCAGTCCCTACTGGCTCATCTTGAACTTCTTCAAGATACACCTTTTGTCCATTCTTTTCTATTTTGAGAAACTCTTTCTCTAAGAAAATACCATTTTGAGTAACAAACACTTTGCCCTCTGTCCGGTTATAGACATAATACCCTAAAGTTTCCTTTGGATATCCCACGAAAAAGCACTTGTATGATTTGGTTGTTAGTTTATCTGATATAAGTCATTTGACATAAACTTCACAACCCTAAATTTTCAGAAAAGACAAACTAGGACTCTTACCAGTCCACATCTCATATGGTGTCTTAACTACGGACTTAGATGGTACCCTATTCAATGTGAAAGCGGCTGTTTCTAGAGCGTATCCCCAAAACGATAAAGATGGGTCCGACTGGCTCATCATAGACCGAACCATGTCCAACAAGATCTGATTACGTCACTCAGACACGCCGTTTCTCTGAGGTGTTCCGGGTGGCGTAAGCTGTGGAACAATTCCACAACTCTTAAGATGATTGCTAAACTTGTGACTTAGATATTTGCCTCCATGATCAGATCACAAGGCCTTGATCTTCTTGCCATGTTGATTCTCTACTTCATTCTAAAATTCTTTGAACTTTTCAAATGTTTCAGACTTATGCTTCATTAGGTAGACATATCCATATCTACTAAAGTCATCAGTAAAAGTTATGAAGTATTAAAATCTGCCTCTAGCTGTCGTGCTCATTGGTCCACATACATCAGTATGTACAAGTTCCAACAAGTCAGATGGCCTCTCAGGAAATCCTTTGAATGGTGCCTAGGTCATCTTGCCTAGCATGCAAGCCTCACATGTCTCGTATGATTCAAAATCAAACGAAGTTAAAAGACCATCATCATGGAGCCTCTTCATGCAATTCTCACTTATATGACCTAAACGACAATGCCACATATAGGTAGGACTTAACTCATTAAGCCGAGGCCGTTTAGCACTAACATTATAGACAGGTGCATCATCAAGATTTAAAATAAATAACCCATTCAATGGATGCAAAAGCCACAAACACATTATTCTTTGAGATCACACAACCATTGTCTTTACTCGCAAATGAATAACCATCCTTCATCAAGCATGAAGGTGACACAATGTTTCGACTTAAACTAGGAACAAAATAACAATTATTCAATTCCAAAATAAATCCTAACGGCAAGGGAAGTTGCACCATCCTGACGTTCAATGCAGCAACTCTTGCATTATTGCCGATGCGGAAATCAACTTCTTCTTTCTTCACGCTTCTACTTCTTATCATTCCTTGCATCGTATTGCAAATATGAGCAACTGATCCGGTATCAAATACCCAAGAATTGATATAAGAGTTAGCGAAGAAAATGTCTGTAACATGAACAACAAGAGTACAAGCAGTAGCAGTACCTTTACCGCCGCCATCCTTCTCTAAGGATGCCAAGTACTCCTTGCAGTTTCTTTTCTAGTGACCTTTTCCCTTACAATAAAAGCAATCTGAATTTGCTGATGGTCCAGCCTTGGTAGCAGATGGGTTTGGCTTAGAGATCTCATCTTTAGCCTTGCCCTTCTTCTTCCTCTAAGAATTTCCCTTCCTCTTAAAACGAGGTCGGTTCTGGATCACCAACACTTGGCTACTGCTGGCACCTTTCTTGATGTTGGCCTCTACTATTTTCAGCATGCCACATAGTTCATTCAAGCCCCTCTCTGCTCCATGCATATGGTAGTTCGAGATGAAGTTTCCATAGCTGGCCGTAAGCGATGCAAGAATGAAATCAGTAGCCAACTCTTGGCCAATTGGGAAGCCTAGCTTCTCCAACCCCTGAGTGTAACCAACCATCTTGATTACATGTGGACCAACTGTTGCGCCCTCTGCTAGCTTGGTTTCTGCAAGCGCCTTAGAGACATTGAACCTTTTAGTCCACACTTGAGTTTGGAACATATCTTCAAGCACCACGATCATATCATTCACTGAATGATTGTTGTCAAACTACATTTGCAGATCAGGTTCCATACAAGCAAGCATGAGGCAACTCACTTCAAGATCCGCATCACATGCTTTCTTGTAAGCATTTTTCTCAGCAGCAGTTGTATTTTCATCAGGCTCATCTAGTAATGGGGTGTCTAGAATTTCTTCCTTTTTCTCAACCCTAAGAACAATTCTCAGGTTGCGGATCCAATCCGCGTAATTTATTCCATTCAACTTATCTTTCTCAAGAATTGTACGCAAAGAAAATGGTTGATTGCGAGCGGCCATATACAACAAAAGTAATGCAAAATACTAAGACAATGTATCCATGAAAGAGTAAATTATATCAAAATAAAATCTACTCCCACTAAAATCAATATCCCTCAATTGATACTTAGTGATTCAAGGCCCACAACTAACAAGTCAACTAGTGAGCTTTAGCATCACCGCTAGAAGACATGGTAGATCGGTAAGCAACACTTTGCTAATCATGTCACATATGACTCTTGTTGTTGGGCAGCATCTCTATGCTACGCTCAACCTACCCATGCTCCAAGGTCCCTAACTGTTAGGATGACCTTGTTTAAGTAACCAAACCTTCTTGCAGTAAGTATCCAATACGAACCTACCTAGTCGAGGAAAACCAGTGGCACCCTAATTTCATAGACCCACCATCGATTATACAAGACTTATGACATTGCAAGGTTTGGGGAAGCATTTAACTTAAACATTGCTAAGGGATCATTCTACTTCACTACCGCACTCATGTAGACAAAAACATAATAGCATGTGAAAGTAGAACATAGCAAGAATGGCATAACACAGTCATGACTTGGTATAGCCCATTATTCCTTTGGGGATCTCCATCTCCATCAATCTGTGCATCACGGTGATCTCCATCTCCATGATTCAAGTATGCTGATGAGCACTGGCTTGATCTTCCATGAGGTATGTGGCAAATTCGACTTGTGGAGATCTCGACGTTGGCGATCTGGCTTCAAATCAACATGATTCGAACCCTACAACCGTTACACCACTGCTCCGCTGGTTATCAACCAAGCACAACTTGATTGACCTCGCCAAGAAGGCTTTTTCCTGCAAGCGAATCGAAGAACACAAGCAAGAAAGTGTAGACACGCAATCTGAATTGCAAATATGAATGAAGTGAATATCAATAGAGGGTTCAAGAACTCGGTTCCAAAGGACTAATCGACACAGTGGAGGAGATCAAGAACGGGGGCCCTGATTCACTGCAAAAGGATTTGTCACCACAGTTACAATGAATGATCTAGTTTCTCGATAGAAAACTAAACTCTAAACAAAACCCGAGTCTCAACAGCGATGGCTGCGTGGAATATATAAGATAGACGTCCTAGGGTTGGAGGCAGGGGGTTGGGCGCCCACAACTTGGGCTCAAGGCCCGACTCGATACATGGCCAAGTTGGCCCAAAATAGGTGATGCAGCACCTTTTCGTGATCACACAGAATGATCCACGAAAGATCTGGAGCTGGGACCAGATCCAAAACGACGGCGTCGTTATCCCCTTTCCAACGAGTCCAAGATCGCCCCGTTTTGATGTCGTATGAGGAAATTATGACCGAAACAGAGACAACATGTATGCTGATTCTGAGAGCGACGTGGCAACTGAGTTGGAGACGAATTGCAACTTGGGGAAGACCATGGCGTCGGTGTGTCCAGCATGGCGATGTCCTCATCATCCTCCCCTTCTTGAATTGGAGTCGTCCTTGACTCCATCTTGGTGATGTCCTCATCATATGCCATCCTTCAGTGATGATTTCGCCGAGACTAGCTACTACTAGCGCAACTAAAATGAAATTACATAGTCGCGGATAGATCATCACAGATTGGCACACAGGCCATTATATTAATTTTGACAATATGTACGTGGCTCCTGCCTATATTGTCCTCATGACATGCAAGCCATGAATTAAATACATACATGCATCACATACACATAAGTCATTAATACCTGCAAAACAGAGTTATCCGAATCCGACGTCTAATCTTGCAACGCAGAAAACCCTATTTTCCAAGCCCTATTTTGCAATTCTAATTTCACCGCATGTGGCAAAGCCATAGAGAACTGAATGTAAAATTTCATTCTCTATGATTTTTGTTTAGAGTTCATCTCAATCCAAGTTACGATTCAAATGTTACGGATGTTTTACTAAACAACACTTTTCTCGGCAAACCCGCGCCCGGCAGTAAATTTCATCTACCACCACCGCGCATCATATGTGCTTGGCACTTGACTTAGGGTTCAATTCAATCAATCTAATTGATCTCTAACTCACCATGACTAGATTTACATGAATCACTTAACTCAGATGGCGGAATTCTGACCGGTACGAGTAGATCATTTCAAGACCAACATGGCAAGATGACGAACCAAGGTTAGAGACTCATCTACAACCACGCATATCACCATATGCATAAAACTGAACCTATAACAAGACAGTAATGGAGCTGATACCACTGAAGAGTTATGAGGGTGATACATTTGCCAGAAAACAAAACTTTTTGACCTCATAACCAGGATCTACTGCTAGTTACAGGTTATGGGATTACCACTAGACGCGCAGGTGCAGTGGAACGACGACTCGATGTAGTTGTACGCGTCACAGTAGGTAGTGCAATTGTGTGGTCATCCATCACCTCAATCCTCTTGCGTGGTTCATCCCAGTGCTCCAGATGCAGCACCTCCGAGGAATCCCACACGTGCAGGGAAGAAGCGATGCGCCCCGGACTGCTAGGTCCATGAGGAGCAGAAGGCGCGAGTGTGGGGAGGGTGATGGTGGCTGCCAAAGGCATGTGTCACCCTGACCGCGTCCCTACCCCTTGCTTATATAGGCGTCCCCAATGAGCTCACGAGTTGGAGGCCCATTAGTAACCCTAAGCCTTGTCTAATTCAGGTCCAACCCAAATTAGGCTTCCAGCCCCTTAAGCGTGCGACCCTATGGGTTCACGCACACATGGACATGGGCCGAGTACTCCTACTCGCCCAATAGTTGACAGTGGCCTCTAGCAAGGCGTGACAACTCTTGTGTGCATGCAAAGATCATATCAAATGAACCATTATGACCACATACAAGTTATTCCCTTTGCCACTCGATATATGGTTCAACTCGTGGGTTAACACTTAATCCAAGCATGACCATGCATTTGTTGATCCAATCACTTGAGTGATCCAGTGATATCTCTCTCACGTAGAGAGGGGCAAATTCCATCTTGATTGTCTATGTCTCATAGCATGCTTCCCGACCACCCGAAGACCACCTTTATAACTACCCAGTTACGGAGCAGCGTTTGATAGTCCCTAAGTTGGCCATTTCACATCTTGAGTACATACCAAAATCTTAGGTCTAAGGACATAACATACATGACGTGAATAGAGACTTTCTCATGTCTGGTCAGTCCAGCCTACATGTCTCACATGTGCCCACATTATTAGTTTGACATCTGCATGTCCATGACTTGTGAAACATAGCCATCAACTAATACATGTGCTGGTCTAATATTCAAGTGTGTTCTCAGAAGAACATCGACAGGGACAACTTTAGAATAACTATTCAAGTAATTGAGTTACACAAAAAGTTCACATAATCGCCCATCAATACAAGTTGTCTATAATGAATATTCAATGAACACTTTATTAATCACGGATACAATCAGAATACCAACATCTACATGATTAGCTCTAGGGCATATTCCTAACATTAGGAAGGGGCTTATCAGAGATGTTAGGTAGAGTGTCAAGTAGGTTCCTAAGGTGGTTATGTTTTGGAGTCCACACTTGTTTCTGAGGTGGAGGTTTGGGAGACTCTTGAGACACTCCATCCTCCACAATGGGCGTGGTTGGCTGAAAGGGCTTTGGTGGGTTAATCTTTGTGAGCTTGGGAGGACTGGTGGGTTTCTCACTCGTGCTCAAACCACTATGTTCACCAACCTTCCCAAAGACATTGATAGCCTTCCCACCTTAAGAAAAGCTAATCCCGTGGTGTCAGTACCCCTCTTGTACTGACTCATCATCATGCCCAAGTGTGGCTCACTACAAGAAAGCCAACTCAACATGTGCCGAAGGAATGTGTTTTCCTCGTCGGTCTTTTTCTTGTCATGCCTATAGTTGACAAGCTCCAACTCCAAGGCCTCACAACTGGGGCACTGAGCTCTAGTACCATTCACACTAGACTTCTCAAGAAAAGAGATTCTAGCATCCTTCTCAGACAGCTCAGAGCACAGCTTAGCACAAGACTTACAGGGACCTGACAAAGCAGGGTCGGCTCTAGCCCTATCCAACTCCTCGACCAAAGCAGAGTACTTGGACTACAAAGAAACAAGACTAGACATGTGTACAGCGCATTCATCGCACTCAATCTCATTAGACAAAACAGCTCTCTCCTTCTTGACACTCTCAAGTTCATCTAAAGCCCTGAGATACTTAGCCTTAAAGCTATTGTGTTGTTTTGCAACACAAACAAATGAAGCATCTTGTGTAAGCATAGTGTCATAAGCAGATTCAAGGTCAGAGAGAAGAGATTCAATTGTATGTTCTACCTCAGGCTCGGAGTCATCCTCATCGTCATGGTCGGTTGTGGTGTCATCAACCGCCATGGTGCAGAAACCTCCTCGGCGCTTGTTGGCATAGAAGCTCAAGCCGTTGAACTTGTTCTCAACCTTCTTCTTGGGCTCATCAACACTTGAAGAAGAACTACCATCAGAGTCAACATCGTTGAAGGACACGATGAGGGCTTGCTGCCTCAGCTTCTCGAAATTTTTTTCTCCATGCGCTTGGGGTCGAAGTTCTTCTTGGACTTGTACTTGTCCTTGTGCTTGGAGTGGTTGGGCTTGTCGGAGTGGTTCTTGTGCTTGTTGGGGCAGCTCACAATGTAGTGGTTAGGCTCTCCACATCCAAAGCAACCTTGCTTGTTGCCACCACATCATCGGTTCAATCAGTTGTTGTGAAACCGGGAGAACTTGCTGATGACATGTGCCAGCTCATCATCCCCAAAAGCCTCTATCTACTCCTCTGTTGTAGACACAAGAGAAGATAAGGCAAGAGACAACTGTGATGGGTTAGTTAAATAAGAATTTGAACTTAAGGTACCTAACACCAAAGCCATGGTCGGGGCAGACGGATTCCTGATCCTCGCCTGTGTCTGGAGGTCGATCTCAGTGGACTTGAGCTTGCTGAACAGCTCATCCACGATGAGAGTCTCATAGTTGGCCGATTCGATGATTGCCTGCACCTTGACCTCCTAAACCTTCTGATCTAGAGCATGTAAAAGCTTGAGTGCTCTCTAATGATTGTCATAAGGCATCGCTGCATTGTTTGGTCGCATGTTGTTCACAATAGTGGTAAAGCGAGAAAACATCGAGTCAACTATCTCTCCGTCAGCTTGGGTAAAATTCTCGTATTCCCTCTTGTATGTCTCATAGAGTCTAGTTTTGACATGGGCTGTACCCTCATGGAAGCTTTGAAGCCTCCTCCAGATCTCGTGAGCAGTCACACAATCAGAAACATGATCAAACTCAGAAATCGACAAAGCAGCGTAAAGCTCTGCATGAGCAATGTTGCTGGCATTGTGTTGGTCGATTTGCTCTTGATTTAGCCATGCACCGAGCACCTGGTAGTCAGCATTCTCAATGATCTCCCAAACAAGCCAGTCGATCCCTTGTAGATGCGCTTGCATCCAGATCTTCCAGTATGAGTAGTTCTCCCCATTGAATTGGGGCGACTTACCCAATCTGTGATTCAAAGCCATGTCGCGTCAGTGGATCACGGGCCGATTAAGGTGGAGCGATCCTTAACTGTCTCTGATACCAATTGAAGGACCAAAAATGGCGACCAGAGGGGGTGAATGGGAGCCAAAAAATCTTCTTCAAAATCTCAACCAGATAAAAGCACTCCCGAGCACCACAAAGAAATGGGTCAAGAAATAGAGAACAAAAGTAGCTGGTCGGGAGCTGGTCGGGAGCTAGAAGAAAACCCTGGTCAGTCAAGTAGTTCAGACCATGACAACCACTTGGCGGTCAAGACAAAAGCTGGTCGGGAAAACTGCTCCGGACCACGGCGAAGACTGGTCGGGAACACACCCGGACCAGGTCAGGATGAACTGGACTGGACCACATCGACAACAATGGTCGGTCAGCAGAGCACAAGCTGGTCGGTAAAACTGGTAGGGACCAGGATAGAAACTGGTCGAGAAAGGCTGGTCGGCACCAAGGCTAAAGCTTGTCAAAAAACTGGTCGGGACCACACAGCTCACGGTGGTCGGCAAAACAAATCACTGATGAGAGAATCGGGCAACTGGAGTCAAGGGCAGGTGCTGCTCAAACGAGCTCTCTCTGTGCTTGAGCACACGAAGCTAGTAGCACTGGTGCTGAGTCTCCACTCAGTCAAAAACCCATGAGTCAAACATACTCAGATAGAACACCTGCTCCGAACAGCATGAACACTGGAGGAGAAATCAAATGAAGGCGGAACTGACCAGCACAGATCCATATCAGATTTCACACAGGGAATCACGAGGGAGATCAAAAACTATCCCCAAGAAATTGAGCCCCAGTTTGAACCTAGTAGCTAGGAATTGCAGATCTGGACCGACAACCACAGTATTCCCCCAAAAGCAAACTGCTCGGTTTCTTGATGCACGAGTGGAATTGGATCAATTCCTTTGAGGATCTAGTTCATCACTCAACAAAGCATCAATCAATGCAAAAAGATTGAGCCAAAACACTCCAAAGCTGATGAATCAAAGTTCGTCCAGCGGACCATAGAAAGTCAATGGCCCAAAACAAAACCAACCAAGTTCACTGAAACAAGGGTAAAAGCCCAGAGGGCACGAGGAGGATTCAGGCCTCCATTCCCATATAAAATATCTCACAAATACATGGTAAAAATTCTTGTTCTTGGACCTCTACAAGAACATGAACAGAAAAGGGAAAACAGAAATAGAGAGAGCAGAGGCGGCGCGTGAGTGGAGAGAAGAGAAAGAGGTAGGTTCCTGGAGGCTGTCCACTCCTATTTATATGCCAACCATAGTACCACTTCTGCCCCTAGGTATTATTAGAGCGAACCACCAAGCCAAGGGCACTATGGTCCAACTCAGGATTTCCTGATCCGAAGGCCACCGCGCCTTCTCACCAGTAGCCTTGCCTCGACGCAATCTCTCCAATGCCGCCACATGCCATCCATCTGCATCGGGACCACCCGGGTTTTAAGGCGCAAACCCATGAAACACGCTGTCGATGGTTTTGAGGACAAACCACCAAACTTTCCGCAAGTAGCATAGCCCGTACGCATCCCCCACCGATGGTTTTGAGGACAAACCACCAAACCTCCTCGCGGGTAGCATAGCCCGTACACGTCCCCCACCGTGTACACTTGCGCTTATCGATGTGCAAGTGCCAGCCACCATGGCTGACTACCCAGTCATCTGGTCCCTCGGTCCAAGCCTCACGTCTGCCTTTCACCGCACCCTGTCCGTCAGCACGGCACGCCCTACTTGACCTTCATCCAACTGTTGCCACCGCCTCCGGACTCCACACCTGTACATCACTAGCCAAGAGACACATTTTGACACATAACCCCATGCTAGGGGATTAGTAAACCTCCAAGACCGACAACCAACCAAAGTGTTGGACATGTTGACAATCACTCATCACACCACCAAAAAGATGCTACACCATGATATGGAAAATCATGTGTCCGCAACAAGAAGTGTTTATTTTCATGAGATGTGCAATCTTTGTGTTCATCACTTTTTAGTTTGAAAGTATTTAGTACACCAAATTGTGCTAGATAGTGCTAAAAATGTCAAATTAAAATTTTAAACTATCACTCAAAGGTGAAATGAAAAAATAGCATATAGGGCAAATGTAGATATCGATGAGTTGTACATTTTTGTTTTATGAAATATTTCCTTTTTTGAACATTTAGTAGGCCTAAAAATACATTTTAAAACCATTTACAACAAAAGCAGTCAATGACAAGTGGCCCTACCAAGGAATGGCCATCGACAATCCAGGCCCAACCATCAGGCCGAAATTTTCACTGCGCCACCATCCTCTCTCTTGCGCTATCCCCCTCGCCGACACATGGGACCCACCATGCCTCCCGCTCAAGCCATCGAAACCCCTCCTCACCTTATCCTCTTGCCCAGACAGACATTGGGGAAAAATCCCCAATCCTCGCTCCACTCTCCACGCCGACACGCTACCACGCCGACCACTGATGCTACTACCGCTCCTTGCTGCACCGTGCAAGGCCACTCTGTTGCCACCATCCCACCCGCCTACACCGTGTTCATTCCCGCAGAACACATCACTCCCTCTCCCCTAACCCTAGCCACCACTCAAACCCTAGCACCACCCCACCGCCACTCGTGCCATGGCCTTCGCCTCACTCACGGCAACTTAATGGCGTCCACCTCAACGCCGAAGGCCGGAGAGGCCCAATGACGTCCCTCCCCGCTTTGACCCTGACTTAAACTGGCCCACCTCCACCATCGCGAGATCCGGCCGTGACACCACCACGAGATCCAGCTGTCCATGTTGGAGGGGCCCTTGGAGCTGTCCATGCCAACGCCAGACATTAGAGGCGCCCTTCGTCCCATCCACGCCAATGCCTTGCGGTGGAGGAGCTTGTCCAGCAGCCACATGGCCATCGGTGGTGCCCATCCACTTGGCCATAGCAGTCTGGAGCAGGCCATCCAGCCGCCCATCCTCCTGTTCCATGCACTGTACTATGATGTGGGATTGTTGTCCATCCTCCTAAGCATACCAACGCATTATGACTTTGTGAGATTGTTGTCCAGCTGTAGCAGTTCTACTCTATCAGTGTTTCTCTGAATTTTTTTGTTGTTCAGCAGAGCAGTTCCTAGGTAGTGTTGAGTGGCAAACTCAACAGCTTAGACTTTGCCTTGTGCTTAATTTTGATTTGTCTAGAAAGTTGCTCTTGTAATCGTGAGATGCAAGTTGTCCTAGCTATTCATTAATGCTACATCATGATTCATTTTGAATGGTATAATTCTCTCGCAATGCAAAGTTAGCTGCTTGTTGTGCTGTTCATTTTCTATAGGTATAGTAGACTGGGTATGCTTGAAGATTGCACAAATTGATTTTTAAAACCTAAACCTTGCACCTGTTAAATGGTCTGGTGGTTTGGTCTATGCACACTAGAAGTTTGTTTGTGTCTAATGGCCTGGTGGTTTGGTCCCATAGATGCCTAAGCATCAGTCAGGTTCCTAGTTGTGTGCCTCTAGGCTGGTTTGAACAGGTTAAATGGTGGTTTTTTAGATTGAGCTCATAGATGCTTGGTGGGCAGGGTGGGAGTTGTTAATCTTAGACATTGTTTTGTGTTCATGCTCCAGCTATTTTGCATCTGAACATGTTTGCTGATTAAACATACTTCCTTTGAAATATTATGTTCATCCTTTCAAATTTGTCTACTGATTTATTACTTTTTTCTTTAATTGCTTTATAGAAACTGAATCTAGTTTCTGATCTCTGCGTTTGTTGAAACTAAGTAATACCAGAAATGCCAAAAACCCAGTATTAGCTGGCTAGGTATGAGAATGTAAATAAAATTCAGGAACAATTAAAGTCATTGGGTATTCCAATATTAGCTCAGGAAGTTAGAGATGCTTTTTCAAATAAGGAAAAGAGCAAAGGGAAGACAGTAGTGTCTGACAAACTAGATTATGACATTGAATATGATCCATCCTTTGACAATGAGGTCAATACTGAGGTGAGCTGAATTATTTGGCCAATTAACAAGTAACTTGTTTGTCTATTTAGAACATGTACTTCACTGTAGTCATTTAATGTACTTCACACATTTTCCTAAATTTACAAGATGAGTGTTTCTCTTGGCAGGTAAGAGCGATGGTTCTAGGAACTCACCCTCAGCAGAAGAAGCAAAAGATGGCTGCAAACTAGTTGCCACCGCACATGCCTTGCAGAATGATTAGGCTGCAGGTAGCCATGTCTTTGCCTGGAGACCGTCCACCACCTAGGGAAAGAATGCCCTTGGCTCCTAAGACCAATCGAAAAGCCAACCCAAAAACTAATGCCACTTCCAGTGCACTGCAAGGAAATTCATAGCTTAGTCCAAGGAAATTCAGCAGGCAAACTACAGCCAGGAGTACATCTAGTGCTAACCCATTTCTTATTTCTCCTAGATTACCTAGCACCAGGCCACCCATGTCTACTCCTTACGTAAACACTGAGCATACTACTACTAGTCCTACAACCAATCGTGCCCTGTTTCCACAACTTACTCCCACAACTAGTGTGAACCAATTAGTTCCTACAGAAGCCTCGCCAGGTGTATAGAGTTCTAGGCAAAGCAATGACATCAATGACTCAAATGACCATGTTGATGTTGCTATTTTTGAGGGTCATACAAATGAAGGAGAACCAGTTGGTGACTTAGTTCCAGGTAATGAATATGTGTTTGCGACCATTAATTTCTACATTTAATATCTAAATTTGTGGTTGCTATAATAACCCATTTTGCATGTTTTTTGCCAATGCAGCAGCCCAAAAGGAAGTGCGCAAGAAAACCATTGGGCATGGCTTAGAGAAGATGGTAAAGTGAGAAACAAGTGCCTATTGAAGTGGCTGCAGGGAAGAAAAGACCAGCTGTCCTACTTTAGGTAGCAAAGCTGGCATCAGAAACTGGTGTAGCAGTTAGAGACAAGCTGCCTATCTACACATCTTGGAAGCTTTATGAAACAGATGGTGGGCTTGCTGAAGTACAAAAAATGCTTGACAAAGTGGTTGTGAGACATCTATTTCACTACAACTTCTTTCTTTCATTACTAGTTGTACTTCCATGTAAGAAATGTCTCCTAATAAATAATTTGTGTGGCTGCAGACTAGGTTGGATGTGGACGTAAAGAATGAAGGACCAAGCAAATATGCATGCAATGATATCATTAAGAAGGGAGTAAGGCAGCTAAGGTGGCAACTAAAAAAGAAGTACTTCGATGAATCCCTGACAATGGAACAGCTGATGGCCAAAGAACCTCCACTGAAAATGAAGAAAGATGAGTGGATCAAGCTCGTAGAGTACTAGTGTGACGCAAAGAATTAGGTCCATGCCCTTAATTACTGCTTTTGTTAATACACAATCAAACTCTGCATGTGATTTGTGTACAACAAAGAGGATATATCATATTATGAGTTTATGAAAGCAATAAGTAACTGTATGTTTGTTACCTAAAGTAGAATTCTTTGTGAAAGGTTCACTATTTCTTAGTGTTGACGCAAAGTTATATCTGCAAACACACCGGGCTAATACCCAAAATCGATATCCGGAGCGTGCTAGTCGATTGGACCTGTTAATCGACAAGGATGATAGATTTGAATAAAACCTGAACGAGACGATAGCGATACACCCGGACGTCAAAGCTCAGATGATACTCGATAACTGTTGAACAGATCAGACGAGACGACAGCGATACGCCCGGACGTCAAAGCCTGAATCTTGCTCGGTAAAAGCAGAACCTGCAAGGTCGCCGGAGATCAAGTTGATGCAGCCCGTCGACTCTTGAAAGAACTCATTGAAAAGGAAAAAGTACTGGTGACGAAGTCGCCGAAAAGTAGATTGCTTGAAAAGTAGATAAAAATAATAGGTTTGTTGTATTGATGATTATTCTTTACATTGTCTCTCGGTACATATTTATATCCTGGTACTATGAGTCCTAAACAGACACGACAAAGTATTACCTAAACAAGTCTTATCTCTAAGGAATAAAAAAAATAACGACTCGTACCAAGGTCGGACTCAAAAAATAAACTAATAAAATAATGGCATAAACATCGCCAGTTTCCTTATCCATTGCTTTACGATGAAACCTCTATCGGCACGCTCCTCATCTCTGTAGATTCCATCGGCAACCCATCAATAACGACTCAGACCTGCTTTCCATGTCCTTCAGCTCCGCTTTCCATCGGCAACCATGCCTCAATCTCTATCGGCAACAGCCCTCTGGCTTCATCGGCAATGTACGAGATCAACATGTCCTTTATCGGCACTCATCCATCAGCAACTCAGAAGCAACGCTGGAGAAGAACCACTCCCTTGCCGATCAGCACAGTTTTGGGTCCATATTGACACGTGTCAAAAAACGGTGTCAACACTTAGCTGAAGACGATATATCCTAGGCTGTAAAAGTTGCTAGGCTGCATGGAAATAGTCAAAGATTCAATTTTTGTTAATAAATAACTGTATGTTTAATGAAGTTCAATATTTTGGCACCTTCACTGAAAAGCTTTGATCTCAGGAATATCATTTTCATTGATGGACCAACAGCAAGCTCATGAGTATTGCATTTATGAATACTAGGCAAAGTGAAGCTTCACCAAAAAACTGGTTCTAGGTCCTACATAGCCCATCGATATAGCCTGGTAATACTATTGCTTTCAGTTTTGGGGTACTATACTGCAAACTACTGGAATAAAGATTCTGAAATATGTCTTAGCTTTTTTCACATACCAATGTTACCATGTTGTGTGCCTATACAGAGAATTAGTAAGTGTTCAGGATATGTTGTTGTTGGATTATAACTGTGAAGTATCATTTAAATAATGATGTGTCCATAGTAGTAATCCAAACTAAGATGTTTTAATGTCCATAGTCTGTCTTTTCATGTCTAGATGTTTTTGTTACTATGCAATGCAAACTGAGATGTGTGCTTCAAAGTAATCCAAGGTTTCTACATGATGCAGATGTCTAAGTACAATAACATGGAACCGGATGCTGTGGATTTCCTTGGGGAATGTATGCCTAGTGCCAAAAATGGTCGCTTTCCTCTTGCTAATGAAGTATATATAAGTTACAAAATGATTGGATACATCTACTAATGGGGACGGGGGTCCCGATCTTCCGTCAGTTCAAGATAAACAACGATTTGGGCGGAAGCGACACACCGATCCGGCTTCAGATCACAAAGACCCGAACCCTGCAATCTTAGCACCACGAATCCTCTGGTTATCAACCGTGTCACCAACCGGCTGACCTCGCCAAGAAGGCTAATCCCTGCTGTGAATCAAAGAATACAAGCAAGAACAAGATAAAGCGCAACTCAATTGAAGTGACAATTGCAGATAAATAATTAACCACTAGAAGTTGGGGTCTTGCAAACCGATAAAGGCGACTGTTCAAAGACAGATTGATCTAAAGCAAAACCCAAACCCTAACGAGGGCGGCGGCTACTGAATATAATGCCTAAGGGTCGTCACACCCCCTGGATGCGCCCCCTAACAGGCTCAAACACGATACACGGCCCAACGGACCAAAAACTGTGGTGCAGCACTGGAACAGATTCTGGACGCTGGATTGTTTCGATGTTTCCCGATGACTCAGAAGGAATTTAGACCTCAAACCAATGCCATTGGTTTCCTTATAAAATTATCTTTCCATCCATATATGGATCGTCAAAAATGGAGTCCGTATGCATCCTGGGCTTCCATTTTAATCTGTGCTGGTCCTGGAGGCCGAGGCAGACTCAAACTTGAATTGGGCTGGCCTCCGTCTTGTCTTGGACGCCTTTGCTAGCCTTCAAAGGTGGTGACCAGGGTGGAGGACGTCCGAGGGCTTCCTTGGTGAGTTCTCCATCTACTTTGGTCAGGCTTCCACTTGGTCCAGGGTCCCAAGGATGAAAAACAAGCCTATGACAACGACGTAGCTTCTGATAGAAACAGCAACAAAATATTTTGATGAATAGGAGACCTTGCCGACGTGATATTGATATGGGACCAGATCTATTTGAAAGCCTATCAAATAAGATTTCCACCAAGTGCTCATTGACCTCGATTGCACTCCGGATAGATGAGTTATGGCCTTCCCAATGAAGCATCGTCAGGCTGTCGATGAACCAAAAGTTGAACTTTGTTGAACTTGCATTTTGAGACACATTTGTACCTACAATCAAATAATGACATGGACATGTGGAACCAAGTGAATTATATCCAAAGTCACTATACAA
>CM041644.1:28247714-28297783 GCA_023333625.1 Bothriochloa decipiens
TGTAGGAATGACATCACCTTATAATCAATGGTCGTATCCAAAGGTGTCATGTCCTCATCATCTACCATACTCTAGTACATGCCTGTTTCAATAGTGTTCTGCTATATTGTTATTAAGTACATTCTTTTTATATAGGAACGAATGGTGGCAGAGAAGGATAGCATGCTAGAATTAGGAGAAGTAGAAAAGTCTACCTCCCAGATTTTTGATGAAAGTCTTAGCCACATCAGTCCCTCATCCACCATTCTTCCTGACATTGGTGTCTGAAAACCATCAAAGACCGATCAGTCCTCATCGACAGCAGCACAAGCACATATGTGTTGGTGTTTTTTAGTGAAAGCAGCAAAATTTGTAAGCGCACAAAAATACCGTTATAGCACTTCACCATGTGATCCATAGGGTATCATAATTTCCACGAGGAAATGGTATAGCACAGAAGGTTACTAAGCTAGCTGCCTAGAGGAGAGAGATAGATAACTTGGGTAGTGAGGTTTTCTAATGGTCGATTCCCTAAAGAAGGATATCCAAGTCACTAATATCTTACTTCAGGCACCGGGGCACACCTGGTCTGTAAGGTGATACCGGCCTGTAGCTCTATGCCGAACCCAAACGTGGGGGATTACAAGGGACGGACAGGGCTGTCACCACCTGCCGCCTACCCCTCAACCGTGGGGAATGAGGCAAATGAAGGTAACTCCTAGCTTAGACACCACGTCTATGCTGCTCGTTACAGCTCTAGCATTGGCCAGGAACTTCTCTCTTTATCAGGAGTCCTCTACTAGAGCTTCCATCAAAAGGACGGACGATGAACCCGTAAGATAAAAATGAACAAGAATAACCTTATTGAAAGGAATATAACGAAAAGGTAAACACAGGTTTCTTACTTCAAGTAGCAAGGCGCTACTGACGGTAGATAAGTATCAGTTTTAGACCATCAACATAACATGAGAAAGGATTAAAACATGAATACCATCTAGTTATAGGGGTTACACTAACAAAATTCCATGTGTTTTGTTGAATGTCTATCTGCAGGGGGTTATCAAAAAAGTACCAAAAGGGGTCCACATGTCGGATTTAGAGAATACCACGTCCAGCAATCAAAGAATACTCTCGAAGACTCGAGGAGGCGACCCTGTGAAGCTGGGCCCACATGGTAGCTAGGTAGGGGCGGGCACCCAGCCACATGGGCGGCCGCCCAGCCACCTGCACCAATCAGGTGCAGGCTCGCGGATCCTGCCTCCACCGACCTTGAAGATCAATATGAAGCGTCCATTTAGGTCGGTTTGATCCAAAGGCTGTGGTGCATCCTAGGGGGCTATATAATCAGGGCCCCTAGCACTTAGAGAAACCCTGATTCATTAGCGAATTATTCAAAAGTTCATTTGGAGAATTCAAGAGAAGCCCTAGAGCCACCATCTCAATTAGAGCTCCATAATTTAGTAGCATAGCTACATAGGAATAGATCTAGAAGGAGTCAAGCCTAGCTTGGAGTCTGGATCTGTCAGCGTTCTTGCTACTATGAATAGTACTTTATTCTATTCTACTATTTTATGTTCTCAATTATATTGTTCTTAGTTTACTTTGATTATATGCTTAGCATAGTTGGATTAGAATTATGTTTATGCATTGGATCATATAGCGCTTGCTCATTAGATCGATGTGTGAGTGGTAAATATTGTGTAGGCGTGGTGCCTAGACCGTATTTATCTGCGATTGCATCCTATATTCTGGATCGCGAGGTAGATCGCGGGAGTGACAGTCCTATTGAGTCCTTTGTAGTCCTCCTCCCAAGCATAGGACTAGTAGAACACCACTATTATAGGGAAGTGATTGCTTTGTTCTTGATCTTCCTTGGTAATATCACTATGCATAGATGCAACCTTTTCCCGCCATGATTGCTAGGTGTAATTGCACTAATTATTGTATGCTTTGATAGTATAGTTAGAATAACTTAGGATTTATTCTTGTACATCGTCCTAGTCCATTCTAGTGTTATAAATTTAGAGTATTCTATTGAGATGATTATCATTATTTTATGTGGCTATGTGCTCTCATTTATCCTTTGTCACTTACCATTCGTTCATATATATATTGTTTTATGTGACACTTACCTTGTATGAGAAGATAGATAAAGATATGGTTAAGCTCTCCATTATCACATGTAGTTCTCATTGCTCATTATCCATATGCATTCCCTTCCCAGTGGTAAAATATAAATAACAATACATGGATTACTCCCGGTTAAAATGCTACATCGGTATTATCTGTGCACTTGTGGATTCCTCATTAATTTCTAGAAAGCATATGCATTTAATACTAGCACCTCTGCCGCCAGATGGGGATGACAACCTAGCTTAAGTGGTGTTAGAGGTGTCAACAGGCGCCCATTGAGGTACAAGAAGGGAGGGAGCCGACAACTCCGGCACTCCTCCACCAGGAAGACGATGCTCTCGGGAACCTCCAAAGAAAGCTCCACTAGCTTGATCTCACTCACTCCCTACTTTAGCTAGCTAGAAGCCAGGTAGTGGCTCTACTCTCTCTCTTGTATACTATGCTAGAGTGTGTGTGAACAGGAAGAAGAATGGAGTGTGTATGATGGATTTGATCTATTTGTGATATGGAATGGAGGTGGAGAGCCTCTCCTTAAATAGTGAGTGAGCACGTCGGTTTTGGGGCCTAAATGACCAAAACACCCCTACACTGCCAGTCCTTTGCATTGATTGTACCGCCTCACCGAAGATCGGGTCAAGCCGCTCAGTTGGTGCGCCGGCCGGCCCAGGTGCGCCGGCCGACGCACCCAGAGTGGCTTTGGTGCCCATCTTCGGTCAGTTGGCCCTAGGCTGTGTCTGGACCTGGCCTTCGATGTTGTTTTGGGCTGACACATCTCGGTTTGGTCTTCTTCTGCTATTTCTCCTTGTCTTGCCTTGGGCCAAGAAATGAGATGTGTGAAACTTTGTTATTTTCCTTCATTATTAGCCCAATATTGTATATTTTCATGTATGACCTATAAAACAAGCGTGTACACCAAAATTATAGAATTTGTTAGTTAAAAACTCCTATCTACATTGTTTTTGGAGTATTCTATACTAATGTTGGTGGGGTTAGAATTGAGTTAAGGACCACCAACAAACTCCCCCGCACTTGGTCCTTTGCTCATCCTCGAGTAAAGATTGAAGGACCAAGATGGTTTATCTTCCCAAGATGTCAGTTTGTATACAGATGATTCCGACCTTCACCTGCATCTGTGAATATTCATGGTGTCTACCAAATTATCATAGAGTTATTGAAAGACGGAACAGCCTAGATTCAAATCAACTTACTCTCCTTCTACTTTGGGATCTTGGGTTTTGAGAATTTTTTAAAGAAAGATAGCTTAGCTCCTCAAGTGATGCTCTCAAATCACTCTTTGAATTTTTATTTTCTTTCCTCACCAAGAACGAAATTACTCATCCTACCTCTATTTTGACAGGCTCAATATCTGGAGTTCATGGGTGGGGATGAGGTGCTCACTTACCTTGCATATGTTGCTACATCAAGCCTCAGATCCTTGGAGGGAAGGACATACCCTTAGATCAAATCATGTGCAAGTGTGTGTGTAAGCGTAGATGAAGATGGATCCTAATTCTAAGTGTTTTGTTGATACTCCTTGTATCATGCTCTCTTTGAAGTATGGATGAATATTTTTGAAGAGTATGGGTTATGAAAGGAATTGTACATCTAAATATATATTTATTTTTTTCTTTTAACGGACACATATATTTTCTTTCCCGTTGTTTATTGCTAAGATGCCCCTTGGCATTGATTTTCTTTTTCTCTTCTTTTTTATAGCATAGCCCATATCTCTCTTTTTGGCATATGAAGAAAATGAATGAGGAGATGTCATGATAACAATGAGGAGTAAAAGTATGGTGGATGATGATAGCGCAATTCTCAGGGTAAGAATCGGCAATATTATTTGGTGGGAATATGCGCAACTTCTAGTGTAGAAGTTGGTATTTTTGGTGGATGTATGTTGTGCACGATCTCTCGGGGTGAGAGTCGGCAATATTATTTTGTAGGTGGACATGAGATTCAATCTTGGGGGTATGAAGCTTCTCTCAACATAAATCACAAAACTTGATACAACTCAACACAAGATAAATGGCTCCATAGCAAGTTTGTCATGTATAAGTATGGCATTGGTGGGAATTTATTCATCACAGAGGAGCATGCTTTATATTTTGAATTTTATAAATAAATCCCAAGATCATTGCAAGAGAAAAGTAAATTTCATGTCATCCTACTATCTCACATCCGTCAATAACTTAGATAGAAAATGGGGTCCCTATTATAGAGTTTCTCACAAATATATCGGCTTTTGGCATGGAATAAAAAGTATACAGATCATTATCGATTGGTGAAAAATGGAAATGGAGCATCATAATTTTAGTGTATAATCATTTGATTTTTCTATGAAGAATATTGTAAGAGTGAGAGATGTGCAAACCGAATATCTTTGTCATGATGGTCGTTCGTGTGCACACCTCTTCGAATGGTGCCTCCCCCACACTTGTTTTTGTTTTTGTCTTTTTATTTTCTTGTGTGCAGCATAGAACAGAAACAAGTGGAGACAAAAAGAGAGAGACATAATGCATATATATATTCTTTATTGAAACATTGCAAAACTTGATACAAGTAGGCACACATTGGAATTCAAATTACAAATTGGAAAGGGAAATTGCTGCAATCAAAAAGTGGGTGTGCGCCTAATTTATTTGTGGAAGTGTGCATCTACATGGGGATGTTTATGACGTGAGCCACGTGTGCTGCACCAGCGACCCTAGTAAGCTTGGTGATGAAATTAAGACGATAGCTCCTGATCAGGTTTGCATGAGTCACTCTATTCATGTCCCTAGTTTCTATTTCATTTTCCAGCCTTCCTATCATCCCATAGAGTGCATCTACTCTTCCTTTAAAGAAGTTCAAAGTAGGAACTCTATGCGCTGGCTGCTCACTCTTGCTACGCCTTCCTCGTATTCTTCCTAAGGATCCTAAGGCGCGCACCCGATGATGTTCCTACTGGCTTGGGTGCAGGAACTTTGTTGCGATTACAGATGAACCCCTTACCATGCCACCATTGGGCCTATCCTCTCCTACAAAAACATAGGTCGGAGTTTCAGACGTGGTGTGGTAGGATGAGGTGCTACCTGAAAGTGCTATGGGGCGCTTGCCAATGTTGATGGAGCTCTTCTTCGTGCCTAATGTTCCCGTGGTTGGCCTCTTGATCACCACCTTCTTGGTCTTGGCACCGGACAGCGGAGGTCTTGAGCGGGCAGTGGATTTCATGCTGTCGCCCTTACTGGATCCTCCGCTTGGTGGTGGTAGCATGGCAAGTGGCCCCATGCTAATTGGCTCTCCGCTCTCCCTTTCTAAATCCTCCAAAGTGAAGGACAATGCTCCATCAAGATTGTTGGGTGAACACTGTCGAGAAGGGGTCGAGTGAACTCTGTCGAAGTTGGGGTCAAGTGAACTCTGTTGAGCCGAGGGTCAAGTGAACTCTATCGAGGGGTCGAGTGAACACTGTCGATAAGGGGTCGAGTGAACTCTGTCGAAGGTGGGGTCGAGTGAACTCTGTTGAGGTGAGTGTCAAGTGAACTCTATCGAGGAGGGGTCATTTGAAGTGGAGTTTTGTCCGACACCCGTGGTCGAGGCCTATCGAGGGAGGGGTCATTTGAAGCAGAGTTCCATCCATCACCCATGGTTGACCGAGGAAGGGGTCGTTCGAAGCAGAGTTCTGTCCATCACCCGTGATCGAGGCCTATCGAGGGAGGGGTCGTTCGAAGCGGAGTTCCATGCATCACCCTCGTTCGAGGCCTATCGAGGGAGGGGTCATTCGAAGCGGAGTTCCATCCGTCACCCATGTTCGAGGCCTATCAAGGGAAGGGTCATTTGAAGCGGAGTTCCATCCATCGAGGGCAAGGCTTCTGTGGCAGTCAAAGGCTCCTAACCAGTGTTTTTCTCTCGACTAGACCTCGACTGGGTTCTCTGCTTTTTCCTGCTGCTTTGCATTTGCTTCGAGGGTGCTCGGCTATGTTTCTTTCTGGTCGGGATTATTGAAGAATAGCTTTAAGGCTCCCATTCACCCCCTCTGGTGGCCTTTTTGGTCCTTCACCTATGAATGTAAACACCTATTTGAAATAAATCAAATTCACCTAATGTTTTCAAGGTTCAAAATTAGGGTGTCATAGACCTACCCCCTTAAAAGAATCTCATCCTCCAGATTAGAAGACTCAAGAAACAATTCTAGATATTCTGCTCTTAGATCCTCTTCCTTTTCCCAAGTAGCCTCATCCTCTGAGTGGTACTTCCATTGTACTTTACACCACTTGACCACTTTACTTCAAGTGACTCTCTTGACTGTCTCTAAAATCCTAGATGGACTCTCATCATAAGTCAGATCCTTCTGCAAATCCACTTTCTCTACAGGAAACTCTTCCCTTGCAACTCTCAAACCCTTCTTGAATTGAGAGACATGAAACACATCATGCACATTGGATAGGTAAGCTAGCAACTCAAGTTGATAAGCTACTTCTCCTTTCCTTGCCAAAATCTTGAAAGGACCAATGTACCTAGGAGCTAACTTTCCCTTGACCTTGAACCTCTTAAGATTCCTCATTGGAGACACTTTAAGATAGACATAGTCGCCCACTTCAAACTCAAGCTCCCTTTGATGGACATCTGCATAACTCTTCTGCCTAGACTAAGCTACTTTCAGATTATGTCGAACCACTTGCACTTGCTCCTCTGCTACTTTCAAAGTATCAGGACCAAAAACTTGTCTTTCTCCTGCTTGATTCCAGAACAAGGGTGTCCTACACTTCTGTCCATACAATGCTTCAAAAGGAGACATCTTAAGACTGGCCTGATAACTATTGTTGTAAGAGAATTCGGCATAAGGCAAATTATTGTCCCAACTATCACTAGATTCCAGGGCGCAGGTCCTCGACATATCCTCTAGAATCTGGTTAACCCTTTCTGTCTGTCCATCTAATTGCGGATGATAGGCTGAACTAAATCTTAACTCAGTTCCCAAAGCTTCATGTACCTTCTCCAGAATTTAGAAGTAAATTTTGTACCTTTGTCTGAAACAATCCTCTTGGGAACTCCATGAGCACACACAATTCAAGCCATATACTTCTCAGCTAATTGTGCTCCACTATAAGTAGTCTTGACAGGTATGAAATGAGCAACCTTGGTCAAATGATCCACTATTACCCAAATAGAATCAAAACCTCTCTGAGTTTGAGGCAATCCCACAATAAAGTCCATACTGATTTCATCCCACTTCCACTCAGGTATCTTCAATGGCTACAACAATCCTACTGGCCATTGATGTTCTGCTTTTACTCTATGACAAGTATCGCACAAGGCAACATACTCTCCAATGTCTCTCTTCATACCCTTCCACCAATATTCAGATGACTCATGGCACTCCTTTAGAATAGATCCTGGTACATCTTAGTTCCTCCAAGGTGAATAGAGTAAGATGACTCATGGCACTCCTTCAGAATAGTAACCTTGATCTTTTGAATATCAGGCACAACTAACTTGTGCTTATACCAGAGTGTTTCTTCTTCATCGACACTGAATCCCAGGCTCTATCCTCATTAACCAACTTGACAATCACTTGAAGTTTCTCATCGGTTCGCTGACCCTTCCTGATCTCCTGTTCAAGTGTTGGTTCCACATCCATATAAGCTCCCTAAATGTTGGCAATAAACCCTAAATTTAGATACTCAAATTCAGCTAACAACTCTTGAGGTAACTCTAGCACTTCTAACATGTTCAGCTGACTCTTCCGACTCAAGGCATCTGCTACAACATTAGCTTTACCAGGATGGTAGAGAATCTCTAGATCAAAATCATTAATCAATTCTAACCATCTTCTTTGTCTCAAGTTTAAGTCCTTCTAAGTGAATATATACTTCAAGCTCTTGTGAACATAATGTCTCTAAATCTTTAGTGAATGCACAACAACTGCCAATTCTAGATCATGAGTTGGATAATTCAATTTATGTTTCTTCAAATGTTGAGAGGCATAAGCAATGACCTTACCCTATTGCATCAACATACAACCAAAACCATGTCTAGAAGCATCACAATAAATAGAGAAGTCCTTTGTCATATCTGGCAGAGCTAACACTGGTGCTATTATCAACCTCTTCTTCAATTCCTCAAAGCTGGCCTAACATTGTTTAGTCCACTTGAATGGCTTATCCTTCTCTAGCAAAGCAGTCATGGGTTTAGCTATGGTAGAGAACCCATCGATGAACCTCCTGTAGTATCCATCCATTCCCAGAAAACTCCTGATATCCTTGACATTCTTAGGTGGACTCCACTAAAGCACATCTGCAACATTCTTAGGACTAACTATAACTCCATCCTTAGAAATAACATGCCCAAGAAAAGAAACTTCCTTCAACCAGAATTCACACTTACTGAACTTGGCATAAAGCTGATATTCCCTCTACTTCTGCAACACCAATCTAAGATGCTCTTCATGTTCATCCTCATTCTTGGAATAAATCAGAATATCATCAAGAAGACAACCACAAACTTGTCAAGATACTCCATGAAAACTTTGTTCATCATGTACATAAAGTAAGCTGGAGCGTTGGTCAACCCAAAAGACATCACTGTGTACTCATATAGACCGTATCTGGTGGTGAAAGCAGTCTTTGGAATGTTACTAGGTCTAATCCTCAACTGATGCTAACCTGACCTCAAATCTATCTTAGAAAAGACACTGGCTCCCTTCAACTGGTCAAACAGATCCTCAATTCTAGGTAAGGGGTATTTATTCTTAACAGTCACCTCATTCAAAGATCTATAATCTACACACATCCTTTGTGATCCATCTTTCTTTTCTACAAAGATTACTGGGGCTCCCCATGGTGATGAACTAGGCCAAATGTAACCCTTAGACTGTAATTCTCTAAGTTGTGACTTAAGTTCTTCTAGTTCATTAACAGCCATTCTATAAGGTCTTTTAGCTATGGGTGCAGTACTAGGTAACAAATCAATGATAAACTCAATCTCTCGTTTAGGTGGCATACATGGCAAATCTTTTAGAAAGACATCTGGAAACTCATTGACAACTCTGATGTTCTCCAAAGGCTCACCACTGAGATGATTCACTGTTCCCTGGTTCTTGGACAGCAAAGAAACTACAACATCTACTATATTTCCACTAGGTGCAGTCAACCTCATTGTCCTTTTTGAACATTTAATATTTGCCTTCCACTTTTTTAACCAACTCATTCCCAAAATAAGATCAAGACCTTCTGACTCAAGCACTATGGGTTTAGTAGGAAAATCTACCCCCTTAAACTAATCTTTATATCTGGACACCAGATATTAGAATTCATGGTTCCTCCTAGTGTCTTTACGTTCATGGAGCTAAGCATAAGCTGGGTTGGTATACTATGCTTACGAAAAAAATGACTACCAATGAAAGAGTGTGATGCACCAGTATCAAATAGAACTAAAGCTGGATGAGAATCAACAAGAAATGTACTGAGCACCACATCTATAGCTTCCTCAGCAGTCTCCACCTTGACGTGGTTCACCTTCCCAAAATTTTGTGGCTTCTAATTTTGGGGCAACCATTAGCATAGTGTCCCACCTTTCCACACTTGAAGCAAGCATTGTTGGGGTGTTGTGGGGTTCATAGGTGCATTACTAGGAGCATTCTAGTGAGGAACCTGGTTGTTCTAGTGAGGGGCTTGATTGTTCTGACACTGCACTTGATTACTACCATTGTTGGTGTTGTTGTAGCGCTGACCACCTTGTTGTCCCTGATTGTTCCTTCCATACTGATACGAAGAATGCTGCTGGTAGTTCTAGAAGTTTTTGAAGCAAGGACAGCTGTTGTTTCCCTAATCTTGGTACTTGCTGGCCTTCCTCTTCTTCTTCTTGTCCTCCATCTTGTTGCGCATGCTCTCAAGCACAATGGCCCTATCAACCATCTCCTGGAAGTTGGCATACTTGACGTTTGCCATCATGTAAGAGAGTCCATCATTAAGCCCTCCTAGGAAGTGATCTTGCTTATCCTGGTCTTACTCAACATCCCTAGGTGAATAGCAAGACAAAGCAAGGAACTTGTCACAGTACTCACAAACAAACATGGAGCCTTGCTTCAGATCAGCAAACTCCTTCTTTAGCTTCACTTGTCCAGCTGGAACATGGAACTCCTTGAATTCCTCAGTGAACTGCGCCCAAGTGATGGTGTCAGGAGCTAGATCAGCGAAACGGCAGGAATCCCACCAAGAAGCAGTTGCTCCCTATAGCTGACCAGATCCATAGAGAACCTTCTCCCTTTCATTGCACTAAGCGATCTCCAACTATTTCTCCATGTCCTTCACCCAATCCATAGCAACAAGAGGGTCAGGGGAATGAGAGAAGAAAGGTGGGCGTCCCTTCAAGAACTCACTACGCCTATCCCTGGGTGGTGGTGGATTATGACTCTGGTGCTGGTTCTAGACTTGGTTCATTGCCATGTTTTGCTGCATCATGGCCATCATGGTGGACATGCACTGCATGAACTGGGTCTGCATGGCCATCATCCGCTCCATGGTAGGTGGAGGAGGTGATGGTGGAGGATTCTGGTTGTTGTTCTGGTTACTCCCACCAGGACCACTAGCGCCACCAGTGTCTGACTGGGTCCTCCTGGTGTTAACCATCTGATGCAAATAACAGCAGGGTATAAGGATATGTAGTCTCAATATATATATCTGTGCTGAATGAAAACTGTGAATATAACTGCAATGACATAATGCCTCCTCATATCAATGAACCTTCTGACATAACCCAATTATCACAATCACTGATAGATAGTGACGATATGATCTCCAAACAGATAGCTGATATGAACAAGTGACAGTAGGCTATGATAGAATAACTCATAGAATATAGCGAGAACAGAGATAGAGCATAATATATAGAGACCCAAACCCTGAATTAACTAAACATAGTCTTAAACTTATATAAATATGATAAGTGTGGACATCACCCCACATCTTATCTCAATCATTACAAAGAAGCAAATCATCCATGGTTCATAATGATAAACAAGTTCTCACACCAATAAAACAAAGCACACTCTAAGCACACTTGCACTAGACTCACCACAGACTCTATAAGCTAAACGTTTAGACGTTCTAACATAGCATTATTTATTACATAAAAGGGGTGTCCTAGTCAATCCTAGTATGGCCTCCAGCTGCTCTGTAGGGGATGTGGTCACATGCTGGAGACAGTGCTGGCCACAACGGTGGTGGTGGTGTAACTCCAGTGAGCTGCGTCTCCAGCTGAGCAATCCTCCTCCTATCTTCATCTGCCTATAGATGCACCTGATGTAGCTCCAATAGTGTGAAGTTTAGCTCAGTGTTTAGATGTGCCATGAGCTAAACTGTGGCACGCAACCTCAGGTCCTCTCCAGCGGTGGAAGCATCTCTAGCAAAAATCTAACCACGGGTAGGGCAAGGGAAGTAGCGACGTGTGTCCTCACTGATCAGGTGGAAGTACTGATCCCTATAACCAAATAGGGCCTGTCGTGCTGCATCCGTGATGCCTGCCAGCTGGGTAGCTCTGTCTGCTGCTGCAAAACTAGAGCCTGGCACTGTACATACTGACCCCCAACTCCAAGGATTACACTGTCGTCAGGGTGCTGGCTAGGTCAAAACTCGTAATGGGGCACACGTCCAGTCATCGGGTACTCTATGGGATGCCAAGAACGACGGTAACCAGTGGAGCTCTTGCGATAGGTCAGAAGCTGGCACACCATCTACTACTATGCAAAGATCAAAGACATGCAGCAAACAGTTAATAGATCATGGTAAAGAAAATAAGCATGTCTACTATCACAGGATGATATATATAGAGAGTGCATGCATAGATATCCGAAGATAATGTTATAAAAGTTAGAAATAGATTGAAGTAAGAACAGCATGCATTCTATGGTATTTGTAGTAAAACAAAAATGGCATAGAGACATGCATATATTGATCATAATGACAAAAGCAAGGTAATAATTCTAAGATAAGGCAATAAATGATCAGTAAATAATAATAAATATAGCTAAAGTAGATGCATATCAAGGTAATGAATAGGATAGTAAATGAACATGCTAACAATGATGAGATATGCAATAACATCAACCTAAGACGGTAAGAAGACGATGTTTCTAGCTAAGGCTTCATGATCCTACGGTCAACATGGCTCTGGTACCACTTTGTCACACCCTGGTTTTTGAAGGACTAAAACCAGGGTAAAGGCTCATGTGCGCCAGGATCAAATTACACACATGAACGATAAATTACATGGTCCAATAAGCACAGTGTTCAAATAAAACAATAGTAAAACATTTACATTATATCATTATTACATGACCGTTATCAGAGTAAAGCAAAATAAGAATAACATCGACCAAGGCGAAAGGTCGCTATAACGACGTAGATGTAGGGACTCCATTTCGCCACAGGAAGAGTCGACGGCAGTATCACGACGCCTAACATCCTGGATAGTTCTCAGGGAAGTCACCATCCGAGTCATCACTTGAGCATCCTTTGGTTGGGAAATAGCAAGGGTGAGTTTCATGTCGAAACTCAGCAAGTACAGGCGGAAAAATAATGACATGCAAGGCTAAAACAAGGTACAGCTGAAAGGTAGACTGCGGTAGCATTTTAAAGTAACAATTAATAATTAATTTATTACAACCTATTCTCTAATCAACTTGGTTGAAACACCCAATCCTTTATTAATGTTCAAGTAGCAATTAATGTGTCATTTATCATCTTAGATATGAGCATATATCATTAAACATGAGACAACCATCTCGAAGGGAACACAGGATAGCCATCCTGATAAAACCCGAGGTAGCAACCTCAAACATCATCAACATGATTTAACAGCTTAAACCATTTGGCTAAATCATGTGAGGATCTGGGCCACTCGAGACTGTGAGCACGGATGATATATCGATTTTAACTCTACGCAGAGGTGTACACTTTCACTCCAGATTGTGATTACTCTTGGTGCCCAAGGTGATCAGCCTCTTAGCCCATTACTGAGATAGGCTGGCACAGGTCACCACAAGGTTCTTCATAGGGTCATAGGCAGTGACAACTCACTGGCAATGAGTGCAAGCGTATGGGAGACTTCCCCGTAAGGTCGCTCCCTTCCCGGATCTACAGCCCCTCCCATAATAAATACTTGAAAACACCCCAGGGACCACAGCTATAGCCACCCATCGGTAAGCTGTCCCCTGCCCATGATGGTCCTGCTAATAGACCAAGCCAGAGCCCATTAGCCTGGAGATGTACAGAAGTCCCAAGTTGCCACTCCACGAACAGGTCCACAAGGGGGAGGAGATACGGATACCCTCGTCAACACAAGTCCCACTAGCATCCGTTTCCCCCGTCTTTCACCGCCAACCAACTATGCGGATCAGCATCAACTTCTCCAACGGCCGAAGCCAAGAGCCCATGGCTCCAACATCTTTTAAGAAGCAAGTTTTATCTTCATTAGGCAGGTGAAAGGTGAGGTAGAGCACTAGCAACCTAATGACCCATCAACTAAAACCCCCATAGGTGATATATGGATAGAGTGGCTAGTAATCCGTATGGTTTGCCAATTTAGAACACATGCAATATATTAATTAAAAGTGAATAGGCGCAATATGATCAAAGGTGCTTGCACTTGCCTTGGTTGAAGTCCTATTGCACATAGTCCTCCGGGTCCTGTTGATCCTTGTTCACCCATGTCTCGTTCTCTATACACCACAATCATCACACCGCACAATACATGCAAGCAAATGGACTCTAATTAGAACATTACACCAAAACATCATAACAGTAGCAAACAATAGCATAGAACTATTCTACTCGTCGAGACAATTCCAAAAAATATAAGTTTGCTAAAATCGGAGTTAAAACATGAAAGTTATGGCTAAAACAAGACTAGGGGCTAATCTACAGAAAGCAGGACTAAAATCTAAATACTTTTGAACTATGAAGGACTAAATCATAAATAGATAAAACAACAAGGTATTTTCTAAAAAATGCTAAGGATGTCGGCGGTCTGACCGCGCTGACATGGTCAGCGCACACGTGGTGCTTACGTGGTGCCTACATGGCACCCACATCAGCCAACCAGGAGGCCAGGTTGACCCTCGGTTGACCGGGGGGTCATCCTTGGATCTGGGTCGTTGGATCCCGATCCAACGGCCAGGATTCAGCTGGCAGGGTTGGGTCGGCCGAAGCTATGCCACCGTCAACGGCGAATTGCCAGGGAGCAGCGGCACAACACTTGCGGTGCTCGGCGGGTTGCATGGAGTAGTCGGGGAGGCGCGGCACGACCTCGTGAACCCATACATGGGGTTCGTGGCGGTGGCCGGCGGCCAAAGGTGGTAGCCTGCGTTGGCGGCGCCACGACCGGCTGCGGGGGTCTCAGCGGGGAGATGCTGTAGGGCACGGGGAGGCGTGCGAAAGGGTTCCAACAGTGGCTCACCTCACCGCAAAGCTTGTGGGAGAGTCCTTGTCGGCAGAGGCGAAGCGACGGCGGAGATCGACGGCAGCGGCACGGGTTCAGGAGGACGGCAATGGCTAGGGTTTCCCGAGGGCGAGGGCAAGGATGAGGGTGCCGGCTAGGGCTTCAGAAAAGTGGCATAGGAAGGTAGTGGACGCCCTTTATAAGGCAGCGGGGATCCTCGAGTAGCACGCGCGGGCGGGCGACTCAAGCAGCGCGTGGACACCAGCTCGCTGTCATCTCCGTGAGGGAGATGACACTATAGCGGTGGGCCCTACTTGGGTGGGCCCCACTCGTCAGTGGCGGTGGGTGATGACGCGGGCGCTGACGCTAGCGGCTGGTGCAGTGCTGACGCACGCGGCGCACGACGTCGTGCGGATGCGGACGGCGCGACGGCCTGCTGGGCCGCTCGGCCTGTTACGCGGCGCTACGCTGGGCTGCTGGCTGGGCTAGTGCAGGCGGCCTGCTGGCTCTTGGCCTGGTGCGGCTGAGTGGGCCACGGCACGGTGCGCCGTGCCTGCTAGCCGGCTTGGCTGGCCATGGCCGGCTGTGGCCGCTATTGGCTGGCCTTGCTGTTGTTGCTTTAGCCATGGCTGGCCATTGTTGGCCATGGCCAGCTTTGGGTGGCCACGCTTGGCCAGGAGAGGCTGGGGTTGGCCAGGGTCCACTAGGGACTGGCCTAGGCTAGTTAGACTGGGTTAGGTTAGTCTAAGGTTAGTGGGGAGAAGATAGAGCATGTTAGAAGCTAGAAAGCAAAGCAAGAATTAAACAACAAGCTCAAACAGGTCAACCAAAACTTATGCAGTAGCATGAATGCAACAATGCATGGTTTCTAACATGCTACAAGTTTTAAAGTATTTCATAAAACTTTTATAGTTGGCCTATGAATGTAAACACCTATTTGAAATAAATCAAATTCACCTAATGTTTTCAAGGTTTGAAATCAGGATGTCATAGGAATGGTCCCATGAAGTCGATGCCCACACATCAAATATTTCTATTTAAAGGTTGCAGTGCAGGGGCATCGCATTGCATGCTATGAGGTTGCCCTGGAATTGGCACTTCTGACACCTCCGAATGAATTCTTTGGTGTCCTCGTACATCGTTGGCCAGAAGAATCCACACTGCCAGATCTTGGCTTGTGTGCGGAATACTCCATAATGACCTCCGTTTTGTGCTGAATGGCATTTCTCAATGATTTGTAGTCCTTCAGCTGCCAGTACGCATCTTCTCAATAGGCCATCTGAACATACCCTGTACAGGTACGGGTCATCCCATAGGTGACGTCTGCATTCTACTTGTAGTTTCCTTTGGTTCTCCCCCTGTGGTACGTATCCTGCAACCATGTAGTTCACAATGTTTGCGTACCATGGGGTAGTGTCCGTCACCTTGAGTAGCATGTCGTCGCGTAAGAAGTCATTGATCAGCAGTTCCTGCATGTTAGTGACTTGCATACGCGACAAATGATCTACAACAGTATTCTCTACTCCTTTCTTATCTTTTATTTCTAGATCAAATTCTTGGAGTGTAAAAGAATTCAGCGAATCAAATGGGGTTTCACATCATTTTTAGTGAGCAAATATTTAAGTGCAGCATGATCGGTAAAAACAATCACTTTTGCTCCCACTAAGTAAGACCAAAACTTATCGATATCAAAGACGACTACAAGAAGCTCTGCTTTCTTGAGGGTATGACAAGCTTGTAAACACTCATCAGTAAACTCAAAAGGTGCATCCTTTGCTAATAGGCTTGTGAAGGGTCTAGAGATCTGTGAAAAGTCCTTAATAAATCTCCTGTAGAACCCTGCATATCCTAGGAAGCTACGGATTCCTTTTATGTTTACTGGAGGAGGTAGATGCTTGATAACTTCGATCTTAGCCTTCTCTATCTCTATCCCTCGTTCAGACACCAGGTGCCCAAGGACAATGCCCTCTTGGACCATAAAGTGGCACCTTTCCTAATTAAGTACCAGGTCCTTTTCTTTGCACCTTTCTAAGACCCTGTCCAAGTTTTCCAGACAATGATCGAAAGTTTTTCCATAGTCTAAAAAGTCGTCCATGAAAACTTCCATAATTTCCTCAATCATGTCAGAAAAGATAGACATCATGCACCATTGAAATGACGCGGGTGCATTACACAACCCAAACGACATTCTATGATAAGCGTATGTTCCATACAGGCATGTGAAGGTCATTTTGCTTTAATCATCGGGATGGATGGAAATTTTATGATAACCAGAATACCCATCGAGGAAACAAAAGAAAGAATGTTTTCCTAACTGCCCCAACATTTCATCAATGAGGGGTAGAGGGAAGTGATCTTTCTTAGTTGCCGCGTTAAGTTTTCGGTAATCTATGCACATTCTCCATCCCGTGACAGTTCTTTGTGGAATGAGTTCATTTTTAGCATTTTCCACTACCGTCATACCTCCCTTTTTGGGAACCACTTGAATAGTAAATAATCCCGGCATGAAGAAGCTTGAGAACTTCCTTCTTCATGACTTCCCGCATCGCATTATTGAGCCTTTGCTGAGGCTCTCGTGTGGGCGTACTAGACGGATCGATAGGAATGCGATGGGTACAAAGAGTTGGGCTTATCCCTTTAAGATGATCTAAGGAATACCTAAAGACTTTCCTATGCTTTTCTAGGATGGCAATGAGTTTGGCCATCTCCTCATCACTAAGTTTGTCACTTATGATGACAGGAGTTTGCGTGTCGCCATTCAAGAAAGCATAGCGTAATCCAGCGGGCAAGGGTTTAAGCTCAAGAGGAGGTCGTGCCGACACTTCCTCTTTGGGAAGGTCTATGGTCTCACCTAAGTCATCTGTTTCATCCGTAAAGAACTCTGCATCTCTTTCTAAGGATGACTCAAGAGACTCAAATGGTCCTACCGACATGACTTCCGTGGGCATATCATGAACAGGGGGAGGTTCTGCCACTGAGTTTTTAGCTCTTGTGACTTGGATAGAAAACGAATCTCTCCCCAACTTAATGTTCAGATCCCCTATTCTCAATGGATTAGCATAAAGCTTTTCCAAGGGGTGCCCAATGAGAATGTCAAAATCTTGGACGTCAAAGATATGGAAGTCTAAGTCCAAGTCGACTTCTTCTATGTGGAGAGTGACATTGTGTAGAATCCCAAGTCCTTTTAGAAGTGTTATAGGTGCTACTCGTAAGGACTTGTTGGTTGGAGTAATTGGTTTGTTTCCTAAGCAAGAAGTTGCAAAGGAGTTTGACATGATATTTACTCCTACCGTTGGATTATACATTGTGTCTACCCAATCCCTATGAGGTTTGCATTGAATGGTCAAACAAGGAGCACGAATCTGAATTTCTTCAGAAGAAAGCTCTCCTTCTGCTGCTCATTCGAAACTCATGATAGCCGTTAACTCCCTAATGGATTCCTTAAGAAAAACGGGATCTAGAGGCATGTTAGGAGTTGTAGGGATGGGAGGTCTCCTTCGACATGTGTAATTTGAGGTATTTTCAAATTCTTTGAAAAGATCATCCTCAAAAATGGGAAGATCTAAAGATTGGATGTCTTCCTTTTGGCTTTCTAGTTTGAGAGAGGGTCTCTATAGATGTAATGTGTCCGGCAAGTGCCGAAGAGACTTCCTCTATAGCAGGCTTGGGCTCAAACCAAATAGGTTCAAGCGGAGGCATGTTTTCTAGGATACGTTCTAGAAGTGCTTCGCCTTCTGCTGTGGCAGACTCTTTTCTAAGACCTAACCAAAAGTGCTGCAAAAGCACATGGTTTTGGTATAGACAAATCTAGGCCAAATCAAGTTAAAATCAAGAATTGGTCCCAAGCTGCACCTATAGTCTAGTATCTTTTTGTTGGAAGCTGAGTATCTCTTATCATAGGGAAGCGATGCGAGATACAGGGAAGAATGCGACACAAAACTTGTGTCATAAGTTTTCCCAATCCCTGTTTACCTTGGCTACGGTGCGGGCATACCATTGTTTTGCTCTCTCATTAAGAGAGAAAGGAAACAACTTGCACCACAACATTTCTGTTGACATGCCTGAGATGGTCAGGCAAGCACAGAGCTGCTCAAACTCCCATAAGTGATGATAGGGATTTTCATAATCCAAACCTGAAAAGGCTTGGTCCCGAAACATGGCTATAAACCCTAGGCGGAGCTCATAACTAGAAGCTATGATTGTCTTCGAGGATTGTGGAATTTCGATGAGCTCGCCCTTTGGAGCAGAAAGGTTGTGAATGGTAGGTAGCTCCATGTGTATTTTTTTATTTTTAAAAGAAAAGGAAATGAAGAAAGCAAAGGTAGAGCACGATACACGGGTGAACTAGGTTCATAGACAACTACACTAACCGTTCCCCGACAACGACGCCAAAAATGCTTGTTGGTGTTTCTTAGCGAAAGCAGCAAAATCCGCAAGCGCACGGAAATACTGTTGTAGCACTTCACCCGATGATCCACAGGGTATCGTAATTTCCATGAGGAAACGGTATAGCGTAGAAGGTTACTAAGCTAGCTGCCCCAAGGAGAGAGATAGATAACTTGGGTAGTGAGGTTTTCAAATGGTCGATTCCCAAGGATATCCAAGTCGTTAATATCTTACTTCGGGCACCGGGGCGCACCTGGTTTGCCAGGTGATACTGGCCTGTAGCTCTACGCTGAACCTGAATGTGGGGAATTACAAGGGACGGATAGGGCTATCACCACCTGTCGCCTACCCCTCAACCGTGGGGAATGAGGCAAACGAAGGTAACTCCTAGCTTAGACACCATGTCTACGCGGTTCATTACAGCTCTAGCATTGGCCAGGAACTTCTGTCTTTATCAGGAGTCCTCTACTAGAGCTTTCGCCGAAAGGACAGACGACGAACCCGTAAGATAGAAATGAACAAGAATAACCTTGCTAAAAGGAATATAACCAAAAGGTAAACACGGGTTTCTTACTTTAAGTACCAAGGCGCCCATTGAGGTACAAGCGGGGAGGGAGCCGACAACTCCGGCACTCCTCCACTAGGAAGACGATGCTCCCAGGAACCTCCGAAGAAAGCTCCACTAGCTTGATCTCACTCACTCCCTACTTGAGCTAGCTAGAAGCTAGGTAGTGGCTCTACTCTCCCTCTTGTATATTATGCTAGAGTGTGTGTGAAGAGGAAGAAGAATGGAGTGTGTATGATGGATTTGATCTACGTGTGATATGGAATGGAGGTGGAGAGCCTCTCCTTAAATAGTGAGCAAGCAGGTCAGTTTCGGGGCCCAAATGACCAAACACCCCCGCACCATCAGTCCTCTGCATTGATTGTACTGCCTCACCGAAGATCAGGCCAGGCTGCTCAGTCGGTGCGTCGGCCGGCCCAGGTGTGCCGGTCGGCACACCCAGAGTGGCTCTGGTGCCCATCTTAGGTCAGTTAGCCCTGGGCTATGTCTGGACCTGGCCTTTAGTATTGTTTTCGGCTGACATGTCTTGGTTTGGTCTTCTTCTACTATTTCTCCTTGTCTTGCCTTGGGCCAAGAAATGATATGTGTGAATTATTGTTATTTTCCTTCATTATTGGCCCAATATTGTGTATTTTCATGTATGACCTGCAAAACAAGTGTGTACACCAAAACTATGGAATTTGTTAATTAAAAACTCCTATCTACATTGTTTTTGGTGTATTCTATACTAATGTTGGCGGGGTTAGAATTGAGTTAAAGACCGCCAATAATATGCAAGCTCAGTTTAAGGCAACACTCCAAGACCGCCAAGAATTTTAGTGGCAGCTGCTAGGAAGCAGGAAGAGTTGCAGGCACAGCTTCAGGCTCAGCAGGCTACACTTGAAATTAACCAAAGTTTGCTTCGACAGACCCAAGAGGAAATGAAGGAGATGCATACCAAGTTTGATGAGACAAAATCACTCCTGCGACCTGTCCTCAAACTTTAGAAAGAGTAAGGTAGGTAAGAATGCAGTGTCTGAGTATGAGGCCTTCACGCCTGAGCTTTTGCTACCTCGTTGGAACTTGTTGTCTTGCAACTTCATTAGACCTATGTATTTGTCTGTAACTTTGTGCTGGAACCTCTTGGTTTGGAACTAGAACTATGTGTTGGAAGTGGAACAGGTACTGGAACATGTGAACTTATGTGGACTATATGAATTTGTGTATGCATGATGGCTTGAGACCTAAAGTATTTTCTCTGGATGATTTTAGACTTGTGATGAGAATCCTGTGGGTTTGATGCTATATATATGTGAATTTGATAATGTGATCAATGAATGTATATATATGTCATCACTGTATATGGCTGCAGCGCTGTCAAAAATAGTATGAGAAATTGTGATGCCATACAGTCGTCTTAAAATATCTTTAAACAACATAAAACCGTGACATGAACAAAGTGTCACATAATTGATGGGACTATACATGACATTCTAACCTCTTCACAAAATACCTGAAGACATAGTACAAAGAATGATGGAAAGAGCGCGTCACAAAATCTACAGCACATTATATGATGAGCATGACCCGTCACAAAAAGGTAGCAGCACACGTCCATTTTTGTACCATTTGTGATGACCGAACATAATGTGACGCGTTGACTATACATATTGTGACACAGAATTCTATCTTAAAAGCTCACAATATGTGACGACGCAACAGAGTCGTCACAAAAAGTGATGAAATTTTGTGACGACTGACCAAACAATCGTCACAATACTTTATATGATGATCGTTTTGTGACGACAGGCGTGACATTAGGTAAATCATCACAAGGAACCTTTTATGATAGTTTTTGTACTTCACATGACATTTTGACTTTGTCACACAATCCAAGAATTCTTATAGTGCCTTCTAGAGTTCCTCAAGATTGGCTTGAAGCTACGCCAGCAATTCAGGAGATAGCTCCTCCATAAATGTGGGATTGATGATGTTGCTGCTATGAACTTCACTCGAGCTCTTCGCTGTATCCCCATCTGAACCCATGTTGCTGGTAGATTGGTATGTCAACTTAGGCCTCGGTTTCCCAAAGGAGTCACCAAAAAGTGTCTTGACGCTGATTCACGACTGTGCGAACACACTAGTGGGTCTTGGAGCCCAAAGAGGTTGCTTAGCCAACCTACAACATAGCAACAACGCAGGGTAACCAGCCAAACTGATCTAAAGACCAATAGAGCCGATGCAGATCTCATTGATGGCTAAAAAAGCTCCAAAACCACTCCGGGAGGATCCGTCAGGAGGAAGCACATGGAGGATCTCCTAGGACCAGCAAGATCACCTAGGATGCCAATGAATCTCGTGAAGAGAAGCACCAAACAGTAGATAGATAGGTTGAGGAGAGAAAAGGGGTAAAAGGAGTTGATAGATTGGTTTTTGATTTAATTGATAGGATGGGATCAATCGGCCATGATCCTCTCGTATATATAGAGGGGGTGGTCTTATCCCAATAGGAAACAACTCCAGATCATAATCTTCAAGTTTCCCATGACCAAAACATGGCAAACACAATTTGTAGACAAATCGGTTCAGACTTTCACACCAAGCCAGCTTAGCCGGCCAGGCACCCGGGTAAGCCAGTTTTCACGAGGCCCGTCAGTCGCCCAGGCGGCCAAGACCTGACCTGGCTTAGCCAGTTTTAACAGCCGGCTTAGCTGACTACAACCTCAGTAGCAGCCGTCTGGCAGCAGAGCTGGCTTAGCCCGCCTGGCGACCTGGCTAAGCCGATTGTGGAGGGAGAGCCTGCCTAGCTGGCTAGGTTAACCGGCCTAGCCGACTGGGTTGGCTCATCATGGCCCGCCGTCTTCTCCATGTGATCGCTTGCTCCATTGATGATGCCACTTAACCTCGACTATGTCCAGGGCTTCTATAACTTGCTTGTGTTGCTAAATATATCACTAGACATTTTTGAGTGTCAACAATGAGATTCACCAGAACAATTTTAGACACCAATTCGTACCAAGAAGAAAGAACAAGTAGCAAGTACAATCTTGAAGCAACACTGACAAAGCTGAACTCTGAACACATGCATTCATACAGTTTTCAAGTTCCCAGTATAAGTTGAAGCTTTTTCAAATAGGGCCTAAGCTCCCTGTGCTGCATAACAAGTATACATGTGTTTATACTTTTGTTAGAGCAAGGTGCACATCGTCCTATTTATTTGATCTTATCAGCTCGGCTTGTCAGTCATAGTAAGTTATTTTTCTCTCGCAACAAAATAGTATCAGCCGACTTATTATTCTCATAAACCATCAGCTCAATAGCCCAAACTGTTGGGAATATGCCCTAGAGCTAATCATGTAGATGATGATATTTCGATTGTATCCATGATTAATAAAGTGTTCATTGAATATCCATTATAGACAACTTGTATTGATTGATGATTATGTGAATTGTTTGTGGAACTCAATTACTTGAATGGTTATTCTAAAGTTGTCCCTGATCGACATTCTTATGAGAACACACTTGAATATTAGACCAGCACATGTATTAGTTGATGGCTATGTTTCACAAGTCATGGACATGGAGATGTCAAACTAATAATATGGGCACATGTGAGACATGTAGGCTGGACTGACCCAATATGAGAAAGTCTCTATTCACATCATATATGTTATGTCCTTAGACCTGAGATTGTGGTAGGTACTCAAGATGTGAAACGACCTACTTAGGGACTATCAAACGCTACTCCGTAACTGGGTAGTTATAAAGTTGGTCTTCAGGTGATCGGGAAGCATGCTATGAGACATAGACAATCAAGATAGAATTTGCCCCTCTCTACATGAGAGAGATATCACTGGATCACTCAAGTGATTGGATCAACAGATGCATGGCCGTGCTTGGGTTAAGTGTTAACCCAAAGTTGAACCATATATCGAGTGGCAAAGGGAATAACTTGTATGTGGTCGTAGTGGTTTGTCTGATATGATCTTTGCATGCACATAGGAGTTGTCAGGCCTTGCTAGAGGCCGCTGTCAACTATTGGGCGAGTAGGACTACTCGGCCCATGTCAATGTGTGCGTGAACCCATAGGGTCGCACGCTTAAGGGGCTGGAAGCCTAATTTGGGCTGGACCCAAATTAGACAAGGCTTACGGTTACTAATGGGCCTCCAACTCATGAGCTCATTGGGGATGCCTATATAAGCAAGGGGTAGGGGTGCGGTCAAGGTGACACACCTTTGACAGCCACCGTCACCCTCCCCACGCTCGCGCCTTCTGCTTCTCGCGGACCTAGCAGTCCAGAGGCGCATTGCTTCTTCCCTGCACATGTGGGATTCTTTGGAGGTGCTACCTCTGGAGCACGGGGATGAACTGCACAAGGGGTGTCAGTGTTCTGACCCTCGAGGGGTTAACACCAACGAGTAATATCGTATCCGCGTGCTCCCTAATCCGGTGGGTGATGCAAGAATGACACAACGATTTATCCTGGTTCGGGCAAAGAAGGCCCAACGTCTAGCGGGGAGAGGATGATTTGTGTTATTCTGCACCGAAGTGCTAGTACAGGGGAAAATACAAGCTGGTGTGAGGAGTGAAAGGTGGAGTTGGGGCGTGCGAACGCCTTGCTCTCGACCCCACACAGGCTCACGGTGTCGTTCAGTGATCTAGGGCCTTAGTGTTCCTATGCTCTAGATCTTCCCCTCTAACGTCCTGGCGCCTCCTTTTATAAACGAAGGAGGGGCACAGGTGTACATGTATTTCGTGTTCGCATGACGCTGATGACGTACGACGTTGAGGCCGATCATGTCGGTGCCGCTGTAGTGATGTACATCGGTATGGGAGGCCCTGCAGCCGTCACATCGGGAGTTGTTGAAGTTCAGCTCGAGAGTTCGCTCGGTGAAGCCGAGGGGTGACGGTCGAGGGTCCTGGCCGGAGCCGAGGGGGTCGTGCCGAGGTGGTCGAGCTTCGCTGGATAAGATCGAATCCCGAAAAACACGGTAAACAGGTTAGTTTATATGTCTCAAGGCGGTGCGGGTCATGGCACAGCGCTCGGTATGGCGCAAACAGCGTAATATGACTTGCGGGATTCCGGGGCATGGGCAGTAAAAGTAGATTTGACCGCCACGCTTGTAACTGTTACCGTAACTGTGGCCATGTGGTTAGGCGGGGGTAGATAGATCTCATTAAATGCGCGCGGATTCGTACGGGGGAGTTGGTGGCCGAGGGGTGCACTGTCCTCGAGGGCTGACTATTCGCCCAGGCGAAGTTCCATCCTCGAGGGGGGCTCGTTTGCTGGGCGAAGTTACGTCCTCGAGGGCCGGCTCGTTCGCTGGACGAAGTTCCGTCCTCGAGGGGTAGCTCGAATCGTACCCTCGCGTATACAGTACTTGTCCGTTCGGTATCCTCTCTGATAAACAGCACTGGTCCGTTCGGTAACCTCTCGAGCAGGCGTTGGTTTCGGGCCGTCGTTGTTCGTTCGCGGGCCAGTCCGATATGTCTCAGCCTATGGGCGTTAATACGTTAGCGCGGGAGTTTATCGGAGGGTTCAAGATGCTGATTTTGCGGGGCTTTAGTTTGTTAAGCAAGGGGTCTGGGATACCTGTTTCCAGGGTATCGACAGTAGCCCTCGAGCCCCTGCGCGAGTGATGTCACTCGGGGAGGGGGTCAGGAATTTTAGGAATGAGATGTGATTCGGATTTTTTCGCGGGGAGCGCGCGAGCGACCCCCGCGGGGGTAGCCCCCGAGGCCTCGTAGGAGTCGAAAGACTTCTGTGAGGGCTTTATTTTATATTTAGTTAAAGGGTGCTCGTCCAGTCGGGTATAGGCCTGAACTGGAGTCATAGCGTTTTACCGAGGGGAGCCCCCGGGGGATTTTCGACCCTCTTTCGTCGAGAGGCGCCGGACACAGGCGAGCCCCCGAGCCTCATGCGGCTGGGGCGTTGCTGGCCTCGGCATTCTTCTCACGAGTCCTTTCGATCGGATGTGAGGCGAGAAGCATCGGACTACCCCCGCTAGGGCGAGCCGCGAAGATCTCAGTGAGCTGGTAATGGGAAAATCCAAGCGAGAGCCCGTTCCTCGTTCAATAGAGGTCGGCAGGTGGCCCGGAGGCGGTCTCATTAAAGCAAAACGCAATGGTCCTAAGGATTCCGATTCCATTCGATAGGTCTCGGCGGCTCGATGCCTCCCTTCGGGGGGATTCCATAAAGTCCGTAGCGTTTCGCCTTGGATGCGTCCAAAGGGGTCTTGAGGGTTCATTCTCGAGCAAGGCCTCGTGTTGGCTCCCCTTGGTCACCCCTGACTTGGGTGCTCGAGGGCGGCTGTCGAACCCTGTTCGTGGGGTCAGCCTTCGCTCCTTCGAGACTTAGGGCCGGAGCCCGATTTTGGTGCTCAAGGGCGACCGTTAAGCCCTCACTCGAGGGCCGGCCTTCGCTCCCTCGAGACTTTGAGATAGGGTCAGAGCCCGTTTTCTTCTCTCATGGAAATCTCTGTCGACGAGTAATCGTTTTCTTTCGGCGCTCAAGGGCGGTCGTTAGGCCCTCGGTCGAGGACCGGCCTTCGCTCCCTCGAGACTTCGAGGCGGGGTCGGAGCCCGCTCTTTTGCAGTGCTCAAGGGCGGTCGTTAAGCCCTCACTCGAGGACTGGCCTTCGCTCCCTCGAGACTTCGAGGCGGGGTTAGTGCCCGCTCTTTTATGGTGCTCAAGGGCGGTCGTTAAGCCCTCACACGAGGACCGGCCTTCGCTCCCTCGAGACTTCGAGGCGGGGTCGGTGCCCGCTTTTTTATGGTGCTCAAGGGCAGTCATTAAGCCCTCACACGAGGACCGGCCTTCGCTCCCTCGAGACTTCTTCAGCGCCGTAGCGCCTGGTATGAGCCTCGTGGAGAAGCAATGGCTAGTCCACGGGCGAGGCGGGGTCAGAGCCCGCTTTTTTATGGTGCTCAAGGGCGGTCGTTAAGCCCTCACACGAGGACCGGCCTTCGCTCCCTCGAGACTTCGAGGCGGGGTCAGAGCCTGCTTTTTTACAGTGCTCAAGGGCGGTCGTTAAGCCCTCACATGAGGACCGGCCTTCGCTCCCTCGAGACTGCGAGGTGTGTTTTACCTTATGTAGAAAACTCCGTTTAGCGAGTAACGGTCCTTTTTTCTTACCGTTGGGCACGCCTTTTGAGGATAAGGGCTTACCAGAGCGATCGTGGTGGGCCCGAGCAACAGCTCTCTGCCAGAGATATGACGCGTGCGTCCGGTCGAGGGTCGAGGGGGGAACGGTCAGGTAAACGCATTAATTGCGGGAAGTTACCTTTTCCCTGCCGCCGGACTCCGCCCGTTGCTCTTCCCGAGTATGAAAACGGAGGGGACAGGCGTTTGCTCCCACCTTTGCCATTCTGCCGAGCTCCCACTTTCCTGCGCGCGTGAGGATAAAAACTTAGAGCGAGAAGTCGCGATTGGGAACCTTCTTGGTCGTCCGTCTACCGAAGAGATTCGTGCTGCTGTTGGCGCCGCCGCGCCCACCGAGCAGATCTGCGCCGCCGCCGCCATGGCCCCAGTTCTCCAGCCCGTCGAGCCCTAGCGCCCGTCGACTGTGACGCGGCAGAGGCTGACCGAGCTGGTGAGGGAAGGGCTTCTCCGCCCCATCACGGATTCGAATCGGCCGGAGTGGATCGCGTCGCCCAGGGACCACGAAGAGCCAAACCCGCCGGAGGGGTACGTGGTGAGCTTCCTGAAGTTCCATCGGCACGGGTTCGGCGTTCCCCCAAGCGAGTTCATGCGGGGGCTGACGAACTACTACGGTGTCGAGCTCCACCATTTCTCCCCCAACGCCATCTCCAACGCCGCCATCTTCGCAGCTGTCTGCGAGGGCTATCTCGGAATGGAGCCACATTAGGAGTTATGGCTCCACCTCTACAAGGAGGAGTGGTTCGCCTCCCCGGTGTCGGTCGGAGTAAGGCGAATCGTCAGAGCGGGATGCCTCAACTTCGCGTTGAAGACCGGGAGGTCGGAGGAGCCACGCGAGTACATCCCCACCGGGTTGGCGACTAACCACTCCCGGTGGGACGAGCAGTGGTTCTATCTGCGCAACGACGACGGCTATCTTCCGCCGTACACCGGGCGGCTCATCGCCGAGCGTCCATACAATTGGCCGTTCGGTGTTGCGGGAGACCTTCAGCGTCGACTTCACCCCCTCGTCGTCGCGATGAGGACCCTTCGAGAAGCGGGCCTGACGGCGGGGATAGTCGCCTTGGCCTTTCATAGTCGATGGGTGCTCCTTCTGATGGAGCGCCCGCTGCGGTTGGACGAGATGCTCCCCTCGGCGGCGCCCGATCTCCTCAGGAGGTGCCGGATGTCGGGCGAGAGGCCGTCCGCCTTGGAAGTCGTCGCGCGGGTAAAGGGGATGGTGTCTGGCTCGTTCAAGGTGGAAGACGTCAACCGTCTCCCCATGCGGCCGGAGGAGGGTTGCCTCGACCTGGTGAGTGCCCCGTCTCGTGACCTTCGAGCTTCCCCCCTCTCTTATGTCTCCGTGACTAAATGTCTTTGCGCAGGGGAGAATCGACTACCGGAGATCAAGGCCTCCACTGAGGGAGGACGCCGCCGATCATCAGCTAAGACGCTTCACCGCCCAGCAAGAGAAGCGGAGTAAGGACGAGGAGGTGAAAAAGAAAGCCAAGAAGCTCCGGGAGCGCGAAAGGCTCACAAAGCGCCGTGCTGAGCAGAGGCGCGACGGGCTCCTAGAGGAGGAGTCTCCCTCGTCCGAGGGAGATGAAGACGATGATGATGACAGTGATGATGTCGAGGGGGTGAGGGGCGCCTCGACCGCTTCCTGCCGGAATCCACCCATGCTGACCGCCCCTTCGTGCAGGAGGAGGTGGCGGAGCAGCGCGCCCCTCAGCCGGCGGCGTCGGCCTCGGAGCGCCGACGTGGAAAAAGGGGGGCCGAGGCCTTGCCTCGAGGGGGGTCACCTACTTCGCGTCGTACTCGAGGCGGGAGCCCACCCACTTCGATCCGGGAGACCCGGTCTCAGTCGTCGGCGCGCGCGGAGGAGAGGCGTGCCCAGGAGGCCCCGTCGAAGCAGGGAAGTGCGGCGACCCCACCGACGGCCCCGAGCAGCCCCAGCCCTGCGAAGGGCTCGGCTTCGGGAGGGGTCTCGAAATCTGCGGGCAGTTCGAGGGGTGCCCGAAAGGCCTCTATACCCTTCGGGTAAGTGCCGTTGAATCGTTTTCTTTTCGTTGCGTCGTCTTTGTGTGTTTCAATAAACCTTTTGCCGTTCTGCTTTCCATTCAGGCCCAAGCGCCAGATCGAGGAGGCGTCTCTCGCGCCGGCCAAGCGGCTCAAGATGGATGCAGCCTCGAAGACGGAGGCCCCGGCTACAGGTGCGTCATCGAGGCCCTTGGCCCCATGGGAAGCCAAGTGGTTGTCCTCCGCCCTTGGTGCTATGGCACGCGGTAGGCTGACGGGTTCCACTCCTGCTGCAGGGTCGAGCGTCCCGGGGGCCGCGGCGGGTGGCGACTCCGTGCCTAGGAGGACGCACGAGGGAGGGAGCGCCTCCTTGACATCACCGCCTGCGGCCCTCGAGCTCGACCCGGCACCAGGAGGTGGCGCCCCGTCGTCGGGGGCTTTCGTTTCTGGCGGTCCGGAGGCTTCGATCCCCGCACCCGAGGCGGGAGCCCCCGAGGGCCACGAGCCGGGAGAGGGGGCCATCGTTGTGGACCTCGAGGGTGAGGAGGCCTCGACCCTTCCCCCCTCGACGGGAGAGCGGCGGCCCTGGCCGGCGGGTCTGTGCGAGCTCGAGGCCCGGAGGGAGCAGGAGCAGGGGCCCTGCAAGAAGCGGAGCTGCCACGGCCGCAGCAGGAGGAGGAGAGAGCTGGGGATCAGCCCCAACATCAACAGGCGCAGCAGTCGCCGCCGGGGGACGCGGCACTGCTGGACCCGCCGGCGCAGCAACCGCCCGAAACGTCAGAGGCGGAAGCGACTTCCGGGCTGCCCAAACAATGGGTGTCCGTGATTACTTTGGATGAGTTGCTGGCCGCAGGAGAAGCAGCGTCGAAGGCGTCGACGGTCCCGCGGCTGCCGGGGCGCAACTGGAGGATGCCTTGGTACCGAGCCCGGCGGAAGACGCGCCGGCGGTGGTCCCACCGGCGCCACAAGTCGTGGCGTTGGGTGAAGCTTCGGCCTCCACACCTTCGCTGCCTCCGACGGCGCCAGACGCAGCACCGGACCAGGCGCCGCAACCGTCGATGAAGCAGCCGGAGGAGACGGCGGCTGTCGGTGTGCTGAGGAGGTCGACGTCCGACCCCGGGCTGAGGGGTGCCCGCGCCGCGTCAGAGTTCCACATCCCGGGAGAGTTGGCCGTGGGTTATGGCGTTCCGAGCGATTCGGTGGAGGAGATCGAGTCCTTGGCGCGACCCAAGGTCAAGACGGTCCTTCTAGATTGGGGCAAGGAGCGCATCGTGCTCTGGGAACTCGACGATCCCAGCGCTCCAGGGATCGAGATGAACGACTCGGCGGAGGCTGAGTGGTCCCGGGCGTGGCTGCGGCACTTGCTGAAACTGGGCGCCGAGCTCGCCGAAGGCCTTGACCGGAATCTCACGGTGAGTCGCTGTGTTAGGCCATATGTATTTTTTTAAGTTCTTTTGTAGGGGATGCCTTAACCCTCGATTTCCTGTCCCCAGGTGGCGCGGAGGCGGTCCTACTTGAAGTCAATCTTCCTCCACGAAATGCACAACAGCCAGGAGGAAGTGCTTTGCCAACTCGAGGCCGGCGGTTCTGCGCAGAGCAGGGTGGCCGAGCTTGAGGAGGAGCTGAAGCAGACGAGGGAGGAGGCCGCCAAGGCCAAAGAGGAAGCCGCCCGGGCGAAGGCGGACTCCGACGCCGCTCGAGGGGAAGCCGCCCGCCTCGAGGGGGAGCTCGAGCGTGCCCGGGAGGAGGCTGACGCGGCGAAGGCCGAATCGGAGAAGGCCAGGGTCGAGAGCGTCCGAGCCCAGGAGCACATCGAGCTGCTCATGGCGGAGGCTCAGAGCTCCATGGCGCGCATCTGTTCGCTCAAGGCCAGCTTCGCTGAAGTCTCCGCCACGCGCAACGCCCTCTCTTCCTTGGCCCAGGAAGAGAAGAGCCGTGCCGCCGACTTGGAAACCCAGCTCGGGGCAATGAAGGCCACCCTCCGGGACAAGGAGCAGGCCATCGTCCTAGCCGGTGGCACCCTCAAGACCCTTCGTTTCGAGAACACGGAGGTGACCCGAGCCTTCAAAGAGGCCCAGCGGGAGCGGGACGAGGCTCGGGGGGAGCGCGATGCCGTGCTGGGGGATCGCAACGCCCTCGAGACTCGCTGTGCTGGTGAGTTCCTCAAAGGGTTTTTGATCTTTGTTCTTTCCGTATGGTTTATTGAATTCTTGCTTTGTGCTTCAGGCATCAAGTCCGAGCTGCTTGCGACCCAAGACGCCGCCAAGGCGCTGCAGGAGAGCCTTGCGGTGGAGGGGGCGCTTCTTGGTCGTCTCCGGGTTGCCCTCGACGGGCTCTGCGCCCTCTGGGAGGTCGGGCCCGTCGAGGGTGCCGAAGAAGACATCCCGGGTGCCACGCTCGTGGACCGGATCTACTACCTCGACGCCACCCTTCGCGATCGCGTGCAGGAGGCGCTTCACACTGGCGTGAAGCGGGCGCTTGCGGTGGTCTCCTCGGGCTTCATTTTTGATATGACCGTGGTGGCCCAAGGCTTTGTTCCTGACATCTCGAAGACCGACGCCGAGAATGAGGAGCGCTGCCGAGGGCTCATCAACGACGCCGAGAGGCCGGGGGGAGAGCTGGCGAAGTTATTCGAGGACGAAGTCCTCCCCCCGGCGGATGTAGGGTACCATGTCGAGGGGGGCGGCGACGGGGCAAGCCTGTAGGTCAAGACTGGGCGAGGGTGCCCATGTAATGAATTAATTTTTTGTAAATTGTATTCGATGTGGCTTCGAAAGCCCTTTTTGAACATAAATGCATCTATCATGATGCGATTTGTCGTTTTTCTTTCGAACCTTTTCTGCTTTCTTCTCACCTAGACTTTGCTTTTTTGACTATGTTTTAGACGCAAGCTCGTATCCCTTGAGGGGGGAGCGAGTGGAGGTACCGTAGCCCGGAGGCGTAGGAGAGCTCCGGCTCGACAGCCCTCGACCCCAAGGGAGTTCGAGGCGCTTTCTGCTTAGTCGCGAAGCGTATCGAGGTGTGGGAAAGAAGAAGCACTCGAGTTCTGCTCACCTCACTTTTGTTTTCTGACTGAGCGTTCAACGTGAACTCGTATCCCTTGAGGAGGGAGTGAGTGGAGGTACCGTAGCCCGGAAGCGTAGGAGAGCTCCGGCTCGACAGCCCTCGACCCCAAAGAAGTTCGAGGCGTTGTCAACTTAGTTGGGAAGCAAAAAGAGGGGAGCGTGCAAAAAAAATCGTTCGTATTTTTAGGAACTTAGGGGGTTCCCCCCGTTAGCCCCCGAGGGAGGCTCGACTCTGGTAAGACAGGGTCGAGGCTACCTCTTGCATGTTTAATAACGAGTTTGAACTTATAATCGAAAGTAGTCCTTATATTTGTCATGCGGGAATGTACAAGACATGCGAGAATGTACAAGGGCACTGGTGCCCTAAGGGTAGAAACGACGTAGCTGTTCGATGTTCCACGCGTTGGTGAGGATTTCGCCTTTGTCGTTAGCGAGCTTGTATGTCCCGGGCTTTAGCACCTCAGCTACGGCGAATGGACCTTCCCATGGCGGCGTCAACTTGTGACGTCCTTTGTTGCTCTGTCGTCGTCGTAGGACGAGGTCTCCAACTTGGAGATCCCTCGGGCGCACGTGCTTGTCGTGGTAGCGTCGAAGTTTTTGCTGATACCTCGCGGAGTGAAGCAGCGCCATGTCTCGAGCCTCCTCGACCTGGTCGATGGTGTTTGCGAGGGCTTCTTCGTTGGTTTGCTCGTTGTACGCCTTTAGTCGAGGGGAACCATACTCGAGGTCAGTGGGGAGGACGGCCTCGGACCCATAGACCAAGAAGAATGGGGTGAACCCCGTGGCTCGACTAGGTGTTGTCCTTAAGCTCCATAGGACCGACGGCAACTCCGCGGCCCATTTTTTTCCGTGCTTGCCGAGGCGTTTGAGGATCCTTGGCTTGAGGCCCTGCAAAATCATGCCATTGGCGCGCTCAACCTGGCCGTTAGTTCGAGGGTGTGCAACCGCGGACCAATTCACACGGATGTGATGGCGATCGCAAAAATCCAAGAACTTCTTGCTGGTGAATTGCGTGCCGTTGTCGGTGATGATGACGTTCGGGACCCCGAAGCGATGGATGATGTCGGTGAAGAACTCGACCGCCCGTTCGGAGCGGATGTTGCTGATGGGCCAGGCCTCGATCCATTTGGTAAACTTATCGACGGCAATGAGCAGGTGCGTGTACCCTTTGGTTGTCCTCTTGAGAGGCCCCACAAGATCCAGCCCCCAGACCGCAAACGGCCAGGTGATGGGGATCATTTGTAGGGCGTGAGCTGGGAGGTGCGTCTGCTTGGCGTAGAATTGACACCCTTTGCACGAGCGGACGATGTTCGTGGCGTCGAAAACGGCGGTCGGCCAGTAGAAACCCTGTCGAAAAGCATTGCCTACGAGGGTCCTTGGTGCTGCGTGGTGGCCGCAGGCTCCTAAGTGTATGTCCTCGAGGAGCCTCCTGCCTTCCTCGATGGTGATGCAGCGCTGAAGGACGCCCGAAGGGCTTCGCCTGTAGAGTTCCTTGCCGTCACCGTAGATGACGTTGGACTTGGCCCGTCGCGCGATCCGTCGAGCTTCGGTTCGGTCCTCCGGAAGTTCTCCCCGAATGAGGCAGTCGAGTAAAGGGGCTCGCCAATCTGGTGGCGGGTTCGACGGAGGGGATGTCTCCTGGATCTCCATAACCTAGGCCCCGGTCGAGGGGGCCCCGATTGAGGTCATGGGGTGGGGCTTCAAGGGTGTAGAGCAAGCCCCCGAGCCCAAATCGACGGAGGGCTCGAAGAGGTCCCTCGAGAACACGTCTGGAGGGACCGTACCTCGAGTCGATGCGATTTTTGCGAGCTCATCCGCAGCTTTGTTGTATCGTCGAGCGATATGACTAAGCTCGAGACCATGGAATTTGTCTTCCAACTTGCGCACTTCGTTGCAGTATGCTTCCATCTTGGCGTCGTGGCAGCTCGAGGCCTTCATCACTTGGTCGATGATTAGCTGCGAGTCGCCTCGAACGTCGAGGCGTCGGACCCCGAGTTCAAGGGCGATTCGTAATCCGACGACAAGTGCCTCATACTCCGTGACGTTGTTAGAAGCGGCAAAGTGGATGCGAACGACATAACGTATGTGGACTCCGAGGGGCAAAATGAAGAGCAACCCCGCGCCTGCTCCTGTCTTCATGAGCGACCCGTCGAAGTACATCGTCCACAGCTCGGCTTGAATTTGGACTGGTGGCAACTGAGTGTCGGTCCACTCGGCGACGAAATCCGCTAGCACTTGAGACTTGATGGCCTTCCGCGGTGCGTAGGTGATGGTCTCGCCCATCAGCTCGACCGACCACTTGGCAATCCTTCCAGCTGCCTCCCGGTTATGGATGATCTCCCCCAAGGGGAACTAGGATACCACAGTAACCGGGTGGCCGAGGAAGTAATGTTGGAGCTTGCGACGTGTAAGGACGATGGTGTAGAGCAGCTTCTGCACCTGTGGGTAGCGGATTTTTGTTTCCGAAAGCACCTCGCTGACGAAGTAAACCGGCCGCTGGACTGGCAAGGCGCGTCCCTCCTCTTGCCTCTCCACCACTATGGCCGCGCTGACCACCTGGGTGGTTGCGGCGACATAGAGGAGGAGGGGCTCAGGTGGTTCAGTCGCCGTTGCGGGTCGAGGAGGGACAAGGATCGGAGTGGACATCAGCTTGGCTTTGAGTTCGTCGAGGGCCCCCTCGGCCTCTGCGGTCCACGTAAATCGCTCGGATTTTTTCAAGAGACGGTACAGAGGCATGGCCTTCTCCCCGAAACGTGAGATGAAGCGGCTGAGGGCCGCAAGACAACCCGTGATCCTCTGCACGCCCTTGAGATCCCGAATCGGCCCCATTCGCGTGATGGCCGCCACCTTTTCGGCGTTGGCCTCGATCCTGCGTTGGGAGACGATGTATCCGAGGAGCATGCCCCGAGGCACTCCGAAAACACATTTCTCGGGATTGAGTTTTATGTTTTTGGCTCGAAGGCACCCGAACGCGATTTCGAGGTCTCGGATGAGGTTGTCCACTTTTTTGGACTTGACCACGATGTCATCGACGTAGGCTTCGACCGTGTCGCCTATGTATTCGCCGAAGACATGGAGCATACAGCGCTGATACGTTGCCCCGGCATTTCGGAGGCCGAAGGGCATTGTCATGTAGCAGTACATGCCAAAAGGTGTGATGAAGGAAGTCGCGAGCTGGTCGGACTCTTTCATCTTAATTTGGTGGTAGCCGGAGTAAGCATCGAGGAACGAGAGGGTTTCACACCCCGCGGTAGAGTCGACAATTTGATCAATGCGTGGTAACGGAACTTTGGGACATGCTTTGTTTAAACTAGTATAGTCGATACACATCCGCATCTTTCCATTCTTTTTCTTAACTAACACGGGATTAGCTAACCATTCGGGGTGATGAACCTCCTTGATGAATCCAGCCGCCAAAAGCTTGTGTACCTCCTCGCCGATGATCCTGCGCTTCTCCTCGTCGAAGCGGCGCAGGCGTTTCTTCACCGGTCTGGACCCGGCCCGGATTTCCAAGGCGTGCTCGGCGACTTCCCTCGATATGCCCGGCATATCCGAAGGGCTCCACGCAAACATATCAGCGTTCGCGTGGAGAAAGTCGACGAGCACAACTTCCTATTTGTCCTCGAGGTCAGCGCTGATCGTTAGCACCTTCTCGCATGGGCAGCTCGGGTCGAGGGGGACTTTCTTGGTGTCTTGTGCCGGCTCAAAATTGCTGGCGTGTCGCTTGAGATCTGGCACCTCATCGGCGAGGTGCTCGAGGGTCGCGGCTATCATGGCATTTTCCTCGACGGCCTCCCCATATTCGACGCATTCGACATCACAGTCGTATGCGTGCTTGTAGGAGGAGGCGACAGTGATGACGCCTTTGGGTCCTGGCATCTTGAGCTTGAGGTAGGTGTAGTTCGGGATCGCCATGAACTGCGCATAGCCCGGTCGGCCGATAATGGCGTGATACGTTCCGTGAAACCCGACCACCTCGAAGGTGAGGGTCTCTTTCCTGAAGTTGGCAGGGGTGCCAAAACAAACAGGGAGTTCGATACGGTCGACGGGGAAAGCCTTCTTCCCTGGTACGACGCCATGGAACCCCCCGGCACTGGGTCGGAGTTGGTGCCTCCTGACTCCCAGGAGGTCGAGGGTCTCGAGGTAGATGACATTTAGGCTGCTGCCGCTGTCCATGAGGACCTTCGAAAGGCGGGTGTTGACGATGATCGGGTCGACGACGAGCGGATAGGCCCCGGGGTTGGGGATTCAATCCGGATGGTCATTACGGTCGAACGTGATGGGCGCATCGGACCAGTCAAGGTAGTGAGGTGTTGCGACACGAGCTGAGAAGACCTCTCGACGCTCCCGCTTACGCTGTCGGGGCGTGAGCTGGGTCGAGGGCCCCCCGTAGATCATGTAGCAGTCATAGACTTCGGGGAATTTTCCGTCTTCCCCGTTGTCTCCCTCACCGCCGCCTTGGTCTTTCTTGTCGTCACCTTTCTTCACACCCACTTGCTCGAAGTGCCTTCGAAGCATGCGGCAGTCCGTAAGCTTGTGTTTTGCCCCGTCCTTATGGTAAGGACAGGGCTCCTCGAGCATCATGTCGAAGATGGCGCCCTAGGGGGGCGCGGGGGGACCTCGAGGTCTTTTGCGTTTGGTTGCAGCGACGAGATCATCTTCTATAGCCTCCTGCTTGCCTTGTTGATTTTTCTTCTTCTTGTTATTTCTCTTCGACCCTTTGCTCGAGCCTCCGGCGTTGTCGGCTACCGGCATTTTACTCTTGTCCTTCACGTCACTGAAGAAGGCGCCGACGGCCTCCTCGCCAGCGGCGTAGTTGGCGACCACATCCATAAGCTCGTCGACGGTGTCGGGGCGGTTACGCCCTAACTCGCGAACTAGGTCCTTGCAGGTTGTACCCGCAACAAACGCTAGAACGACGTCGGGGTCAGAGATGTGGGGCAGCTCGGTGCGGAGCTTGGAGAACCGTCGAGCAAAGTCGCGGAGAGACTCTCCTGGCTTTTGCTTGCAGTTGCGCAATTCCCAGGAGTTTCCAGGACGCACGTAGGTACCTTTGAAATTCCCCTCGAAGATACGAACAAGGTCGGTCCAAGTGCGAATCTGGTCGGGGGGAAGCTCCTCGAGCCACCTACGCACGGTGTCGGACAGGAACAGGGGAAGGTGACGTATGATGGCATGATCGTCACGCGCCCCGCCCGCCTGACAAGCCAACCGGAAGTCGGCTAGCCAGAGCTCGGGATTGGTTTCGCCGTTATATTTGACGAGGTTCGTGGGGGGTCGAAACTTGTCAGGCAGCTGGGCGCAGCGGATCCTCCTGCTGAAGACCCGGGGGCCCGGCGGCTCTGGGGCCTGTTGGTCCTCTTCGCTGTCGTAACGCCCTCCATGATGGGCGCTGTACCCTCGATCCTCGGCATCCCCGTGCTTGCGTCTGCGGTTCTCGACAATGTCGAGGCGTGCGTCGCGGGGAGCGCGGTCACCGTTGATAGGGTCTCGGGCCGGGTTCTTCTTCTGTCGGGGGGCCGCCCCCTGATCGACCGAGCCTTCCCTCTCTGGCCGGGAAGGCTCGACTTGAGGCTCGGAGGCAGCTCCTCGACGCCTCGAGGCTGAGCTCTCGGCTTGTTGAGCAGCAGCAACTTGGATAAGGCCCTCGACCTCGCGTTGTATCCGCCGAGCTTGCGAGTTGGAAGGTGCGGGCATATTGCGGAGGAGCATAGCCGCTGCAACAACGTTCTGGCTTGCTCGGGGATAACGGTGGACAGGTTGCTCGGGTGCTCCTTCCTCGATGATTTGCCGGTGGACCTCTCGGGCTCTGGCTCGGGCTCTACCGCCGAGCGGTCGCCGCTCTTGTTCGAGGGTCATCTCGAGTAAGCGCAAGCGTTCCTGCTCATCGGCAAGCTTCGCCTGCAGCTCCCAAATCTGTGCCATCTGCGCGTCCTGCTCGCCAGGACGAGGGCACGCTTCTCGGGGTGCTTCTGGTTGTTGGTCCTCTGCTCTGGGGGGAGCGTCTCTCACCACGGCGGTAGACGCCACGGCCACTGGATCGATGGTTTCCTAATCGGAGTCGACGCCACCATCGATGTGGAGGCACTCTCGGGTAGGATCCCAGTGATCAGAGTCAGAGTCAGGGTCGCCGCAGTAGAAGACGGGGAATTGCCCCCGCGCCTCCTCCTACAGCCGCCGTCAAAGTGTGCCGACGGTGTACCTCCGGGGGCCGGGCGCTCTTGCGAAAGCCAAACCCTCGGAGGCTAGAGTGACAGTCCCTACGTCCGTCATCACGCGAAGAAGGGTGTCTGGCGGTCCTCCAACGCGCTCGTGACGGAGTGGGTTACTGTCGTAGCCATCGTCGTGGGATTGTTGGAGTCGGTCGAAGACCACCGACGACGCTCGAACAGCCCGTGCGGAAGCGAGCTTGATTGAGCGGGGGTTTCGTTGCACTTTCCCGACGCGCGCATGGTGAGAGCGGAGTCAGGGTTGTGCCGGGATCCTGCCAGTTTGCCCTCTGCCTCCAAACTCGGGTCAGATACGCCCTCAACAAGAGGTTTCTCGTCTCCGGTCTGGGGCATGGAGAAAGCGGTGGGGACCCTTTTCGACTCGGGTTGACGGCGATGACGGCGCCGACCGTGCCTCCTTGTGGATGTGGAAGCGTGGTCATGAGACTGGCGAGCGGCTCCCCATGAACGTGGGGGTGCACCGCGACCTCCGTTCGGGTCACTGATCGAGAGCAGGGTCATGTCGTAGCCCTGGCCGAGGGTCATGAACTCCAGGCTCCCGAACCAGATCACCGTAGCGTGCGGAAGTGGTGAAACGAAATCGCCCATCCGGAAGAATGGCGGGAAATCGTTAGTGACACGCGGCTCCCCTACCTGGCGTGCCAACTGTCGGTGTTCTGACCCTCGAGGGGTTAACACCAACGAGTAATATCGTATCCGCGTGCTCCCTAATCCGGTGGGTGATGCAAGAATGACACAACGATTTATCCTGGTTCGGGCAAAGAAGGCCCTACGTCCAGCGGGGAGAGGATGATTCGTGTTATTCTGCACCGAAGTGCTAGTACAGGGGAAAATACAAGCTGGTGTGAGGAGTGAAAGGTGGAGTTGGGGCGTGCGGACGCCTTGCTCTCGACCCCACACAGGCTCATGGTGTCGTTCAGTGATCTAGGGCCTTAGTGTTCCTATGCTCTAGATCTTCCCCTCTAACGTCCTGGCGCCTCCTTTTATAGACGAAGGAGGGGCACAGGTGTACATGTATTTCGTGTTTGCATGACGCTGATGACGTACGACGTTGAGGCCGATCATGTCGGTGCCGCTGTAGTGATGTACGTCGGTATGGGAGGCCCTGCAGCCGTCGCATCAGGAGTTGTTGAAGTTCAGCTCGAGAGTTCGCTCGGTGAAGCCGAGGGGTGACGGTCGAGGGTCCTGGCTGGAGCCGAGGGGGTCGTGCCGAGGTGGTCGAGCTTCGCTGGATAAGATCGAATCCCGGAAAACACGGTAAACAGGTTAGTTTATATGTCTCGAGGCGGTGCGGGTCGTGGCACAACACTCGGTATGGCGCAAACAGCGTAATATGACTTGCGGGATTCCGGGGCATGGGCAGTAAAAGTAGATTTGACCGCCACGCCTGTAACTGTTACCGTAACTATGGCCATGCGGTTAGGCGGGGGTAGATAGATCTCATTAAATGCGCGCAGATTCGTACGGGGGAGTTGGTGGCCGAGGGGTGCACTGTCCTCGAGGGCCGACCATTCGCCCAGGCAAAGTTCCATCCTCAAGGGGGGGCTCGTTTGCTGGGCGAAGTTACGTCCTCGAGGGCCGGCTCGTTCGCTGAACGAAGTTTCGTCCTCGAGGGGTAGCTCGAATCGTACCCTCGCGTATACAGTACTTGTCCGTTCGGTATCCTCTCTGATAAACAGCACTGGTCCGTTCGGTAACCTCTCGAGCAGGCGTTGGTTTCGGGCCGTCGTTGTTCGTTCGCGGGCCAGTCCGATATGTCTCAGCCTATGGGCGTTAATACGTTAGCGCGGGAGTTTATCGGAGGGTTCAAGATGCTGATTTTGCGGGGCTTTAGTTTGTTAAGCAAGGGGTCTGGGATACCTGTTTCTAGGGTATCGACAAGGGGATTGACGTGACGGACAACCATGCAACTGCCCTGCCTGCTGTGACGCGTACGACTACATCGAGTCGTCTTCCGCTGCACCTGCACATCTAGTGGTAATCCCGTAACCTGTAACTAGCAGTAGATTCTAGTTTATGAGGTCAAAAAGTTTTCTGGCTAGCGTGGCACCCTCATAACCCATCAGTGGTATCGGAGCCATAGCTGTTCATTATAGGTTCGAATTTTGGCATATAGATGATATGCAGTGATAGTAGATGCGATCTGCTAGTCTTAGTTGCACGGTTTGATTAGATCAATCTGTGAAACAGGGTGGTAGATGGAAACTCAATCTGTTTTCATGCTCTTGATGCGTGGCCGTGTAACGATCTACTCATACCGGTCGATTTAATCTGCCACCTAAGTTAAGTGATACACGTAAGACCATACATGTTGGGCATAGATCAATGGGATTGATTTAGTGAAAATAGAGGGGCTCTGAATGGTTCGGATTCAGGTTGATGAGATCAATCTGATGAGTTTTCATAGCGATTCCATAGACCATACATGTTGGGACCGCCGTTGCTACCTATCATATGCGCATAGAATCGTTCTACGCCTAACTTGTTTTTGCAGGGTATGATGTGATTGGTATGGCCCATGTGTATGTATGTAATTCATTCATGGCCTGCGTGTCATGTAAGCAACACGGCTAGAGCCATATGTGCTGCCATTTGATGTATTGGCCTGCGCGTCATCTTGTGATCTTGTGACTATGTAATTAGTATAGCTTGCGGTAAGATAGTTCTTGGAGGACTTATCACAAGAAGGTTGGCACACATGGATCATGGAGATCGAGATCACCATGATAGGCAAGATGTTGGAGATGGAGATCACCAATCATTAAAGGGCCATACCATGTCACTATGTGTGAATGTGATTCTCATTATTTGTTCTACTTTTATTGATTGCTATTATGTTTTGTCTACATGAGTGCAATAGTGAAGTAGAACGATCCCTCAGCAATGTTTAAGTTGAATGCTTCCCTAAACCTAGCACACTCATAAGTCTTGTACAATTGGTGGTGGGTCTATGAAATTAGGGTGCCACTGGGTTTCCTCGACTAGGCAGGTTCGTATCGGATACTTACTGCAAGAAGGTTTGGTTACTTGAACAAGGTCATCCTAATGGCTAGGGATCTTAAAGCATGGAAAGGTTGAGTGCTCGGCATAGGGATGCTAGCCCAACAACAAGAGTCGTATGAGATATGATTATCAAGGTGTTGCTTACCGATCTACCATACCGACCAGTGGTGATGCTAAGGCTCACTGGTCGGGATGTTAGTTGTGGGTCTTGAATCACTAAGTATCAATTGAGGGATATTGATTTTAGTGGGAGTATATTCTATTTGATATAATTTACTCCTTCATGGATACATTGTCTTCGTATTTTGCATTACTTTTGTTGTAGATGGCCGCTCATAATCAACCATTTTCTTTGCGTACAATTCTTGAGAAAGATAAGTTGAATGGAACAAATTACGCGGATTAGATCCGCAACATGAGAATTATTCTCAGTGCTGAGAAAAAGGAAGATATTCTAGACACCCCATTACCAGATGAGCCTGAAGAAAATGCACCTGCTGCTGAAAGAACCGCTTACAGGAAAGCATGCGATGCTGATCTTGAAGTGAGTTGCCTTATGCTTGCTTCCATGGAATCTGATATGCAGATGCAGTTGGATAATAATCACTCAGCAAATGATATGATCATGGAGCTTGAGGAGATGTTCCGCACGCAGGCAAGGATTGAAAGGTTCAATATCTCTAAGGTGCTTGTGGAAACCAAGCTTACAGAGGGCATAGCAGTAGGACCACACGTAATCAAGATGGTTGGTTACACTCAAAAGTTGGAGAAGCTAGGCTTCCCAATCAGCCAAGAGTTGGCTACTGATTTTATCCTCTCGTCTCTTCCGCCCAACAATGGAAACTTCATCTCAAACTACCATATGCATGGGGCAGAGAGAGGCTTGAGTGAACTGTGTGGTATGCTGAAAATAGCAGAAGTCGACATCAAAAAAGGTGCCGATAGTAGCCAAGTGTTGGCGGTCCAGAATAGACCTCGGTTCAAGAGGAAGGGCAAGAAGAAGGGCAAGACTAAAGATGAGATCTCTAAGCCGAACCTATCTGCTACTAAGGCTGGACCATCTGCAAATTCTGATTGCTTTTATTGTAAGGGGAAAGGTCACTAGAAAACGAATTGCAAGGAGTATTTGGCGTCCTTAGAGAAGGATGGCGGCGGTAAAGGTATTACTGCTACTTGTACCCTTGTTGTTCATGTTATGGACATTTTTCTCGCTAACTCATATATCAATTCCTGGGTATTTGATACCGGATTGGTTGCTCATATTTGCAATACGATGCAGGGAATGATAAGAAGTAGAAGCGTGGAAAAGGGAGAGGTTGACTTCCGCGTGGGCTATAATGCAAGAGTTGCTGCATTGAACATCGGGACGATGCAACTTCACCTGCTGTTGATGCAAAATTATATCTGCAAACACACCGGGCTAATACCCGAAATCGATATCCGGAGCGTGCCAGTCGATTTGACCTGTTAATCGACAAGGACGATAGATTTGAATAAAACCTGAACGAGACGACAGCGATACGCTCGGACGTCAAAGCTCAGATGATACTCAATAACTGTTGAACAGATCAGAGAAGACGACAGCGATACGCCCGGACGTCAAAGCCTGAATCTTGCTCGGTAAAAGCGGAACCTGCAAGGCCGCCGGAGATCAAGTTGATGCAGCCTGTCGACTCTTGAAAGAACTCGTTGAAAAGGAAAAAGTACTGATGACGAAGTCGCCGAAAAGTAGATTGCTTGAAAAGTAGATAAAAATAGTAGGTTTGTTGTATTGATGATTATTCTTTTCATTGTCTTTCGGTACATATTTATACCCTGGTACTATGAGTCCTAAACAGACATGACAAAGTATTACCTAAACAAGTCTTATCTCTAAGGAATAAAAAATAACGACTCGTACCAAGGTCGGACTCAAAAATAAGCTAATAAAATAATGGCATAAATATCGCCAGTTCCCTTATCCATTGCTTTACGATGAAAACTCTACCGGCATGCTCTTCATCCCTGTAGATTCCATCGGCAACCCATCAATAATGGCTCAGACCCGCTTTCCATGTCCTTCAGCTCCGCTTTCCATCAGCAACCATGCCTCAATCTCTATCGGCAACAGCCCTCTGGCTTCATCGGCAATGTACGAGATCAACATGTCCTTTATCGGCACTCATTCATCGGTCAACTCAGAATCAACGCTGGAGAAGAACCACTCCCTTTCCGATCAGCACAGTTTTCGGTCCATATTGACACGTGTCAAAAAACGGTGTCAACACCTGCCATCAGGATTTATCATGGAATTGAATAATTGTTATTTTGTTCCTAGCTTAAGTTGAAACATTGTACCACCTTCATGTTCGATGAAGGATGGTTATTCTTTTGCGAGTAAAGACAATGATTGTGTGATCTCCAAGAATGACATGTTTGTGGCTTTTGCATCCATTGTGAATGGGTTATTTATTTTAAATCTTGATGATGCACCTGTCTGTAATGTTAGTGCTAAATGGCCTCGGCTTAATGAGTTAAGTCCAACCTATATGTGGCACTGTTGTTTGGGTCATATAAGTGAGAATCGCATGAAGAGGCTCCATGATGATGCTCTTCTAACTTCGTTTGATTTTGAATCATACGAGACATGTGAGGCTTGCATGCTTGGCAAGATGACCAAGGCGCTATTCAAAGGATTTCCTGAGAGGGCGTCTAACTTGTTGGAACTTGTACATACTGATGTATGTGGACCAATGAACACGATAGCTAGAGGCGGATTTCAATACTTCATAACTTGTACTGATGACTTTAGTAGATATGGATATGTCTACCTAATGAAGCATAAGTCTAAAACATTTAAAAAGTTCAAAGAATTTAAGAATAAGTAGAGAATCAACATGGCAAGAAGATCAAGGCCTTGCGATCTAATCGTGGAGGAGAATATCTAAGTCATGAGTTTAGCAATCATCTTAAGAGTTGTGGAATTGTTCCACAGCTTACGCCACCTGAAATGCCTCAGAGAAATGGCATGTCTCAGTGACGTAATCGGACCTTGTTAGACATGGTTCGGTCTATGATGAGCCAGTCGGACCAACCTTTATCATTTTGGGGATACACTCTAGAAACAGCTGCTTTCACATTGAATAGGGTACCATCTAAGTCTGTAGTTAAGACACCATATGAGATGTGGACTGGTAAGAGTCCCAGTTTGTCTTTTCTGAAAATTTGGGGTTGTGAAGTTTATGTCAAATGACTTATATCAGATAAACTAACACCCAAGTCGAACAAGTTCTTTTTCGTGGGATATCCAAAGGAAACTTTAGGGTATTATGTCTATAACCGGTTAGAGGGAAAAGTGTTTGTTACTCGAAATGGTGTTTTCTTAGAGAAAGAGTTTCTCAAAAGAGAAAAGAATGGACAAAAGGTGTATCTTGAAGAAGTTCAAGATGAGCCAGTAGGGACTGACTCTACGAGTGATGCTAATGTAGCAGATCAAGTTGAGACACCCGTAGCAGTGGATACACCACCACAACCATGAAGATCAGCAAGACTTTGCGCATTGCGTGGGGATTTGTTATTGTTAAACGATGATGAACCTACAGATTATGTGGAAGCTATGATGGATCCAGATTCTTAGAAATGGCAAAGTGCCATGAGATCCGAGATAGATTCCATGGGAGACAATCAAGTTTGAAACTTGGTTGACCCACCTGATGGGGTTAGACCCATCGAGAGCAAATGGATCTTTCAGAAGAAGAAGGAAATGGACAGAAATGTTCACGTCTATAAAGCTCGACTTGTCGCATAAGGTTTTCGACAAGTTCAAGGAATTGACTATGATGAGACATTCTCGCCGGTAGCGATGCTTAAATCTATTCAGATCATTCTAGCAATTACTGCATATTTTGATTATGAGATATGGCAGATGGATGTTAAAATAGCCTTTCTAAATGGGTTTTAGAAGAGGACGTGTATATGATACAGCCCGAAGGCTTTGTTGATACTAAAAATGCTGGAAAGACATGCAAGCTTAAGAAATCTATTTATGGGTTAAAGCAGGCATCTCGCAGTTGGAATATTCATTTGATGAGGTAGTCAAAGGGTTTGGCTTTTGTCAGAATGAAGAAGAACCTTGTGTTTACCAGAAGGTAAGTGGGAGCGCTATTGTGTTTCTGATCTTGTATGTGGATGACATACTATTGATTGGGAATGATATTCCTATGTTGCAATCTGTAAAGACTTCACTAAATAATAGTTTTTCTATAAAGGATTTAGGAGAAGCAGCATACATCTTGGGAATTAAGATCTATAGAGATAGGTCGAGAAGGCTAATAGGATTAAGCCAAGACACGTACATTGACAAGGTGTTGAAACGGTTCAACATGGAACAGTCCAAGAAAGGGTTCTTGCCTATGTCACATGGTATGCACTTTAGTGACAAGCAATGTTCTTCATCAGATGAAGAGTGCAACCGCATGAGTAAGGTTCCGTATGCTTCGGTCGTTGGTTCCATCATGTATGCCATGATATGTACTCGCCCAGATGTCTCATATGCTCTAAGTATTGCGAGCAGGTACCAGGCTAATCCGGGTGAACCTCACTGGACACTTGTTAAGAACATCCTAAAGTACTTACGAAGGACTAAGGATGTGTTCCTAATCTATGTGTTTGGTCAAAAACTTAACGAAGACATGGATAAAAATAATGTACACTGGGAGAAACATGCACACATTTGAGAACCACATATTTCATTAATTCTTTCTTGAATATACAAAATACATGATCAATGAAAAATAGTCTTCTTCTGTCTTCAGCGTCATGCTTAAGGAGAGGTCTGACTTGTAAGAGATTGCATAGTTCGCCAATTCCCGGGGCCTTTTGGGTGCGATCGGTTAATTACATCCACAAGATGAGCTTGCGAAAAACCTCCGATTAAGCTGCGCTTCATGGTCGTCAAGTATTTGGTGACCGTTGAGAGCCATATGCGATATATGGCATAGTAACAATATGGGTGGCCTTGTGTCACCGAAGCTCGATCAGGACCACCATCGCCATGTAGGAGTAAACAAAAAAGATGATAATGAAGGGGATGACTTTCGCCTTGTCGATGTTTAGTCTTGTATGCCTGCCTTCATCGTCACGGACGTGTGTAGTTTCTTTCGCCTTGTCGGTGCCCAGCAATGATATATCTGATTCGTTAACTAAAACGTGTTGATGGAGTAGTGACTTCATCTCGTCAAAACTTAACCAGAGTTCCGTCTAGCCTCGTCGGCACTAGACATGTAGTGAACGATATAGTAGATAATCCGCAACAACCTAGCAATGTAGATAATGCTTGGACGATGCTCTCACATGAAGTCGATCGCCTCCCGGCGTTAGTATTTTCATAGCGGCGAGCCAGGTTTTCCCATCTCACACGCTGCAACGAGCAGGGTGCTCCCATCTGGTGCATCTTGTTTTCTCTTATCGTAACAAGCGGGGTTTTCTCGTCTCGCACGCTGCAACGAGTGGGGCGCTCCCAACTCGTGCATCTTGGGTCTTCTTTATTCTTCTTGACTTCAACATTAGTAACTTGATGATGGCCTCGCGCGGCGAGGGTTCTGATGTTGTCAAGTTGCTGGCCTTCTCAAACAGACCAATAAAACAGGTTCGTAAGAACATCTAGATGCTCACCAGGAAACACGACGGATGACATGGTCGAAATGATCCTGATCGTGGGAAGGTGTGCAGCAAGATGCAAGGTAGTAGCAACTGACTTCTCGGTGAGTTGGATGCTTGTGCAACTGCTCGTCGAATTAGGCAGCAAGGCGTCGGCGTGTTGCTTGCTTGCTTCTCGGCGACTTGCTGGCTTGCTCGGTGAGATGCTGGCTTGCTCGGCGAGATGGCAGCAGGGCGTCGACGAGTTGCATGTAAGCGTAGGAACGTGAGAGCCTCGTTAGCTAGGTCGCTGCTTTATATAGGGACTAGGGGCAGGAAGTTTTCCCCTCGGCCAAGCAACATACGGCACAGATCATATCCAGATATGATTCTTCAACCAAGAGTCCATGATGTTCATGTATCAACCTTATGAAGAGGGTACATACTGCACAGGAATTTGCCTTAAAGAAATACATACGTATCTTCTCTTCTCAATCATATACATATATAAAATATATGTATTATTATATTAATGGGCCATATACATATTTAATTAATCTAGCCCACAAATAAAATATAATGGCCTTACGAGCGTGAACACACCAAAAATAACATGGGTGATCAACTTTAAATAATAGCCATTTTTTCCATGGGCTTTGCTTGAGAAGCTAGCTAATTGAAAAGCCAGCCATGTATATCTATATATATGCCTATATCTGAACATGGATGTAAACAACAATGTTTACAGCATGCATATGCTAAAATTCCATAATACACTATGGAGGTGAGGAGGAGCTCATTATAAATGGTTACACCGATGCTAGCATCCAAACCGACGGGGATGATTCACTATCTCAATCAGGTTTTGTGTTCACAATAAATAGTGGTGCAGTTAGTTGGAAAAGTTCCAAGCAGGAGACGGTGTCTGATTCTACAGTAGAAGCCGAGTACGTTGCAGCTTCTGGTGCTGCAAAGGAAGGTGTTTGGTTGAGGAGGTTCCTCATTGAGCTTGGTGTGTTTCCGAATGCGTCGGGCCCATTGAATTTACATTGTGATAACAATGGGGCGATTGCATAGGCTAAGCAGCCTAGGGATCACCAGAAGAACAAACACGTACTCCGGAAGTTTCATCTCATTCGGGAGTTTGTGAAACGAGAAGAGATCAAATTGTGCAAAATACATATGGATTTGAATGTAGCAGATCCTTTGACAAAGGCTCAACCACAGCCTAAGCATGAGGCACACATGAGGTCTACGGGGATTAGACATCTAAGAGATTAACTCTAGTGTAAGTGGGAGACTGTTGGGAATATGCCCTAGAGCTAATCATGTAGATGATGATATTTTGATTGTATCCATGATTAATAAAGTGTTCATTGAATATCCATTATAGACAACTTGTATTGATTGACGATTATGTGAATTGTTTGTGAAACTCAATTACTTGAATGGTTATTCTAAAGTTGTCCCTGGTCGGCGTTCTTGTGAGAACACACTTGAATATTAGAACAGCACATGTATTAGTTGATGGCTATGTTTCACAAGTCATGGACATGGAGATGTCAAACTAATAATGTGGGCACATGTGAGACATGTAGGCTGGACAAACCTGACATGAGAAAGTCTCTATTCATGTCATATACATTATGTCCTTAGATCTGAGATTGTGGTAGGTACTCAAGATGTGAAACGGCCTACTTAGGGACTATCAAACGCTACTCCGTAACTGGGTAGTTATAAAGTTGGTCTTTGGGTGGTCGAGAAGCATGCTATGAGACATAGACAATCAAGACGGAATTTGCCCCTCTCTACACAATAGAGATATCACTGGATCACTCAAGTGATTGGATCAACAAATGCATGGTCGTGCTTGGGTTAAGTGTTAACCCACGAGTTGAACCATATATCGAGTGGCAAAGGGAATAATTTGTATGTGGTCATAGTGGTTCATCTAATATGATCTTTGCGTGCACATAGGGGTTGTCATGCCTTGCTAGAGGCCGCTGTCAACTATTGGGCGAGTAGGAGTACTCGGCCCATGTCAATGTGTGCGTGAACCCATAGGGTCACACGCTTAAGGGGCTGGAAGCCTAATTCGGGTTGGACCCAAATTAGACAAGGCTTAGGGTTACTAATGGGCCTCTAACTCATGAGCTCATAGGGGACGCCTATATAAGCAAGGGGTAGGGGTGCGGTCAGGGTGACACGCGTTTGACAGCCGCTGTCGCCCTTCCCACGCTCGCGCCTTCTGCTCCTCACGGACCTAGCAGTCCGGAGGCGCATCGCTTCTTCCCTGCACGTGTGGGATTCCTCGGAGGTGCTACATCTGGAGCACTGGGATAAACTGCATGAGGGGATTGATGTGATGGATGACCACGCAACTGCACTGCCTGCTGCGATGCATATGACTACATCGAGTCATCTTCCGCTGCACCTGCATGTCTAGTGGTAATCCCGTAACCTATAACTAGAAGCAGATCCTGGTTTATGAGGTCAAAAAGTTTTGTTTTCTGGCTAGCGTAGCACCCTCATAACCCATCATGAACATCTTGTTGATAGCATAATTTGGCAGTGTCATGTTCTTGGGCTATTACAAGTATTCTGTTGCCAATTTAATGTTTGGGTAAAATGAATCGGTTGATGATATGTATTCTGGTCAATTTGTTAGCTAGTCTAACGGTAGCATGCAGGAGGAGCAAAGAGATATTCTTGATTGGCGAGTCCTGGCTGGCGTTCAGCATTTGGCATCAAGCTGTAGGAGCCAGAAGAGAAAGCACGTCGCTTGTGAAGGAACACGATCAGAAATATATGCATATATACGTGTGCAGGCAAGCGTCATTTTGATGGAGGCCAGATCATATGTATTGGAGAAGGCAAGCGAGGCAAGTCTCGGAGGAGGATATCAGAAAAGATCCGGCACCAATTTTTCAGCTGGAAGACTCCTATTCGGATTGGTTGGATGGGAGGATATGTTTGCAAGGCCAACGAACTTAGAGACTTAAAAGGAATAATATTTTATTAGTTTTGTAGGAAGGATAATATACGTATATGTATTGGACTTTTCTATTGCCGTAGACCAGGCACCCCTATATATACTTTGTATGGGGCACGACCGATTGTTCTGATTAATCGACACACAAAATACATCTATTATTTGCATTCTACTTTTTCTCGTACTAGTTCCTGCCGAACCCTAGTTTCTCTAGGGGTTGGTTCATCTTTGCCGTTTTGCGCAGAAAAACGGTCGGCTCTCCTCCACGAAAGCGAGGATCCTTTGTTGCTTTGCTCGAAAAGCAATCGCTCGTCGTCGCGAAAGAACGACAGTTATCGTGTTGTTGCGCGGATCAATTTCGCGTGCGAACACAATTGGCGACTCTGCTAGGGAAGAATAATAAGAAGAAGAAAGAAGCAATGGAACCCAAGGATGGTAGCCAAATCAGCTCTGACAATATCATCGCCGTCACGCTTGAAGATCTATCTGAAGAAGATCAGCAGGAGATTGAACGGGACCTCGAGGCAGAGAGGCTGTTGAGTTTGC
>CM041644.1:28307783-28413134 GCA_023333625.1 Bothriochloa decipiens
CAGGCAAGCGTCATTTTGATGGAGGCCAGATCATATGTATTGGTGAAGGCAAGCGAGGCAAGTCTCGGAGGAGGATATCAGAAAAGATTTGGCACCAATTTTTCAGCTGGAAGACTCCTATTCGGATTGGCTGGATGGGAGGATATGTTTGCAAGGCCAACGAACTTAGAGACTTAAAAGGAATAATATTTTATTAGTTTTGTAGGAAGGATAATATACGTATATGTATTGGACTTTTTTATTGCCATAGACCAGGCACCCCTATATATACTTTGTATGGGGCACGGCCGATTGTTCTGATTAATCGACACACAAAATACATCTATTATTTGCGTTCTACTTTTTCTCGTACTAGTTCCTGCTGAACCCTAGTTTCTCTAGGGGTTGGTTCATCTTTGCCATTTTGCGCTGAAAAACGGTCGGCTCTCCTCCACGAAAGCGAGGATCCTTTGTTGCTTTGCTCAGAAAGCAATCGCTCGTCGTCGCGAAAGCACGACAGTTATCGTGTTGTTGCGCGGATCAATTTCGCGTGCGAACACATCTTACAACTGTGATGCAGGAGAGCATGAGAGAGAGGAAGAGACCATCCAGAAGCATGTGCTGACCAGAGCAGCAAGTAGCAACTTCAAGTCATTTGTCTTGATGGTTGGCGCAATTTTCTCATCGGCTGTAACGCTACTCATGGGTTCAGACCTGGGCAGCAGGGTCCGTGCCCCCCCGGAGATTTTAAATTAAAAAATGCATTTTTCCAGTCCAGTTTCAGTGCACCTTTCAATCCCATTTGCACAACCTTTGCAAGACGTGTCTCACATAAACAACTTGCTGCAACACAACTCCAACAGCTTTGTTTGAAATAGTCCAAAAAAGTGGAGCTACCAAGTGCCTTGAATCAACGCCTGCAAAGCTATTCTCCAAACGCCTACAAGTGATCTCTTCCTGTAATAACAGCAATGGCATCTTTCGGAGCCATGTCACCTGGTGGTGCTGCTTGGCTTCTTTGTGCCATCATATTCATACTCTTTTGCTGCCCACTGAAACAACCTTGATTTCCGCGAAGGAAAATCTAGAGAGTCGAAGTGTAATATGACCATTTAAATCATATTACCCGATAACAGTTGAATACCATAATCCATACATCAAACAAAAGAGTGCAATAGCGAGGTTACAATAACTTATTACATCGCCACTTGGCGGAATCAGAGTTCATGTAGCATAAAATTAAAATCTTGAAGGTGAGGAAGCTATCATCTCCGAATCCAACTTGAGCGTAGACACGAAACCCTCAATCGCTGTACTCCCTAGACGAGTACTCACTCCTTGAACCTGAAACCAAATTTTTAGTACGATTTGTACTGGCCATTCCCACCCTATGCATTGCTTTGTGGTGATTGGATGCAAAACATGGATATGTCAAAAGGAACCTATAGGGCTGGGTTTTTCCTATGCAGGTAAATCAAGTATATAAATAATATAGTCAAGTTTTATACACATCCCCATTCTCACAATATCCATCACCATCCATCTCTGAAACACCATCCCAACTCCTCCAACACCATCTCAGACTCAAGTTAACAAGCCAACTCCCTCTCGGCTTGCCTCAGCGGCCCACAACCCTCAACCTGGCTCACGGCTAGGAATCATACTCAGGGGGAAGGTAGAACACTCCAGTCTCTAGTCCGGTGCAAGCAGAACACAGGAAAGGTCCATAGCTGAACAAGTTGGCATATATATAGATCGATCAACCATACACTCTGCAGAGGTTTCACTAATCCACTAGATAACCATCATCGGTGTTGATCACCACCTAGGCAGATTCCAGGCACCTACTACCATAGAATGATGCCATCCTACCTCTCAGCTCTGGAGCACCCTTAGAGTGGCTGATACTATGAAGAGTCTATCTCATGATCCCATTCCCGTAGAGCATCATGATCGTCTTGGAAGGGTGTGAGACATCATCATGCTCCTACCTCCCTGGCACACGCTCTCCTAATAGTAATGGCATCGATCTATCCATCGGTTCAGCCATCTCCCCCCATGGGAAGTGAGTGGAAAGTAATAGATTCCTATGATCCGGTTACCAGCGCAGCAGTTCCTAAGTGTGACCAAGACAAGATGTCTTCTCTAGGGTTAATCTTTAGCATGCAACCACAGTCATGGGTTCTACCCCTCAGAGGCTCACACCCGAAGACCACCATCGTATCATAGTTAGTCCGCCACAGACTGCTATTCATGGAAATGTCCAGACACATTCCCCGATAAGACTCACTCCAAAAGCTCGTTGTAAATCCCGGCTCGATCGACTCAACCCTCACCCTACTCCCTACCATAAGCTCCACCCCAAACCTAGATACAGCATCATCAGCTCACAAGCTCATCTGACCCATCAACGCGCACACTTCCAACCTAGCGCCCGCCAGGCCTTCCCAGGGTTCATCATGTCGCATCAAAATATAAGCGAGTGAAGTATATATATATAAATATAGCAGATAAGCAAGTGGCTAACATAACAGCGGGTAAGCAGGTGATAGGTTACAACAAGGTAGGGCTCTTCAAGTAGTAATCTACCATGCATACCTAGCACAGGCGATCCATTATATGGCAACAGAAATTAAAGCACTAGCCATACTATATTTTCCATGTGTAATGGGATCTACGAGGTTGGGTGAGATGTGCCACCTTCACTGACGTAGCTGTTGGACTTCTCCTGGTAGTCATTGTCGTCAGACCTGTCCACGCTCGACCCTGTAACCGAGAATTAATGGTCACAAAAGCGACCCCTATAGATTAGCACAAAGAACAAATGCCAAATAAAAGATCCAAATGCACTCAAATATAGTCAAAATAGGTAGAGCTTGATTTATAGAAAATTTGGATATGTGGATCATAATTTTCCAAGCTCGTATAAATTAGTTATGATTTTTCAAAGATTTAACCATTTTCTGAAAAAGAAAAGGACTGGATTTATCTGGTGCTGACACATGGCAGCCTATGATTGGTCCACGTGTCACATGTGGTTTTAAACAGAGACAGATCAGATGCTGACTTGGCAGGTGATGTCATGTTGACGTCAGCATTGACTGGGTCAACGGTCGTCTGACATGTGTGTCCGGGGTGACATCACTGCTGACGTCATCAGTCAATGGTCAACGGTCAATGGTCAACTGATAGGCGGGCCCCACATTGGCCGTTAACGGGCTGTTATTAGGCTGACTAGGCCAGACATGGGCCTGATCTGGGCCCAGCCGGGCCCACCACATGGCACGCCCTAGTGCTGCCACATCATCAATCTAGATCTCATACGGGCTTAGCTCACAGCTCTGGTCCACGATGCTCTGGTGCCTGCTGGGCCCACTGTCAGCATCTCTGGTTCATGTGAGCTGGGTGCATGGGTGTATCCTCGGGTCCATGCGGTCCACAGGCCTGTCCATGCGGTCCACAGGCCTGTCCACAGACCACGTCCACCATCCGCTTCTCCAATCCATCCCCTTCCTCTGTTTCTCCATCCTGATGGTGTGGCTTAACGACGGCGACGTCCTCCTCCAATTTTGGCGCTCCGGTGATCCTCCGGCTCTATCTTCTTGCTCAACAGCTTCGGGCGTCAAGGTGAGTATGAAGATGGTCTTCAGGGCAGCAGCGGTCCTCTGGTGAGTTCTTGCCACACGGAATGGCGGAGCGGCGATGACGGTGCATGGCTGCAGCATAGCAGTAGTCGAGTCTAGCCAAAGTGGGGGCTCGGGGGTGCGATTGGGGTCACCCATCGCCCTTCCGAGGCACCGGCGGTGACCTTAACTCACAGTGGAGTCCGCGTGGGTAGCAATCTCCCATGGTGGAGCTCTGACGCAACTACGGTGCGTAGCACGGCTCCAACGGAGGTTCCTGGCCTTCATCTTCTGTGCGGTTCAATGCGGTACACCACAGTGGAGCTCGACGATGCACTCTTGTGCTAAGAGACGACCGACGGCAAAGGGAAACCGCGCAGCATGGTGGCGCTCTGGAGCGACACCGCGCTGACATGGCCTTGCACACCGGGACATCCGAGGCGTCATCCAAAGGGCTAGCATGCACATCACATGCAGCACACCGAGGCGGTCTCAGATCCGGGGTCGAAGCGGTCCAGGACTCAGCGAGGAGGCAGCAAAGTAGCTTCGCCGCGGCAGCGCTCGGTACGTAGCGATGGTCATGGCGGCGGGCCATTCCGACGTCCACCTAACACCGTGGTGTCCAGGGGCTTAGTTGGTCTCGTGTGTGTGTGTGCGTGTGTCCAAAAGGGAACCGGCGATGGTTCTGGCCTATGCACTCACGGTGTGGAGCGCCATGGCTGGAGCACAAGGCGGAGGTTGGAAGAGGGGAGCGGCGGTGCTCACTGGCATTGACGAGGGTGGAGGTGTGGTACAAGTCTAACTCTGGCTTCGGGTCATGGTTCAGCTCTGGTCCCTCATCCCCGATGGCTCTGCAGTAGCAGCAGCTCCGCAGCAGTGCTCCTCCTTCTTCTCCGGTGGTGGCGGAGCTCCTCCTTCTTCTTCTTTCTCTTCCCCGCCCCCTTCTCCTCCTTCCTCCCCTTCTCCTCCAAATTGAGCAGGCTGGTGGAAAAATTCAAAACCACCAGAGTTGTGGTGACGGCTGGGAAGCCCTAGGGTGCCAGGGCGCCGCTTATATAGAGGAGGAGAGGCGGTAGGTGGCCGGCGGACGGTGATCGGGTGAGGGAGCTCGATCAGGCAGCCAGGGAGGGCTCCAGGTCACCTGTGGGGAGCTCAACTGGGTCCCAGAGGTTAGCAAGAGGGGCTAGCAGAGGCTGGGTGTAGGAATGCATTACAGTGGCAGTGTTTCACCATGGTGGCAGTGCATGTGCGTGCGCATGCGAGAGGAGTTGCCCGTGCCATGGGCATCCTACTGCTGGCTGGTCGGGCCAGGTGGCGTGCTCGCGTGCGTTGATGAGGCGGAGAGCTGGATCGAGTAGCCTGGGTGGCTTGCTTAGGGGTGATGCGGGGAGCAGCGCCTGACATCAGCGTCGTCAGCGCAATTGGCCTGTGGGGGATCGGGGGAATGGTATGACAGCTAGTCCCCTCCTGTCAGTGGCTCGGACGACGGCTTGGCATGGTGCGGGGCGACGGGTTCATGCTGGGCCATTGGCCTTGCTAGGCCGGCCTGCGTGGGAGAGGGAAAGAGAGAGCGAGCGAGCGGCTGGGCCGGCTTGCTGGCTTGCTGGGCCGGTCGGGCCAGATTGCTTCCTCTTTTTTTCTTTTATATCTTTCTCTTTTCTATTTTTCAAATAATATATAAATACTTGTATAGCATGTTGTAAAATACTTCATGGTATACTTAAAGGTCATAGGCCATGTTGGGTATGTTTCCCATAGAATATATTCATTTATTACATAAATAAATATTGTGGTCCATTTTATTTATCATCACATAAATTAAATAAAAACCAAATCATATTTGAATGCAACATGACATGTTAACTAATGAAACATTGAAGGTAAAGCTATTGCATCATTGTAAAACAACATGTGAAACATTGATCAAGACATTACTTGAAACATTGATCATGCTATGATCACATGGATGCTATGACATGACATGTTAAGGTTGATGCATGGTTAAGGGTAGATGATGACATGTCACACTCATCACTCATAGGTTTTTTGAAAAAAATTTGTAGCTCGGATTTTTGGGTTATTACAGTCCTTCCCCCTCATCAGAATCTCGTCCCCGAGATTTAAGAAGTGTCATACCCTTCAAAGAGGTAAGGATACTATAGCAGCAGTTGATTCTCATCTTCCCACATTGCTTCACGTTCAGTGTGATTGCTCCATTGAACCTTGCACATAGGTATAGACTTGCTTCGGGTCCCTTTGGTGTCATAACCCAAAATCTTGATGGGGTGCTCTTTGTACTCTAGATTATCTTAGATATCAAGCACATCAGTGGCAACTGCTTCTTCTTCTGGTACCCTCAAGCACTTGCGTAGCTGTGAGACATGGAATACGGGATGTACTCTTGCCAACTGTGGGGGTAGTTCTAGCTTGTATGCGAGCTTTCCAACTCTCTGATCTATGCAGTAAGGGCCAAACATATCTTGGGGCTAACTTCCCTTTCACATGGAATCTGATGGTACCACGAAGGTGGGACACTTTGAGTAGACATAGTCCCCAACTTTGAATTCAAGGTCTTGACGCCTTTTATCAGCATAGCTCTTCTGTCGACTTTGTGCAACCCTTAAGTTCTCTCTAACTTGAGCTACTCCTTCCTTAGCTTCCTTGATCTTGGTAGGGCCAAAGACTGCGCTTTCACCTAGGAGGTCCCACATCAACAGTGTTCTCCATGGTTTGCCATAAAGAGCTTGAAAGGGTGACATCTTGATACTTGCCTAGTAGCTGTTCCATATTTGAGAACACTGTCACAAAGCATATCCTCAAGAATCTAATTCAACCTCTCTGTCTGACCATCTGTTTGAGGGTGGTAAGTAGTGCTGTAATCAAGGTCTGTCCCAATGGACTCGTGTAGAGCTTGCCAGAATTAGGACATGTATTGAGGTCCACGATCCGACACGATACTTTTTGGAGCTCTAAGGAGCCTAAGTATCTCCTTGATGTATAACTCCGCCAACTGTTCTACACGTATCGAAGTCTTGACTAGTATAAATTGTGCTACCTTCATCAGACAATCCACTATTACCCAGATGGAGTCATGGCCTTGTGGGGATCAAGTCAATCCCATGATAAAGTCCATGGATATGCTCTCCCACTTTCATTCAGGAACATCAAGTGGTTTGAGTAATCTAGCGAGTCTTCTGTGCTCTTCCTTGACTCTGTTGTAGATGTCACATTTGGCCACATGCCTAGCAATGTGTGCCTTCATGCCTTTCCACCAGAAGTGCTTCTTCACATCTTGATATATTTTTGCACCACTAGGATGGATGCAATACTTAGAGTCATGTGCTTCTGACAGAATCTCTTTACGCAAGACAGGATTGCTGGGTACATAGATTTTGTCCTTGAACCAGATGGTTCCATGCTCATCTTCCCTGAATTCTAGGTTGTAGCCTAGCTTCATCAACCCACGTATGAACTCCATCTCCTCGCAACTCTTCTGAGCTTCACGAATTTGCTCGATGAGATTATACTCGATGCAAAGTTCGTGCAACAGACCATAGGGTACTATCTTGAGCTGGAGATCTTCAATTTCTTTCTTCAATTCAGGTGGCAGGGTTGAGGTGAATAGAGCATGATAGTAGCTCTTGCGACTAAGAGCATCTGTGACTACATTCTCTTTTCCTGGATGATAGAGAATCTCCAAGTCATAGTCCTTGATTAGCTCTAGCCATCTGCCCTGCCTCATATTTAGATCTTCCTGAGTGAAGAAGTACTTTAGCCTCTTGTGATCGGTGTATATATCATACTTGTTGCCAATGAGATAATGCCTCTAGATCTTCAAGGTGTGCACAACCGCTGCTAACTTGAGATCATGAGTGGGGTGTCGTTGCTTGTGCTCCTTCAGCTGTCGGGAAGCATAAGCAATAACTTTCTCATTTTGCATCAACACACAACCTAGTCCTTGGCGAGAGGCATCACAATAGACAACAAAGTCTTTAGTGATATCAGATAAGGCTAGGACAGGTGTGGTAGTGAGCTTCTCCTTCAGAATTTGGAAGCTTTGCTCACACTCAGGTGTCCATTCAAACTCGTTGGTCTTCTTCAAGAGATTTGTCATAGGACGAGCTATTTTTGAGAAGTTCTCAATAAATCAGCCTAAGTAACCCGCCAATCCCAAGAAACTCCTGATCCCGGACACATTGCGAGGTTGCTCCCATTCTTTCATGACCTCTATCTTTATAGGATCTATAGTAACACCGTCAGCTAAGAGTACGTGACCAAGGAAAGCAACTTCTTCAAGCCAAAACTCACATTTGTTGAACTTGGCATAGAGTTGGTGTTGGGATAGCTTCTTGAGCACTATTCTCAGATGTGCTTCATGTTCTTCGATAGTGGATGAATAAATCAGAATGTCATCAATGAAGACCACCACAAACCGATCAAGATCATCCATAAACACCTTGTTTATCATGTTCATGAAGTAGGCAGGGGCATTCGTGAGACCGAAGGATAATATGGTGAACTCATACTGCCCATAGCGTGTGACAAAGGCTGTCTGGGGAATGTCTTCTTCATGAATCTTCATTTGATGGTAGCCTAATCGAAGATCAATCTTCAAGAAGTATTTAGCACCACGTAGCTGGTCAAGCAAGTCATCAATCCTGGGTAGAGGATACTTGTTCTTGATAATAACAGCGTTGAGACTGCGGTAGTCAACACACATCCTTATCGTACCATCCTTCTTCTTCACAAATAGAACAGGTGACCCCCAGGGTGAGGCACTAGGCCTAATAAAACCCTTGTCAGGAAGCTCTTTTAGCTACTTCTTGAGCTCTTCTAGTACCTCAACTGACATGCGGTACGATCGCTTAGCAATGGGACTGGTACCCGGCACGAGGTCAATTATGAACTCAACATCACGATCAGGTGGCATGCCTGGCAACTCTTCTGGAAACACATTCTCATATTCTCTGACAACGGGGACATTAACGAGAGTCTTCCCCTTTTTCTGAGTTTTTGCTTGAGACTTAAGTGCACTCAGGGCACATAAACAGATACAAACTTATCCTTCTGAGGTGCACATCTAACTGCTTGGCTAGAGGGGTGGGTTATCTGAACATATCTAGGTGAACAAGAGATCAAACCCCTGTGCTTGGTAAGCCAATCCATGCCTAGGATGACATCCAGGCCATTTGAAGATAGAAGGGTAAGGTTAGCTCAGAAGGTTAGACCCTCAATAGAAAGCTTCACTTCCTTACAGATATGGGTGCTTCGCATCTCACCTAGAGGAGAACTGGTGACTATAGGCTCCAGACATGGAGTGGTACATATATTATTCTCTCATGCAAACTTGGATGAGATGTATGAACATGTAGCTCCAGAATCGAACAGAACGGATGCTTTAGTGCCATTAACTAAAAACATATTGTACACAACATCTAGGGCAGCTTGAGCATCTTCAATGTTCATGTGTATGAGGCGACCATGGCTTGCAGACCCACGGTATTGTGACTTGGGTGCGGTATGAGCAGGCGTCTTGTTAGGACAGTCAATGACCTTGTGACCAGGCTTGCCACAACCATAGCTAGTGATTTGCACACTGCCTGTGGGGGATGGCGTAGTGGCCTTCCAATTGCCAAGGTTTGGTGCAGCACGAGCAGGTGTAGAGTGGTCGGACCTATGACGTGGCTGTGAAGAGTGCTCACAGGGGTAGCGATCCTTCCCATAGTGGTCATGAGAGCGATGGTCATGAGAGTAACAGTCGTGGGAGCGACAGTCATGGGAAGAGTGGAAGTGGTCAGCAGAGTAGGCACCACCACTCTTGCCCAAGCCATAGGTAGGGTCCTTGCTTTAGTGGGTGGGGGCTGGACAGTGGTTGTGCCTCAAGAGAGTCTGACCAATCTGAAAAGTTTCCTTAAAGGGGTCTTTACGTTTGGCTGACAAAGGAAGTTGGTCCTGCAACTTAGCGTACTCCTAACAATGCCTCTCGTTAGTGTTCTTCTAAGCTATCTTGAGTCTCTTGTACCTGTCCACCAAGGTCTTGTTCTAAATCATTAGGGCAATCAGATGGCCCTGGTTACACTGTGCTTTTGCCTCTGCTTTCTTCAAGGCTTTGACGAGCATTGTCTTCTCATATTGCATGGTGAAGTTGCTCTTGCCATCTTCCCGTCTCCTCTTATGGAGTTCTCTGATCCCCTTGTCCTTGTCAATCTTCTCTCCTTCCAACTGGAGAACCCGCGTCGAGGTAGTAGTTTTGAAGCCCAATGTCCTCCACCTTGTCTCGTAGGTCAGCGACTTTGGCTTTGTGGGCTCTTGCTTGTCGGGCGAGCTTGTCCTACAACTGAGCGATGGTTGCCTTGAGACTTTCTTTCTCCTTAGCTTCCTTCTTGCAAAACTCTTGGTACTCCATCATAGTGTTGTGGTCAAGGTGCCTCTTCTTCTCTAAGTGCTCTATGTAGTGGTTCTGCTTGAAGAGGTGAGCGGCGGAGGCACGGTTGCAAAGGCCTGTCTCAGCTAGGATGACTAGCCTGACCTGGTCGTCCTGCTGCTCTGGTGTGAGGAGTGAGTTCAGGGCCTAAGGAAGAAGGTGAAACTCTATGTTGTGAAGGTGCTCATAAGCGATCTTCATCACTTCACATCGCAGGGTGTACGGGATTCCTCCTTCTGAGTCAGGTGCTCTAGTGCAGGTGTACTTGATCTCCTCAACAGGCACTCCGAGCACTCCTAGAACACGGCGCAGGGTGTACAGGAAGCCTAGAAACTCCCATCCCTCATAGGTGAACTTAGCCTTGGGTAGGCTGCTCAACGGTCCAAGCGAGGGTCCAAAGCTTGTCATCTGCACGTTGTCGGTGTTTCGACCCTGGGGGTCAACACCAATGAGTAAATTCGTAATTGTGTGCTCCCTTAATCCGGTGGGTGATGCAAGAAGGATACAACAATTTATCCTAGATCGGGCAAAGAAGGCCCTACGTCCAGTGGGGGGATAGTTCATGTTATCTTACACCGAAGCGCTAGTACAGGGGTGAATACAAGCGGGTGTGAGAAGTGTGGGCTTGAGCTCGAGCATTTCGGGCGCTTAGCTCTCTACACTATCTCACGGTGTTGTTCTGTGATCTAAGCCTTAGCGTATGAAGCTCTAGAATCTCTCCTCTCCCGGATCCCTAATCCCTTGTCCCAAGCCCTGGCACCTCCTTTTATAGGTGAAGAAGAGGCATAGGAGTACATTTTTTTAGTACTAACGTGGTCGGTGATGTATGACATTGATGCCGATCATGTCGGTGCTGCTGTAGAGGCATATGTCAGTATGGGAAGCCCTGCGGCCATCGCGTTGGTAGTTGTTGAAGTGTTGACCGAAGTTGTTGAAGTCTCGCTCAAGGGTCGGCGCGATAGTGTCAAGGGGCGACGGTCGAGGCCTTGGGTTGAGACGAGGGGCTCGAGTCGAGGGGGTCAAGGCTCATCGGATAAGGTTGAATCTCAGGATATGCAGGGAATATGCATCTTGAGGGGGTGCTGGACGGGGCACAGTGCTCGGTATGGTGTGGCAGTGAGGTTTGATCTATGGGATTCCAGGGTATGGGCGGTAAAAGCAGGATTTGACTACCATACCCATAGCTGTTTCGATAACTGTGGCCGTATGGTTAGGCGGGAGTAGGTAAAATGCATTGAATGCACCTGGATTCATACTGGGATTAGGTAGCCGAGGGTTTTACCATGCTCGAGGGCTGCCCATTCACACGGGCAAAGTTCCATCCTCGAGCCGGCCTGTTTGCCCGGGTGGAGTTTTGTCCTCGAGGGGTCGCCCGAGTTGCACCCTCGAGAGTACAGTCTCGGTCCGTACGTTGGTCCGTTGAGCAGGTTGTGGCTTTGGGCTATCAACGCCCGTTCGTGGGCCGGTCCAGCATGCTTTAGTTTGTGGATTTCCGAGCGGTAATGAGGGATGTCGTTGGAGGGCTTGCATTGCTGACTTCGAGGATCCACCCAGTTAAACGAGGGCTTAGGGTACCCCTTTCCCAGGTAACCGACAGTAGCCCCCGAGCCTCTGCGCGAGTGCTGGCACTCGGGCAGGGGGTCAGGAACCAGGAGCTTAACGTGGCTCGGATTTCTCCATGGGGGGCACGAGCGTTCCCCGTGGGGGTAGCCCCCAAGGCCTTGGAGGGGTCGGAGGACTCCTTCGAGGGCTTTATTTGCCTTCGGTCAGGGGGTGCTCGTCCAATCGGGTGCGGACCTAAACTGGAGTCATGGCGCTTTGCCGAGGGGTACATAGGAACATCGAGCCCCCAGGGATTTTTGACCCTCTTTCATTGAGGGTTGTCGGGCACGGTCGAGCCTCTGAGCCTCGTGTGGCTGGGGCGTTGCTGACCTCGGCGTTCATCTCACGAGTCCTTTCTATCGAATGTGAGGCGAGAAGCATCGGACTACCCTTGATAGGGCGAGCCTTGAAGTTCTCAGTGAGCTGGTAATAGGAAAATCCAAGTGAGAGCCCGTTCCTCATTCGATAGAGGTCGGCAGGAGGCCCGGAGGCGGTCTCATTAAAGCAAAATGCATGGACCTATGGATACCAATTCCATTCGATAGGTCTCAGCGGCTCGATGCCTCCCTTCAGGGGGATTCCATAAAAGTCCTAGCATTTCACCTTGGATGTGTCCAAAAAGGGTCTCGAGGGTTCGTTCTCGAGTGAGGCCTCGTGTTGGCTCCCCCTTGGTCACCCCTGACTCGGGTGCTCGAGGGCGGCTATCGAACCCTGGTCGAGGGCCAGCCTTCACTTCCTCGAGACTTGTTGTGGGGCCGGAGCCTTTTTACCTTCTCCTGGAGGAATCCGCTGATAAGTAACTTTTGTTTTTCTTACCATTGGATGCGTCTTTTGAGGAGGAAGGTTAAACGGTGTGGTGGTGGAGATATGGCAGGCCTGGGCAATGGCTAATTGCCTGAGGCATGACACATGTATCCGGCCGAGAATCGAGGGGAAACGGTTTGGTAAACGCATTAACTGCAGGGAGTTACCTTTTTCTTCTGCCGGCTTCCGCCTGTTGCTCTTCCTGGGTATAAGACCAGAGGGGATAGGCACTGTTCGCCCCTACCTTTGCCACATTGCCTTCACTGCCGCTAGTGCTCCTGAGTCCCTGCTTTCCTACGCGCGAGGGTAGGAACTTAGAGCAAGAAATTGCAATTGGGAACCTTCTTGATCGCCCGTTCACCGAGGAGATCTGCATCGTCGCCGCCGCCGCCGCCACATCCACCGATCAGATTAGTGCCGCTGCCGTAGCCATGGCCCCCATCCTCCAGCCTGCCGACCCCTGGCACCCATCGACCGTGACGTGGCAGAGGTTAAATGAGCTGGTGAGAGAAGGACTTCTTCGCCCTGTCACTGATTCGACTCGGCCGGAGTGGATCACGCTACCGAGGAGTCACCTGGAGCCAAGCCCGCCGGAGGGCTACATGGTGAGCTTCCTCAAGTACCACCGGCATGGGCTCAGAGTGCCCCCGAGCGAGTTCATGCAGGGGCTGATGAACTTCTACGGCGTCAAGCTCCAACATTTCTCCCCCAACGCCATCTCCAATGCTGCCATCTTTGCGGCCGTCTATGAGGGCAACTTGGGGATGGCGCCACACTGGGAGCTATGGCTCCACCTCTACAAGGGGGAGTGGTTCGCCTCTCTGGTGGGACCAGGCGTGAGGCGGGTTGTCAGAGCGGGCTGCCTCAACTTTGTGTTGAAGACTGGCAAATCAGAGGTGCTGCGTGAATACATCCCCACCGGGCTGATGTCCAACCACTCCCGGTGGGACGAGCAGTGGTTCTACCTTCGCAACGACGGAGGCTACCTCCCACCGTACACCGAGTGGCTCATCACCGAGTGGCCATTCAACTGGCTGCACAGTGTGACGGGGGATCTCCAACCTTGACTTTGACCCCTCGTCGCCACTATGAAGACCCTTCGAGAGGCAGGCCTAACGGCGGGTGTGGTGGTCTCGGCCTTCCACCGTTGACGGGTGGTCCCCTTGATGGAGCGCCCGCTACAGTTGGATGAGATGCTTCCCATGGTTGTGCCCGAGGTGCTCGAGAGGTGCCGGATGTCCGTCGAGGGGATGTCCACCACGGAGGTCGTAGTGTGGGTGAAGAGGATGGTGGCGGGTTTGTTTAGGGTAGAGGACGTTAACCGCCTCCCCATGCGGCCAGAGGAGGGGTACCTCGACCTAGTGAGTGCCTCAACCCATGCCTTTCACGTTTACATTTCGTCCCTTTTTTTCCTTACCCTTGTCCTTACAGCTGAGTGTTTTCGTGTAGGGGGGAATCGACTACCAAAGATTGAGGCCCCCGTTGAGGGAGGATGCTCCCGACCGTCAGGTGCGATGCTTCGCCGCCCAGCAGGAAAAGAAGCGCAAGGATGAAGAGAAGAAGAAAAAGGACAAGAAGCTCTGGGAGCACGAAAAGCGCAAGAAGCGCCGTGCAGAGCAGAGGCATGACGGGCTCTCAGAGAAGGAGTCTACCTCAGAGGATGAGGGAGATGAAGATGATGATGACGATGATGATGTCGAAGGGGTGGCGGGGCATCTCGAGCCCCTTCTGTCTGGTCCCTCCCGTACTGACCATCTTCCGGTACAGGAGGATGCGCCGGAGCAGCGCGCCCCTCAGCCGGTGACATCAGCCTCAGAGCACCAGCGAGGGAAAAGGTCAACCGACCCCTCGACTCGGGGGGTTCGCCCTCCTCCCATCGTACTCACGACGGAACCCCGCCCCCTTCGACCCGGGAAACCCGGTCCCGGTCATCGGCGTGGGTGGAGCGGAGCCGAGCCCAGGAGACCCCGTTGGAGCAGGGAGGCACGGCGACCCCACCGACAGCCCCCAGTAGCCTTAGCCCTCAGAAGAGCTCAGCTTCGAGTGGGGCCTTAAGATTACTGGTGACCCGAGGGGGACCCAAAAGGCCTCTATCCCCTTTGGGTAAGTGTTGTCGATTTAAGTCTCTTCTCTCTGCTTCCCCATTCTGTGGTTCATTAAGTTCTCTACTAACCTGCTTTTCGTCCAGGCCAAAACGCCGTATCAAAGAGGCGACCCTTGCGCCGGATAAGCGGCTCAAGGTGGACATGGCCACGAAGATGAGGGCCCCGGTCATAGGTGCGACGTCAGGGCCCCTGGCATCGTGGGAGGCAAAGTGGTTATCCTCAGCCCTCGGGCTATGGCTCATGGTAGGCTGACGAGTTCTGCACTTGCTGTAGGGTCGAGAGACTCAGGGACCATGATGGGCGGTGACTCTGAGCCGGGGAAGACGCAGGAGGGAAGGAGCGCCTCCTCGATGTCGACGTCTGTGGTCCTCGAGCTTGGCCCGGCACCAGGGAGCGGAGTCCCAACGTCGGGAGCTCCTGACCTGGGCCAACCCGAGGCTTCCATTTCCATGCTCGAGGCGGGAGTCCCCGAGGCCACGAGCCGGGAATGGAGGTAGCCCCCATTGACCTCGAGGGTGAGGAGGCCATCGAGGGTGAGGAGGTCATCGCACCTCTCTCCTCGACGAGGGAGCAGAAGCCGTGGCCTGTGGGGCTACACGAGCTGGAGAGCCAGCGAAAGCAGGAGCAAGAGGCCCTGCAGGAAGAGGAGCTACCGTAGACGTGGCAGCAGGAGAAGAGGGAGCCACAGGAGCGGCAGAAGGAGGTGGAGCTGACCGGGGGCCGACCCCCACATCAGCAGGAGCAGCAGGCACCGTAGGGGGAACCGACGTTGCCGGACTTGCCGGTGCAGGAGCTGCCACAACCATCGGATGCGGGGAAGGTCTTGGGACTCCCGAAACAGTGGGTGTCTATGATCACCCTCGATGAGCTGCTACAAGAAGCAGCACTGAAACCCTCGACGCAGCTCAAGGAGGAGACCTTGGCACCAAGCCCGCCGAAAGACGTGTCGATGGTGGACCCATTGGCGCCACGGGACGTGGCATTGGAGGAAGAGATGGCCTCATCCCCTCCACCACCTCAGGAGGCGCCTGAGCTAGCGTCGAGCCAGCCACCGCAGCCGTCAGCCATGCCGTCGAAGGAGCCAGTGGTTTTCGGTCCCCAGGCGGAGCGGCCGGAGGAGACGGCTGCCGAGTTGGTGGAGTATCGTGGCGTCCCATGCGACATGGTGGAGGAGATCGAGTCCTTGGTGCGAAACAAGGTTGAGGCGGTCCTCCCGCACTGGGGCAAGGAGCGCATCATGCTCTGGGAGCTCGGTGACTCTAGCGCTCTTGGGATCATGATGGATGACCTGGCAGAGGTCAAGTGCTGGGAGGACGTGGAGCGGTCCCGAGCATGGCTGCAGCACTTCCTCAAGCTGGGTGTCGAGCTCATTGGGGATCTCGACCAGAGTCTCGTGGTAAGTCCTTGTTTGGATCATATACAGTTTTTGGCTTTTCCTGTATGGATCGCCTTAACCCTCGATTTCCCATTTCCAGGACTTGCGGAGGCGTTCCCACTCCAAGTCATACTTCCTTCATGAGACGCAAAACAGCCGGGAAGAAGTGCTCCACCAACTCGAGGCCGGTCAATTTGCATAGAGCAGGGTGGCCGATGTCTAGGAGGAATTGAAGCAGGCCAAGGAGGAGGCCACCAAGGCCAAGGAGGAGGCCGCCCGGGCGAGGGAGGACGCCGGGGTAGCTCGAGGCAAAGCCGCCCGAGCCAAGGAGGAGCTCAAGCAGGCCAAGGAGGAGGCCAACGCAGCCAAGGGTGAGGCAGAGAAGGCTAAGAGCGAGGGAATTCACGCCCAAGAGCATGTCAAGTTGCTCGCAGAGGAGGCTCGAGGCTCCATGGAGCATATCCGCTTGCTCGAGGCTAATCTGGCTGAAGTCTCCACTGCGCGTGACACCCTCTCTGCCTTGATCAAGGAGAAGAAGGGTCGAGCCAACAGCCTGGAGACCAAGCTCGAGGAGATGAAGGCTACCCTTCAAGAGAAGGAGCAAGGCATCATCTTGGCTGGCGACGCCCTCGAGACCCTCCGGTGCGAGAAGACAGAGGTGACCCAAGCCTTCAAGGAGGCACAGCGGGAGCGGGATGAGGTTTGGGCAGAGCGCAACGCTGTGCTGGGGGACCACAGTGCCCTCAAGACCCGCTGTGCTAGTAAGTTTCTTGGTGGGCTTTGGCCTATTCCTTCCCGTATGACTTGCTTAACCCTTGTTTTGTCTTTCAGGCCTGGAGGCTGAGCTGCTTTCCACTTAGGCTGCCACCAAGGCACTACAGGAGAGCCTCAAGGCGGAGAGGGCACTTCTTGGCAGGTTTCGGGTTGCCATCAATAGGCTCTGTACCTCCTAGGAGGTCGAGCCCATCGAGGTGGCTGCAGAAGATGTCCTGGGGGCCGCGTTCGTCGACCGGCTCTACCACCTCGACGCCACCCTTCGGGATCACGTGAAGCGCGTGTTGGCGGTGGTTTCCTCCGGCTTCATCTTCGACATGGACGTTGTTGCCCAAGGCTTCGTCCTCGACATCTCGAAGACTGATGCCGAGAATGAGGAGCAATGCCGAGGACTTATCCAGGATGCCAAAAGGCTAGGGGAAGCACTGGCAAAGCTGTTCAAGGATGAAGTCCTTCCCCATGAAGACGAAGGGTACCCCATCGAGGAGGGCACGACGGAGACGGCGCACCAGGCCTGTAGGAAAAACTGGGCGAAGGTGCCCGAGTAAATAAGTTAGTTTTTTGTAATTGTATTCAGCGTGGCCTCGAGGGCCTTTAAAACATTTATGCATTTATCGTAATGCATCTGAATATTTTAAGTTTGAGCCTTCTTAGTTTTCTTTCGCCTAGATTTTGCTTCTTTCACTACGTGTTTGATGCGTGCTTGTATTCCTTGAGGGGGGAGTGAGTGGAGGTACCATAACCCAGAGGCATAGGAGAGCTCCTAGCTCGACAGCCCTCGACCCTTAGGGAATTCGAGGCGTTTTCTTCTTAGTCGTGAAGCGCATCGAAGCGAAGGAAAGAAGAGATGCTCGAGCTTCGATAATCTGACCTTTGCTTTTCGACTAAGCGTTCGACGCATGCTCGTATCCCCCGAGGGGGAGTGAGTGGAGGTACCGTAGGCTGGGGCTTCGGAGAGCTCCTAGCTTGATAGCCCTCATCGACCTCGAGGGAGTTCAAGGCGTTTTCTAGTTAGTTATGAAGCAAAGGGAGACGCTTGATTTTTTGAAAAAATTGTTCGTATTTTTAGGAACTTAGGGGGTTCCCGTCGTTAGCCCTCGAGGGAGGCTCGACTCTAGCAAGACAGGGTCGAGGCTACCTCTTGCATGTATAATAATAAGATTGAACTTATAATTGAAAGTACTTCTTATATTTGTCATGCGAAAATGTACGAAACATGCGAGAATGTACAAGGGCATCGGTGCCCTAGGGGTTGAAATGACATAGCTGTTCAATGTTCCATGCGTTGGTGAAGGTTTTGCCCTTGTTGTTCGCTAGCTTGTACGTTCTGGGCTTCAGCACCTCAGCTACGGTGTATGGACCTTCCCATAGTGGAGTCAGCTTGTGACGCCCCTTGTTGGTCTGTTGTCGACGTAGGACGAGGTCTCCAACATGGAAGTCCCTCGAGCGCACGTGTTTGTCATGGTAGCGTCGAAGTTTCTGCTGATACCTCGCGGAGTGAATCAGTGCCATGTCTCGAGCCTCCTCGAGATGGTCGACGGCATTTGTGAGGGCTTCTTCATTGGTTTGCTCATTGTAGGCCTTTAGTCGAGGGGAACCATACTCAAGATCAGTAGGGAAGACGGCCTCGGACCCATAGACCAAGAAGAATGGTGTGAACCCCGTGGCTTGACTAGGTGTTGTCCTTAAGCTCCACAGGACCGAAGGCAACTCCGCGGCCCATTTATTTCCGTGCTTATTAAGGCAGTTGAAGATTCTTGGCTTGAGGCCCTGCAAAATCATGCCATTGGCGCGCTCGACCTGGCCGTTAGTTCGAGGATGAGCAACCGTGGACCAGTTCACACAGATGTGATGGCAATCGCAGAAATCCAAGAACTTCTTGCCAGTGAACTGTGTGCCGTTGTCAGTGATGATGACATTCGGGACCCCGAAGTGATGGATGATGTCAGTGAAGAACTCGACCGCCCGCTTGGAACAGATGTTGCCAATACGCCGGGCCTCGATCCACTTAGTAAACTTATCGATAGCAACGAGTAGGTGCGTGTGCCCCTTGGTGGTCATCTTGAGAGGCCCCATGATGTCGAGCCCCTAGACCGCGAACGGCCGGGTGACGGGGATCATCTGTAGGGCGTGAGCTAGGAGGTGCATTTGCTTGGCGTAGAATTGACACCCCTTGCACGAGTGGACAATGTTGATGGTGTCAGAAATGGCGGTTGGCCAGTAGAAACCTTGTCCGAAGGCATTGCCGACGAGGGTCCTTGGCACTGTGTGGTGGCCGCAAGCCCCTGAGTGTATGTTCTCGAGGAGCCTCTTGCCTTCTTCGATAGTGATGCAGCTTTGGAGGATGCCTGATGGGCTTCACCTATAGAGTTCCCTGCCATCACCGTAGATGAAGTAGGACTTGGCCCTTCACGCGATCCGATGAGCCTTGGTCCAGTCTTCTAGGAGTTCCCCTCGAATGAGGCAGTTGAGGAAAGGGACTCGCCAATCCAGAGGTGTCCCCTTGATCTCCATGACCTTGGCCCCAGTTGAGGGGGCCTCGGTCGAGGCCGCGATGTCAAGTTTCAAGGGTGTGGTGCCAGCCCCCGAGCCCAAGTCGACAGAGGGCTCGAAGAGGTCCCTGAGAATACATCTGGAGGGATAGTACTTCGAGTTGATGCGATCTTCGCGAGCTCGTCTGCAGCTTCATTGTAGCATCGAGCAATATGATTAAGCTCGAGGCCATGGAACTTGTCTTCTAGTTTGTGCACTTCATTGTAGTAGGCTTCCATCTTGCCATTGTTGCAGCTCGAGGCCTTCATCACTTGGTCGATAATGAGTTGCGAGTCACCTCGAACGTCAAGGCGTTGGACCCCGAGTTCGAGGGCAATATGCAACCTATTGACAAGAGTCTTGTACTCGGCAACATTATTAGAAGCGGCAAAGTGGATGCGGATGACATAGCGCATGTGGACTCCGAGGGGTGAGATGAAGAGTAAGCCTGCGCCTGCTCCTGTCTTCATGAGCGACCCATCGAAGTACATCGTCCACAGCTTGGCTTGAATTTGAACTGGCAGCAACTGGGTGTTGGTCCACTCAGTAATGAAATCTGCCAGCACCTGACATTTGATGGCCTTCCGTGGTGCGTAGGTGATGGTCTCACCCATGAGCTCAACCGACCACTTAGCAATTCTTCCAGCACCCTCCCGGTTTTGGATGATCTCCCCCAATGGGAAAGAAGACACCACGGTAACCGCGTGGCTGAGGAAGTAATGCTGGAGCTTGTGATGCGTAAGGATGATGGCGTAGAGCAGCTTTTGCACCTACGGGTAGCAGATCTTGGTTTCCGAAAGCACTTCACTCACGAAGTAGACCGACCGCTGGATGGGCAAGGCGTGCCCTTCCTCTTGTCTCTCGACCACTATGGCCGCGCTTACCACCTGAGTGGTCGCGGTGACGTAGAGGAGGAGGGGCTCGGGCGGTTCAGTCGACATCATTGATGGAGGTGGGACGAGGATCGGGGCAGAGGTCAGCATGCTCTTGAGTTTATCGAGGGCCTCCTCGGCCTCCATGGTCCATACGAAGCATTCGGATTTTTTCAAGAGGCGGTACAGGGGCACGACTGAGAGCCACGAGGTAGCCCATGACCTTCTGTACGCCCTTGAGATCTCGAATCAGACCCATTCACGTGATGGCTGTGACCTTCTCGGGGTTGGCTTTGATTCCATGCTGGGAGACGACGTATCCGAGGAGCATGCCACAAGGCACTCCAAAGACACATTTCTCAGGGTTGAGATTTATATTCTTGGCTCGAAGGCATCTGAACATGATTTTGAGGTCATGGATGAGGTTGTCGACTTTCCTGGATTTGACCATGATGTCATTGACATAGGCCTTGACCGCGTTGCCTATGTGTTCGCCCAAGACATGGTGCATGCATCATTGATACATCGCCCTGGCATTTCGAAGGCCGAAGGGCATGGTCACGTAGCAGTACATGCTAAAAGGTGTGATGAAGGAAGTCATGAGCTGGTCAAACTCTTTCATCTTGATTTGGTGGCAGCCAGAATAAGCATCAAGGAATGAGAGGGTTTCACATCCCGCGGTAGAGTCAACAATCTGATCAATGCGTGGCAAAGGAAATTGTCGGTGTTTCGACCCTCGAGGGGTTAACTCCAACAAGTAATATTTGTAATTGCGTGCTCCCTTAATCCGGTGGATGATGCAAGAAGGACACGGCGATTTATCCTGGTTCAGGCAAAGAAGGCCCTACGTCCAGCGGGGGGAGGATAGTTCGTGTTATCTTGCACCGAAGTGCTAGTACAAGGGAAAATACAAGCAGGTGTGAGGAGCGTGAGTTGGAGCTTGGGCGTTTCGGACGCGTGGCTCTCGACCTAACACTGTCTCATGGTATTGTTCTGTGATCTAAAGACTTAGCGTTTCTATGCTCTGGATCCTGTCGTTCGGGGTCCTCTTTTTCTAACATCCTGGCGCCTCCTTTTATAGGCGAAGGAGGGGCACAGGAGTACATATATTTAGAGTTTGCATGGCCGGTGACGCATGGCGTTGAGGCCGATCACGTCGGTGTTGCTGTAGTGATGTACGTCGGTATGGGAGGCCCTGCAGCCGTCGCGTCAGGAGTTATTGAAGTGCAGCCCGGAGTCGTTGGAGTCCCGCTCGAGGGTTCGTTCGACGGAGTCGAGGGGCGGCGATCGAGGACTTGGCTTGAGTCGAGGGGGTCAAGTCCAAGGGGTCGAGCCTCACCGAATAAGGTCGAATCCCGGGAAATGTGGGAAACGCGCTGATTCATACGTCTCGAGGGGTGCTGGACGGGGCACAGTGCTCGGCATGGTGCAACAGCGAAGTATGATCCGCGGGATTCCGAGACATGGGCGGTAAAAGCAAGATTTGACCACCACTCCCACAACTGTTACCATGACTGTGGCCATACGGTTAGGCAGGGGTAGGTAAAATGCATTAAATGCGCCCAGATCCATATGGGAGAGTCGGTAGCCGAAGGGTGCGTTGTCCTCGAGGGCTGCCCATTTGTGAGAATGAAGTTCTATCCTCGAGGGCAGGCTTGTTCACCGGGCGAGGTTCCGTCCTTGAGGGCAGGCTCGTTCGCCGGGCGAAGTTCCATCCTTGAGGGCAGCCTCGTTCGCCGGGCGAAGTTCCGTCCTAGAGGGGTAGCCCGAATTGTACCCTCGAGTGTACAGTCCCGGTCCGCTCGGTAGCCCCTCGAGCAGGCTTTGGCTTTGGGCCATCGCAGTCCGTTCGTGGGTCCACCCAATATGCTTTAGCCTGCGGGCCTTTGAACATTATTCGTGGGAGGTCACTGGAGGGTTCGTGTTGCTAATTTTGCGGGGATTTAGTCCCCCAAACCAAGGGTTTGGGGTACCCATTCCCTGGGTAATGACAGTAGCCCCCGAGCCCCTGCGCGAGTGATGGCACTCGGGCAGGGGGTCAGGAATTGGGAACGGGACGTGATTCGGATCTTTCCATGGGGGCGCGCGAGCGACCCCCACGGGGGTAGCCCCCGAGGCCTCGTAGGAGTCGAAAGACTCCTATGAGGGCTTCATTTGTCTTTGATCAAGGGGCGCTTGTCCAGTCTGTATAGGCCTGAACTGGAGTCGCAGCGCTTTACCGAGGGGTGCGTCAAGACACCAAGCCCCCAGGGGATTTTTGACCCTCTTTCATGGAGGGGTGCCGGGCACAGTCGAGCTCCCGAGCCTCGTGCGGTTGGGGCGTTGCCGGCCTCGGCATTCATCTCACGAGTCCTTTCGATCGGATGTGAGGCGAGAAGCGTCGAACTACCCTCTATAGGGCGAGCCGTGAAGTTCTCAGTGAGCTGGTAACAGGAAAATCCAAGTGAGAGCCCGTTCCTTGTTCAATAGAGGTTGGCTGGTGGCCCGGAGGTGGTCTCATTAGAGCAAAAGGCATGGTCTTACGGATACTGATTCCATTCGATAGGTCTCGGCGGCTCGATGCCTCCCTTCGGGGGCATTCCTTAAAGTCCATAGCATTTCACCTTGGATGTGTCCAAAGGGGTCTCGAGAGTTCGTTCTTGAGCAAGGCCTCATACTGGCTCCCCCTTGGTCACCCCTGACTCGGGTGCTCGAGGGCGGTTGTTGAACCCTGATCATGGGGCCAGCCTTCGCTCCCTTGAGGCTTAGGGCCGGAGCCTGATTTTTTTGGTGCTCAAGGGCGGCTGTTGAGCCCTCACTCGAGGACCGGCCTTCACTCCCTTGAGACTTTGAGGTGGGGCCAGAGCCTGTTTTACCTTCCGTAGAAATCTACGTTGGCGAGTAACAGCTCTTTATTCTTATCGTTGGACACGCCTTTTGAGGAGAAGGCCGTAGCGGTGTGATCATGGTGGGCCCGAGCAACGGCTCTTTGCCAGAGGTGTGACACGCACATCCGATCGAGGATCGAGGGGGGAAGGGGAACGGTCAGGCAAGCACATTAATTGCGGGAAGTTACCTTTTCCCTACCGCTGGACTCCGCTGTTGCTCTTCCCGGGTATAAAAATGAAGGAGGACAGGTGCTGTTCGCCCCCACCTTTGGCATTCTCCCAAATTCCTACTTTCCTGCGCACATGAGGGTAGAAACTTAGAGCGAGAAGTTGCGATTGGGAACCTTCCTGGTGTCCGTCCGCCAAGGAGATTCGTGCTGTCGTTGCCGCCGCCGCGCCCACCGAGCAGATCTGTGTTGCCACTACTGCCATGGCCCCCATCCTCCAGCCCGCCGAACCCTGGCACCTGTCGACTGTGATGCAGCAAAGGCTGAACGAGCTGGTGGGGGAAGGACTTCTCTGCCCTGTTACCGATCCGAATCGGCTGGAGTGGATTGCACCGCCGAGGAATCACCAAGAGCCAAACCCACCGGAGGGCTACGTGGTGAGCTTCCTCAAGTATCATCGGCATGGGTTCGGTGTACCCCGAGCGAGTTCATGCGGGGGTTGATGAACTTCTACGGCATTGAGCTCTAGCATTTCTCCCCCAATGCCATCTCCAATGCCGCCATCTTCGTGGCCATCTGCGAGGGCTACATCGGGATGGCGCCACATTGGGAGCTGTAGCTCCACCTTTACAAGGGGGAGTGGTTCGCCTCCCCGGTGGCACCAGGAGTAAGGCGAATTGTCAGAGCGGGGTGCCTCAACTTCGTGTTGAAGACCGGGAGGTCGGAGGAGCCACACGAGTATATCCCCACTGGGTTGATGTCCAACCACTCCCGGTGGGACGAGCAATGGTTCTACCTTTGCAACAACGAAGGCTATCTCCCGTCGTACACCGGGCGGCTTATCACCGAGCATCCATACAACTGGCCGCACGGTGTCGCAGGAGATCTTCAGCGTCGACTTCATCCCCTCATTGCCGCGATGAAGACCCTTCGAGAGGCGGGCCTAATGGCTGGTGTGGTGGTCTCGGCCTTCCACAGTCGACGGGTGCTCCATCTGATGGAGCGCCCGCTGCGGTTGGACGAGATGCTCCCCTCGGCGGCGCCCGAGGTTCTCGAGAGGTGCTGGATGTCCGGCAAGAAGCCATCCGCCGCGAAAGTCATTGCGCGAGTAAAGGGTATGGTTGTGGGCTCGTTCAGGGCAGAAGACGTCAACCGCCTCCCCATGCGGCCAGAGGAGGGTTGCCTCGACCTGGTGAGTGCCCCGACCTACGCCTTTCGCATTTTCATTCCGCCCCCTTTCTCTCATCCCTGTGACTAAACATTTTTGTGTAGGGGAGAATCGACTACTGGAGATTGAGGCCCCCGCTGAGGGAGGATGCTCCCGATCATCAGGTAAGACACTTCACCGCTCAGCAAGAAAAGCGATGTAAGGACGAAGAGGAGAAAAAGAAGGCCAAGAAGCTTCGGGAGCGCGAAAGGCTTGCGAGGCACCGCGCTGAGCAGAGGTGTGACGGGCTCCTGGAGGAGGAGTCTCCCTCGTCCAAGGGAGATGAAGATGATGCTGATGATGATAGCGACGACGTCAAGGGGGTGGCGGGGCATCTCGACCGCATCTTGTTGGGTTCCTCCCATGCTAATTGCCCCTTCGTGCAGGAGGAGGCGGTGGAGGAGCGCGCCCCCCAGCCGGTGGCGTCGGCCTCGGAGCGCCAGCGTGGGAAAAGGCGGGCCGACGCCTCTCGTACTCAAGGCGGGACCCCACCCACTTCGATCCGGGAAACCTGGTCCCGGTCATCGGTGCAGGCGGAGCAGAGTCATGCTCAGGAGGCCTCGTCGGATCAGGGAGGCGCGGCGACCCCACCGATAGCCCCGAGCAGCCTCAGCCCCGGGAATAGCTTGGCTTCGAGAGGGGTCTCGAGATCTACTGGCGGTTTGAGGGGGACCCGAAAGGCCTCTATCCCCTTTGGGTAAGTGTTGTTGATTCCATTCTTTTTTTCATTGCATCCTCATTGCGCAGTTTAATAAGCTTTTTGCCATCCTGCTTCCCATCCAGGCCCAAGCGCCGAATCGAGGAGGTGTCTCTTGCGCCGGCTAAGCGGCTCAAGGTGGACGCAGCCGCGAAGATGGAGGCCCCGGTCACAGGTGCGATGTCGAGGCCCTTGGCTCCGTGGGAAGCCAAGTGGTTGTCCTCAGCCCTCGGTGCTATGGCGCACGGTAGGCTGATGGGTTCCGCTCTTACTGCAGGGTCGAGCGTCTCGAGGGCCACGACGGGCGGCGACTCTGAGCCAGGGAGGACGCAAGAGGGAGGGAGCGCCTCCTTGACGTCGTCATCCGTTGTCCTCGAGCTTGGCTCGGCGCCGGGGGCAGAGCTCTGACATCAGGAGCTTCCGCTCCTGGCCGACCAGAGGCCTCGATCCCCACACCCCAGGCGGGAGCCCCCGAGGGCCACTAGCCGGGAGAGGAGGTAGTCGTCGTCAACCTCGAGGGTGAGGAGACCACACCCCTTCCCCGCTCGACGGGAGAGCGGAGACCTTTGCCGGCGGGGCTACATGAGCTCGAGGCCCAGAGGAAGCAGGAGCAAGGGGCCCTGCAAGAAGTGGAGCTACCGCGGCCGCAGCAGGAGGAGGAGAACGAGCCGCTAGAGCGGTGGGAAGAGGAGGAGGAAACTAGGGGCCAGCCCCAACTTCAGCAGGCGCAGCATACGCCGCCGGGGGGCATGGCGCCGCTGGACCCGCCGGCGCAGCAGCCGCCCGAGACGTTAGAGGCAGAGGCGACATCGGGACTGCCCAAGCAATGGGTGTCTATGATTACCCTGGATGAGCTGCTGGCCGAAGAAGAAATGGCGTCAAAGGCGTCGACGATCCCGCGGCTGCTGGGGGTGCAGTCGGAGGAGGTCTCGGTACCGAACCCACCGGAAGATGCGTCGTTGGTGGACCTGCCGGTGCCACAGGACGTGGCATTGGGGGAAGCAATGGCCTCGACACCTCCACTGCCTCCGAAGGCGCCAGGAGCAACGTCAAGCCAGCCGCTGCAACCGTCGATGGAGCAGCCGGAGGAGACGACAGCTTCTGGCTCGCCGAGGAGGTTGACTTCCGACCTCGGGCTGAGGGATGTCAGCGCCACGTCGGAGTTCCGCACCCCGGCGGAGTTGGCCGTCTGTTACGGCGTCCCATGCGATGTGGTGGACGAGATCGAGTCCTTGGCGTGAACCAAGGTCAAGACGGTCCTTCCGCATTGGGGCAAGGAGCGCATCGTACTCCGGGAACATGGCGACTCCAGCGCTCCGAGGATCGAGATGGACGACCCGGCGGAAGTCAAGTGCTGGGAGGACGCCGAGTGGTCCTGGGCGTGGCTGCAGCACTTGCTGAAGCTAGGCGTCGATCTCGTCGAAGGCCTCGACCGAAACCTCGCGGTGAGTCCCTGTGTAGACCATATGCAGTTTTTTGAGTTCTTTCGTGTGAAATGCCTTAACCTTTGATTTGCTGTCCCCAGGAGGTGCGGAGGCGTTCCTACTCCAAGTCAGACTTCCTCCATGAAATGCACAACAGCCGAGAGGAAGTGCTTCACCAACTCGAAGCCGGTCGCTCTGCGCAGGGCAGGGTGGCCGAGATCGAGGAGGAGCTGAAGCGGACCAGGGAGGAGGCCGCCAAAGCCAAAGAGGAGGCCGCCCGGGTGAAGGGGGACGCCGAAGCTGCTCGAGGGGAAGCCGCCCACCTGAAGGAGGAGCTCAAGCATGCCAGTGAGGAGGCTGACGCGGCCAAGGCCGAAGCGGGGAGGGCCAAGGGCGAGAGCATCTGAGCCCAGGAGCGCGTTGAGCTACTCGTGGGGGAGGCTCAAAGCTCCATGGAGCGCATCCGCTCGCTCGAGGCTAGTTTCGCTAAAGTCCCCACGGCACGCAACACCCTCTCCGCCTTGGCCCAGGAGGAGAAGAACTGGGCCGCTAGCCTAGAAACCCAGCTCGGGGTGATGAAGGCTACCCTCCAAGAGAAGGAGCAGGCCATCATCTTGGCTGGTGGCGCCCTCGAGACCCTCCGCTACGAGAAGACGGAGGTGACCCGGGCCTTCAAGGAGGCCCAGCGGGAGCGAGACGAGGCCCGGGGGAGCGCGACGCCGTGCTGGGGGATCGCCACGCCCTCGAGACTCGCTGTGCCGGTGAGTTCCTTGAAGAGCCTTTGTTCTTTTTTCTTCCCGTATGGTTTGTCTTAACTCTTGTTTTGTGTTTCAGGCCTCGAGTCCGAGCTGCTTGCTACCCAAACTGCCACCAAGGCGTTGCAGGAGAGCCTCACGGCGGAGGGGGCGCTTCTTGGCCGGCTTCAGGTTGCCCTCGACAGGCTCTGTGCCTCCTGGGAGGTCGGGCCCGTCGAGGTTGCTGAAGAAGACATCCCGGGTGCCGGGCTCGTCGACCGGATCTACTACCTCGACGCCACCCTTCGCGATCACGTGCGGGAGGCGCTTCATACCGGCGTGAAGCGGGTGCTAGCAGTGGTCTCCTCCGGCTTTGTCTTCGACATGAACGTGGTCGCCCAAGGCTTCATTCCTGATATCTCAAAGACTGACGCCGAGAACAAGGAGCGATGCCGAGGGCTCATTAATGACGCCGAGAGGCCGGGGGAGCGCTGGCGAAGTTGTTCGAGGATGAAGTCCTCCCCCCATGGATGAAGGGTACAGCGTCGACGAGGGCAGCGATGGAGCGGGCCTGTAGGGCAAGGCTTGGTGAAGATGCCCATGTAATAAGTTAGTTTTTTATAACTTATATTCAATGTGGCTTCGACAGCCTTTTTGAACATTGATGCATCTATCGTAATGCAATTTGTCATTTTACTTTCAAGCCTTCTCTGCTTTCTTTCACCTAGACTTTGCTTTTTTGACTAAGTTTTCGACGCATGCTCGTATCCCTCGAGGGGGGAGCGAGTGGAGGTACCGTAGCCCGGAGGCGTAGGAGAGCTCCCGGCTCGATAGCCCTCAACCCTCTAGGGAGTTCGAGGCGTTTTCTACTTAGTCGCGAAGCGTATTGAGGCATGAGAAAGAAGAGGCACTCGAGTTCTGATCGCCTGACCTTTGCTTTCTGACTAAGTATTCGACGCAGGCTCGTATCCCTCGAGGGGGCAGTGAGTGGAGGTACCGTAGCCCGGAGGCGTAGGAGAGCTCCGGCTCGACAACCCTCGACCCCTAGGGAGTTCGAGGTGTTTTCAACTTAGTCGCGAAGCGAAGGGAGATGCTCGAAAAAATCATTCGTATGAAAAAATCGTTCGTATTTTTAGGAACTTAGGGGGTCCCCCCCCCGTTAGCCCCCGAGGGAGGCTCGACTCTAGCGAGACAGGGTCAAGGCTACCTCTTGCATGTACAATAACAAGTTGGAACTTATAATCGAAAGTACTCCTTATATTTGCCATGCAAAAATGTACATAACATGCGAGAATGTACGAGGGCATCGGTGCCCTCAGGGTAGAAACGACATAGTTGTTCGATGTTCCATGCGTTGGTGAGGATTTTGCCTTTGTCGTTAGCGAGCTTGTACGTCCCGGGCTTTAGCACCTCAGCTATGGCGTATGGGCCTTCCGATGGCGGGGTCAGCTTGTGACGCCCCTTGTTGCTCTGTCGTCGACGTAGGACGAGGTCTCCAACTTGGAAGTCAATCAGGCGCACGTGCTTGTCGTGGTAGCATCGAAGTTTCTGCTGATACCTCACAGAGTGAAATAGTGCCATGTCTCGAGCTTCCTCGAGCTGGTCGATCGCGTTTGCGAGGGCTTCTTCGTTGCTTTGCTCGTTGTACGCCTTTAGTCGAGGGGAACCATACTCGAGGTCAGTGGGGAGGACAGCCTCGGACCCATAGACCAAGAAGAATGGGGTGAAGCCCGTGGCTCGAATAGGTGTTGTCCTTAAGCTCCATAGGACCGAAGGCAGCTCTGCGGTCCATTTTTTTCATGCTTGCTGAGGCAGTTGAGGATCCTTGGCTTGAGGCCTTGCAAAATCATGCCATTGGCGCGCTCAACCTGGCCGTTAGTTCAAGGATGTGCAACCACGGACCAATTCACACGGATGTGATGGCGATCACAGAAATCCAAGAACTTCTTGTTGGTGAACTGTGTGCCATTGTCAGTGATGATGATGTTTGGGGCCCCGAAGCGATGGATGATGTCGTTGAAGAACTCGACCGCCCGTTCAGAGCAGATGTTGCCGATAGGCTAGGCCTCGATCCACTTGGTAAACTTGTCGATGGCAACGAGCAGGTGCGTGTACCCTTTGGTTGTCCTCTTGAGAGGCCCCACAAGATGGAGCCCCCAGACCATGAATGGCCAGGTGATGGGGATCATTTGTAGGGTGTGAGCTAGGAGATGCGTCTGCTTGGCGTAAAATTGACACCCTTTGCATGAGCGGACAATGTTTGTGGCGTCGAAAACGGTGGTTGGCCAGTAGAAACCCTGTCAGAAGGCATTGCCTACGAGGGTCCTTGGCGCCGTGTGATGGCCGCAGGCCCCCGAGTGTATGTCCTCGAGGAGCCTCCTGCCTTCCTCGATAGTAATGCAGCGCTAAAGAACGCCTGACGGGCTTCGCCTGTAGAGTTCCTTGCCATCACCGTAGATGACGTAGGGCTTGGCCCGTCACGTGATCTGGCGTGCTTCGGTCCGGTCCTCTGGAAGCTCTCCCTGAATGAGGTAGTCAAGGAAAGGGGCTCGCCAATCTGGCAGCGGGCTCGATGAAGGAGTCCCCTGGATCTCCATAACCTAGGCCCTGGTCGAGGGGGCCCCAATCGAGGTCGTGAGGTGGAGCTTCGAGGACGTAGTGCAAGCCCCCGAGCCCAAATCGATGGAGGGCTCGAAGAGGTCCCTCGAGAATACGTCCGGAGCGACGGTACCTCGAGTCAATGCGATTTTTGCAAGCTCAACCGCGGCTTCGTTGTATCGTCGAGCAATATGACTAAGCTCGAGGCCGTGGAACTTGTCTTCCAACTTGCGCACTTCGTTACAGTAGGCTTCCATCTTGGCATCGTGGCAGTTCGAGGCCTTCATCACTTTGTCAATGATTAGTTGCAAGTCGCCTCGAACGTCAAGGCGTCAGACCCCGAGTTCAAGGGCGACTCGTAATCCAGTGACGAGTGCTTCGTACTCCGTGACATTATTAGAAGCGGCAAAGTGGATGCGAATGATGTAGCGCATGTGGACTCCGAGGGGTGAGATGAAGAGCAAGCCCATGCCTGCTCCTGTCTTCATGAGCGACCCGTCGAAGTACATTGTCCACAGCTTGGCTTGGATTTGGACTGGCGGCAACTACGTGTCGGTCCACTCAGCGACGAAATCTGCCAGCACTTGAGACTTGATGGCCTTCCGTGGTGCGTAGGTGATGGTCTTGCCCATGAGCTCGACCGACCACTTGGCAATCCTTCCAGCGGCCTCCCAGTTATGGATGATCTCCCCCAAGGGGAACGAAGATAGCACGGTAACCGGGTGGCTGAGGAAGTAGTGCTGGAGCTTGCGACGTGTAAGGACGATGGCGAAGAGCAGCTTCTGGACCTGTGGGTAGTGGATTTTTGTTTCTAAAAGCACTTCGTTGATGAAGTAAACCGGCCACTGGACGGGCAAGGCGCGCCCTTCCTCTTACCTCTCAACAACTATGCCGCGCTGACCACCTGAGCGGTTGCGGCGACATAGGGGAGGAGGGGCTCGGGCGGTTCAGTCGACGTCACTGGTCGAGGAGGGACGAGAATCGGGGTGGATGTCCGCATGCCTTTGAGTTTGTTGAGAGCCTCCTCGGCCTCTGTGGTCCATGTGAATCGCTCGGATTTTTTCAAGAGGCAGTACAGAGGCATGGCCTTCTCCCCTAAACGTGAGATGAAACGGCTGAGGGCCGCGAGGCAGCCCGTGACCTTCTGCACGCCCTTGAGATCCTAAATCGGCCCCATTCGCATGATGGCCGCCACCTTCTCGGGGTTGGCCTCGATTCCGCGCTGGGAGACGATGTATCCGAGGAGCATGCCCCGAGGCACTCCGAAGACACATTTCTCGGGTTGAGTTCTATGTTTTTGGCTCGAAGGCACCCGAATGCGATTTTGAGGTCATGGATGAGGTCGTGCACTTTTCTGGACTTGACCATGATGTCATCGACATAGGGCTCGACCGTGTCACCTATGTGTTCGCCGAAGACGTGGAGCATGCACCGCTGATACGTCGCCCCGGCGTTTCGAAGGCCGAAGGGCATGGTGACGTAGCAGTACATGCCAAAAGGTGTGATGAAGGAAGTCACGAGCTGGTCGGACTCTTTCATCTTGATTTGGTGGTAGCCGGAATAAGCATCGAGGAACAAGAGGGTTTCACATCCCACGGTAAAGTCAACAATTTGATCAATGCGTGGTAAAGGAAACGTAACTTTGGGACATGCTTTGTTTAAACTAGTATAGTCAATACACATCCGTATTTTTCCATTCTTTTTCTTAACTAGCACGGGATTAGCTAACTATTCCGGGTGATGGACCTCCTTGATGAATCCAGCCGCCAAAAGCTTGTGCACCTCCTCGCCGATGATTCTGCGCTTCTCCTCGTCGAAGCGATGCAGGCGTTGCTTCACCGGTCTGGACCCGGCCCAGATCTCCAAGGCGTGCTCGGTGACTTCCCTCGGTACACCTGGCATATCTGAAGGACTCCATGCAAACATATCGGTGTTCGCACGGAGAAAGTTGACGAGCACGGCTTCCTATTTGCCCTCGAGGTCGGCGCTGATCGTTAGCACCTTCTCACCGGGGCAGCTCGGGTCGAGGGGGACTTTCTTGGTGTCTTGTGCTGGCTCAAGGTTGCCGGCGTGTCGTTTAGGATCTGGCACCCTGTCAGCGAGGTGCTCGAGGGTCGCGGCTATCATGGCATTTTTCTCGACGGCCTCTCCATACTCGACGCATTTGATGTCGCAGTCGTGCGTGTGCTCGTAGGAGGAGGCTATGGTGATGACGCCCTTGGGTCCTGGCATCTTGAGCTTGAGGTAGGTGTAGTTCGGGATCGCCATGAACTGCGCGTAGCCCGGTCGGCCGATGATAGCGTGATACGTTCCGTGAAACCCGACCATCTCGAAGGTGAGGGTCTCTTTCCTAAAGTTGGCAGGGGTGCCAAAGCAGACAGGAAGGTCGATACGGCCGACGAGAAGGGCCTTTTTCCCTGGCATGACGCCATGGAATCCCCCGGCGCTGGGTCAGAGTTGGCACCTCTTGACTCCCAGGAGGTCAAGGGTCTCAAGGTAGATGACATTCAGGCTGCTGCCGCCGTCCATGAGGACCTTCGAGAGGCGGGTGTTTATGATGATTGGGTCAACGACGAGCGGATAGGCCGCAGGGTTGGGGACTCAATCCGGATGGTCATCGTGGTCGAACGTGATGGGCGTGTGATGAGGACATCGCTTCTTCTTGTGCACCTGCTGATCCTCTCCAAGGTCCAATGACCCGAGCTCGAATGCGTCAACTACATTTACAGGTGAGCTCATTTTTAAGCGATACTTTTCATACTTTTGAGAATAGATTACTACCATAATGATTTAATATTGCTTAGGAACAATGGAGAGGCTTCTGAAGAACTTGGACGAGGAGTTGGAGACGAGCTGGGCCAGCAAGGGCGTGCAACACAAGCTGATTTCGCGTCTGTCTCGGACTGCCAGACCAGCCTGGACTAGAACTGGTCATACGGACTCATACGGACTCCGTTTTGGACGTTCTACATATGGTTGGAAAGCTAACTTCATAAGGAAGCCAATACAAGTGGTCTCACGTCAAAACCTCTTCGGAGTCCACGGGAATTGTCAAAGCAAGTCAACATTCCGAATCTGTCTTGGTGCTGCGTCACCTTATTTTGGTCCAATGGGCCGTGTATCGTTTATGAGCCTGTTAGTGGGCGCGTCCAGGGTAGGCGATGACCCTAAGTCCTTTATAAACATACACCGCTGCCGTCATTAGGTTTTGGGTTTTGCTTAGATTATTCTGTCCATCGACAGCCGCCGTTCATCGGTTTGTGGAACCCCAACTCGAGTGCTTAATCATTCATTTGCAGATTGTCCCATTAATTGAGCTGCGTTCTTTCGAGTTCTTGCTTGTGTTCTTCGTTTTGCAGGCAGGGATTAGCCTTCGTGGCGAGGTCAACCGGTTGGAGACACGGTTGATAACCAGAGGAGTCGTGGTGCTAAGATTGCAGGGTTCGGGTCTTTGGATCTGAAGCCGGATCGGTGTGTCGTGCTCCACCAAAACGATAGTTATCTCCATCTGACGGAAGATCAGGGAATCACGTCCCCATCAAGTGGTATTCAGAGCTAAGGTATACCGTCAGATTTACGTTTATCCCTAGTTTTTGAGTGTTTCGTTTTTGTCCCATAGTCCAAAGCCATATTCAATTTCCTGTCCTAGAACCCTTCCGCGCTTTAGCCTTTGCATAATTCAGTCCAGAGTCCGTAATGTTGAATTTGTGTCCTGGTCAGGGTCTTGTTGCTGGTAGGTTGTGTTAGAGTCCAGTCGTGTGTTTTTCCTTTCAACGTTGTCCCTTCCACCGTTCCAAACAACAAGTCGAATCACCACATTACTCGACTTGCCCCCGCCAGCCGCCTTGTGTCGACTCTCGCCGCCGCGCAAACCCTAGATAGGTCGTCAGCCGCTCTTTGTTGCTTGCATCGCAGCCTTCCTTAAATCATCTGGTGAATACCTATTGCTATGATCGGTGTTGGAGTTTAGGGACGCTTCGCCCTAACTGCCGACTGCCGCGTTGTGCCTTCTGAGAAACATAACTTGAGATACCTTCGGTAAAACAGGCATAACTTTTCGCTCGTTTATCAGAAAAATCTGAAATTTTTACAGCATCTTCTTGACTCCATTTGGAGCCGACCCAAACTCGCCTTTGGCCTGTTTGGTTTCATCAGAATTGCCAAAAAAATTCAGGAAGATAAAGAAAAAAATTTGTCAAGGTTCTTGCACGCTTTTCAGAGAACGTGCTGATTTTCTGTAGGCCACATCCCACCTCTGTTTTAGGTGAAATTTTTTGTGGTTACATCTTTTGTCATCCTTGTTCACAGAAAAATATAAAAAAAAGTAAAAAAAAGTTTGATTTCTACTAGTGCCTTTTTGGCGAGAAGAAAAAAAAAAGAAAGAGAACAAGGAGACAGTTGTTTGTTCTGCGATTGCGAGTGTTTCATTGGGTTTCTTTCATACTTGTGCTTCCATACTTGTACTTCCTTTGTTCTTGTTCACACACTTTTGGTACTTGGAACACGTTAGGCCAGCAACAAGCATAAGTACTTTGGACTAGAGTTCAGCATTGCTCGCTGTTACTGAGTTGTGTGCCATATATATACATATATTTTCTGTTTGTGCGCCTTCCAAGCTCCACATTATCTTCAGATCAGTATAGAAAAAGACCTTGCAATCGTGGCCCACATCCTCAGGTATCACAACCGAGATCCACCGGTTGCCATCCTCTGCATGTGTTGGTAAGAACTTGGGTAAGAACTTGTTAAGATGTGTGTGAGGGTGTGATTCCACCAATTGAACCCAAGTAGCTCATAGGAGTTTTTGCTAATCACTAATCATGCCAGACGACACTCCTGTTTTGCAAAGTGACTTGCAGGTCATCAGGGATTTACTCACCAACCAGTCGAGGATGCTGGAAGCGTTACAAAAGGATATTCGAACAATCCACATTGATGTTGAACGTGTGGACAGGCGAGTATCCACGATTTCTGGAAGGGTGGAACAGCTTGAGAACAATCCACCCAAGCCGGACGATGATCAAGGACAAGAGGGAGGTGATGACGAGGCTGCTTTTCCTGAAATAGAAGAAGATGTTGTTTATAATTCCGATGGCCTTCCTGATCACATTAGGACAAACGAAAACCGCTTACGCAGAAGACGCAAGATGAAGAATACAATTGGTATGGGAGGTAATAGACATCAAGGTAACGATGATCCATATGCTAAAATTAAATTTTCCATACCATCTTTTGTTGGTAAATATGATGCTGAGGAATATTTAGATTGGGAGCTGACAGTAGAACAAAAATTTTCTGCTCATCTTGTACCTGAACGTCATAAGGTTAGACAAGCCACTAGTGAATTTAAAGATTTCGCTCTAATCTGGTGGACTGCTTTGAAAGTAAAACCTTCAACATGGGAGAATCTTAAATTTGCTATGCATGATAGGTTTGTTCCAATTACTTATCAGCGAGATATGCGTAAGAAACTACAGCGCTTAGACCAGGGAGATATGCTTGTTCAGGATTATTTTGCAGCGCTACAAAAGGGCATGATGCGTTGTGGTATAGAAGAAGAACCCGAGGATAAATTGTGTCGTTTTTATGGTGGTTTGAGAAAAGAAATTCAGGATCTTGTTGATTATAGGGAATATAATACTACCAACCAGTTGTTTCAGCTTGCCATGCTTGCAGAAAAAGAATTGCAGGGACGACAACCACAACAGCAAAGGAGCCGAAGTAACTACGGCAGTTCTTTTTCGTCGAAGAATGTGCCATCGGGCGCTAAGGCTGCGAGTGCGTCTCCTTCAGCAGCGGCGCCAGCAGCCATGCGTTCGCCACCCCCTGCATCTTTTCCTTCAACCGCTGGTAAGACTCGTATGCAGGAACCGTCATCTTCTGTGGCTTCTACCGGTCGCTCTACAGGTATTCAGTGCCGTCGCTGCCAAGGGTACGGTCACATAGCAAGAGAATGTCCAAGCACCCGGGCATACATTGCAACTGAAGATGGTTACATTAGTGCCTCGGATGAAGAACCTGACGAAGCAGATGCTACAAATGAGGACGGAGTAATTGTGAGCTCCGAAGATGCTGGCAACCAACGAATTTTTATTGTGCAGCGAGTTCTTAGTACGCAGGTTCATGATGCAGAGAAGCAACAGCGCCATAACTTGTTCCAGATTTTATTTGTGATTAAAGAAACACGTGTACGCGTGATCATTGATGGAGGCAGCTGCAACAATTTGGTAAGTGAAGATTTGGTCAAGCATCTTGAATTAACGACCCGACCTCATAAAAATCCATACCATATTCAGTGGCTCAACGATTCAGGTAAGGCCAAGGTAACTAAAACGGCACGAGTTTATTTTTCCCTTGGTCCATATTCTGATTATGTAGATTGTGATGTTGTTCCAATGCAAGCTTGTTCTCTTTTGTTGGGTAGACCTTGGGAATATGATAATGATGCTGTCCACCATGGTAGAAGTAATACATATACTCTTATGCATAAAGGACAAAAAATTACTTTGCAACCCATGACGCCTGCTCAAATTGTACAAGCTGAGAAGGATAGACTAGCTGTTGATGCTAAAATTGAGAATAAGTCAGAAATTAAATTAAAAAAATCTGTGATGCTTGCCACCAAATCTGATCTTGCAGAGATTAATGATACGCGCTATGCTTTAATATGCAAAGATGCTTTATTTTCTGTAGAAGATATATCTAGCACAGTGCCATCTTCTGTCGCTGACCTTTTGCAGGAGTACAGTGACATTTTTCCCTCTGAGATTCCCCCGGGGCTTCCACCCATTAGAGGGATTGAACATCAGATCGACTTAATTCCTGGAGCAAGTTTGCCAAATCGGGCTGCTTATAGGGCCAATCCTGAGGAGACTAAGGAGATTCAGCGCCAAGTCCAAGACCTTTTGGACCGTGGGTACGTCCGTGAGAGCCTTAGTCCTTGTGCTGTTCCAGTTATTTTAGTTCCAAAAAAAGATGGCAGTTGGCGCATGTGTGTAGATTGTAGAGCCATTAATAATATCACCATAAGGTACCGTCATCCTATTCCTAGGTTAGACGACATGCTTGATGAGTTAAGTGGTTCTGTCATTTTTTCGAAAGTAGATTTGAGAAGTGGCTACCATCAAATACGAATGAAATTAGGCGATGAATGGAAAACTGCTTTTAAAACCAAGTTCGGCCTGTATGAGTGGTTAGTAATGCCTTTTGGGTTAACAAATGCACCTAGTACTTTCATGCGATTAATGAACGAGGTGTTACGTCCTTTCATTGGTAAATTTGTGGTGGTTTATTTTGATGATATCTTGATTTACAGCAAGTCTTTACATGAACATGTTGATCACCTGCGTGCTGTTTTTCAAGCATTGCGAGCTGCAAGTTTGTTTGGTAACCTCGCGAAGTGCAACTTTTGCACCGAACGAGTATCATTTCTTGGCTATGTTGTTACCTCGCATGGGATTGAAGTTGATGAGGCGAAGGTGGAGGCTATAAGGAGCTGGCCAACTCCCACTACAGTGACACAAGTCTGGAGCTTTCATGGACTTGCAGGATTTTATAGGCGCTTCGTCAAGGATTTTAACACTATTGCAGCCCCGCTTAATGAGTTGACAAAAAAGGGTGTGGTTTTCCATTGGGGAGAAGAACAAGAGGCGTCCTTTGCTCTTTTGAAGGACAAGCTTACTCATGCACCGTTGCTGCAACTTCCTGATTTTGGTAAGACTTTTGAACTTGAGTGTGACGCTAGTGGTATTGGCATTGGTGGCGTCTTGATGCAAGAAGGTAAACCCGTTGCTTACTTTAGTGAAAAATTAAGTGGGCCTGTACTTAATTACTCCACGTATGATAAGGAATTATATGCTCTTGTTCGTACTTTACAAACGTGGCAGCATTATCTATGGCCTAAAGAATTTATTATTCATTCTGATCATGAATCATTGAAGCATATTAGAACACAAAATAAATTGAATCGTAGACACGCTAAGTGGGCTGAATTTATTGAATCTTTTCCTTATATTATCAAACACAAGAAAGGAAAAGACAATGTTATTGCTGATGCTTTGTCTAGACGATATGCCATGTTGTCTCAACTTGATTGTCGAATTTTTGGGCTTGAAACAATTAAGGATCAATATGTTAATGATGTTGAATTTAGAGACGTCTTGGAGAATTGTAAAGAGGGACGCACATGGAATTAAGGTTTTGGGTTTTGCTTAGATTATTCTGTCCATCGACAGCCGCCGTTCATCGGTTTGTGGAACCCCAACTCGAGTGCTTAATCATTCATTTGCAGATTGTCCCATTAATTGAGCTGCGTTCTTTCGAGTTCTTGCTTGTGTTCTTCGTTTCGCAGGCAGGGATTAGCCTTCGTGGCGAGGTCAACCAGTTGGAGACACGGTTGATAACCAGAGGAGTCGTGGTGCTAAGATTGCAGGGTTTGGGTCTTTGGATCTGAAGCCGGATCGGTGTGTCGTGCTCCACCAAAATGATAGTTATCTCCATCTGACGGAAGATCAGGGAATCACGTCCCCATCAGCGTGTCAGACCAGTCGAGGTAGTGAGGTGCCGTGACTCGGATGGAGAAGACTTCTTGACGCTCTCGCTTGCGCTGTCGAGGCATGAGCTGGGTCGAGGGGCCCCCGTAGATCATGTAGCAGTCATAGACTTTGGGAAATTTTTCATCTTCCCCGTTGTCTCCCTCACCGCTGCCTTGGTCTTTCTTGTCATCACCTTTCTTCACGCCCACTTGCTTGAAGTGCTTTTGAAGCATGCAGCAGTCCTTAAGCTTGTGCTTCGCCCCGTCCTTGTGGCAAGGGCAGGGCTCCTCGAGCATTTTGTCGAAGATGGCGCCCTCGGGGGGCCTTTAGGTCTTTTGCATTCGGTTGCTGCGACGAGATCATCTTCTGCAGCCTCACGCTTGCCTTGCTGATTTTTCTTCTTCTTGTTGTTTCTCTTTGACCCTTTGCTCAAGCCTCCAGCATCGTCAGCTGCCGGCGCCTTTCCCTTGTCCTTCCCATCACTGAAGAAGGCGCCGACCGCCTCTTCATCGGCCGTGTAGTTGGCGACCACATCCATCAACTCGTCGACGGTGTCAGGGCGGTTACGCCCCAACTCGTGAACTAGGTCCTTGCAGGTTGTACCTGCAACGAATGCTAGAATGACATTGAGATCGAAGATGTGGGGTAGTTCGGTGCGGAGCGTGGAGAATCGTCGAGCAAAGTCACGGAGAGACTCCCCTGGTTTCTGCTTGCAGTTGCGCAGTTCCCAGGAGTTCCCGGGATGCACGTAGGTACCTTTGAAGTTCCCCTCAAAGATCCGGACAAGGTCGATCCAGCCGCGAATCTGGTCAGGGGGAAGCTCCTCAAGCCACCTACACGCGGTGTCGGACAGGAACAGGGGAAGGTGACGTATGATGGCGTGATCGTCACGTGCCCCGCCCGCCTGACAAGCCAGTCAAAATTTGGCTAGCCAGAGCTCAGGATTGGTTTTGCCATTGTATTTGACGATGCTCGTGGGGGGTCGAAACTTGTCGGGCAGCTGGGCGCAGCGGATCGTCCTGCTGAAGACTCAGGGACCCGATGGCTCTGGGGCCCGTCGGTCTTCATCGCTGTCATAACGCCCTCCATGATGGGCGCTGTACCCTTGATCCTCGGCATCCCCGTGCTTGCGCCTGTGGTTCTCAACAATGTCAAGGCGCGCGTTGTGGGAAGCGCGGTCGTCGTTGACACGTTCTCAGGCTGGCTTCCTCTTCGGTCGGGGGGCCACCCCCTGATTGACCGAGCTCTCCCTTTCGGGCCGGGAGGGCTCGACCTAGGTTCGAAGGCTGCCCCTCGATGCCTCGAGGCTGAGCTCTCAGCTTGCTGAACAGCAGCTACTTGGAGGAGGTCCTCGACCTCGCGTTGTATCCGCCGAGCTTGCGAGTTGGATGGCGCGGGCATATTGCAAAGGAGCATAGCCGCCACGACAATGTTTTGGCTCGCTCGGGGGTAACGGTTGGCGGGTTGCTCGGGTGCCCCTGCCTCGTTGATCTGTCGGTTGACCTCTCGGGCCCTGGCTCGGGCTCTACCGCCGGGCGGTCGCCGCTCTTGCTCGAGGGTTAGCTCGAGCAGGCGTAATCGTTCTTGCTCACCAAGACAGGGGCACGCCTCTCGGGGTGCGTCTGGTTGTTGGTCCTCTGCTCTGGGGAGAGCACCTCCCGCCGCAGCGGCAGCTGCCACGGCCACTGGATCGATGGTGTCCTGATTGGAGTCGACATCGCTATCGATGTGGAGGCACTCGCGGGTAGGATCCCAATGATCAGAGTTAGAGTCGGGGTCGCTGCAGTAGAAAACAGGGAATTGTCCCCACACCTCCTCCTGCAGCTGTCGTCGGAGTGTGCCGACGGTGTACCTCCGGGGGCCGGGCGCTCTCGCGAAGGCCAAGCCCTCGGAGGCTAATGTGATAGTCCCCACGTCCATCATTACACAGAAAAGGGCACCTGGGCGGTCCTCTAACGCACTCATGTTGGAGTGGGTCGCTGTCGGGATCGTCGTTGTGGCATTGTTGAAGTCGAACGAAGGCCACCGATGACGCTCGAACAGCTCGTGCGAGAGCGGGCTCGATCGAGCGGGGACTTCGTCGCGCTTCCTTGATGAGCGTACTACAAAAGTGGAGTCGGGGTTGTGGTGGGGTCCTACCGGTTTGCCCTCTACCTCTGAACTCGGGTCAGACAACCCCTCAACAAGGGGTTCCTCATCTCTGGTCTGGGGCAAAGAGAAAGTGGCGGGAACCATCCTCGACTTAGGTTGATGGCGATGACGGTGTCGATCGTGCCTCCTTCTAGATGTGGAAGCATGGTGGTGAGACCGGCGAGCGGCCCCCATGAGCGTGGGGGCGTACCGCGACCTCCGTTCAGGTCACTGATCGAGAGCAGGGTCATGTCATAGCCCTGGCCGAGGGACATGAACTCAAGGCTCCCAAACCAGATCACCGTAGCGCGCGGAAGTGGTGAAACAAAGTCGCCCATCCGAAAAAATGGCAGGAAATCATTAGTGACACGTGGCTCCCCTACCTGGCGCTCCAACTGTCGGTGTTTCGACCCTCGAGGGGTTAACTCCAACGAGTAATATTTGTAATTGCGTGCTCCCTTAATCCGGTGGGTGATGCAAGAAGGACACGGGGATTTATCCTGGTTCGGGCAAAGAAGGCCCTATGTCCAGCGGAGGAGGATAGTTTGTGTTATCTTATACCGAAGTGCTAGTACAGGGGAAAATACAAGCAGGTGTGAGGAGCGTGAGTTGGAGCTTGGGCATTTCGGACACCTGGCTCTCGACCTTACACTGTCTCACGGTATTGTTCTATGATCTAAAGACTTAGCGTTTCTATGCTCTGGATCCTATCATTCGGGGTCCTCTTTTTCTAACATCCTGGCGCCTCCTTTTATAGGCGAAGGAGGGGCACAGGAGTACATATATTTAGAGTTCGCATGGCCGGTGACGCATGGCGTTGAGGCCGATCACGTCGGTGTTGCTGTAGTGATGTACGTCGATGTGGAAGGCCCTGCAGCCGTCGCGTCGGGAGTTGTTGAAGTGCAGCCCGAAGTCATTGGAGCCCCGCTCGAGGGTTCGTCCGACGGAGTCGAGGGGCAGCGATCGAGGACTTGGCTTGAGTCAAGGGGGTCAAGTCGAAGGGGTCGAGCCTCATCGGATAAGGTCAAATCCCGGGAAATGCGGGAAACGCGCTGATTCATACGTCTCGAGGGGGTGCTGGACGGGGCACAGTGCTCGGCATGGTGCAACAGCGAAGTACGATCCGCGGGATTGCAGGGCATGGGCGGTAAAAGCAAGATTTGACTGCCACTCCCATGACTGTTACCATGACTGTGGCCATACGGTTAGGCGGGGGTAGCTAAAATGCATTAAATGCGCCCGGATCCGTACGGGAGAGTCGGTAGCCGAAGGGTGTGTTCTCCTCAAGGGCTGCCCATTCGTGCGAACGAAGTTCCATCATCGAGGGCAGGTTCGTTCGCCGGGCGAGGTTCCGTCCTCGAGGGCAGGCTCGTTCGCCGGGCGATGTTCCGTCCTCCAGGGCAGGCTTGTTCGTCGGGCGAAGTTCCATCCTTGAGGGGTAGCCCGAATTGTACCCTCGAGTGTACAGTCCCGGTCCGCTCGGTAGCCCCTCGAGCAGGCTTTGGCTTTAGGCTGTCGCAGTCCGTTCGTGGGTCAACCCAATATGCTTAATCCTGTGGGCCTTCGAACGTTATTCGTGGGAGGTCACTGGAGGGTTCGTGTTGCTGATTTTGCGGGGATTTAGTCCCCCAAACCAAGGGTTTGGGGTACCCATTCCCTGGGTAACGACAGAAATGGAACTTTGGGACATGCTTTGTTTAAACTAGTATAGTCAACACACATTCGCATTTTTCCATTCTTTTTCTTAACTAACATGGGATTAGCTAACCATTCGGGGTGATGAACCTCCTTGATGAATCCAGCCGCCAAAAGCCTATGTACCTCCTCGCCGATGATCTTGCGCTTCTCCTCGTCGAAGTGGCACAGGCGTTGCTTCACCGGTTTAGACCCGGCTCGGATCTCCAAGGCGTGCTCGGCGACTTCCCTCGGTATGCCCGGCATGTCCGAAGGACTCCACGCAAACATATCGGTGTTCGCGTGGAGAAAGTCAATGAGCACTGCTTCCTATTTGCTCCTGAGTTTGGCATGGATCGTCAGCACCTTCTCGCCAGAGCAGCTGGGGTCGAGGGGGATTTTCTTGGTGTCTTGCGCAGGCTCGAAGCTGCCAGCGCGACACTTAGGTTCGAGCATCTCGTCAGTGAGGCACTCAAGGGTCGAGGCTATCATTGTGTTTTGGTCGATGGCCTCTCCGTACTTGACGCATTCGATGTTGCAGTCGTACGTGTGCTCGTAGGAGGAGCCGATGGTGATGACGCCTCTGGGTCCTGGCATCTTGAGCTTGAGGTAGGTGTAGTTTGGGATCGCCATGAATTGCGCATAGCCTGGTCAGCCAATGATGGCATGATAGGTTCCATGAAACCCGACCGCCTCAAAGGTGAGGGTTTCTTTCCTGAAGTTGGCGGGGGTGCCAAAGCAGACGGGAAGGTTGATGCGGCCGATGGGAAGAGCCTTCTTCCCTGGTACGACGCCATGGAAGCCCCCGGCGCTGGGTTGGAGTTGGCACCTCTTGACCCCCATGAGGTCGAGGGTTTTGAGGTAGATGATGTTCAGGCTGCTGCCGCCGTCCATGAGGACCTTCGAGAGGCGGGTGTTGATGATGATTGGGTCGACGACGAGTGGATAGGCCCCGGGTTGGGGACACGATCTAGATGGTCGTCGCGGTCGAACGTGATGGGTGCATTGGACTAGTCAAGGTAGTGGGGTGTCACGACTCGGATGGAGAAGACTTCTCAATGCTCCCTCTTGCGCTGTCGAGGTGTGAGCTGGGTCGAGGGGCCGCCGTAGATCATGTAGCAGTCGTAGACATCGAGGAATCTAACGTCTTCCCTGTTGTCTCCCTCATTGCCGCCCTGGTCCTTCTTGTCGTCACCCTTCTTGACGCCCAGTTGTTCAAAGTGCTTTCGAAGCATGCGGCAGTCCTTGAGTTTGTGTTTCACCCCGTCCGAAACGACCTTGATTTCTGCGAGGAAATCCACAGTGTCGGAGTGTAATATGACCATTTAAATCACATTACCTGATAACAGTTGAAATCCATAATCCATACATCGAACAAAAGAGTGCAAATAGAGGGAGTTACAATAACTTATTACATCACCACTGGGCGGAATCAGAGTTTATGCAGCATAACAGTAAAAACTTGAGGTACGGAAGCTTTCATCTTCTCTCCAACTTGAGCGTAGACACGAAACCCTCAATCGCTGTACTCCCCAGATGAGTACTCACTCCTTGAACCTGAAACCAAATTTTCAATACGATTTGTACTGGCCACACTCCCATCCTATGCATTGCTTTGTGGGAGTGGATGCAAACATAAGGGTATCTCAAAAGGAACCTATAAGGCTGGGGCTTTCCTATGCATTAATTAGGTATTTAAATAACAATAAATCAAGTTTTAAACACATTCCCATCCCCATCATCCATCTCTTTCCATGTCATCAGCATTATCCCAACTCCTCCAACACCATCTCAGACTCAAGTCGACAAGCCGACTCCCTCTCGGCTTGCCTCAGCGGCCCGCAGCCCTCAACCTGGCTCACGGCCGAAAATTACACTCAGGAGGAAGGTAGAACACTCCACTCACTAGTTCGGTGCATGCAGAACATACGAAAGGTCCATAGTCGAAGATTCAACATATGTATCGATCGATCAACCATACACTCTGCAGAGGTTTCACTAATCCACCAGATAACCATCATCGATGCACGCGCGCACCTAGGCAGATTCCGGGTGCCTACTGCCATAGGCGATGCCACTCTACCATGCAGCACTGGATCACTAGAACTGTGAAGAGAGCATGTATCCGCTCCCGTAGAGGATGCCATGCCATGTACCCACTCCCGAAGGGGGTGCCATGATCGTCTCGGTAGGGTGTTAGCTCCATCCCATGCATATACCTTCCTATCACTTCTCGCCTAGCAGTAGTGGCATCGACCTATCCAGCAGTTTGGCTGTCTCCCCCCATGGAGAGCGAGTGGAAAGCAAGAGATTCCTAGGTCCGGATACCAGTGCAACAGTTCCTAGATTTGACCAAACCGGGATATCTTCATCAGGGTTTATCTTTAACATGCTACCATGGCACGTTCGTCCCGGGCTCCACCTCTCAGAGGATCACACCCAAGGACCACCATCATATCTCAAGTTAGCCCGCCACAGGCTCCTCTCAGGGGAATGTCCAAAACCATTCCCTGGCAAGACTTGCTCCAAAAGCTCATCGTAGATCCTGGCTCGATTGACTCAACCCTCACCCTACTCCCTGTCGTAAGCTCCACCCTAAACCCAGATACAACATCATCAGCTCACATGCCCATCTGATCCATCAACTCACACATCCAGCCTGGCACCCTCCAGGCCTTTCCCGGGTTCATCACGTCGCATCAAAAAGTAAGCGAGTGAAGTATAGAAATTTAAATATAGCAGATAAGCAGGTGGCTATCATGACAGCGGGTAAGCAGGTGAAAGTTTACAACAAGGTAGGGCTCATCAAATAAATAATCTATCATGCAATCCTAGCACAGGCATAGCATTATAGCAACATAAATTTAAAGCACTAGCCATACTATAGCTGCCATGCGTAATGGGATCTACGAGGTTGGATGGTGTGTGGCACCTTCACTGACGTGGCTGTCGGACTTCTCCTGGTAGTCACTGTCGTCAGACCTGTCCTCGCTCGAGCCTGTAACAAGATTTAACGGTCACAGAAGCGACCCCTATAGATTAGCACAAAGGATGAATGCAAAATAGAAGATCCAAAAGAACTCAAACATATCCTAGATAGATAGGGCTCGATTTATTGAAAATTTGGATATGTGGATCATAATTTTCTGAGCTCGTATGAATTAGTTATGAATTTTCAAAGACTTAACCATTTTCTGAAAAAGAAAAAGGGCTCGAGGGTATGGTCGCAAGGGTACGGTCTTGAGGGTATGGTCTCGAGGTGGTACGGTCTCGAGGGTATGGTCTCGAGGGTAAGGTCTCGAGGGCGGAAAACTGCTCTGCTTCCACAGCGGTGCTCGGCCGGTGATGGCGGGGTTAAATATCCGGCGAGGGCTGCTCTAGGACTTCACTAACCCGTGCATCATCTTCGGGTCATCAAGGCGGACACGAAGGTGGTCATCAAGTCGGTTGCTTGGTTCTGGCGACGTGCTTTACGGCGGACAGCGGCTCGAGGGTGACAGTGCTCGAGGTGTTGAACTCGAGGGTCAACATATCAAAGTGTCAAACTCGAGGGTCAGTTCGAGCGCGTGATCCATCTCGGACAAGATCGGCTCGAGCGCGGGGTTCCTCCTCGGCGATCGGCGGCGGGGAAACCCTCGATTCCTGGTGCCACAATGGATCTCCGGTGCCATTAACCCACCCATCGGTATTGCGACTTCACGACGGTGACGTTGATGGGCTTTAGGGCGGCAGCTTTGCTTCCGGTGACGAGCTCTATGGCGGACGGCGGCTCGGTGGTGATGCCACTCGATGTACACTTCACACCGAGTCACTCTAGCTCGGATTGGTGGCATAGATGGGTGATTGGAGTCACACAGCACCTGCACGAGGTGCCGGCGATGACCAAAACACACGGCGGAGTTCGCGCGGGTAGCAACTCCCACGGCGGAGCTTCGACAGGTCCTCGGTGCGCGGCAACGGCACTCCGAGAGGGTCCACGGTCTCCATCTCCTTGCCCAATCGATGCAGCACGTCATGGCGGAGCTTCCTAGCTTCTTCTTGCTCCTCGGGGTGGTCGGAGGTGGCAGGAAATGACGGTGAATGGCGGCGCTCTGGAGCGGCAACGCACTGACACGTCGACGGCAAGGTGGCTCGGGTCGGTGCTCTGGCGAGGCAAGCGTGGGGCTAGGGTGCGCACGGAGTCTGTCTCATCAAGGCGGGGTGGATCCGAGGTCAATGGAGGGCAGAGCTCAACGGAGAGGTGGCTGGGTTCCCCGCGGTGGAGGGCAAGGCGGTGCTCCGGTCCGGCATCCTCCTGATGCCATGGTCCAAGGGGGCTTGGCTGGCCTCGTGCGTGTGTACGGGTGTGTCCAGCAAGGTCGGTAGCGACCTGGGCCTATGCGCTCACGGCGGAGCGCCATGGCCAGCAGCACGGCAGAGGTCGAGAAGATGGCATGGCGGAGGTGCTCACCGACGTGGATGGGGATGAAGGCGCGGTACAAGTCCAAGCGGCTCTGGCTCGCGGTTCTGCTCCTCCTTTGTGCTCCCGACGCAGCAACGGTGCCTCCGAGTCGGCGGCGAAGGTCTCCTTCCCCAACTCCGGCGGCGGCTTCTTCTCCTTCCCCGACTCCTTTCTTCCCCCTTCCTCCACCTCTTCTCCAATTAAGGCTGGCAAGAAGGAATTGGGCTCCACCAGAGTGGTGGCGGTGGCCTGGGAACCCTAGGGTGCCGGGGATTCTTGCTTTATAGGGCGGACGCGGAGGTAGGTGGCCGGCGGACGGCCGATCAGGGCTTCGGCTTGTTCAAGCGGCCAAGGGATGTCCAGGTCAGCAGCTGAGGCTCGATCTGGGTCCATGGAGCAGCGAGGGAGGGCTAGGCAGTGCTGGGTGTCAAAGCTCTTTACGGCGGCAGCGTTCCATCGCGACGGCAGCGCAGGTGCACGCGGAGAATCTTGCCCGTGGCCGTGGGCACTTTGCGCGGGCTGGTCGGTCCAGCTGGCTTGAGGGCGCGCGTCGATACAGGGTGACACGGGATCGAGCGGTCCGGGTGGGTTGCTTAGGGGCGACGCCGGGGAACAGTGCTGACGCGAGCGCACGCGGCCGGTCGGGTGACCTCAGCGGGCGCGATGACATGTGGGTCCCACTGCAGGACCCCATTGTCAGCGGCTGCGGCGGCTCGGTGCGGCGCGCGGACGCGCGCAGCTCTTGCTGGGCCGTCGGCCTGGTTGCGCCGCGCAGCGCGCCGTCGCGCGGGCGAGCGTGCGGGCAGGCGAACACGGCTGGGCCGCCTTGCTGGGCTGGCCGCGTAGCGCGTGGTCGCGCGGGGGAGCGCGGGCGCGCGTGCGGGCCGGCTGGCTGGGCTGCTCGGGCTGGTTTCCTTTTCTTCTTCTTTTTCCTTTTTCTTTTCCTTTTTCATTTTCAAATATATTTATATATATACATATATATATTTGTGGTGTGCTAGATATGAGCGATAAAATAGTGGGTATACATGGCCCAAATAATGCTAGGGTATTATTCCCTTAATATTTATTTGTCAAAATAAATATTATGTTGCCATTTTTAATAATCATCACATAAACCAAATAAGAATCCAACTCACTCTTTTAATGCAACATGATGATTGAACTATTGAAACATTAAAATGTAACATGTGAACATAGAGCATTGTTATGAGATGTTAATTAATTTGCAACATATGAATGCCATGCATGACAAGCTAGGGTTAATGCACAATTAAGGGGTAGATGATGACATGTTGCACCACATCACTCAGGGTTTTGTCAAAAAAAAATTTGTAGTTCGGATTTTTGGGTTGTTACAGTCCTTCCCCCTCATTGGAATCTCGTCCTCGAGATTTAAGAGGTGTCATACCCTTCGAAGAGGTATGGATACTGTAACAGAAGTTGATTCTCATCTTCCCACGTTGCTTCACGTTCAGTGTGATTGCTCCATTGAACCTTGCACATAGGGATAGACTTGCTTCGGGTCTCTTTGGTGTCATAACCCAAGATCTTGATTGGGTGCTCCTTGTACTCAAGAGTATCCTAGATATCAAGCACATCAGTGGTGACTGCTTCCTCTTCTGGTACCCTTAAGCACTTACATAACTGTGAGACATGAAAAATGGGGTGTACTCCTATTAACTCGGGAGGTAGTTCAAGCTTGTATGCAAGCTTCCCAACTCTCTGATAGATACGATACAGTCCAACATATCTTGGGGCCAACTTTCCTTTTACGTGGAATCTGACGGTACCACGAAGTGGAGACACTTTGAGGTAGACAAAATCCCCAACTTCGAACTCAAGGTCTCGATGCCTTTTGTCGGCATAGCTCTTCTGTCGGCTTTGGGCGATCCTCAGGTTCTCTCTGACTTGAGCTACTCCTTCTTCGACTTCCTTGATCTTGGCGGGGCCAAAGACTGCTCTTTCACCTGGGTGGTCCCACATCAACGGGGTTCTGCATGGTTTGCCATAAAGAGCCTGGAAGGGTGGCATCTTGATACTTGCCTGGTAGCTGTTGTTGTAAGAGAACTCAGCAAACGACAGACACTTCTCCCAATCTGTTCCAAATTTGAGAACACTGGCATGAAGCATATCTTCTAGAATCTGATTCAACCTTTCTGTCTGACCATCTGTTTGTGGGTGATAAGCAGTGCTATAATCAAGGTCAGTCCCAATGGACTCGTGAAGAGCTTGCCAGAATCGGGACATGAATTGTGGTCCATGATCCGACACAATACTCTTAGGAGCTCCATGAAGCCTCAAAATCTCCTTGATATACAAATCTGCCAACTGCTCAGCTTGTATCGAAGTCCTGACTGGTATAAAATGTGCTACCTTCATCAGACGATCGACTATTACCCATATGGAGTCATGACCTTGCGGGGATCGAGGTAATCCCACGATAAAGTCCATGGATATGCTTTCCCACTTCCATTCAGGAACATCGAGTGGTTTGAGTAATCCAGCGGGTCTTCTATGTTCAGCCTTGACTCTGTTACAGATGTCACATTCGGCCACATGTCTTGCAATGTCTGACTTCATGCCTTTCCACCAGAAATGCTTCTTCACATCTTGATACATCTTTGCTCCACCGAGATGGATGCAATACTTAGAGTCATGTGCCTCTGACAGAATTTCCTTACGCAAAGCAAGATTGCTGGGCACACAGATTCTGTCCTTGAACCAAATGGTTCCATGCTCGTCTTCTCTGAACTCGGGGCTATAGCCTAGCTTCATTAACCCACGTATGTACTCCATTTCTTCACAACTCTTTTGAGCTTCACGAATTCGCTCGGTGAGATTATACTCGATGCAAAGTTCATGCAACAGGCCATGGGGTACTATCTCAAGATGGAGATCTTCAACTTCCTTCTTCAATTCAGTTGGCAGGGTTGAGATGAACAGAGCATGACAATAGGTCTTGCGACTAAGAGCATCAGCGACTACATTCGCTTTCCCGGGATGGTAGTGAATCTCCATGTCATAGTCCTTGATTAGCTCTAGCCATCTGCGCTGTCTCATATTCAAATCTTCTTGAGTGAAGAAATACTTCAGGCTCTTGTGATCGGTGTATATATCACACTTGTTGCCAATAAGATAATGTCTCCAGATCTTCAGAGCGTGCACAATAGCTGCTAGCTCAAGATCGTGAGTGGGGTATCGTTGCTCGTGCTCCTTCAGCTGTCGGGAAGCATAAGCAATAACTTTCCCATTCTGCATCAGCACACAGCCTAGTCCTTGGCGAGAGGCATCACAGTAGACGACAAAGTCGCTAGTGATATCAGGTAAGGCTAGGATAGGCGTGGTGGTTAGCTTCTCCTTTAGAGTTTGGAAACTGTGTTCACACTCCGGTGTCCATTCAAACTCGTTGATCTTCTTCAAGAGATTTGTCATAGGACGAGCTATCTTCGAGAAGTTCTCAATGAATCGGCGATAGTAACCTGCCAATCATAAGAAACTCCTGATTTCGGACACATTGCGAGGTTGTTCCCATTCTTTCACAGCCTCTATCTTTGCAGGATCTACAGCAACTCCGTCTGCTAAGAGTACATGACCAAGAAAAGCAACTTCTTCAATCCAGAACTCACATTTGCTGAACTTAGCATAGAGCTGGTGTTGGGACAACTTCTCGAGCACTATCCTCAAATGTGCTTCATGTTCTTCGGTAGTAGGTGAATAAATTAGAATGTCATCAATGAAAACCACAACAAACTGATCTAGATCATCCATAAACACCTTGTTCATCATGTTCATGAAATAGGCCGGGGCATTCGTGAGACCGAAGGATACAACGGTGAATTCATACTGCCCATAGCGAGTGACGAAAGCTATCTTGGGAATGTCCTCTTCCCTTATCTTCATTTGATGATAACCAGATCTGAGATCAATCTTCGAGAAGTACTTAGCACCACGAAGCTGATCAAGCAAGTCATCGATCCTTGGCAGAGGATACTTGTTCTTGATGGTGACGGCATTGAGATTGCGGTAATCAACACACATCCTCATCGAACCATCTTTCTTTTTCACAAACAGAACAGGCGATCCCCAGGGCGATGCACTAGGCCTGATAAAGCCCTTATCAGAAAGTTCTTTCAACTGTTTCTTGAGCTCTTCTAGCTCATCCACTGACATGCGGTATGGTCGCTTAGAGATGGGACCGGTTCCTAGCACAAGATCAATGATGAGCTCGACATCTCGATCAGGTGGCATGCTGGGCAACTCTTCTAGAAACACGTTCTCATACTCCCTAACAACGGGGACATTGGCGAGAGCCTTCTCCTTTTTTTGAGATTCTCCCTGTGACTTGAGTGCATTCAAAGCACATAAAACAGATACTGATTTATCCTTCTGAGATGCACATCTGACTGCTTGGCCAGAAGGATGAGTTATCTGAACATATCTGGGTGAACAAGAGATCAAACCCTTGTGCTAGGTAAGCCAATCCATGCCTAGGATGACATCCAAACCATTTGATGGTAGAAGGGTAAGGTTAGCTCGAAAGGTTAGACCCTCGATAGAAAGCTTCACTCCCTTGCAGATATGGGTGCTTCTCATCTCGCCAAGAGGAGAACTGGTGACTATAGGCTCCAAACATGGAGTGATAGGTATCTTACTTTCTCATGCAAACTTAGATGAGATGTATGAACATGTAGCTCCAGAATCAAACAGAACGGATGCTTTAATGCCATTAACAAGAAACATACCGTACACAACATCTGGGGCAGCTTGAGCTTCTTCTGCGTTCATGTGCGTGAGACGACCACGACTTGCAGATCCACGATACTAAGACTTGGGTGCAGCAGGTGCGGGTGTCTTCTCAGGACAGTCAAACACCTTATGGCCAGGTTTGCCACAACCAAAGCAAGTGAACGGCACACTGCCTGTGGGGGTTGGTGCGGTGGCCTTCCAGCTGCCTGGGTTTGGCGTAGCACGTACAGGCGCAGAGTGATCAGTCCTATGATGTGGCTACAATGAGTGCTCATGGGGTAGCGATCCTTCCCAGCACAGTCACGAGAGTGGTGGTCACGAGAGTAACGGTCGCGAGAGCGATGGTCACGGGGAGAGCGTGAGTGGTCAGCAGAGTAAGCGACACCACTACCCGAGCCATAGGTAGAGTCCTTGCCGTAATGAGGATGGCTAGACGTCTTGTCCTGATGGAACCTCTTACGCTCATGGTCACGGTAGAAGCCCTCAAACTTCTTCTTCTCCCTTCTGGACATTTCTCCTGCCTCCTTCTGGTCTTTCTCGATCTGGATGCAGCGATCGATCATGTCACGAAGTGTGTGACTCTTGGTGCCTCCCAGGGCTACCTTGATCTTGGGGTTCAGACCCTTCCTGTACTGCGTGATCTTCTCCTTCTCAGAAGTCGCGACATGTAGAGGTGCATAGCGCAACAAACTGGTGAAGGTGTTGGTGTACTCGCAGATGTCACATCCCTTCTGGGTGAGGTTACGGAATTCCTCCTCTTTCTACTCCATGACTCCCTCAGGAACATGGTACTCAATGAACTCATCTACGAACTCATCCCAGGTGATGTGATCGGGGTCCTCATGAGCTTTGCGGTAGCTGTCCCACCAGGAACGCGCAGCTCCAGTGAGATGGTGAGTAGCGATCCTGACTCGCTCCTTAGGGGTACATGTGGTAAGCTCCAGCTTCTTCTCGATCTCGTGAAGCCAATCATCAGCTTCCAGCGGTTCCTTGTAGGTGCCATCGAAAGTGGGTGGCCTGAGCTTCAGAAAACCCTCAAGTTTCCTTTGGAAGTCATTCTGATTTCCTCCAAAATGGTGATTGGCTCCATTGACCAAAGTGGCAAGCAGCTGTGTCTGTTGCGCCATCACTTCCGCCAGGTTCGGTGGTGGCGGCGGTGGCGGAATCGGCTGCGGCGGAGGGTTCGACTGAGGCAAAGGTCCATTGCCATGGGTATCACCTCCTCCAATGGCACTTCCTGCTGGCGGGGTCCGCTCGTGATCGTTCCCACCCTGGTTGAGGTTGATGGGTGGAACACGACCTCCCCTTCATCCATAGCGTCTTCCACGCCCAAGCTCAGGCTCGGGTGGAGGCGGACGGTTGCCCAGACGTGCGGAGCGACGTGCAGACATCTGCGACACGGGTCGACAACTGCTTAGTACTTATTGGTTAAATATAATTAAATGATTTCAATGATTTAAGGAAAAATATTTAATCTATCCAACACTCATACAAAGAAACAATAAGAGCCATAAAATGTGATAAGATTGATCATTTATTACATGGTTTGCATTACATGGCATCATCTCTAGCAGCTACGCTAGATGACATGCGAGAATTGCACTACGAGATGGTAACTCATGGAGGGTACATCAGGGTAGGTACATCAGGACTCATGGATGCAAGCTAACTCAACTCTAACTCATGACGTGGCCACGTAGGGTCCACACTACTCTGACTCATACATCGGCGTGTTGTATACTCCTGGGTGAAAACGGTTGCCAAGAACTATCAAATCCTCCTGTGACATGTGAAGGTGCTTCACATAAGCCTGAGCTTCTTCAAACTCCTTGGTAAGTGGCAGGTTGGTGGGAGCTGGACAGTGGTCGTGCCTCAAGAGAGTCGGGCCAAACTGGAAAGTTTCCTTAAAGGGATTCTTGCGTCTGACAGACAGAGGAAGTCTGTCATGCAACTCAGCGTACTCCTGGCAGCGTCTCTTGTCAGCATTCTTCCAAGCTGTCTTGAGTCTCTTGTACCTGTCTACCAAGGTCTCGTTCTGAATCATCAAGGAAATCAGATGGCCTTGGTTGCACTGTGCTTTTGTCTCTGCTTTCTTCAGGGCTTTTACGAGCATTGACTTCTCACACTGCACGGTGAAGTTGCTCTTGCCATCTTCCTGTCTTCTCTTCTGTAGTTCTCTGATCTCCTTGTCCTTGTCCATCTTTTCTCCTTCTAACTGAAGAACTCTTGCATCGAGGTAGTAGTTTCATAGCCCAATGTCCTCAACCTTGTCTCGCAGGTCAGCGACCTCGGCTCTGTGAGCCCTTGCCTGACGTGCGATCTTGTCCTTCAGCTGGGCGACTGTAGCCTCGAGTCCTTCTTTCTCCTTAGCTTCCTACTTGCAGAACTCCTGGTACTCCATCAGAGTGTTGCGGTCGAGGCGTCTCTTCTTCTCCAGGTGCTCTATGTAGTGGTTCTACTCGAAGAGGTGAGCGACGGAGGCACGGTTGCAAAGACTGGACTCAGATAGGATGATTGGTCTGACAAGATCATCCTACTACTCTGGTGTGAGGAGAGAGTTCAGGGCCTGAGGAAGAAGACGAAACTCTGTGTTGTGAAGGTGCTCATAAGCAATCTTCATCACTTCACGCAGAGCCTTGAGTGACACAATCTGGATTCCTTCTTCGATTGAGTCCTCGACTGTCATCTCAAGGAGAGCTGGTACTGAGGGCAGAGTCTAACTTGCGGGATCTCCAAGTGAGTGACCACGTAACCCTTGATTCCTCCTTCTGAGTCTGGTGCTCCAGTGCAGATGTACTTGATCTCCTCGACAGGCACTCCGAGTACTCCCAGGACACGACGCAGGGTGTACGGAAAGCCTAGGAACTCCTGTCCCTCGTAGGTGAACTCAGCCTTGGGCATGCTGCTCAACGGTCCAAGTGGGGGTCCAAAGCTTGTCATCTGCATGTTTCAAAGGAAAAGGGTCAGCAAGTCAGTAACAATAGAGAAGCCTTGCATAAGAAGAAATGCAGGGTCAGTATACAACCGAAAGGAAAACTGGTTTGTCCTGTACTAATGTCCATTTCTAGGGTTTCATCCTAAGGTCAAGTATGGCTCTGATACCAACTGAAATGACCTTGATTTCCGTGTAGGGAAATCCACAGTGTCGGAGTGTAATATGACCATTTAAATCACCTTACCCAATAACAGTTGAAATCCATAATCCATACATCGAACAAAAGAGTGCAAATAGAGGGAGTTACAATAACTTATTACATCGCCACTGGGCGGAATCAGAGTTCATGCAGCATAACAGTAAAAACTTGAGGTGCGGAAGCTTTCATCTTCTCTCCAACTTGAGCGTAGACACGAAACCCTCAATCGTTGTACTCCCCAGATGAGTACTCACTCCTTGAACCTGAAACCAAATTTTCAATACGATATGTACTGGCCACACTTCCATCCTATGCATTGCTTTGTGGGAGTGGATGCAAACATAAGGGTATCTCAAAAGGAACCTATAAGGCTTGGGCTTTCCTATGCATTAATTAGGTATTTAAATAACAATAAATCAAGTTTTAAACACATTCCCATCCCCATCATCCATCTCTTTCCATGTCATCAGCATTATCCCAACTCCACCAACACCATCTCAGACTCAAGTCGATAAGCCGACTCCCTCTCGGCTTGCCTCAGCGGCCCGCAGCCCTCAACCTGGCTCACGGCCAGAAATTACACTCAGGAGGAAGGTAGAACACTCCACTCACTAGTCCGATGCATGCGGAACATAGGAGAGGTCCATAGCCAAAGATTCAGCATATGTATCGATCGATCAACCATACACTCTGCAGAGGTTTCACTAATCCACCAGATAACCATCATCGATGCACGCGCGCACCTAGGCAGATTCCGGGCGCCTACTGCCATAGGCAATGCCACTCTACCATCCAGCACTGGATCACTGGAACTGTGAAGAGAGCATGTATCCACTCCAGTAGAGGATGCCATGCCATGTACCCACTCCCGAAGGGGGTGCCATGATCGTCTCGGTAGGGTGTTAGCTCCATCCCATGCATATACCTTTCTATCACTTCTCGCCTAGCAGTAGTGGCATCGACCTATCAAGCGGTTCTGCCGTCTCCTGTAACACTCTGGTGTTAAGCAAGCATAATCATTTGCATTCTTAAGCATAAGCATCATTATGCATAGCATTAATGAAAAGAGTGATTGTCATTTCATGTATCATGTGTGATTATTCGAATTTTTCTTGCCTTTCACATGAAGTGCATATGTGGTATGAGTGTTTGGTGTTGGATGACCTCTAAGGTAACCTAGACATGTTTAGAACACCAAATGAACCTAGGTTTATGTTCATGGTTTTGGTTAATTAAGTTTTGTTGTCATGGTTGACCAAGGTGGACCATTAGAGTAGTTCTGTTTGACTGAATTGAAAATGATAGCTAGATTGCTTGCATGTGTGTGCACCCTAAATGAAGTTTGTAGAGAATTTTATAAGGAACAAAAGTTGTTTTTACCACTTTTCATGAAAATGCTTGGAAGGTGTTCAAAAATGTTGAAAAAGGGCAAAATTGGGGGCTGATTTTCCATTTTGGGAATTTTTAAAAGGTATTTTATTTGGATTTTTGTAATTCAAAATCTAGGCAGAATCTGGTAAAACTTCTTTAAGATGAAATGTTCTACTCTTCAAAAGCTACATTTCATCTATTTTGAGTTTTTGCTAATTCGGCTTAGTTTAAGAGTTATTAAGCAGCAAAGTTTGTTCTGATTTAATGGAAATAGCTTTTCGGTGACGGTTGGTTCCTGGCCGTCAGGGAAATCCCCGACCAGGAAAGCGCCGTGGCCGCCCGCGGCAGCATGCGTCGGCCGCGTGGCGCTCGGGGTCTGCCGAGGCCGGGCTGTTTTGGCCGCGTGGGGCGTCGTCCGAACGCGGTCACTCCCTCACTCGCCCGAGCCCTCGCTCTCTCTCCCTCGGCCCCTCTCATTTCTTCTCTGCTCGCCGCCGTGTCGCCCGAGCTCGCCTCGCCGCCGCCCAAAAATTCATCGCCGTCGGCCGTGCATTCTCTCGATTGGCCCCGCAATCGAGTGCGCCCGAGTCCGCTCCACCTTCCTCCACCCTCGCCTCGACCCATTCCGTCAAGGTTCGCCCGAATCGCATCATCTTCTCCCCGGCCGCCATTGCCGCACCTAGGCCTCACCGTGGTCCCGCCGCTCTGGCCATCCTCCCTCGCCATTAGGGTGCTAATCAGACGCGTCGTGGTAGATAGCTGCTAGGACGATGCTCAATGGCTCCGATTAGGTTTTCGTGGGGTCGGATTTTGGTCGGGCCGCCGCTCGGAGTGCCGCCGCTCCGCCGCGCTCGAGCTCCGACCACCTCCAGCCGCTCCCTCCCATCTTGAGTACCCTCGATAGATGCGCGCTGCTCTCCTCTCTCTTCTCCGCCGGTTGGTGACGCCGGAGCGCCGCCGGGACGGCCGGCCGAGCCTCACCGCCGACGCGGACCTTCGGGTTAGAATTTAGGAAACCCTAAGGTTCTCGGTGTAAAGCTGCCAGACACAGAGATTTACTTAATAGGGCTTGGTTAGTTTCTAGAAATGTCAGGCTCCCCGGTGTAAAGTGGTTTTTCCTTTTTCTTTTTCAGAATAGATTTCAGTTTTGGTTTAAAGCTTTGAAAATTCATAACTTGCTCATTTTTCATCCAAATGAGTTGGTTCAACTTGCAGTATTTTTCTTATGAGATGATCTATGCATGAAAAATATGAAATGTGGAATTTGTGAAACTTTTCTGTATAGCTTTATTTATCTCTATTAATTGTATTTATCTTAGGAAATGCATAACTAATTCTCTGCTGCTCAGAAAAATGTGAGACCAAGTTTGTTAGTCTTCTTATGTCATGCTCTATCTGTGAAAAATATTATTAGGCTATGTCATATGTAAATTTTTCTATGTCTAGTTATGGTGCCTATTTTCATGTGAGGATAAATAATTCATAATAAATAATGTATAAGGAATTTGTGCATGAAACTTTTTGGAGAGTGTTTTTATGTCAATCTAGAGCTAATTATGTTCTGAGATCTGTTGTTTGATATACTTTTATGTACAAAGTATTTTATGCCCCTGGAATTGTGCTGCCTTGTCATTTTTGTGCAGGATAAAGTACTTACTGTTTTGACTTGAAATTTTTATGATAGTCTTTGTTTGGTATGATTAAGCTTCTACAACTTTTACAGAATTTTCTGAGTAGTCTAAAGCCATGTTATAGTTATACCCTGATTTCTTTTATTTATAAATAATGCTTTAGAGTTATCATTTCATGTGTGTAAAAATGCTTTTTGTGCTATTCATGATATGTATGATCTTCTATTGGTTGTGGTTCAGTAGAGTGTAGTGTGCAAAACAATGGTTGTTTATAATTCTTTATAGTGTGCGAGTAAGTTGTAATGCAAGGCCTTTTTTTTGGAGATTTATCGGTAGAAGAGAATGCAGATGACATGTGCTTATCATACAAGTTTTCAAATATCATATCATTCATCTTAGCTGAGCATTCATTTACCTTCACCATCAGCATTGTATTTATATTTATGCACGGTATTCATACGCACTATGCATCATACAGGATCGTCAGAGCTCGAAACGATAGTTCCCGGAGCACCAGGAGAGGAAGGCCAACAGGAAGCTTTGGTTCGGGGAGCAGCAGCAGAAGAGGATCCCGAAGCTGATCTTCCGGAGTGTCCCGACCACCAGCCAAGTGCTTTTCTGAAAGGCAAGCCCCGGAGCATTCTCCCTGTGGTTTGCAAAATATCTAACTTGAGTCCTTTACTTGTTTGTTGCATTAAGTTATAGGCGTTGTTTTATACCGTTGCTGCATTACTTATATTCCTTGCCACTGTTTATACTTCAACCCTGTTAGGTTCAGGTACGATTATTTGCTTAGCCCTGCTTTAACTAGATCGGTAGAAGTCGGGTGATTTCCTGTCATCCGCGAGTTATAGGTGGTAACTCGGATGGTTGAATACATTATTATCTTGGATAACCATGTGGAGATAATAAATCAAGACCGGGCGGGATTGGAGTTGAGAATGAACTGGAAGTTCAATGTGGTTTATCCCGTCTGTGTCGAACTAGGACCCCGTCCGTGGTACGTCCTCAAGTCATATTGAATTTATGCCTCACATTTAGCTGGAAGGATAAGTCGTTCCGACCGCGAAGCCTAATTTTGATTTGGGCCGGGAGTCAACCTGCTGTATGCATCGCATTGGTAAAGATGGGGGACCACGGGTTACGCGGTTGTAAGGCCTGAATATAGCATGGTGCGCCCTGCTGGCAGCCGGACGGTGCCCGGATGTGATGGTACCTGTTGATCTCGCGTTTTTCCTGAATTGGATGTCGGTGACCTGTAGCTCACCGTGGCTGGTGAGTGTGGTTTGTGTGAGGAGTACTCGCCAGCTGGTTAGTAATCGATTATAATCGCCATCGTTCCTGGACAGTGAACACTTGACTTGAGCAGCGGCATTGTAGTAAGAATTTGAACAAGAGATGAGATGGTTGAGCTGTTGAGACTGAAAGATACTCAACCGGAAATGGTTACTTGCTGTTGAATAATTATTACCATGCTTGTTTAGTACAGGTGCTAATGTAGCATGATAAGGATAATCAGATTAAAATACATTGCTAGAAGGTTCTTATTAATTGTTTCTTAATGCAAGCTTTTTCGCAATTTAAATGAGTCAGCTATCCTACTTATACAGCCTTGCATACTCCTTGGAGTCTCTTATTTTAGTTTATGATGGGTAAGTCTAGCTGAGTACCTCCTCGTACTCAGGGTTTTATTTCCCATGTTTTTGCAGATGGTGAGATGCTTTATGGTTATTGTCAGAACTGTTTCTATCCCGCCTTGGGAGATGACTAGACCTTGGGCATGGTCACTCTTCTCGACTTGATGCTTTTGCTGGATGTGGACCAAGGACCTGGCACTATATTTCAAATGTGTGTGTGTGGTATTTGAACTTAAATCGCTTCCGCTTTTATTTGAATTTGAACTGGTTTGTAATAACTCTATTTCGTACTCCAATGATGTTTTAAACTATGTGCGAAATGTGTACTTGTGAAGGGAATCGCTAAACTATTACAATCTTGGTCATGCCGAAAAAGTTTGAAATCCTTCGAGATTTCACGGACTACCGGGTTTATTCGGTCTCAATCATATGATTTGCTGAATTAATGGCGGGTTATGTGCTTGTGCTCTAATAAATTGGTCGGTTCTGTCACATCTCCCCCCCATGGAGAGCGAGTGGAAAGCAAGAGATTCCTAGGTCCGGATACCAGCGCAACAGTTCCTAGATTTGACTAAACCGGGATATCTTCATCAGGGTTTATCCTTAACGTGCTACCACGGCACCTTCGTCCCGGGCTCCACCTCTCAGAGGATCACACCCAAGGACCACCATCACATCTCCAGTTAGCCCGCCACAGGCTCCTCTCAGGGGAATGTCTAGAACCATTCCCTGGCAAGACTTGCTCCAAAAGCTCGTCGTAGATCCCGGCTCGATCGACTCAACCCTCACCCTACTCCCTGCCGTAAGCTCCACCCCAAACCCGGATACAACATCATCAGCTCACATGCCCATCTGATCCATCAACTCACACATCCAGCCTGGCATCCTCCAGGCCTTTCCCGGGTTCATCATGTCGCATCAAAAAGTAAGCAAGTGAAGTATAGAAATTTAAATATAGCAGATAAGCAGGTGGCTATCATGACAGCGGGTAAGCAGGTGAAAGTTTACAACAAGGTAGGGCTCATCAAATAAATAATCTATCATGCAATCCAAGCATAGGCAAAGCATTATAGCAACATAAATTTAAAGCACTAGCCATACTATAGTTGTCATGCGTAATGGGATCTACGAGGTTGGATGGTGTGTGGCACCTTCACTGACGTGGCTGTCGGACTTCTCCTGGTAGTCACTGTCATCAGACTTGTCCTCGCTCGAGCCTGTAACGAGATTTAACGGTCGCGGAAGCGACCCCTATAGATTAGCACAAAGCACAAATGCAAAATAGAAGATCCAAAAGCACTCAAACATAGACTAGATAGATAGGGCTCGATTTATAGAAAATTTGGATATGTGGATCGTAATTTTCTAAGCTCGTATGAATTAGTTATGAATTTTCAAAGATTTAACCATTTTCTGAAAAAGAAAAAGGGCTCGAGGGTATGGTCTTGAGGGTACGGTCTCAAGGGTATGGTCTTGAGGAGGTACGGTCTCGAGGGTATGGTCTCGAGGGTGTGGTCTCGAGGGGGTGCGGTCTCGAGGGGGTATGGTCTCGAGGGTAAGGTCTCGAGGGCGGAAAACTGCTCTGCTTCGACAGCGGTGCTCGGCCGGTGACGGCAGGGTTAAATATCCAGCCAGGGCTGCTCCAGGACTTCGCTAACCCGTGCATCGTCTTCGGGTCGTCAAGGCGGACACGAAGGTGGTCATCAGTCGGGTGCTTGGTTTCAGCGATGTGCTTTACGGCGGACAGCGGCTCGAGGGTGACGGTGCTCGAGGTGTCGAACTCGAGGGTCGATGTATCGAAGTGTCAAACTCGAGGGTCGGTTCGAGCACGTGATCCGTCTCGGATGAGATCGGCTGGAGCATGGGGTTCCTCCTCGGCGATCGGTGGCGGGGAAACCCTCAATTCCTGGTGCCACAATGGATCTCCGGCGCCATTAACCCGCCCATTGGTTTCGGGACTTCACGACGGTCACGTTGATGGGCTTTAGGGTGGCAGCTTTGCTTCCGGTGATGAGCTCTACGGCGGACGGCGGCTTGGTGGTGACGGCGCTCGATGTACACTTCACACCGAGTCACTCCAGCTTTGATTGGTGGCATAGATGGGCGATTGGAGTCACGCAGCACCTGCCCGAGGTGCCGGCGATGACCAAAACACACGACGAAGTCCGCGCGGGTAGCAACTCCCATGGCGGAGCTCCGACAGGTCCTCAGTGCATGGCAACGGCACTCCGAGAGGGTCCACGGTCTCCATCTCCTTGCCCAATTGATGCAGCACGTCACAGTGAAGCTTCCCGGCTTCTTCTTGCTCCTCGGGGTGGTCGGAGGTGGCAGGAAACGACGGTGAACGGCGGTGCTCTAGAGCGGCAACGCACTGACACGTCGATGGCAAGGTGGTTCGGGTTGGTGCTTTGGCGAGGCAAGCGCGGGGCTAGGGTGCGCACGGAGTCTGTCTCATCAAGGCGGGGCGGATCCGGGGCCAATGGAGGGCAGAGCTCAACGAAGAGGCGGCTGGGTTCACCGCAGCGGCGCTCGGTGCGTGACGGTGGGGAAGGCGGTGCTCCGGTCCGGCATCCTCCCGATGCCGTGGTCCAAGGGGGCTTGGCTGGCCTCGTGCGTGTGTGCGGGCGTGTCTAGTAAGGTCGGTAGCGACCTAGGCCTACACGCTCACGGCGGAGCGCCATGGCCAGCAGCACGGCGGAGGTCAAGAAGATGGCATGGCGGAGGTGCTCACCGATGTGGACGGGGATGAAGGCGCGGTACAAGTCCAAGCGGCTTCGGCTCATGGTTCTGCTCCTCCTTCGTGCTCCCGACGCAGCAACGGCGGCTCCGAGTTAGCGGCGAAGGTCTCCTTCCCCAACTCTGGCGGCGGCTTCTTCTCCTTCCCCGACTCCTTTCTTCCCCCTTCCTCCACCTCTTCTCCAATTGAGGCTGGCAAGAAGGAATTGGGCTCCACCAGAGCGATGGCGGCGGCCTAGGAACCCTAGGGTGCCGGGGGTGCTTGCTTTATATTGCGGATGCGGAGGTAGGTGGCCGGCGAACGGCCGATCACGGCTTTGGCTTGATCAAGCGGCCAAGAGATGTCCAGTCAGCAGCTGAGGCACGATCTGGGTCCATGGAGTAGTGAGGGAGGGCTAGGCAGTGCTGGGTGTCAAAGCTCTTTATGGCGACAGTGTTCCACCGCGGCGGCAGCGCAGGTGCACGCGGAGAATCTCGCCTGCGGCCGTGGGCACATTGCGTGGGCTGGTCGGTCCAGGTGGCTTGCGGGCGCGCGTCGATGCGGGGTGACACGAGATCGAGCGGTCGGGGCGGGTTTCTTAGGGGCGACGCCGAGGAACAGTGCTGACGCGAGCGCGCGTGGCCGGTCGGGTGACCTCAGTGGGCACGATGACATGTTGGTCCCGCTGCGGGACCCCATCGTCAGCGGCTGACCTGGACAGCCAAGGGATGTCCGAGCGCGATGACATGTGGGCCGCCAAGGGTTGTCCACGCGCGTGGCTCTTGCTTGGCCGTCGGCCTGGTTGGGCCGCGCAGCGCGCGGTCGCGCGGGCGAGCGTGCGGGCAGGCGAGCGCGGCTGGGCCACCTTGCTGGGCTGGCCGCACAGCGCGTGGTCGCGCGGGCGAGCGCGGGCGCGCGTGCGGGCCGGCTGGCTGGGCTGCTCGGGCCGGTTTCCTTTTCTTCTTCTTTTTCCTTTTTCTTTTCCTTTTTCATTTTCAAATATATTTATATATATACATATATATATATTTGTGGTGTGCTAGATATGAGCGACAAAATAGTGGGTATACATGGCCCAAATAATGCTAGGGTATTATTCTCTTAATATTTATTTGTCAAAATAAATATTATGTTGCCATTTTTAATAATCATCACATAAACTAAATAAGAATCCAACTCACTCTTTTAATGCAACATGATGATTGAACTATTGAAAAATTAAAATGTAACATGTGAACATAGAGCATTGTTATGAGATGTTAATTAATTTGCAACATATGAATGCCATGCATGACATGCTAGGGTTAATGCACAATTAAGGGGTAGATGATGACATGTTGCACCACATCACTCAGGGTTTTGTCGAAAAAAAAATTTGTAGTTCAGATTTTTGGGTTGTTACACCGTCCTTGTGATAAGGGCATGGCTCCTCGAGCATCTTATTGAAGATGGCCCCTTCGGGGGGACCTCGAGGTTTTTTGCGCTCGGCTGCTGTGACGAGATCGTCGTCTGCAACCTCACGCTTGCCTTGCTGATTCTTCTTCTTCTTCTTATTCTTCTTTGAACCTTTATTCGAGCCCCCGGCATCGACTGCCAGTGCCTTTCTCTTGTCTTTTTTGTCGTCAAAGAAGGCTCCGACTGCCTCCTCACTAGCCACGTAGTTGGCGACCACATCCATGAGCTCATCAACGGTGTTGGGGCGGTTGCACCTCAACTCGTGAACTAGGTCCTTGCAGGTCGTACCCGCAACAAATGCTAGAATTACATCAAGATTAGAGATTTGGGGGAGTTCAGTTCGAAGCTTGGAGAAACATCGAGCGAAGTCACACAGAGACTCCCCTAGTTTCTGCTTGCAGTTGTGCAGTTCCTAGGAGTTTCTAGGATGCACGTAGGTGCCCTAAAGTTCCCCTCGAAGATCTAGACCAGGTCGACCCAGTCGTGAATCTGGTCAGGGGGAAGCTCCTCGAGCCACCAACGCGCAGTGTCGAATAGGAATAGGGGAAGGTGACGTATGATCGCACGGTCGTCACGTGCCCCACCTGCCTGACAAGCCAGTCAAAAATCGGCTAGCTAGAGCTCAGGTTTGGTTTCACCATTGTACTTGACGACGCTCGTGGGGGGTCAAAACTTGTCGGGCAGCCGGGCGTTGCGGATCATCCTGCTAAAAACTCAGGGACCCGGTGGCTCCGAGGCCCATCGGTCTTCATAGTTGTCATAACATCCCCCACGATGAGCACTATACCCTCGATCCTCGGCATCCTTGTGTTTGCGCTTGCAGTTCTCGATGATATCGAGGCACGCATCACGCGAGGTGCGGTTGTCGATGATACGATCTCGGGCTGGTGTCTTCTTCGCTCGGGGGCCGCCTCTTGATCGACTGAGCCCTCCGTTTCAGGCTGAGAGGGCTCGTCCTGTGGTTCAGGAGCTGCCCCTCGATGCCTCAAGGCTGAGCTCTTGGCTTGCTAAACTGCAGCAACTTGGAGGAGCCTCTCGATCTCGCGTTGTACCCATCGAGCTTGCGAGTTGGATGGCGCGGGCATATTGCGAAGAAGCATAGCCGCCGTGACAATGTTCTAGCTTGCTCGAGGGTAACGGTTGATGGGATGTTCAGGTGCCCCGCCCTTGTTGATCTACTGGTTGACCTCTCAGGCCCCGGCTCGGGCTCTATCGGCGGGTGGTGGTCGCTCCTGCTCGAGGGTTCGCTCGAGCCAGCGCAGTCGTTCCTGGTCGTCAGCGAGTTTAGCCTGCAACTCCTGAATTTGTGCCAGCTGTTCGTCCTACTCATCAGGACAGGGGCATGCCTCTCGAGGTGTGACTGGTTGTCAAACCTCTGCTCTGGGGGGAGCCCCTCCCGCCGCAGTGGCAGCCGCGCTGGTCATCGGATTGACAGTGTCCTCACTGGAGGCAACGTCACCGTCAATGTGGAGACACTCACGGGTAGGGTCCCAATGGTCAGAGCCAGAGTCGGGGTCATCACAGTAGAAGACGAGGAATTGTCCCCGCGCCTCTTCCTACAGCTGCTGTCGGAGTGTGCCGACGGTGTACCTCCAGGGCCGGGTGCTCTCGCGAAGCCCAAGTCCATGGAGGCCAGCATGACCATCCCCACATCTGTCATTGCTCGAAGGAGGGCGCCTGGGCGCTCCCCTATGTGCTCATGTTGGCGTGGGTCAAGGTCAAGAACGCCTTGGTGGCATTGTTGAGGCCGAATGGGAACCGTCGACGACGCTCGAACAGCTCGTGCGAAAGTAGGCTCGATGTAGTGGGGGTTGCACGCATCGGGGGAGCTCTACCAGGCTCCCTCAACGAGTGCACTGCGAAGGTGAAGTTGAGATTGTCGTGGAGCCCTGTCGGTCCGTCCTCTGCTCCTGAACTCAGGTTAGATAATCCCCAACAAGGGGCTCCTCATCACCTGTCAGGAGCAAGGGGAATGCAGCGGGCACCAATCTTCACCTAGGTTGATGGAGATGACGGTGTCGATCGTGCCTCCTGGTTGAGGCCGCATGGTGGCGAGACCGGCGAGTGCCCCTTCCTGAGCATGAGGGCACACCACGACCTCCGCTTGGGTCACTGATCGAGAGCAGGGTCATGTCATAGCCCTGTCCAAGGGACATGAACTCCAGGCTCCCAAACCAGATCATCATAGCACGAGGAAGTGGTGAAACAGAGTCACCCATCTGGAAAGAATGGTGGGAAATCGTTGGTAACACGTAGGATCCCTACCTAGAGCGCCAACTGTCGTTGTTTCAACCTCGGGGGTCAACACCAACGAGTAAATTCGTAATTGTGTGCTTCCTTAATCCGGTGGGTGATGCAAGAAGGACAGCGATTTATCTTGGTTTGGGCAAAGAAGGCCCTACATGCAGCGGGGGGGATAGTTCGTGTTATCTTGCACCAAAGCGCTAGTACAGGGGTGAATACAAGCGGGTGTGAGAAGTGTGGGCTTGAGCTCGAGCGTTTTGGGCGCTTAGCTCTCTACACTGTCTCACAGTGTTGTTCTGTGATCTAAGCCTTAGCGTATGAAGCTCTAGGATCTCTCCTCTCCTGGATCCCCGATCCCCTGTCCCAAGCCCTGGCGCCTCCTTTTATAGGCGAAGGAGAGGCACAAGAGTACATATTTTTAGTACTATCATGGTCGGTGACGTATGACATTGGTGCCGATCATGTCGGTGCCGCTGTAGAGGCGTATGTCAGTATGGGAAGCCCTGTGGCCGTCGTGTCGGTAGTTGTTGAAGTGTTGACCGAAGTTGTTGAAGTCCCGCTCGAGGGTCGGTGCGATGGTGTCGAGGGGTGATGGTCGAGGCCTTGGGTCGAGATGAGTGGCTCGAGTTGAGGGGGTCGAGGCTCATCGGATAAGGTCAAATCTCGGGATATGCAGGGAATATGCGTCTCGAGGGGGTGCTGGACGGGGCATAGTGCTTGGTATGGCGCGACAGTGACATACAATCCACGAGATTCTAGGATATGGGCGCTAAAAGCAGGATTTGACTACCATACCCACAGCTGCTTTGATAACTGTGGCCGTATGGTTAGGCGGGAGCAGGTAAAATGCATTGAATGCACCTGGATCCGTACTAGGAGTAGGTAGCCGAGGGTTTTATCACGCTCGAGGGCTGCCCATTCGCACGGGCGAACTTCTATCCTCAAGGCCGGCCCGTTCGCCCGGGCGGAGTTCCGTCCTCGAGGGGTTGCCCGAGTCGCACCCTCGAGAGTACAGTCTCAGTCCGTACGGTGGTCCGTCGAGTAGGTTGTGGCTTTGGGCTGTCGACACCCGTTCGTGGGCTGGTCCAGCATGCTTTAGTTTGTGGATTTCTGAGCGGTAATGAGGGATGTCGTTGGAGGGCTTCCGTTGCTGACTTCGGGGATTCGCCCAGCTAAACGAGGGCTTAGGGTACCCCTTTCCCAGGTAACCGACACACGTTTTGAAGGGAAAAGATCAGTAAGTCAATAATAATAGAGAAGCCTTGCATAAGAAGAAATGCAGGGTCAGTATATAACTAGAAGAAAAGCTGGTTTGTCCTGTTCTATCGTCTATTTCTAGGGTTTCGTCCAAGGGTCAAGTATGGGCTCTGATACCAACTGAAACGTCCTCGATTTCTGTGAAGGAAAATCCACAGAGTCGAAGTGTAATATGACCATTTAAATCACATTACCCAATAACAGTTGAATACCATAATCCATACATCGAACCAAAGAGTGCAATAGCGAGGTTGCAATAACTTATTACATCGCCACTTGGCGGAATCAGAGTTCATGCAGCATAAAATTAAAAGCTTGAAGGTGCGGAAGCTATCATCTCCGAATCCAACTTGAGCGTAGACATGAAACCCTCAATCGCTATACTCCCTAGATGAGTACTCACTCCTTGAAGCTGAAACCAAATTTTTAGTACGATTTGTACTGGCCACTCCCACCCTATGCATTGCTTTGTGGTGATTGGATGCAAAAGATGGATATGTCAAAAGGAACCTATAGGGCTGGGTTTTTCCTACGCAGGTAAATCAAGTATATAAATAATATAGTCAAGTTTTATACACATCCCCATTCCCACATCATCCATCACCATCCATCTCTAAAACACCATCCCAACTCTTCCAACACCATCTCAGACTCAAGTCGACAAGCCAACTCCCTCTCGGCTTGCCTCAGCGGCCCGCAGCCCTCAACCTGGCTCACGGCCCATCTATGAGGTTGGGTGAGATGTGGCACCTTCACTGACATAGCTTTTGGACTTCTCCTGGTAGTCACTGTCATCAGACCTATCCTCACTCGACCCTGTAACCGAGAATTAATGATCCCAAAAGCGACCCCTATAGATTAGCACAAAGAACGAATGCCTATAAAAGATCCAAATGCACTCAAACATAGTGAAAATAGGTAGAGCTCGATTTATAGAAAATTTTAATATGTGGATCATAATTTTCTGAGCTCGTATGAATTAGTTATGATTTTTTAAAGATTTAACCATTTTATGAAAAAGAAAAGGACTGGATTTATCTGATGCTGACACATGGTAGCCTATGATTGGTCCACGTGTCACGTGCGGTTTTAAACAGAGACAAATCAGATGCTGACGTGGCAAGTGACGTCATGCTGATGTCAGCATTGACTGGGTCAACGGTCGTCTGACATGTGGGTCTGGGGTGATGTCACTACTGACATCATCAGTCAACGGTCAACGGTCAACTGACAGGCGAGCCCCACATGGGCCGTTAATGGGCTGTTATTGGGCTGACTGGGCCAGACATGGGCCGGATCTGGGCTGAGCCAGGCCCGCCACGTGGCACGCCCTAGTGCTGCCACGTCATCAATCCAGATCTCATACCGGCTTAGTTCACAGCTCTGGTCCACGGTGCTCTGGTGCCTGCTAGGCCCACTGTCAGCGTCTCTGGTTCACGTGAGCTGGGTGCACGGGTGTATCCTCGGGTCCATGCGGTCCACAGGCCGGTTCACGGTGCACCGTCCCCACTTGGTCCCACACGCAGTGGCCCTGGTTCACATAGACCACGTCCACCATCTGCTTCTCCAATCCATCCCTTCCTCTGTTTCTCCATCCCGACGGCATGGCTTAACGGCGGTGACGTCCTCCTCCAATTCCGGTGCTCCGGTGATCCTCTGGCTCCATCTTCTTCCTCAACAGCTTCGTGGCATCAAGGCATGTACAAAGATGGTCTTTAGGGCAGCAGCGGTCCTCTATTGAGTTCTTGCCACACGGAATGGCGAAGCGGCGACGACAGCGCATGGCTACGGCACAGCAGCAGTCGAGTCTGCCCAAAGTGGGGGCTCGAGGGTGCGATTGGGGTCACCCATCGCCCTTTTGAGGCGCCAGCGGTGACCTTAACTCACGGCGGAGTCCGCGTGGGTAGCAATCCCCCACGGTGGAGCTCCAACGCAGCCGCGGTTGCCCGGCACGGCTCCAACGGAGGTTCTCGGCCTTCATCTTCTGCGCAGTTCGATGTGGTACACCACAATAGAGCTCAACGATGCACTCTTCTTCCAAGAGATGATCGGCGGCGAAGGAAAACCACACGGTATGGCGGCGCTTTGGAGCGACACCACGCCGACATGGCCTTGCACGTCGAGACGTCCGAGGCATCATCCAAGGGGCTAGCATGCGCATCACATGCGGCACACTGAGGTGGTCTCGGATTCGAGGTCAAAGCGGTCCAGGGCTCAGCGACGAGGCAGCAAGGTGGCTTCACCGCGGTAGCGCTCAGTGCGCGGCGACGGTCATGGCGGCTGGCCATTCTGGCGTCCTCCTGACGCCGTGGCGTAACAACCCAAAAATTCGAGCTATAAATTTTTTTTAAAACCTATGAGTGATGAGTGTGACATGTCATCATCTACCCTAACCTTACATATAACCCTTAACATGACATGCATAATATCCCATGTGATCATAGCATAATTAAAATGTTTCAAAGTAATTTTGATCAATGTTTCATATGTTGTTTTTAAATGTGGCTCTGGCTTTACCTACGTGTTTCAATAGTTGACATGACATGTTGCATACAAAGGTGATTTGGATTTTATTTGATTTATGTGATGTTTAATTAAAAATGGGACCATAATATTTATTTTCATAAATAAATATTAAGGGGATAATACCCTAACAAATATAAGGGCCTAGTATACCCACTACTTTATCATACAAAGTTGGCACATCATAAATATATATAGGTATATATATAAAACTATTTGAAAAAGAGAAAGAGAAAAGAAAATAAAAGAAGAAAAAGAAAAGCCTTTCGGCCTGATTAGCCCAGCCCGCCCGGCCCGCTCCCTTTCTCTCCTTCCCGCCGCGCCGAACGGCCCAGCAAGCCACCGGCCTGTCCGCTCGCTCGCTTGCCCCCTCTCTTTTCTCTCCACGCGAGCCAGCCCAGCGCGCCCGACCAGCCCAGCACCGTGCGCCCGCGCTTGCCCGCATCCACGCCACGCCATCGCCAGCCGCAGCCGCTGACGAGTGGGTCCCGCAGCGGGACCCACATGTCATCATGCCTGCTGAAGTCACCCGACCACTCTGCTTTTTCCCCTGCATACCGTGCGTGCCCGCCTGACCACGTGACCCGCATCCCTGGCCGCCGTACTGCACCAACCCGCGTCCAACCGCCTGCTTGCCATATCGGCCAACAAGCTGACACCACAAGGCACCCACGGCCGCGAGCATCTTGCTCCCCAGTGCACGCTCGCAACCGCCGTGCCGGGCTGTCCCCTGCCTGTCCCCTCTCATCCTTCACCGTGAAGGCGCCTCACCTCGTCTCTCTGCCCGCTGGAGCCCATTGACCCGAGGGAGCCGCCTGGAAGCTTCCCTGTGGACGGGATTGCCCCTGCAACCAACTCCAGCCACCATACCCATCTGCCCTTGCCGCTTGCCCTATAAGAGCAAACCTTGGTCCTCTAGGGTTCCCAGGCCGTCGCCACCACTCTGGTGGTGTTCAATTTCATCTTGCCAGCCACAATTTGGAGAAGGAGAAGAGGAATTAGGGAAGAAGGAGGCAGGAAAGAAGAAAGCCGCCGCCACCAGAGTTGGAGAAGGAGGAGTGCTGCTGTGGAGCTACTGTTGCTACGAAGCCGTCGGGTCGAGGAGCAAGGACTGGACCGTGAGCCGAAGCCAGAGCCGCTTGGACTTGTACCGCACCTCCATCCTCGTCCGCGTCGGTGAGCACCGCCGCCATCGCCCCTCTTCTGCCCCGACCTTTGCTGCCGGCCATGGCATCCCAACTTGTGGACGCGTAGGCCGAGACCACCGTTGGCCACCTTTTTGACACACGCACACACACCCGAGACCAGCCAAGCCCCTTGGACCACGGGATCAGGCGGATGCCAGACCTGAAGCCGCCATGTCTGTCACTGCGCTGCAGCTGCCGTGGTGAGGCCACCTTGCTGCCTTGTCGTTGAACCCCGAGCCGCTTTGACCTCGGATCCGTGCTTGCCTTGATGAGACGGACCCAATGCGCACGCTAGCCCCTTGGATGATGCCTCGGACGCCTCAGCATGAGCCACCATGCCAGTGCCCCGCCGCTCTAGAGCGCCGCCTTGCACCGCCGTGTTCCCACCGTCTTCGACCATTGTTGGGAGCAAGAAGATGATGAGCGTCTCTGCCGTGATGAGCTGCGTCAACTGGACAAGAAGATGGAGGCAGGAGGACCTCTCTGAGTGCCATGCCGCACACCTGAGGCCTCGTTGGAGCTCCGCCGTGGGAGTTGCTACCCACGTGAACTTCGCCGTGGGTTTTGGTCACCGTCGGTGCATCAGGGAGGTGCTACGTGCCCTCAATCGCGCTCCCACACATTGCTTGGACCCGGATTGAGTCACCCGTGTGGTTGTTGTCAAGCGCCGCCGCCGCCGAGCCGTCGTCCGCCATGGAGCTCGTCACCGGAAGCCAAGCTGCCGCCTTGAAGCCCATCATCATGTTTGACATTGCGTCCTAGAACTGATGAACAAGTTGATGACACCAGATAACCACCGAAGTGATGAAATTTTGGGGAAGAACCACTGTTGTCGAGCCTCCACGTTGGGCGAGAGAAGACAGAGGAAGGGGATGAGTCCGGCCAGAGGAAGATGGACTCGGTGTTCGTGGGCTGAGTCGCTGCAAGTGGGGCCAAGTGGATTCGGTGCACCATGGATTGGCCAGTGGACCACACGGACCAGAAGGTAATGTGGTGGACACGGTTCACATGAGCTAGAGTCGCTGACAGTGGACCCAGTAGATGCCGGTGCATCGTAGACCGAGAGCCGTGGACCGAGCCCGTTTTGAATCTAGCGTGATGACATGGCAGAGCGTGCCATGTGGCGGGCCCGGCCCGGCCTAGATCCAGCCCACTCGGCCCATTAACGGCCCAATAACGGCCCGTTAACGGCCTGACGTTGACCATTGACCGTTGACTGCTGACGTCAGCAGTGACGTCACCCCGGACCCACCTGTTAGGCCACGGTTGACCCAGTCAATGCTGACATCAGCATGACATCATCTGCCATGTCAGCACCTGATCAGCCGCTGTGTAAACCGCCCGTGACACGTGGCCCAATCACAGGCTGCCATGTGTCAGCACCTGGTTAATCCAGTCCTTTTCTTTTTCAGAAATTGGTTAAATCTTTGAAAAATCATAACTAATTCATACGAGCTCCGAAAATTATGATCCACATATCTAAATTTTCTATAAATAGAGCTCTATCTATTTTTTCTATGTTTGAGTGCATTTGGATCTTCTATTTGGCATTCGTTCTTTGTGCTAATCTATAGGGGTCGCTTCCGCGACCATTAATTCTTGTTACAGGCTCGAGCGAGGACAAGTCTGACGACAGTGATTACCAGGAGAAGTCCGACAGCTACATCAGTGAAGGTGCCACACCTCACCCAACCTCGTAGATCCCATTACGCATGGCAAATGTACTATGGCTAGTGCTTTAATTCCTGTTGCTATAATAAAATGCATGTGTTAGGATTGCATGATAGATTACTACTTGATGAGCCCTACCTTGTTGTAACCTTTCACCTGCTTACCCGCTATTATGTTAGTGACTTGCTTATCTGCTATAATTATATATATACTTCACTCGCTTACATTTTGATGTGACGTGATGAACCCCGAAAAGGCCTAGAGGGTGCCAGGCTGGAGATGTGTGAGTTGTTGGATCAGATGGGCATGTGAGCTGATGATGCTATATCTGGGTTTGGGGTGGAGCTTACGACAGGGAGTAGGGTGAGGGTTGAGTCGATCGAGCCAGGATCTACGACGAGCTTCTAGAGCAAGTCTTGCCGGGGAATGGGTCTGGACATTCCCACGAGAGAAGCCTGTGGCGGGCTAACTGAGATGTGATGGTGGTCTTTGGGTGTGATCCTCTGAGAGGTGGATCCCGGGACGAAGGTGTCGTGGTAGCACGTTAAAGATAAACCCTAATGAAGATATCCCAATTTGGTCACACTTAGGAACTGCTGTGCTGGTATCCGAACCTTAGGAATCTCTTACTTTCCACTCACTCTCCATGAGGGGAGACGGCCGAACCGCTGGATAGAATGATGCCACTACTGCTAGGCGAGTAGTGCTAGGGAGGTATATGCATGAGATGGAGCTAACACCTGACCGAGACGATCATGGCACCCCCTTCGGGAGTGGGTACATGGCATGTCATCCTCTTTGGGAGCGGATACATGCTCTCTTCACAGTTTCAGCGATCCAGAGCTGGATGGTAGAGTGGCATCATTCTATGGCAGTAGGCGCCCAAAATCTGCCTAGGTGGTGATCAACACCGATGATGGTTATCTAGTGGATTAGTGAAACCTCTGCAGAGTGTATGGTTGATCAATCGATACATATGCCAACTTGTTCGGCTATGGACCTTTCCTGTGTTCCGCATGCACTGGACTAGTGAGTGGAGTGTTCTACCTTCCCCTGAGTATGATTTCTGGCTGTGAGCCAGGTTGAGGGCTACGGGCCGCTGAGACAAGCTGAGAGGAAGTTGGCTTGTCGACTTGAGTCTGAGATGGTGTTGGAGGAGTTGGGATGGTGTTGGAGGAGTCTGAGACAGGGCAAGGAGGGAGGCGACCTACGCTGCGGCTTGCTGGGCCTCGGCCTTTCGGCCCGGGAGTGAGAAGAGTGAAAGACGCCTTCGGGCCAAGCCATAAGGGAGGGAGAAGCAGGCCTTCGGGCCAAGAGGAAGAGGCCTTCGGGCTAGAATGCAGGGGAGAGGACACAAGGCCGAGTGGGCCATTTCAGGCCGAAATCCAGGAAGGGAATAGGGAGGGAGAAAGAATTCATTTTCTTTTGTTTAAACCATTTTTCAAATATATTTTGAAGTACATTTTGAAATCCAAGACAAACTCAACAAAATCCAAACATCACAATAAAATTATGCAGCAGCATGAATGCACAAGCATGCTTCTTGACCTATAATTGATTTTATTTTTATAAAAATTATTATTTCCTATGTTTGATGCTCACACAAATGCGCAAATTAAATCAATTTGACTATTTTAAAATCATGTAAATTTTAGGGTGTTACAATCCTTTTTAAATGTGGAAGGATATAAGTTGATGATCAGTTCTAGTGTGGTACTGGGCAATCTGTGAGTGCTTCCTGCTGATCCATTTATTCTTCAGTTATGCTCCTAGAACATGATCAAATGATAAAATATAGTATTCTGAGGCAATGTTTGATCACTAGTTATTTGCAGCACTCTTCCTTGCAAGCAACTGATTGTGCCTATGGGCAAACAACATGGAATTTCTAAATGTATTTGAGCTGGTTACTGACGGGAAGTTTGATTTCTACCGAACTTCAGTTAGCTCTATTTCCTACTGAAGATTGAGCATGGGTATGTTGTTTTGCAGGTTATAAGGTGATGCTATCCTCCTTCAGATTCAGTTAAATTATCAGGTAGAACATTACATGTTTTTCTGCTTTATATTTTCAGTCCTGGTGATGAAACTGCTATTAATAATAAAAGGCACAGCTTGAGGCAATAAAGGGACAGTTCTTATGTGAGATATATGAGTCTACACTTCACAGATTTGGAAAATGTCATTTGATTGTATGCAGGGAACTTGTATAGGTGAGTTTACATTTGAAAAGTGGGTGCAAATGTACCTTGTATTCTGCACATATAATTAAGTGCAATCCAGTGTCTCATATTGCCTATAGTTAAAGTTGTGTAGTTCTAGCATTTCCTCTCAGATTTAATAAGCTGAGATTTAGTTGTAGTTGGCCTATATACTTAAAGTTTGTGTACGATGATGGTACAATGATGGCTAGATGTGGCTGTAGTTGCTAGAGAGCTCAGAAGTATGTGAATTTAAGATTGCTTTGTTCTGTTATCTACCTAGAAGATAGAACAGTCCAATAATAGAATGAACTAAAAGAGAGGGAATTTTATTGAACTCTAGGTATTTGTCAACCCATAATTAGTTATCAACTTTATGTCTTATATTCCTTAGGGAAAATATATGCTTAGTTCTGTGAGTTCTGTGAAGGCAGCCAACTTTGTTCATACTAGTGAAGAACTGTGAGTCTGCACTTTCATAGAAACAAAGTGATATCTGCCTAGTCATTTGCACCCTTTGACCTGATTACTTTTTTGGGATCTGATCTCATCCTTGCAAGACTTTTGGTTTCTATTAAAAAATAGATATTTCTGTGGTCAGCTTCCATTTTTCATGGTTCATTTGTCATTTTGTATTTTTAAAAAAATCAGAAATTATTTGTCGTGTGTCTTGGTTGGTGGCACGCGGCAAAGTAATTTTAAAAAATAAAAAACTTTGCCGTGTGTCTTGGCTGGTGGCACACGGCAAATCAATTTTTTTAAAAAAAAATAAACAAAACTTTGCCAAGTGTCATAGCCGGTGGCACACGGCAAAGTAATTTAAAAAAAATAAAAAAAACTTTGCCGTGTGCCTTGGCTGCGGCACTCGGCAAAATATCCGTTAACGGCCGGTGCCGTGACAGACGGAAAAATTTTTGACGAGTGCAGCGCGAAGCACATGACAAAATTTTTTAATATTTTTCCGTGTACAGCACACGTCCAAGTTTCTTAGCCGAGTCAAATTTTATCGTGTGCTCTTTGCCGGTGTAAAAAATTCTTTATCATGTGTAATTACACATGGCAAAATCCCAGTTTCCAGTAGTGTATTGTTGTTAGGTAATTTAACGTGGGAAATCTCAATGTTGTATTAAGTGAACGAATTATACAATTATATTTGCACAAATAAACGATTTTCTTGTTTTCAATACACGAGTCTCGTGTATAAGATTTATTATTTTCTATCGTAACGCACAGACATATTTATTTGCTACCCCTTCTATTTCAAATTGTAGTTACGTAGAAAAATGCATAAACAAAAAAAGTCAAAATGAACTTCAATTAAAAATGGATGGAGTAGTATACATATAACAAAAATGAAAATGACGAAGAACAAAAACCCACGCTATCCACCCGCTCCTCCTCTCCTGTAGAATAACGAACTGCTAATTGCACCCTAGGCCTAGGCGCTGCAACCTGTCCAGATCTGTGCTGCTCGTTCCTATCCTTGGGTTCCCTACTTCCCTTTCCCGGGGTTGAATTTCTCACGGCAAAATGAGCTTTTGAGCCCCGGTCAAGGAGGATCACGCGGCTGGTGAGTCGGCGTGTAATAACCATGCGTTTTTGGTGGACATCTCTGATCGTCAGCTGGTGGAACTGCACGCAAAAACGAGAAGAAGTTGGTGGTCAGGTCAGTGCAATCTCGAATTCGCCAAGATCGCTGCAATTTCGGAGGATCCGGTGACAGTGCGCGCGCGCAATTTCGAATACACTAGCAAGCAACAAAACGGCAAAACTGCAGTCGTTCGCCGAACTCACCATTTCCGGCCTTCCCGCCTTCTGGAGCATGTGTGCCACCACCACCATCGTCTGGGCATGGAGTGGCCGGAGCCTCAACGGGCGGAGGAGACGGAGGATTAGTAGCCGCGTCAGCCGGAGGGTCGTTATTGCTTGGAGCCGCTGGGAGATTGGCGGTAGGGGGGCTGCTGCTGCTGCTAGCGAACGCCATTCTCTCTATGCAGAGCACCAGGTAGCACGAGAGCGGTGGCTGCCTCAGGGAGGCCAGTCGAAGGGCCATCGTCTTTCCCTGGAGTCCTGGCAGAGCACCAACCAAGTCGGAGGGCGATTCCGGTCGTGGCAGACCAGGCCTCAGCAGGCGGTATTTATGCGTTCAGAGGTCAGAGACAGGCGGCGACTCGAAGAACGGCGTGCGTTCATATATTTTATTTTATGCGTTCATACATACCACCACCAGGTGAGACTGTGGGGGGGGGGGGCGCGGCCCGGGGGGGGGGCGTGGCATCTGGCGCTGTCTCAAGACTCTTCTCAGTCTGAACTCTGAACCCTGAAAAGTCAAGTGCCTTTTTAAGCAGTTGGTAGTAATATCCAGGATAGCAAAATGAATATATACCGGCGCTTCCCCTCAAAAAAAATATATACCAACGCACATTGTGTGGCTCCCAGCATTTGTCATTGCGTGGTTTCTGTAAGGGCACGGTTTGCGCAAAGCTATCCCTAGATAATCCATGGATCCATTAGCTGATTTTGAGGAATGGATCCATTAGCTGATAGTAGTTGGCTAATAGGTCATAGTTAATATTAATAACTATTAGTTAGTTTGGCCCAACTAGTAGTTGGGCATTCAGCTAATAATTAGCTAAACTATCAGCTAAACCTGTTTATATCTAGCAGAGTATTATCTACTTGCATCCAAACGGGGCAACGGCGCCATGTAAACGCCTCTGTATATATGCTGACTCTTCCGTTTTTTGCCGGAAACTGTTCAGTCCCTTCCTCAACTTCAGTCCAGTTTCAGCGCATCTTTCGACCTCATTGGCACAATCTTCCAAGCAAATAAATTGCAAGACGTCTCCCAGATAACAACTTGCATTGCTACAAGTCGACTCCAAGCCAACAACTTGCTTCAATTGGGCCAAGCAGAAAAGGTAGGAAATATATGTGGACGCAAAGCTGACAAAGCTGAACTCCAAACGCAAGCATTCATACAGCTTTCAACTTCCCAGCATACCTTCAAATAGGACCGTGTGCGTCATCCTGAGTGGGTATCTAGGCTTGTGCCATACTGCCATATTTTTTTTAGGGAAGAGTTGTGCCATATTAAACATCGTATTTGCATTGCATCTCCCACCTGAAACTAGCAGCAATGGCCTCTTTGGGAGTCTTGTCACCCAACGTTGCTTGGCTTCTCTGTCTCTTCATTTTCTGTTGCTCCCTGCCACTGGACATCTGTGATGGGAGCGAAGATGATCGACAAGCTCTTCTCTGCTTCAAGTCTCAGCTCTCAGGTCCACCTGGATGTTTAGCCTCATGGAGTAACGAATCCATGTAACTCTGCAACTGGCATGGGGTCACATGCAGCGCACAGCCGCCTCCTCTCCGTATCATTGCTCTGGACCTTGCATCAGAAGGCATCACAGGCTCCTTGTCACCTTGTATTGGCAACATCAGCTCTCTTGCAGAGCTGCAACTGTCAAATAACAGCTTGCACGGTGGCATACCATCAGAGCTCGGTCTCCTCAGCAGGCTCAGCAACCTGAACCTCAGCATGAACTCTTTAGAAGGTAATATCCCATCTGAACTCTATTTGCGTACCAAACTTCGATTCCTAGGATTGTGGAACAATTCCCTCCATGGTGAGATCCCACCTAGCCTTAGTCAGGGCATGCATCTTCAGGAGATTAACCTCAGCAACAATCAGCTCCAAGGGAGCATTCCCTCTGATTTTGGAACTCTTCTAGAGCTGCGAATGCTGAATCTTGCTAGCAATAGTCTTAGTGGCAACATACCGCCATCTTTGGGCACCAGCCTTTCTCTCAGATATGTTGATCTTGGGAGAAATGCGCTCGCTGGGGAGATCCCAGAGCTCTTAGCGAGTAGTTCAACAATACAAGTTCTTCGCCTCATGAGCAACAATCTTAGTGGAGAGCTCCCTAAGGCTCTCTTCAACACCTCATCACTTGTTGCCATTTGCCTCCAAAAGAACAGCTTTTCCGGCTCTATACCACCTGTCACTGCCAACTCCCCCCCTGTTGAACACCTCCATTTAGGGGACAACTATCTTTCAGGAACAATCCATCCCACACTAGGGAACCTTTCCTCCCTACTTACTCTACTTGTTAATATAACAATTTAGTTGGGAGCATACCGGAGAGCCTAGGTTATATTTCAACACTAGAAATGCTGAACTTGAATGTGAACAACTTGTCAGGTCCATTTCCACAATCGCTCTTCAACATGTCCTCCCTAACAGAACTCGCTGTGGCAAATAACTCGCTTGTTGGAAGATTGCCCTCCAACATTGGCTACACACTCCCAAACATTCAGGGATTAATCCTCTCGGCAAACAAGTTTTCCGGCCCAATCCCATCTTCTCTCCTTGCTGCATACCAACTACAGTGGTTTTACCTATCAGACTATAGGCTAACAGGCTCATGCCATACTTTGGGTCATTGCCAAATCTGGAGGAACTAGATGTGTCATACAACATGTTAGAAGCAGGTGACTGGGAATTTGTCTTTTCACTCTCTAATTGCTCCAAACTGACACAACTTCAGCTTGATGGAAACAACCTCCAAGGGAATCTACCAAGTTCCATTGGAAACCTTTCCAGTAATCTCCAGTTACTGTGGCTAAGGAACAACAGAATTTCTGGGCCTATACCACCAGAGATAGGTAATTTGAGGAGCCTCAGTATTCTATTCATGGATTACAATATGCTGACTGGACATATACCACCAACAATTGGAAACTTGCAAGAATTGTTCGTTCTAGCATTTGCACAAAAGAGACTCTCAGGTTCAGTCCCTGATATTATAGGCAACCTTGTTCAGCTGACTGATATTAAACTGGATGGGAACAACTTGAGTGGAACAATACCTGCAAGTATAGGCAATCTTGCACACAACTCGCTAAATGGGACTATACCAAGTAAAATCTTCAAAATTTCTTCACTCTCTGAAGAATTTGACTTGTCACATAATTATTTGACTGGAGGAATACCAGAGGAAGTTGGCAATCTCATTAATCTGAAAAAACTAGCATCACAAACAACATGTTGTCTGGCTACATCCCGTCCACTAGTGGCATGTGTGTAGCTTTTGACTATCTAGAGATGCGAGACAACTTCTCTGAAGGAAGCATTCCACAGACTTTGGTGTCACACCCGGTTCTAAGGACAAAATTAGATATACACTATGCGTGAGTCTTAAAGGGCAAAACTCACATATAGCTACAAATAGTATCAATTACAATACTTTAAATTTAACATACACAATATATAAAAGATCACCTAAAGAACAATCAGCGGAAAGATGACTTCAAACTTCGGGTGTAGACTTCACTCCACTAGATCCAAACTGACTAGTTGACAACAAGCCTAAGACTCCTCCTGAGGTGTGGGGGGAATAGCAAGGGTGAGTCCATGTCGAACTCAACAAATATAGCAATAGGACAGTACCCATCAACTCATGATCGATGTAACATAAGTAATATATAAAGCATAAAACGGTAAACCATGAACATGTTAGCAATCAAAAGTCATCGTCTTAATGTAAAGATTCCAAGACCGCTCGTGTCCTTGAGCAAGGCTAGTATACCAGTTTATTAAACTCTGCACAGAGGTGTACACTTTCATTGTGAGCCGTGAATTGTCCTTTCGCCCGAGGTAGCTAACCTCTTAGCCCACTACCAAGGAAGGCCGGCAGGGTTTACTATGAAGCCTTTCAAAGGTTTGTCTAACATGTTAGGGCCGTTAAGGTTTCTGCGCCCTATGAATGTAGTATCTCTCCTTCTAGATGGCACACAACCGCAGCCTATACACATATAGACAGGGGTCCAACTACACCTAACCCGGACACACCCCTCTTGTGCCAAAAAGGAAACCGCTAACAAGCTAAAAAAGATCCTCATACTGAGCTAAAACCAGAGCCATGTAGCCCTCACAGCTGTACTATAAATTCCGGAGGTTCTCTTACAGATAAATCATCAAGTTGCTAAAAAGTCATTTTTTATCGTTTGTTGCTTAAACATTAATTAAGTCACAAGATCAAATTCATATGAATAAAACCCAAGAGCTATACTTGCCTTGTTCAAATCTTTTCCAATGAACCTGCTAATTCTAGTTGTCAAAAAACTCTCGGTCTCCAACGAACAGCTCACTCTCTAGATCCGAGCAACACACAAGCATCGAGCAATCATACACGAGCAAACAAAATACTTAAATTAGAGAAGTACACCATTTCATAAAATATTTTGAAAGAGTTAATAAAACTATTCTACTCATTGCTACGATCACACAGACGTAAAGATCACTGAAAACGGAGCTATAACGTAAAAGTTATGGATTTTACAAGATTTTCTATTATAAAATAATTAGTTTAAAATAAAACTTAATTTTAAAAAGTTTGGAATAAATCTAATAATGATAAAAACATGTAGATCATGAAATTATGAACCTAACGCAACTTGAACGGACCAAATCGGAGTTAAAACGAAGAAGTTATTATCAAAATACTCCAGTGGCAATTCTGTAATAAGACAAATCCGTAAATACATCATCTTCTACCTCCTGATCTACCGCTCCCGCATGAACATGACCAAGGGAATCCATGACGATACTACTCTCACATAGAAGGGAAGGAAGGGGCTTGACCGGGACGTATCCGGCCGTCGGCGGCTGGCCAGACTGACACCGAGCAGCCTGCCTGCATGCTCATACACAGCACGACGACGCTGGCAAGAGGTTGGAGACCATGACGTAGAAAAAGGAGCAAAAATAGAATTTGCTACCATAGGGATTTTCAACTAGGGACTCCCCTTATGATAATTATGATGTGCTTTGGCCAAGGGGTTGGTACAAATATATAGGGCAAAAAACTCCCCACGTCAACGTCAACTAGCAATATGGTACTAATTGATATTGCACCCTCCACCTTTACTAATAGGCCTAATTAATTATTAAAGCTCATTAGTAAATAAAGACATGGGCCTTTAGGTGTCGAAAAAATTGGGATACTTTATTATTTTTAGAATTGATTAATTTTATGGATAAAATAATTTTAGAAAAGTCTAGAATTAACTTTTAAGCCAAGAAAAATACTCCGAAGGCTCAAAAAATTTGAAGAAAATTCTCAGAGACATTTTGGAACATGAGCAACTTAAATAAAGTATTTAGAGCTCATAAGAAGATATTGTGGAGCATCTAAAAATTAGACAAATCTCTAACATAAAGGAAAAAGATTTCAGAAAAGTCCAAAAAATTCCCCAGAAGGATTGAAAGACGTCTAAACGTGTTTTAAAAACTTAGCAAATACAAAAGCACAAACTCAAACAACAAGAAGACATCACATCAAATAATATCCCATCAAATTAATTTAGAAAAGTTTAAAACTCACCTTTTTCCTATAACTAAATATGCACGAGTTCAAACTAAATTTAGTAAATTTTATTCAAATATTAAAATATTTATTTTAATTAGAGTTTTCTAAGCACAACCAAAAATAGAAAATTTTAGGGTGTGACATTTGGTGAATTTGAGAAGCATAGAGGAGGTTGATATTTCTAAGAATAGATTGTCTGGAAACATCCCAGATTCTTCCAAAACTTGAGTTATCTGCATCTACTCAATTTATCCTTCAACAGTTTTAGTGGAGCAGTTCCATATGGTGGTGTTTTTGGCAATGCTAGTGCAGTTTCAATTGAAGGAAATGATGAATTGTGTACAAGAGTTCTGACAGGAGGTGTTTCTCTTTGTCCAGCAATGGATAACAGGACAAGGAAACACAAGTCATTGGTACGAGTCATAGAGATAGTGATACCAATTGTTGCTGTTGTTATAATCACTTGTTTCTGTCTGGTGAGATTCTTTTGGAGGAAGAAAATTCAAGTAAAGAAATATTTGCAGCACCACAAAGAGCACAAGGAAAACATAACATATAAAGATATTGAAAAGGTAACAGATATGTTCTCTTCTGCTAACTTAATTGGCTCTGGTTCATTTGGAATGGTTTATAAGGGCAAGCTGAAGCTTCAGGAAGATCAAGTGGCTATCAAGATTTTTAACCTCAGCACATATGGGGCACATAGGAGCTTCCTTGCGGAGTGTGAAGCCCTAAAAAATTTGCGCCACCGAAATCTCGTTAAAATAATTACTTTATGCTCCTCAGTGGATCCAACTGGAGCAGACTTCAAGGCCATAGTCTTCCCATACATGCTGAATGGGGGAACCTGGATATGTGGTTACATCCAAGAGTCCATGAACTCAGTGAAACAAAGACTCTGACTTTCTTTCAAAGAATCAATGTAGCATTGGATGTAGCATGTGCTTTGGATTATCTTCATAACCAATGTGCATATCTACTAATACACTGCGATTTGAAGCCAACTAATATTCTTGTGGACCTTGACATGGCTGCATATGTCAGCGACTTTGGCTTAGCAAGGATAGTATATGCCAGATCAGATGCATTTCAAGATAGTTCAACAGGTTTGGCTTGCCTGAAAGGATCCATTGGATATATCCCACCAGGTGAGATAAGCTTATTTGTAAGTAGTTTATTCTGTTTTTTATTTATAGGATTGTAAAAAAATGAATTTTCTATAACCTTACTATGTCTGCAAACATACATGCAGAGGATGGCATGAGCAAAGAGATATCAACCAAGGGTGACATTTATAGTTTTGGAGTGCTCCTGCTAGAAATGATAACAGGGTATCGTCCGACTGATGAGAAATTAAAGGATGGTATAAGCCTGCAAGATTTTGTCGGTCAATCATTTCCAAATAATATCTACGAGGTTGTCGATCCCGTCATGGTACAAGACAGCATCAATGCAGCCAAAGTCATGCAGAACTGCATCCTTCCACTGGTTAAAATAGGACTGTCCTGCTCCATGGCATCACCAAAAGATCGACCAGGAATGGATGAAGTTTGTAACAAGATCCTTACCATGAAGCATATATTCTCAAAAATACATTCTTAGCATAACAATTAGCGTATACCTTGAAAGATAAGCTTGTGTGTCATGCTGTTATTGGAGCTCCACTCTGAATTCCCATAAGATAGAAAGTAGAGCTGTAAAGTGGTAGGGCAGATCAAAGCCATTTTAGCTTCTTATGCTTTAGTTATTGGGTTTTTTCCCCTCAGCTGTAAAGTAGTGCTTTAGGTCCTTAAATTGAACCAAGTAGCAGATGCAATAGCACTATCAATCATTCACACATTTCCAGCCTTTGTTGTCTGTTTTTCTCTTGAACTTATCAGCCTTGCTTATCGGCTGGCTTATTAGCCGCAGAAACCATCATACGAACATGGCTGCAAAATTTTCTCATGTACTAGATGAAATCATGTTGTTTAACACTTTGGTATTAATTTACCCAATGTTTGGCATTTGTAGTTGAGAAGGTCATGTCCATCTTTTCCTGTATTTATTGTGTTGTGGATTTGAAGAATCTCTGCTCAAGCAAGCATTTCTATTTTCGATCGAATGATCAACTAAATCCTGATGGGCTTAATTTGAAAAACAGAGAGCATTTGCAATGTGCTATTTCAGGACTGTTGCAGTGAAAGCAGAGCAGTCCCAGTCCAGACACTTCTTAGTAGACCTTCAATTGGGATGTTTATTTTGTGTCGTGGGAGCTTATTTGGAAACCTTGGGGACCTAAGATATGTTTATTTTTTTTCCTATGGCTATCAGTGCATAATAGCTGTTAAACTGCTAATAGACTTGCCAGTGGGAGACGATTCAACATATTTTGACAAATTGTTTCTTCTCTAGATAAATTTAGGGAGAAGCGGACAGAAAAAAAAAACCCCCCTCTTCCATCTCTATATTTTTTGCCGGAAACATGATAAGGTTCGAAAAAATAAGGATCAAAAACAGAATCGAGATATGTGGACATATAGACGGAGAGCCAGAAATTAAGTTAGAATCACATGATCTAATATTCTCAAGTAGTCAAGTATGTATGCATAAAGTCACACAACAATATACCCATATGAACATCAGTCTAATGTTCACTTGCATGACATGTGTGTTTACTCGAGAAAAAAAAAATCTTGTCTTGATCTGTGATATCCATCCCAATGGGTTATATGTAGTAGTTTCTTAAACTTTAGCCTTTGTGCAGACTCAGTTTCTTGTATTTGTCAACGCTATTGCTAAATCAGCAAATTGTTCTATATGGCACCATATTTAACGGTATAGAAAATATCCTAGTCATAGCAACGTACTCCCTCCATTCTAAAAAAGATGACGTTATAAAAAACGTATCAGTTAAACTTTCTCAACTTTGACTAGTTTTGTACAAAATATGTGTAACATTTATATCTTCAAATAAATTTATTAAAAAACTAGACTTAAAGATCTTTCCGATGATACTAATTATTAAACATAAATATTTATATATTTTAATATATAATTGCTGGCAATCTGAGAACGTTGATTTCTTAAAAAACAAGAATGACATCTATTTTGGACCGGAGGGAATACTACAGACTACCTAAGGTATGGGGATTCTGATGAAAGGTAACTGATGTGTCTTTATTAGTCTAGTAGAGTAGTGAGAAATGTCCACGTTGAAAAGCAATACGGGGCTAATCCATGGGTCACAGGTGTACTCTTGCAATTATGGCATCAGACTAAACTGCTTTTGGAAGGCGTCGGTAGCTGGAACAGGCACTGCTTTGGATTGTTTTCATAACCAATATGCAACTCAAACTGTTTCCTTGAAGCCAAACAATATTCTTCTGGACAAGAGCTTGACTGCATGTGTCAATTTAGCCTAGCTTTTGCTGCGGTACTCCAAAATAACTGTGGACCGTCTATTTATTCTGATCCAATGGTCGTAATTATCTATTACCTCTTAGGAGGTAATAGTATTTATTAAATTTTTATTTTATAAAAACAGGGTAAATATATTATAAATCTTTTTTAAGATTTGGTTGATGCATGCAATTATGTAAATATTTTTGTACTTGGATTCACGGCATATATTTTTTTTAAATAATATGAAAACACTTTTTTATTTATAAACGTGCAAAACCGTGCCGCCAAGGATCCCTGATCCAAAATTCACGGCATGCTAGCCATTTAAACACCATTTAAACATTTTTTGGTCACTTTTTTCTATTTTATTATTATTATTGGGCCGTCGATATCAACCCTAAAGCCCATTCCACCATCTACGAACCCAAGCCACTCGCTGCACTTTTCTTTTGCCGGCCGCCGCCATTCACGCACGGCGAGGAGATCGGGGATCCCGCGCGATTTTACAGGAAGCGGAGCGGGATTTCACCTCCTGTGCGAGCGAGATACCCGGGCTCAGCGGCAGCCTTTTCTTCCGAACAGATGAGGCCGCGTACGGCAGCGGGATTTCTTCCCGTTATTAGCGCATGGGGTTATTTTATTTTTGTTTTCTTGGATTTATTAATTTATTTAGTAAATTATTAAATTAATAAAATCAATGGTTCAGACCTATTTAAGATATTACGTTCTTAAAGGCAGACGGTGTACCTGAGCATTGGCCATTTGACCTAGCAAGATTCCCATACTATAGAAATACACGTCAAGATTCTACAGAAAGTTTCGATGGGCTCAAAGGATTCATTGGGTACATCCCACCACCAGGTGAGGTAAGGTCTGCTTATTTATAAATTGTCAATTTTGTTTCTCATTTTTATTAATATAGAATTATAAGCCTTGTAATAACTTTAAACAAAGCAGCATATGGCATGAACAGAGAGGTATCAACTAAAAAGTTCAATTGAGATCCTTATGGCCAAACAAATCTTTTTTTTAGAGAGTGCGCACTTAGTGCGTATTTCATTAAGAAGAAGAGAGTTTGATGCTACAACGCCAGTAATCCACAGATTACCAGCCCCAATTGCTTACGCACGTGATTGTGATTACATAAAAACAAATCCGCTAAGAGAGGGGACAACTACAGGACTAGCGACGAGCTTCCATGGCCGCGAGATGCCTATAGCCAGCCGCAATCCAAAGGCCGGCCTCGTCCGCGATGTCATGACCCAGCAACGCCACCGACATGAGGGCGCCACAAAGGTTCTAGAGTTCCTTTCCTTCTAAATCCGCAACCCAATGAGGAAGAACATGGAGTCGAACCCTCGCTGGATTGATTTAGGTAGCGCCTTCCTAGCCTCAATCCACCAATGCATGAATGAACTCTCGGACACAAGGACTAGATCCTGCAGACAGCAAATGGTAAGGCATCTGGTCCAGACCTCACGCGAGTAGACGCAGCCGATGAGGATGTGGTCGATGGTTTCGTCATGCTGGTCGCAGAGGATGCAGGTCGCGGCATCCTACAGCCCGTGCCGCCAACCGCCAACGTCTGTGCCCTATCCAACATCTCCATGCATAGCTAGCCAAATGAAGAGTTTGACCCTTGGCGGCGCTGAGGTCTTCCAAAGTTGCCTTGCCCCCAGCGGCACGGAGCAGCCAAGGAACATGGCGCCGTAGGCAGAGGACGCCGAGTACTGCATGTCTGCAGTCAAACTCCAGGTAAACGTGTTTGGGACCCCGGCGTCAGCACAACCCGTTGCAGGCACTCTGAAAGAACCACGAACCCAGCAATGAGCCTCCAGGATCGGGCGCCTACGATGTGGTGCACCCAGGCCGATTCATTAAGAGCATCTGCCACTAGGTACATCGCCGTCTCTTCGGCACAGCCGCAAAGACCATGGGCGCACTAAGCTCGACCTATCCAGCCAGGAGTGCACCCAGAAAAGGTGGACTCGCTGTTTCTGACCGTGGACACGGTCACGGCCAGGAAGAAGGCGTGCAGAACCCTGTCATCCATGTCCGGTAGACCTTGCCAAGCCCTAGCTTGGTCTATCCGGCTTAGCCATGGCCATGGCCTAGCAAATCTCAAACATGATTGGTAAATGAAATGAATTGATAAGATGATAGCTAATGATGGAGACCATTTGGGTACAGGGTGCCGATGTAATAAGAGAAGCCTCATGCTTTTCTTCTACTACTGCTTATTACGGTTTGTTTTGTTCAAAATTTGCCCAAGTCTGCAGTAAATTTACCACGGTTGGCATTATTTGAGGTTCACGTTATCTTGCTTGTTTTGAATGCTTGAGTATTTGTAGCAGCAGCTCATCGCCGAGTAATTGCATACCAGTAGAAATTTAGTGTACATCTGATCCCGATGTTTTCAGAAACCATGTTTTGTCAGAATTAGAAAGCGTACGGAACCCTGAAAGGCTCTAAAACAACATTCGGAGGACAGGAGTCCCCTCCCCAAAATCCGCAGTGTCACCGACCAAATGTAAACTGTTAGGCGTAGCGCGTACCTGTAGCCGTGGAAGCCGAGCCCAAACCCCCGCAGGCCGCAGCGCGCTGCGTCGACAACGCTGCACGAATCCGTGTGCGCCCCCGTGAGGTGGCACGGTATGCGCTGCGGCATTGGAAAATACAGACCCGGAAAATACAGACCCGGAAAATACGGACCCGGAAAATACGGACCCGGAAACTACGTGAGTATAAGCGACCGCAAGTGTCTATTTTAAAAGTATCTAATTCATATTTAGATGTTTTAAAATTTTACACATCAATAGTACCAAACTAGAGGTACATTGTCCCAAAGTTTTATAAAAATTCATATGAAAAATACAAATTTCAGTTACTAGAGGACAAAATTCAGGATAAGTGAAATTTATTTTTTTATATGAATTTTTATAAAAGTTGTTTAAATCTCAAACTTTGGACAATGTCCATCTAGTTTGGTACTATTGATGTATAAAGTTTCAAATTTTTTTAAAAAACTTGTAAATATGAATATCATAGATACATGCGGTCGCTTATACTCACGTGTGTGCTTTCCACTTGGAAAACACTTTCGGTAGCGCTGCCGCCGCTACTTTGCACCGTGGCAATTGGCGCCGTCGGGAAAGGGAACCGGAAGACGGCAACGGCGGCACGAGGGTCTTTAGCCTAGTGGTTAGAGCACCTGAGTAACATCCAGCAGACCTGAGTTTAACTCTACATTATCAAAAAATTAAAAAAATAGGCTAGGATTTCTCTTACTGACTTATGTAAAAAAAAAGGTCAGAGAGAAGACATAGGTGACGTCATACAGGAATTGGAAGCATAGTCAAAACTTTTTTAAATTGGGAAAAAAAACTCTCTCTCTCTAACAATTTGTTACCGTTCTTTCACTTGTGAAAATTCATTGAGACACGCAAAAATATAGGATTTTTTTAATTTAATCTTTTTTAAATAATATTTTAAAAAACCCGTCTAAAAAGTATTTTGACCTCATATCTAGCACTGTGTCACGCCAAAGAATTTGACGTGATAAGCTTTACATCGTGACAAGTTATTTGGCGTGACCGACTAATCTGTTTTGTACCGTTCGCCTTTGGCTGGCAAGTCTCCATCGATCACATGGCTGCTGCACTCTCTTGGCACGGCGTAAAGTTTGTCGCACCAAATCTTTTGGCACGCTGTGTCGCGCCAAATTATTTAGCGCGATCAAAGCTGATATGAGACAGAAATTTATTTTTTCAGACGGGTTTTTTAAAATATTATTTAAAAAAGGATTAAATTTAAAAAACATTTGACCTGACTAAAACTTGTAAGTAGTTTTTTTCCTCATACTAACTTCAAATTGAATGATTCTTTTATCATGATCTATCAGTTTATTGTGTTCTTACAACTATTTTTGTGTCATATTTTCGTATAACTTTGTTTTATCAATTGAAATTTTGAATTTAAAAAATAGCAGCTTCAAATAATATTTTAAAGCAATAAATGATTTTAGCTGAAAAAATCGTGAACATAAAAGTTGTAGAAATAATCAAGATCTATAACTTTTATTTTGATCATTTTTTTATCTAACAAAGTGATAGCGACATTGTTCATAAAATTTCATATCTCTTATAGTTTCACAAAATTTTTTGACGGTTTTCAACCGACAAAATAACATTATATATGTCTGATGCTTTTAATTTACCCTGACGGTTCCTCACTGAAATAACGATATTGATATTTTGGTTTTGCAGTAGTGTGAGTGGGCAACAGTAGTCATACTGGAGGAACAAAATACGCATCCAGAAGATCAAGGCTCTATAGAAGATAATGTTGGCATCAACACCGATGATGATAATGTGAGTGACCTTGATCCCATATTTAATTCTCCTACGACGGAATCTTCTAATGTTGATGAAGAACCAATTTTTACTATTGATATGTATGATCCAATAAATTGGGCCAATTTTGATAATAAAGCAAGTGGCATATTAGTGCATTAGGGGCCTATTAGAGAAGAAATATTGTGTTTTATGCCAACTCAAGATGTTTTACATACACATTATTCTAGATAAATGAGCAATGGAGAGATGTGTGACAGAAAATGGTTAGTCTATTCAAAAAGTTTTGACAAAGTGTTTTACTTTTGTTGTAATTTGTTCGGTTCTAGCAACTGCAATAGTTCACTGGGGCATGATAGGTTTAGAGATTGGAGGCATGTTAATGAGAGACTAAAAGAGCATGAAGTTAGTGTGGATAGTATGACCAACATGAACTCTTGGAATATGAATTGATAGTTAGATTAAGCAAACATGAAGCAATTGACAAGGAGTTGCAACATCAAACCACAAAGGAGAAAGAACATGTAAGGCAAGTTGTGAGATGGTTGCCAAATTTGACTTGGTAATGCAATCCCACCTTAGAAAAAAGAGCTGCAATATCATTATCTTAGTCATAAAATTCAAAATGAGTTTGCTAGTTCAATGTGTTGATATGGCTCGAGGCTTTTCAGTGTATTGATTGACTCTATCAATTCATTTAGTCTTAATGTTGATGATACTAGAAATCAAGGTTATGACAATGGCTCTAATATGAAAGGAAAACATAAGGGGGGTACAAAGGTGTTTGCTTGATATAAATCCAAGAGCTATGTATATGTCATGTGCATGCCACGGTCTTAATCTCACTCTCCGTGGTATGGCTAAATCATGCAGTAAAGCTATACCATTCTTTGGAAGTGTGCAGAGGATATATGTATTATCAAGTTCTACCAAAAAATGAAATATTTTTCTTGAACATGCATGTTAAAGATTTGACTGAAATCAGTGAGCAATATATACTCGTTAGGAGAGTCGCATCAAAAGTGCTGATTAAGCTCATCAACTAATAAGGTCAGCTTTGTTGTGGCTAAATGAGGATAGAGACATTGAACCACTAAGAAATTAGATAATCAAACTCATCAACTAAGGTCAGCTTTGTTGTGGCTAAGTGAGGATAGAGATACTGAACCAAAGGATAGGAGTATGTGTTTATATGACGTGTTTGGCAACTTTGAGTTCAAACTCGGTATGGTTATTTGGCCTGACATTTTATATTCTGTAGTAAGAAGTTGCAATCAAGTTGTAATCACCATCCAGATGCATTGACTACCTTACAACGTATAGAATGTATGGTGAATTACTTTCAGAACTGTAGACATAATGGGTTAATTTGCTGATAATCTGATTGCCGCCACAGAAATTGCACTTGAAATGGGAGTAGAGGCATCCTTTCCAGTAAAGCGTTGTTCATCTCTTAGGATGAAACAATTTGATGAAATTGGTTGCAATGAATCTATTGTGCAAGCTGAGAAGGATTTTAAAGTTAGTTATTATTTTGGTTATTGTTGATACGGCAATAGTTCATTAAAAGGCATATATCAAGAACTCCAATCATTCAATGGAATATTCGGATTTCCTAATGAATTCAACATCCTTGAAGTCATTAGACGGTGCTGATCTAAAAGACTAATGCATGAAATTTGCAAAGCTTTCTCTTTGTATTGTTCCTCGGATGTTGATATAAATGGCCTGATTTCTGAGTTAGCTGTTATGCAGTTTACTCTGCTAATGTCTGCTATGGAGATTTTTGAGCTTGTCATAGAAGCGAATTGTTATCTTAATATTTCTATTGCTTATCAGATCTATTTCACTGTGCCTATGACTGTAACCTCGGCTGAAAGAACCTTTTCAAAACTAAAATTTTTGAAGAATTATTTGAGGTCCCTAATGTCTCAAGAAAGATTAAATGATTTGGCATCTTTATGCATTGAGAAGAAATCATTAGATCAAATTGATATTGATACCATCATCAATGACTTCACATAGCAAGTTGGTTTTCATCATTACATTCTCTCCACATGTTAGCCCCCACAGTCTTGAGCTCTTTTTCTCTCCACGTCGTCGTTCTGATCGAGTTAGCGAGGAACTCCCCTTCTCTTCCAACCCAAAAGAGTTTGCATCTGTAAACTTATTTAAGTTTAAAATTGATTGATTGACTCACTGAAAATTGAGATGTACGTGCTCAATTAAACTTTAATAGAGGGAGCACGAAGTCGTTGAAGTCCTAGGCGAGAGGACGAGCTGTCGCTGATGGCACTAAATGCTGCGGAGAGATTAGCGTCAAGGCTTAGCCTACGCGTACCCATCTTCACTTTCGTCGGCTGTGGCCATGCGATGCGCCGGGCAAGCACAGCCGCTGCAGACGGCATACACCACTGCTGACAGCCCCTCCCGTGCACCTATTGGACTTAATTAATTCTTCCAAGAAAAGAATCCACATATTCTGACCATTGACCAGTTAGTCACCGGCCGCTCCACTCTGGTTGTTGTCTGCTCTGCTCCTCGATCAATGCTTTGTTGGTCTAGAACCTCTAGTTTAGCAATGCACGTCGTCTCTGGGAATTAGAATTATTGCTGACTTCGCCATCATCCAACGCTCGCCGTACGTACAACTTTATGGTTGAAAGCTACAGTACGACTCGATTCCACAAACAGAAATATCTCATTGACCAAGTATTGGTCCACTCATTAATTACCGTAAGGTTACATACGATAATCCAGAGATGCTCTTCGTCTATATATAAACACTACACGCTAGTAAGTATTTCCTCCACACACTGCTTATTAAGCAGGTGATGAAGGAAAGGCCAAATGGACAATTATATGGTCTATATTGCCGCCTTCATCCTCACATTCCTGAGCTCACTCTGTCGATCCGACAACCAGCTAACACAAACAAAGCCACTCTTGCCCGAAGACATGCTCATCTCAGAGGGCGGGGATTTTGCTCTTGGTTTCTTTTCCCCTACCAACTCCAGCAAGAAGCTATACATAGGAATCTGGTACCACCGTATTGCAGAGCGTACGGTGGTATGGGTCGCCAACCGTGACAGCCCGATCACCACACCATCAGCCAAGCTCGCCATCACCGGCAGCTCAGAGCTGGTGTTGTCGGATTCCCAAGGCCACACTCTTTGGACGGCAACAGGAAACCCAAGTGGAGGTACCAGCGGAGCTGCTTCCGCGGTGCTACTCAGCTCCGGGAACTTTGTCCTTCGGTCGCCGAACGGCACGGAGCTATGGCAAAGCTTTGACCACCCGACCGATAATGTTCTTCCAGGCACGAAGCTCCTGCTAAGCTACAAGGCACGACCGGCGACACACTTATTTGCATGGAAGGGCCCTAATGATCCATCGACCGGAGATTTCTCTATTGGCATGGATCCTACCTCAAATCTTCAGCTATTGATTTGGAAGGGGAATTCGCCATACTTCCGTTTCCCTGTTGTTAATAGCAACGCGGTATCTGGTGGCATGCAACAAATCAATGGCATCGACATGATCTTGTCCCAAACGACTATCATGACAGCGGACAAGGCATACTATATGTACACCGTCTCGCCTGGCTCATCATACACTCGCATTTCGTTGGACTATACAGGCAAGGGGAGGCTCCTGAATTGGAAGAGCGCCACTTCGTCATGGGCAGTCCTCTATGAGGTTCCTAATAGCTGTGATCTCTATGCTTCTTGTGGTCCGTTCGGCTACTGTGACCACGCGGAGGCAATCCTGACATGCCGGTGCCCTGATGGTTTTGAGCTCCTTGACAGTCTCAACTTCAGTAGAGGATGCCGGAGAAGGGAAACACTGAAATGCGGAAAGGAAGACTATTTCATGGCCATGCCTAGTATGAAGCTTCCTGACAAATTCTTGCACATTAAGAATAGAAGCTTCGAGCAGTGTGCAGCTGAGTGCACTAGAAACTGCTCGTGTATGGCATATGCCTACGCCACCCTAAGCAATGATGGTACTATGGGCGACCCTTCGAGGTGTTTGGTTTGGGCGGGGGATCTCATCGACATGAAGAAGCAAATCTCTGAAGAGGTCTTGTACATTCGACTTGGCAAATCTCGTGGTACGTACGTGCACCCCTAACACCTCTGGTCCTTCTTTCCTTATAAAAGTGACCTTAGTGTTCAACGTGACAAAGAGACATGCCATCGCCATCATTATTAAGGCCTATTTGTAAGATAAATATTGCTCCAAAACAATTTAGGATTTCTTCCTATGTCCTAACATTAAATTGACTTCAAATCTTCAGCTATCGTGTGGGTCCTCCTCAATAATTCACAGGGGTGTGTACCTATCGTTCCAACTGGAGGACAAGTTATTGGGGGCGGGGTTGGGGGGTGGGGGGTTGGGGTGGTCGTGGTGTTGTTCGTAGGCTCATTATGTAAGCTGCTGAGACCCAGCCGGCTAGTTGTTACCTTCACCGCAATTATCCATCCAACTCCACTGGCACATAAATGGCCTTTTTTACAATCACTTCCTATTTTTTTAGATGTGATTAAAACATTGTAAGGACAATCACAACATAAACTCTATTATATAGTCTAGGTTCATTTATTAACCTCCTATTTATAGTATTTTACTGATATGATAGTATATTTATTGATGAGATAGGAATCAAGATAATAAATAGGCTTAAACTCTATGATAAAATCTACATTATGAATGCTCTACCATCTCTAGCAATGTTTGTTGTATTGTAGATTTTGAACAACATCTGGAAATCAATTTTCAAAAGTGGTTGACTTAAAAAAATCACACTTAAACATATATTTATTGTTTTATGTCAATCGTTCCTAAATAGTAGTAGACTTAGTCAACCACTATTAAAAAATGATTTTTATGGTCAACCAGCCTTAAAAATAATTGTTGAGAATTTTTTAAAAAAATTTAGACAAAGACATACTTTATATAAAAAGTTTAGAGTTCAACGAGATCTAAAAAATATAGTTGGTTTTTATTTGAGATCGTTTAGAGGCTAAAGTATATGTTTTAATTTCTTATGAAATTCAAAATTGTCAAATGACCGTAGATGAAAACTCTCCCTACATCAAAGTTGTATTACTCAACAAGAACTAAAATGTTCCAATTCATTTTTTATTTAAGTTTGTCTAGGGTATAAAGTATTGAATATAAAATTTATAAAGTTCAATTAAAATAGCATCATATACTTTTTTGTACTAATAGCATCATATATGTACTTAGGCACAAGTGATTGTGCAGTACAGTGGCAGCGAAGATTCGCAAAAGGTCATGAGCTCAAATCCTTATGTCCATGCGATTGTTTGATGCTTGCTTTGGGGAAAAGTTCTTTTCAACTTTTTAATTCAATTTAATATATTTTTGAGTGGTTCACTAGTTAATTGCCGCTAAATATTATTTCCATTTTATGGCTGGTTTTATTTTAAAACCATCCTTGTTAATATCTCTTTTTACAACTGAATAGCTATGAAGTGGCTTGGGAAAAGGTATTTTTTCTATTTATTGGCAATATTTAATATTTGTTATTTTCAAAATATTTTTAGGAATAGTTGACTAAGTCAACCATCCATGAGAATAAAATTTCATTTTCAAGGGTGGCTATAAAAATGCCATTGTAAATGTTTCATTTTTACAATTGATGACTTATTGCTAGGGGGTTTCGAAAATCATCATCTTTAAAAATCAATTTTGAACATCTGCAAAAAGTGTTTGTGTTGTAGTGTTCCCTAATCAATTGTACCCTGCCTGTGGCATCAACTAGATCTTGTATCAGAATAGCCATTAAGCGTACCATATCTCTTCCTATGTACTAGTTTTGACTACCAAAGCAGCAAAAAAAGAAGAAAAAGTTTAATTATCAGGTTAACTTTTGATGTTTATAGTGGAAAATTATGTATGAGAATATATATAGCTTGACTGAGCATTATGATAGGTAATTTTTTCTGGGCTTGTATTCTTTTTTAGGTTCATTAGGATTCTAAGCGGTTGGGGCTTCCAATTATCTTGATAAGAATACGATGGTTTGGAGTAAGAGTGTATGGAAAGGCACAGAGTTCGGAGTGGAATCGGCTACCTCGGTGTTTGCCTACATCTCATGTGAAAAAGAAACTCACTAACGCTTGGGCTTCAACTCCAAACACAAATGAAAAACACGATGCATTTTCTGTTTAGCAAATTACCATGGTTAACAACTTGAATGAAGCAGCTGTATATAAAGTACCACTTCTCGCTAAGGAACATCAAAACGATTTATACAAGATATCCGCGGAGGCCGGTTCGTTCGTCCTATTCTGATATTCAGGACCTGAGCATGAAGATATTAACGAGACTTCTTTCTCTTTTGAGTTTTTTTGGCGGACCGATCATGCAAGATCTTTGATCTTCCCCCGGAACTGATGAAAAATGGGTCACTTCTTATGGACTCGATCAGAATGATTCTTCTCTATCTATAGTTCATGGCCTATTAGAAGTAGAAGGTGCTCTGGTGCAATCCTTACCAACAGAAAAAGATTGCAGTAGGGTTGATAAATAATCAAGTGCCATTACTTCGCCAAGCCCCTAATCAGTGACAACATCAATTAGGAAAAACTGTTTAAGTGGTAGTTAGGTTCTTGAATATTCGCATGTCCATCTTTTATTTCTTTTTAGAGTAAATTCACTAACACAATCGTAAGCAATTCTTGATGCAACAAATTCTAACATGACACATTTCCTTTTGTATAGATCAAAACACGAACAACTTGCTGACCATTTTACTCCCGGTCATAGCATGTGTCCTACTACTTGCACTCGGAGTTCTTGTCTGGTCATGGAAAAGAACAGGTACCAAGCTAGAGTCATCGTTTTAAAGAATGTGTGCAGTGTTAATGTGCCGATGTTCAAGAAAAAGGGGATACATTGATGTTACAACTTGCAGGCAAACGACAAAAGAAGAGAAGGATGCTAGAATACTTGACTTCTATGGATGAATCTGGTGACAAGAACATGATAGAGTTCCCATTTATTAGCTTTGAAAACATTGCAATAGCAACAGACAATTTCTCTGATTGCAATACGATTGGGAAAGGAGGTTTTGGCAAAGTATACAAGGTACGTGGAAAAAAAGTTTGGGATTAGCTAGAAAATTACATTGCTATGAAAATATTATAATTCTGAAATCATGTAGGGAATGTTGGAAGGCACAAAGGAAGTAGCTGTCAAGAGACTGAGCAAGGGTTCTAGGCAAGGCACCGAGGAGTTCAAAAATGAAGTAGTGTTAATTGCAAAGTTGCAGCACAAGAACCTAGTTAAGCTTCTCGGTTGCTGTATTCATGAAGATGAGAGACTATTAGTTTATGAGTACTTACCAAACAAAAGCTTGGATTACTTCCTCTTCGGTACATTCAATTCCAAATTTCATACCTTTAAAGAACCCAACAAATAAATGTGCTCAGGTGTGCCTTCTGATATGCCTTGTTCTATATTATTTTTCTTAGATTCTGCAAAAAAATCATTGCTTCAGTGGCCAAGAAGGTTCAAAATAATCCAGGGGGTTGCTAGAGGAATTATGTATCTCCATCATGACTCGAGATTAACTATAATCCATAGAGATCTCAAATCAAGCAATATCTTGTTAGATAAGGAGATGAACCCAAAGATATCAGATTTTGGCATGGCTAAGATATTTTGTGGCGATGATGAGCAAGTAAATACTAATCGAGTTGTTGGGACATAGTAAGTAGTAGATGCACTGCCACCTCAATTCATTTGTTTTTTACAGTTTCAAAAATATGCAAAGAATTTTATGAAATTATTTGCACAGTGGTTATATGTCTCCAGAATATGCAATGGAAGGCGCCTTTTCAATCAAGTCTGACACCTATAGCTTTGGTGTTTTAATGTTGGAGATCGTAAGTGGATTAAAGATCAGCTCACCACATCTAATCATGGATTTTTCGAACCTTATATCATATGTAAGTACAAGGACATATGGTCATAATTCAAAACTATCCACATGAGACAAAATATGATCTCTAAATGTGAAATTGTATAATATTTCAGGCATGGAACATATGGAAAGAAGGGAAAATAGAAGATTTTGTAGACTCATCTGTCATGGAGAATTGCTCCCTTGATGAAGTTTCACGATGCATCCACATAGCACTCTTGTGTGTTCAAGACAATCCGACTTGCAGGCCACTCATAGCCATGGTTGTGTTCATGCTGGAGAACAAAATGACACTGCTTCCAACACCAAAGCAACCAATCTATTTTAAACATAGGGACTACCACCAACCTGGAAAGACAGTTGACAACAAGCAATTGTCTATAAATGATTTGAGTCTCACTGTGCTAGAGGGTCGTTAGATGTTTGATTTTCATAACTGATTAGGTTGAGGAAAACCCCTTCATAATATTTGTTGCAAAACTCAAACTGAACCTAAATCATTTAATACATACATAGGGTTTTTGAATGTCAGTTAATTTGCATTTTGCAACCCTGTAATAAGTTTGGCTATAATAACTGTATTGAATGCAATGAAGATTGTGTGGAATATTGGATTAGATTGATTGAGAGACCTATGCACATACATATAGAGGTAAGTGTCGATGGGGGACACCGGAGGTTCCTCAAGAAGACGGAATACGGACGGAGGATCAAAGAACCCGCCGCCCGATTCGGGTACAACATGGAGTAACACGACGTGAGAACTACGATATCCTAGATGGGTTGTAATAGAAAAGAGTACGAAATTCTTAGTTTAGGACTCGTTCCTAGAATCCGACTAGGAATCATAGAGCCCGCAGCCAGCCTCGCCCCATATAAGGCTGTTGCGGGTGCGGCAGAACCGCCTAAAATAATATACTTTCGAAGTACTTGTCTTCCTCTAGACATTAAGTACCGCAAAAGTGGACTAAATCAAGTGATTCCGTCGAGCACACCCGAAGAAGAACTCGAAACAATCCACATTTTACAACCCGGATCATAAATGAGAGAGTAAAGCTTACAACAGTTTAGGCATTTCTTACATCACATTGATTACAACATCAAAATATTATATCAATTGATTAGCGACAAAATATGACAAGTTAAATATTAGCAAGATAGTAATTGTATCCATGAAGTGAAAGCTAAAGGTGATTCTTTCCTTTATAAAAACATTTTTTGTGAAGTTTATAAATAAATTCTATGTCCGCATCGTAAAGGAGGTTTCCACACACAAAATCAGCTTTAGTAGCACCTGTCACCTGCAACAGGGTAGAACAACCCTGAGTACTTAGTTATACTCTGCAAGACTTACCCGACAGGAGGAAATAAAAGACTCCAAGGATATACAAGGCTATTTGGCTAGTGGGTTTATTGCATCTGCTGGAAGCATTACTAAAAATATATTCTGATATTCATATTATTAGCCATCTTTTAAGTTTATTACCTAACTATTCTATGTAACCACAGTTCTACTTTCAAGCAAGGTTGGAGCAATCAAATATATCCATTTTCCATCTTATTCCACTTCTTACTACGGTGCTAGACCATAGCCAAGTCATACCAAAACAATCGGCGATTCGCGAATCAATGTAGCCCAGCTGGGTACCCCGAAACACATGCCTCGCTCGCACCATAGGCACAAGCAAGACTAACCTCCCACTTTCCTATCAAGGGTTCCAATTCCCCGCCCCAAACTAGGACTCCAAGCCCCCACACTTGAGGCCCGGCCTCAATGTGGTGCAAGGACCTCCAACCTATCCCCGCCTCCATACAGTCGAGGCGAAAAGAGAGGAAAACCAAGACATGAAAGAGACAGGTCATCCTGCTCCCATGCGTAAGTATGTGATCAGGTAATAAGTCTGTGACTTGACTACCATCCACAGCAACGGACGGTTCCTAATTGACACAGGCGGGACAAACACAACAAGGGCCTCACTCAAGTTGCCCAAACCAATTCTAGATCCAAATCCATGAATGGTCCCGCTTGGGTCCCCCATTATCATCCATATGTATATATTCCATGTGATAGTATAAGATAAGAATAATAATAATAATAATAATAATAATAATAATAATAATAATAATAATATTACCTATCTCTCGCGAGTGATAGACAATCACTCGACTTCTACCGAGATCCTATAGCATAGCAAGCTACACGATCCTGGCATACTAGTAAGACTCTAGTAAGACTCATGGGATCAGGATATATATGCATGTGGATTTCATTCAACTCTTTAAAACTTAATGCACAAGCACAAATAGAGTGCAGTATAATAGGGGTTATGCATCGGGGCTTGCCTGGGTGATGTAACCAAAGTTAGTATTCCATCGTGATGACACGATCAGCAAGACACCATCTTTTCAGTTGCTCCAGATGACTCCACGATCCATCATCGCTCCTGTTAGGATATTCGTGGATGCAACGCAGAACGTAAATAACCAACAATAATCGCAACGCTTACGGCTTCGCCTCTCAAGCCAACGACAAAGATCTAAGGCTAACGTACTAGGCTACGCAGTCCTGAACAAGATGTTATTTTCTGGCAATTATTTTAGTTATACAAAACGAAGGTGTTGTTTAATTCATTTTATTGATTTAATACATATTTCCTAACTAAGGTTCATTAGATACTTCGACCAATTGATTATCCTGGAGCTACAAAAATTACAGAGAACAGGCAATACTATTATTAGTTTACCGTGAAGTTTTTAGAGCCAACACTATCACCGTTATCTTACAAAAATTATCACAAGCTTATATCTTAAGGGTATTAAGCACTTTAAAATAATTAGAGCAACCCTAGAAATATTTTAAACTACATGAACCAAATATACCAACAGATAGACCATGATTTTAGAAGCCTAACAAAATTGGTTTCACAACTTTTGGATATCTAAACAATTTTATATCGAATTTACAAGATCTAGTTAGTTTGGTCACTTTTGAAGAAAAACAGAAAGCTATCAAACACCTGTCTCAACTTCACGCACGAGCACGAAACAGAGGAGCGCACGCTCACGGACCTAGCGCACGCGGCGGCTGCGACTCAGCCTGCTCGTGGCGAGCAGCGAGCAGCGCAGGCCCTATCAAACACGTGCGCGCACTCCATGGAGGCAGTGGTGCAGCCCGAGGCGCACCGTGGCATGGCTTGCCACGGGAGGCGGCCATGGCCGTATGGTTCGCGACGGCGGCGTGGCCGTTCCGCGGAACCTACGGGCTCTCGTACGAGTAGAGGCAGTGTATAAGCAACAGAAGATCACCGTGAGGCACGCTACGGTGACGGTTGAAGCGGATTGGTGCCGAGGTGGCCTGGCCACATGCGAGCCGGCGGGCGGCTGTGTCCGGGATGGACATCGGCGCGTCACCACATCTCCGGCGAGCGCCCAGGCCAACTGACATGAGCACCAGATAGAGGAGGTCAAGACGAGCTTATGGGTACAAGCAATTGAACCCATTCGTCCTTACCCCCCAAGACCACCAGTGCAGCGGCGCATCTGGCCGGTGGCGAGAAGAACGCCAAATTGGTGGCCGGTAAAGCTAGTCTGCGCCCGTGCTGCTAGTTAGCATCTATTCTACTCACTGGCACGAGGGAAGGAGCTGTGAAGCTCGAGCTTGGCTATTTGGGATGGAGAATGGGTGTCAGCTCTGCTCGCAGTGTGGCCATGGGGAGAGCGCGAGCGAACCAAGCAAGATCAAGGCGTGGCATCTTCAGTCGATGGCCCAACACAACAAGCATGTGTGTATAGATGACGAGACCCGACGACTTGGCGCAACGCGCACGACGGGAAGCGGCAAGACCGAACAGCGATGCATTCCATCATCGCATGGGCCGGGGTCAACTTCCGGACATGGTGGCAGTGGCCGTATCGCCCAGGACAAGAACGGACGTGGGTGATAAATCAGTCTGGGCAGTTGGCACCCCGACGACAAGGCAACGGCTCGACTCTTGCCTCACGCAGACGAATAGCCCGTTCATTGTGCGAGACGACCGACTCGAGCAGCCAGCAGCATGGCGCAGTAACAGCTGAGCACGGCAATGCATGGGCACGACGCGAGTTGGTCGAGGGCAGAGACGCCTCGCGCGAAGGCAGCACGCGAGCAGCAGCGGCCAGCGGCCAGCGGCCAGCAGGCGTTGCAGGGCGCAGGCAAGCAGTGTGCGTGCGTGTGTGTTTTATTTTTTTATTTTCTTCTTCTTCTTTTAAACAAGCATATAATAAACAATTATATATATAAACTAGGTTCATGCTAAGCACTCAAGCAACACTATATCACGCACATTTTTATCATTAGCAAATATTGATCTTTCCCAAGCAAAGATTAGTTATTATATATATCTACCTATTTGAAAGAGTTTAAACTTACAAGATATATTTTATTTCTGGTTTCTAAAAGTTGTTCGCCCTTTCACGCGTATCAAAATATTAAATCTCATGGAATTTGTTTGCGACGATTCCTCTTAAGTCTTAATCTGGATGCTAAGCAAGATCATAACACCAAGGGTGTTACAGCGGGCACCCCTTGTAAAAAGCGCAAAGTACACAACAACAAATAATCTCTTATACTTATCAATACAACGTAACAGGCTCACGCCGACTGGACGTAAAGGTCTTCACTCGACGCAAGTCGAGGGCCCGAACCGGTATAAAATCGTCTGTCTCGTCAAGCTTATTGCCACAACCGCCGAGTTCCGCAGTCTGTCAAGCTCCTTCGAACAAAAATACCCTGCCGGGTACCCCGGTGGTGGGCTATCGATGATAAAACATCGACAGCTGGCACGCCAGGTAGGGGCTTTTGGCGGATTGTACACCGAGAGTTCTACGGACCTCACCTTCAAGATGAGTTTCTCAATGGGAACAACCTTCGTTTTCGGTTCATGGACTTGCGAGGCCAACGGAGAAGGCAAGCTCCAGAGCCGTCTGGCCAAACAGTCAGAGCTCGACGACATCAAGATCGACGCCATTGAAGAATCTCGACTCATCAAGAGGCTCGCAACGCTTTCAACTTCGAATCCAAATCAGGAAGAAGAAGACCATGAAGCCGGCTCAGAGAAGAATTCAAAAACCGTTTTCAACTCCAGCACCATCAAGAATCCGACTCAAGGTCAAGAAGAGGAGGAATATGAAACCGACTCTGAGAAGAACTTGAATACCGTCTACAACTCGAAGACATTCATCAAGATTTCCAACTCGTTTCCGTACGGGTTCGCAACTCAGCATCTATTATGCAAGAATACCTGAAGAAGTCGCACGGCTGCCACGGGTTCCCAATCCACGGGAGGAGTAGGAAAAACCAATCTGCGGGGCCAATTACTCCAGTCCGCAACCCTCGAGACCCAAGAGGAAAGGCAAAGCAGATAGTAAAGAACTTCGAACCAACCAGAAGCCAAGAAAGATTGCTTACAACCATGACTAAGGAAGATCATACTACTCATTGGCCAAGTACTTTCGCCACAAACGGAATACAACCTGATTACTACTATCAAGGACTGCCCTTTCAAGAAGAAAAATACTCGCCACTTTATCTTTCGACAACGCTGATTCAGAAGAAGAAGAACCTGCAAAAATTCTAAGAAGGCTGAGAAGAAGAACCAGCTACATGGCCGATGTAGTTGAACTACCCACATCTCCAAGACCACCAGAAGTACATTCATCTGATGAGTAAGAAGATGACATATCTGAAGATGAAAGAACCAAAGAAGACGAAAGCGAGTATCGCAAGCAGTCGAGGCTGGGTCGGAACCGTCGCCGGTCTAGCAGAAGAACTAAAGAGAAGCGAAGAAGCAAGCATGGACCAAGTACAGGCAAGATCGCATGATGTACAACAAGCTGAAAGCAGAGAAACAAGCAGCCGAGATTAAAGAATAAGAGAGAATCAATGAAGTAACCAGGCAGCTCAAATCTCTAAAGAAGATGCAAAAAGAGAAATAAGTTGCACAGAAGAAGACTCAAGAACCTGAAAGGGTGGTGAACAAAGCTCAGCAAAACGAACAACCTGCTATTATTGACCAATAAGGCGGACAATCCTGAAGGTCAGTTTTCACCATAATAGAACCGGAAGGGAGCAGCAATGTAAGAGGTGGAACAAATCACCAACATTCAAGACCACCTCCACCGCCCAGATCTGAAAGAACCCACCCATACCCACCACAAAGAAGGCCAGAACGAAGCAAGATGGTAAGCAGAGAGAAGGATGTGGAGAATTAGAGTGACGATCACGCTACAGAGATCGTAGAAGATCACCATCACCACATTACAACAAGAAATACAATTACGATAGATTTCCATATTTTGCCAAAAGGTTGCAAGACATGAAGCTACCGCACAAGTTCAAGCCATCAAATCACTCAAAATACAATGGAAAAGAAGAACCTAAGCAATGGCTCAGAGTTTATTCACAATCCATCGAGTTGGCTGGAAGAGATGAAGACCTTAAAGCACTAATCTTCCCAATGGCACTAGAAGCAATGCCACTATAATGATTCGACAAACTACCCGCAGGGTCCATCAGATTGGAGTGACTTTTAAAAAAAATTTTGCAACCACTTAGCAGGAATTATCATACACCCAATGACAGCAGCAAAATTACAAGGAATCACACAGAAGCCAGGAGAATCACTTAGAGAATACTACAGAAGATTTGGCGAAGCAAGAGCACAAGTACACGAAATTACTGATAGAGAAGTCATCGATATATTCAGCAACGGAATCATTGCAAGGTGGCAATTCAAAGAGTTCAACAGTGAAGACCCAAAGAACAACGAAGAGTTCAAGCGAGCTGTTGAAAAGCTCATATCTTCAGAAGAAAAGACAAACAGAAAGTTCCCCAATAATAGAGACAACAACGACAGGAGGGGAAGGCCTGACTATAGAAGCAATAACAAGAGACCAATGCAAGAAACAACGGTGGCAATAGCCAACAAAAGAACTAGCACCTACCAGAACCTAACCCCTCAAGAAAAAAACAGAATAAAGCAAAGGAAATTTGAAAACTTTGAAGACATGAACTACCCTATGCACCCAAGGTCGGGGCACAAGCTCAAAGACTGTCATGATTTCAATAGTCAATACCGAAAAGATAGGAGGTACAGTAACAACCAAGATAGAAGGATGATAGAACCAAAGAAGGAAGAAAAGAAGCTCGAAGGAGATTTTCAAGAACCCCAGAAGCAATTATATGTGATATTCTCTAGAGTACCAGGTGCAAGGAACAAGTAGCAACAGAAGCTAGCACAACGAGCAATCATGGCAGCAGAACCCGCTATGCCAAGATATCTAAACTGGTCAGAGTACCCGATCAACTTCAGAAGGGAAGATCAATGGACATGCACATCCAATGCAGGTTGTTATCCACTAGTGGTAGCACCAACAATTGCAGGAATCGTAGTCCCCAAAGTACTAATCGACGGGGGAGCTGGCTTGGACATCATATTCACCGCAAACTTTAAAAAGATGAGCATCGACTACGAAGGAATGATTACACCAACAAGTACACCGTTCTATGGCATAGTACCCCGAACAGCAGTTGTACCTCTTGGACAAATAACATTGCTGGTTACATTTGGTACCAAGGAGAAATACAGGACAGAGTTCATCAAATTCGAAGTAGCCAATTTTGAGTCATGCTACCATGCTATCTTGGGACGACCAGCACTAACCAAGTACATGGCCGTACCACACTATCCATACCTACTACTCAAGATGCCAACAACCAAGGGGATATTATCACTACAAGGAGACCTACAGAAAGCATATGATTATGATGTGCAAGCCATAAAAATTGTAGAAAGATTGCAAGGTGAACAAGGAAGAAGGGAGATTACCACGATAGTAGCAACAATGAACCCGCAGGAGAAAGAAGACATGAATGAAAATAATGTACACAGGGAGACACATGCACACAT
>CM041644.1:28433134-28559543 GCA_023333625.1 Bothriochloa decipiens
CTGCTCATCTTGCGACGCTTGCCTCGGACGTGCAGGTGGTACAACAAATGGTTCACGTTTCTGTTCTTCTGGGTGATGCTGATCCCTTCTGAAGTCGCTTGGCCGCCATTCTTGATGTGACCATGCATTCCAGCGAGGAGGCAATGGAGCTTGCCTTGGATGATGAAACGCTCGTGGAGGGGAATCCCTCCGTGGTGCTAGCGTCTTGTGCTCATACTGAGGACGATGGCTAGGGACATAATGCCTGCCACCAGCTTATTGAGAAGATTCAGGGGCATGGCCATAACGACCAGGTCTCTGGTATTTAGACCTGCCACCAGTTCGTGTAAACGGCCTTTACTCTTGAAAATCGGGAATAGGAGCGACATAGCCCTGATTACCTCTTGCATTTGCAGTTGGTTGGCGACCTTGAAGCTGCTTCTCCAACTCCTTCATTTGAGCTTGCAGCTACTGGAACTGCTGCTGGAGCTGATCGGTGGGTGCCGCACTTGCATGAGGCACCGGTGTTTCATTTGAATGTGCAGCAAACTTATTTTCCTCATGGCTAGAATTAGCCAAGATGTGATATGATGTGACCATCACCGGTGAACGAAAGAGTGTATTCTCGGTGCAGGATATATCCTTACATCCAGGAAACTTGGCTGCACGTTTCAACGTGCGTGTCCAGAACTCATTCATAATAGCCTGCCTAACAAGCTTCTTCAATTCACTAGGCTTTTTGGCCTTCACGGATAGCATTTAAGGCTCCTTCACGACGTCGAGGAATTCAGGGATGTGTGCCTCTTATTCCGGCATCATGCTTCGGACAATCCGAGCACTCAATTCAGCATGCAACTTCTTGACGCTGCTCTGCTTCCTCCGGTAGTTGCGAAGAGCGTTCTTGTCATTCCTAGAACGTGCAGTGCTCATCGACCAGGACAAGGAATAAGAGGCATCACTAAGCGCCTCTAGAGTTTTAAACTCAGGAGATTCTGAGTTACGTTCTTAAACAGTTGGGAGCACCGGTCTCGTGCATCTTGTCTTTTCTTATCGTAACGAGCGAGGTTTTCCCGTCTCGCATGCTGCAATGAGCGGGGTGCTCCCAACTCGTGCATCTTGATTCTTCTTATCGTGACGAGCGGAGTTTTCCCAACTCACACGCTGCAACGAGTAGGGTGCTCCCATCTCGCGCATCTTAATTCTTCTTGTCCCAGTAACTTGACTACGTCCTCGCGCGGTGAGGGTTCTGATGTCAAGTTGCCACGCTTAGCATAATAGAAGCACGACAGTAGAACAAAGGTGGAAATCACTCTCATCAGCGCGCCATATATTGGAGCTTGCATGTGCTTGCTAACAGATTTGTATAGACCGCTCACCAGGAAACACAACTGCTGAACTTGCCGTCATGATCACGAACAGAAAGCACAGAGGTCGAGACGGGCGCGTTCTTGCAATGGCTTCTCGATGAGATGAGCAGCAGGACGTTGTTTTGTTGCTTGTAGTCTTCTCGATGACTTGCTAGCTTGCTTCTCGGCGACTTGCTAGCTTGCTTCTCGGCGACTTCCTAGCTTCTCGACGACTTGCTTCCTCGGCGAGATGGATGTAGGGCAGCAGGACGTCAGCGAGTTGCGTGTATGCGTAGAAACATGGAGAGCCTCGTTGGCTAGGTCGCTGCTTTATATAGGGACTAGGGGTAGGAAGTTTGCCCCTCGGCCAAGCAACATATGGCGCATATCATATCCAGATATGATTCTTCAACCAAGAGTCCATGATGTTTACGTATCAATCTTATGGAGAGGGTACGTACTGCACACGGATTTGCCTTAAAGAAATACATACGTATCTTCTCTTCTCAATCATATACATATATAAAATATATGTATTATTATATTAATGGGCCATATACGTTTCTAATTAATCTAGCCCACAAAGAAAATATGATGGCCTTACGCACATGAACACACCAAAAATAACATGGGTGATCAACTTTTAAATAATAGCCATTTTTTTGTATGGGCTTTGCTTGAGAAGCTAGCTAATTGAAAAGCCATGCACGTATATCTATATATGCTAGTATCTGAACATGGACGTAAACAACAATGTTTACAGCATGCATATGCTAAAATTCTATCATACAGTACTCAAGATGTGAAATGGCCTACTTAGGGACTATCAAACGCTGCTCCGTAACTGGGTAGTTATAAAGGTGGTCTTTGGGTGGTCGGAAAGCATGCTATGAGACATAGACAATCAAGATGGAATTTGCCCCTCTCTACACGAGAGAGATATCACTGGATCACTCAAGTGATTGGATCAACAAATGCATGGTCATGCTTGGGTTAAGTGTTAACCCATGAGTTGAACCATATATCGAGTGGCAAAGGGAATAACTTGTATGTGGTCATAGTGGTTCGTCTGATATGATCTTTGCGTGCACATAGGTGTTGTCACGCCTTGCTAGAGGCCGTTGTCAACTATTGGGCGAGTAGGAGTACTCGGCCCATGTCAATGTGTGCGTGAACCCATAGAGTCGCACGCTTAAGGGGCTGAAAGCCTAATTTGGGTTAGACTCGAATTCGACAAGGCTTAGGGTTACTAATGGGCCTCCAACTTGTGAGCTCATTGGGGACGCCTATATAAGCAAGGGGAAGGGCACGGCCAGGAGGTTACACGCCTTGAACAGCCACCGTCGCCCTCCCCACACTCGTGCCTTCTGCTCCTCGTGGACCTAGCAGTCCGGAGGCGCATCGCTTCTTTCCTGCACGTGTGGGATTCCTCGGAGGTGCTGCATCTGGAGCACTAGGACGGACCGCGCGAGGGGGTTGACGTGACAGACGACCATGCAACTGCACTGCCTGCTGTGACACGTACGACTACATTGAGTCATCTTTCGCTGCACCTGCGCGTCTAGTGGTAATCCCGTAACCTGTAACTAGCAGTAGATCCTGGTTTATGAGGTAGAAAAGTTTTATTTTCTAGCTAGTGTAGCACCCTCATAACCCAACAGTAGTATCAGAGCCGTTACTGCCTTGTTATAGGTTCAGTTTTGGGCATATAGTTGATATGCAGGAATAGTAGATGCGATCTACTAGGTTTGGTTGCACATATTGATTAGATCTATTTGTGAAACGGGGTGGTAGATGGAAACTCAATCTGTTTTTGTGCTCTTGTTACGTGGCCGTGTAACGATGTACTCATACCAGTCAGTTTAATTCGCCACCTGAGTTAAGTGATACACGTAAGACCATACATGTTGGGTATAGATCAACGGGATTGATCTAGTGAAAATAGAGGGACTCCGAATGGTTCGGATTCAGGTTGATGAGATCAATCTGATGAGATTTTCATAGCGATTCCATATATGCGACCTGTCGTAGCGCATAGAATCGTTCTACGCTTGACTTGTTTTTGCAGGATATGATGTGATGGTATGGCCCATGTGTATGTATGTAATTCTTCATGGCCCGCGTGTCATGTAAGCAACACGGCTGGAGCTATATGTGTTGCCATTTGATGTATTGGCCTGCGCGCCGTCTTGTGATCTTGCGACTAAGTAATTAGTATAGCTTGCGGCAAGATAGTTCTTGGAGGACTTATCACAAGAAGGATGGCACACATGGATCGTGGAGATGGAGATCACCATGATGGGCAAGATGATGGAGATGGAGATCACCATTCATTAAAGGGCCATACCATGTCACTATGTGTGAATGTGATTCTCATTATTTGTTCTACTTTCACATGCTATTATGTTTTGTCTACATGAGTGTGGTAGTGAAGTAGAACGATCCCACAGCAATGTTTAAGTTGAATGCTTTCATAAACCTTGCACTATCATAAGTCTTGTACAATCGGTGGTGGGTCTATGAAATTAGGGTGCCACTGGTTTTCCTCGACTAGGCAGGTTCGTATCGGATACTTACTGCAAGAAGGTTTGGTTACTTGAACAAGGTCATCCTAACGGTTAGGGATCTTGAAGCATGGTAAGGTTGAGTGCTTGGCATAGGGATGCTAGCCCAACAACAAGAGTCATATGAGATATGATTAGCAAGGTGTTGCTCACTGGTTGGGATGTTAGTTGTGGGTCTTGAATCACTAAGTATCAATTGAGGGATATTGATTTTAGTGGGAGTATATTCTATTTGATATAATTTACTCCTTCATGGATACATTATCTTAGTATTTTGCATTACTTTTGTTGTAGATGGCCGCTCGCAATCAACCATTTTCTTTGCGTACAATTCTTGAGAAAGATAAGTTGAATGGAACAAATTATGCGGATTGGATCCGCAACCTGAGAATTGTTCTCAGGGCTAAGAAAGAGGAAGATATTCTAGACACCCCATTACCAGATGAGCCTGGAGAAAATGCACCTGCTGCTAAAAGAGCCGCTTACAAGAAAGCATGTGATGCTAATCTTGAAGTGAGTTGCCTTATGCTTGCTTGTATGGAATCTGATCTGCAGATGCATTTCGATAACAATCACTCAGCGAATGATATGATCGTGGCGCTTGAGGAGATGTTCCACGTGCAGGCCAAGACTGAAAGGTTTAATGTCTCTAAAGTGCTTGTGGAAACCAAGCTTGCCGAGGGCGCAGCAGTAGGACCACACGTAATCAAGATGGTTGGTTACACTCAAAGGTTGGAGAAGCTAGGCTTCCCAATCGGCCAAGAGTTGGCTACTGATTTTATCCTCTCATCTCTTCCGCCCAGCTATGGAAACTTCATCTCAGACTGCCATATGCATGGGGCAGAGAGAGGCTTGAGTGAACTATGTGGTATGCTGAAAACTGCAGAAGCCGACATCAAGAAAGGTGCCGGCAGTAGCCAAGTGTTGGCGATCCAGAACTGACCTCATTTTAAGAGGAAGGGCAATTCTTGGAGGGAGAAGAAGGGCAAGGCTAAAGATGAGATCTCTAAGCCAAACCCATCTGCTGCCAAGGCTAGACCATCTACAAATTCAGACTGCTTTTATTGTAAGGGGAAAGGTCACTGGAAAAGGAATTACAAGGAGTACTTGGCATCCTTAGAGAAGGATGGTGGTAGTAAAGGTATTACTGCTACTTGTACCCTTGTTGTTCATGTTACGGACATTTTTTTCTCTAACTCCTATATCAATTCCTGGGTATTTGATACCGGATCGGTTGCTCATATTTGCTCATATTTGGAAAAGGGAGAGGTTGACTTCCGCGTGGGCAACAATGCAAGAGTTGCTGCGTTGAACGTCGGGACGATGCAACTTCACCTGCCATAATGATTTATCATGGAATTAAATAATTGTTATTTTGTTCCTAGCTTAAGTTGAAATATTATATCACCTTCATGTTTGATGAAGGATGGTTATTCTTTTGTGAGTAAAGACAATGGTTGTGTGATCTCCAAGAATGACATGTTTGTGGCTTTTGCATCCATTGTGAATGGGTTATTTATTTTAAATCTTGATGATGCACCTGTCTGTAATGTTAGTGCTAAATAGCCTCGGCTTAATGAGTTAAGTCCTACCTATATGTGGCATTGTCGCTTGGGTTATATAAGTGAGAATCGCATGAAGAGGCTCCATGATGGTGGTCTTCTAACTTCATTTGATTTTGAATCATACGAGACATGTGAGGCTTGCCTGCTAGGCAAGATGACCAAGGCGCCATTCAAAGGATTTCCTGAGAGGGCGTCTGACTTGTTGGAACTTGTACATACTGATGTATGTGGACCAATGAGCATGACAGCTTGAGGAGGATTTCAATACTTCATAACTTTTATTGATGACTTTAGTAGATATGGATATGTCTAACTAATGAAGCATAAGTCTGAAACATTTGAAAAGTTCAAAGAATTTTAGAATGAAGTAGAGAATCAACGTGGCAAGAAGATCAAGGCCTTGCGATCGGATCATGGAGGTGAATATCTAAGTCACGAGTTTAGCAATCATCTTAAGAGTTATGGAATTGTTCCACAGCTTACGCCACCCGGAACGCCTCAGAGAAACGTTGTGTCTGAGCGACATAATTAGACCTTGTTGGACATGGTACAGTCTATGATGAGCCAGTCAGACCTACCTTTATCATTTTGGGGATACTCTCTAGAAACAGCCGCTTTCACATTGAATAGGGTTCCATCTAAGTCTGTAGTTAAGACACCATATGAGATGTGGACTGGTAAGAGTCCCAGCTTGTCTTTTCTGAAAATTTGGGGTTGTGAAGTTTATGTCAAACGACTTACATCAGATAAACTAACACCCAAATTGTACAAGTGCTTTTTCATGGGATATCCGAAGGAAACTTTAGGGTATTATGTCTATAACCGGTCAAAGAGCAAAGTGTTTGTTACTCAAAATGGTGTTTTCTTAGAGAAAGAGTTTCTCAAAAGAGAAAAGAATGGACAAAAGGTGTATCTTGAAGAAGTTCAAGATGAGCCAGTAGGGACTGACTCTACGAGTGATGCTAATGTAGCAGAGTAAGTTGAGACACCCGTGGCAGTGGACACACCACCACAACCACGAAGATCAGCGAGACTTCATGCATTGCGTGGGGATTTGTTATTGTTAGACGATGATGAACCTGCAGATTATGCGGAAGCTATGATGGATCCAGATTCTAAAAAATGGCAAAGTGCCTTGAGATCCGAGATAGATTCCATGGGAGATAATCAAGTTTGGAACTTGGTTGACCCGCCTGATCGGGTTAGACCCATTGAGTGCAAATGGATCTTCAAGAAGAAGAAGGATATGGACGGAAATGTTCACATCTATAAAGCTCGGCTTGTCGCAAAGGGTTTTCAGCAAGTTCAAGGGGTTGACTACGATGAGACATTCTCACCGGTAGTGATGCTTAAATCTATCCGGATCATTCTAGCAATTGCTACATATTTCGATTATGAGATATGGTAGATGGATGATAAAACAGCCTTTCTAAATGGGTATTTAGAAGAGGACGCATATATGATACAGCCCAAAGGTTTTGTTGATCCTAATAATGCTGGAAAGATATGCAAGGTTAAGAAATCTATTTATGGGTTAAAGCAAGCATCTCGGAGTTGGAATCTTCATTTTGATGAGGTCATCAAAGGGTTTGGCTTCTGTCAGAATGAAGAAGAACCTTGTGTTTACAAGAAGGAAAGTGGGAGCGCTGTTGTATTTCTGATCTTGTATGTGGATGACATACTATTGATTGGGAATGATATTCCTATGTTGCAATCGGTAAAGACTTCACTAAATAATATTTTTTCTATGAAGGATTTAGGAGAAGCAACACACATCTTGGGCATTAAGATCTATAGAGATAGGTCAAGAAGGCTAATAGGATTAAGCTAGGATACTTACATTGATAAGATGTTGAAGAGGTTCAACATGGAACAGTCCAAGAAAGGGTTCTTTCCTATGTCACATGGTGTGCGCTACAGTGATAAGCAGTGTCCTTCCACTGATGCTGAGCGCAAACGCATGAGTAAGGTCCCATACACTTTGGCAGTTGGTTTCATCATGTACGCCATGATATGTACTCGTCCAGATGTAGCCTATGCTCTAAGTGTTGTGAGCAGGTATCAAGCCAATCCTAGTGAGAGTCACTGGACGTTGATTAAAAACATTCTTAAGTTCTTACGAAGGACTAAGGATGTGTTCCTAATCTATGAAGGTGAGGAGCTCATTGTAAATGGTTACACCGATGCTAGCTTTCAAACCGACGGGGATGATTCACTATCTCAATCAAGTTTTGTGTTCATAACAAATGGTGGTGCAGTTAGCTAGAAAAGTTCCAAGCAGGAGACGGTGTCTGATTCTACAACAGAAGCCGAGTACATTGTAGCTTCTGACACTGCAAAGGAAGGTGTTTAGATGAGGAGGTTCCTCAATGAGCTTGGTGTGTTTCCGAATGCGTTGGCCCATTGAATTTACATTGTGATAACAATGGGGCGATTGCATAGGCTAAGCAGCCTAGGGATCACCAGAAGAACAAACATGTACTCTGAAAGTTTCATCTCATTCGAGAGTTTGTGAAGTGAGAAGAGATCAAATTGTGCAAAATACATACGGATTTGAATGTAGCAGATCCTTTGACAAAGGTTCTTCCACAACCTAAGCATGAGGTGCACATGAGGTCTATGGGGATTAGACATCTTAGAGATTAACTCTAGTGCAAGTGGGAGACTGTTAGGAATATGCCCTAGAGGTAATCATAGAGATGATGATATTCCAGTTGTATCTATGACATGCATTAAGTGTTCATTGAATATCCATTATAGACAACTTGTGTTGATTGGCAATTATGTGAATTGTTTGTGGAACTCAATTACTTGAATGGTTATTCTAAAGTTATCCCTGGTCGGCGTTCTTGTGAGAACACACTTGAATATTAGACCAGCAATGTATTAGTTGATGGCTATGTTTCGTAAGTCATGGACATTGGAGATGTCAAACTAATAATGTGGGCACATATGAGACATGTAGGCTAGACTGACCCGACAAGAGAAAGTCTCTATTCATGTCATATACGTTATTTCCTTAGACCTGAGATTGTGGTATGTACTAAAGATGTGAAACGGCCTACTTAGGGACTATCAAACGCTGCTCCGTAACTGGGTAGTTATAAAGGTGGTCTTCGGGTGGTCGGGAAGCATGCTATGAGACATAGACAATCAAGATGGAATTTGCCCCTCTCTATGGGAGAGAGATATCACTGGATCAGTCAAGTGATTGGATCAACAAATGCATGGCCGTGCTTGGGTTAAGTGTTAACCCACGAGTTGAACCATATATCGAGTGGCAAAGGGAATAACTTGTATGTGGTCATAGTGGTTCGTCTGATATGATCTTTGTGTGCACATAGGAGTTGTCACGCCTTGCTAGAGGCCGCTGTCAACTATTGGGTGAGTAGGAGTACTCGGCCCATGTCAATGTGTGCGTAAACCCATAGGGTCGCACGCTTAAGGGGCTGGAAGCCTAATTCGGGTTGGACCCGAATTAGACAAGTCTTAGGGTTACTAATGGGCCTCCAACTTGTGAGCTCATTGGGGATGCCTATATAAGCAAGGGGAAGGGGCACGGCCAGGAGGTTACACACCTTGAACAGCCACCGTCGCCCTCCCCATGCTTGCGCCTTCTACTCCTCACGGACCTAGCAGTCCGGAGGCGCATCGCTTCTTCCCTGCACGTGTGGGATTCCTCGAAGGTGCTGCATCTGGAGCATTGGGACGGACCGCGCGAGGGGGTTGACGTGATGGATGACCACGCAACTGCACTGCCTGCTGCAACGCGTACGACTATAGCGAGTCGTCTTCCACTGCACCTGCGCATCTAGTGGTAATCCCGTAACCTGTAACTAGCAGTAGATCCTGGTTTATGAGGTAGAAAAGTTTTGTTTTCTGGCTAGTGTAGAACCCTCATAACCCAACAAAGACATGCTATTATACATCTCGACTACAAAGAACGTCGTAAGCACAACAATAGTTGTTGAAAGAGAAGAACCCGGTCATGTTTACAAAGTACAAAGGCCAGTCTAGTACATCAGTAAAGTACTAACTGAGTCAAAAGTCAGATACCCTCACATACAGAAATTACTCTATGCAATCTTGATTTCATTAAGAAAGCTCAGACACTACTTTCAAGAACATAAGATCACGGTCATCACAAAATTTTCTTTGACAGACATTCTAAGAAATAGAGATAGTACAAGAAGAATATCCAAATGGGCAGTAGAACTGGGAGCATTGAACCTAGAATTTCGGTCTAAAAAGGCTATCAAATCCTAAGCACTCAGCGACTTCCTAGCTGAATGGACGAAAACAACTCTAAAAGAACTCAAACCCATCACAGATCATTGGTGTATGTATTTTGATGGATCACTCAAATTAGGAGGTGCAGGAGCAGGGATCCTATTCATATCACTAGAAGAAAAACAACTCAAGTATGTCCTACAAATTCTATGGCAGGCCACGAAAAATGAAGCAGAATGTGAAGCACTCATGCATGGGTTAAGAGTAGCCAACTCTTTAGCAATAAAAAGGTTGCTAGTCTATGGTGATTTAGCACTTGTCATCCACCAAGTCAACAAAGAATGGGATTGCACAAAAGACAACATGGGCGCTTACTGTGCAAAAGTCAGAAAGTTAGAGAAAAATTTCCAAGGATTAGAGATCCACCATGTTCTAAGAGATTCAAATATAGCAGCTGATACTTTGGCCAAGCTAGGCTCAGACAGAGCAAAGGTACCACCAGAAATCTTCATAGAAGAATTAAAGAAACCATCTATCAAATAGCCCAGTGAAGAACAACAACCTGGATCTTCCAAAGATGGCCTAATGGAGATTGACCAAGACCCTCTATCAAGACAAGTTATGGTAATCTATGAAGACTGGAGGCAACAGTTTATAGATTACATCAAAGACAAAACACTACAGAAGACAAGGCACAAAGAACCTGACTAATACGTAGAAGCAAGAACTATGTACTAGTAGGATACAAGCTATACAAAAGAGTCGCTTCATCATGAGTTATGCTCAAATGCGTACCAAGAGGAAGAGGAATAAACATCATTGAAGAAATACACGCAGGATGCTGCGGCAATCATGTGGCATCAAGAACCTTGGTAGGAAAAGCTTTCAGGATGGGGTATTATTGTCCCATGGCAATGAAAGACGTAGAAGACTTCGTCAAGAAATGCAAGAAGTGCCAAATGTTTGCAAGGCAACAACACGTCCCGGCACACAACCTGATATGCATACCGCCCTCTTGGCCCTTCTCCTGCTAAGGATTGGATCAAGTCGGTCCACTAAAAAGATCATCCAAAGGATTCGAGTACATCTTCATCACAATCGACAAGTTTACCAAGTGGATAGAATACAAACCCTTGGTCAAATACAGCGCTAAAAAAGCTATCGAGTTCATACAAAGCATCATGTTCCGATTTGGAGTACCCAACAGGATCATTACAGACCTAGGATCACCGATTTGGAGTACCCAACAGGATCATTACATCTTGGGCGACAGATTGTAGAATCGACATTGATTTTGCATCAGTTGCCCACCCTCAAGGAAACAGACAAGTTGAAAGAGCAAACGGGTTAATTTTACAAGGAATGAAGCCAAGACTATATGAAGAACTAGTGGACTACAGAGCTAAGTGGATTGATGAAATACCAAAAGTGGTTTGGGGCCTCATAACCCACATCAGTAGATCAACCGGATACTCACCATTCTTCTCATCTATGGATCAGAAGTAATACTTCTAGCTGACTTGACATCACCAAAGATAGAGCAATACGAAGAAGGAGAAGCCAAAGAAACAAGACACCTGGAACTTGATTCACTAGAAGAAGTCTGAGAGTGTGCAATTTTACAAAACGCCAAATATCAACAAGGACTAAGAAGACACTATGACAAGAGCACACAACCCTGGACCCTTAAACCAGGAGACTCAGTTCTTCGACTCATCCAAAAGAAAGATGGAAGGCACAAACTACTAAGCCCTTGGGAGGGACCTTTCAAAGTAAGAAGAGCAACCGGACGAGGCACATATGAGCTTATGACAGATGAAGAAATCCCACTGAAGAACACATGGCACATCAACCAACTTTGAAGATTTTACCACTAAGTGGAAAAGTCCTATAGAAGAACCCGAGATGACGAAATAACAACAACTCGCTCTTTCTGTTTACAACAACAAGATCATTAGGCACTCAATGCCTCTTCAAGATATCACGCTATGGGGTGATCTCATAGCGTGCCTGCATGGACTAGAGTCTTAGTACCGCTCCATGGACAGGCTAGCCATCCGGTGCGCGGCTTCAGGCTGGATCAGGGCACTCCGTGTCAGTCTAGGATCGGGCCTCTCTGGGGTGATTCAGGGCACTTGTGTCATTTTACGATCAGAGAGTACTGCGAATTGAGAATGCAGTTGAACCATGGCACCTAGTGCTAGTTCAGGAGACCAAACCTATTCGCAACAGTGGGATCAGGGCACCTCGTGTCAGTCTAGGATCTTGGCTCCCCACCTTTCCTGCCCTGTGCGTAGAACACCGAGTTGGATCAGGGCACTGCGTGTCAGTCCACTCGGGCCTTTCTGGGGTGAATACGAGCTCTCATGCCGGATTCACAATCAGAAAGTTCTTCCTTATTGTGAAACAAGAATGTAGTTGAACCCGGGCACATAGTGCTGGTTCAGGAGTCAAAACCTTTCGCTACAACAGCGGGATCAGGGCACACCGTGTTGGTCCAGGATCTTTGACTCCCCACCCTTGCCTGCGATGAGATGCAGAGCACAACTTACTGGACTGAACTCAAGCACACCTTGCGGCATGATGCAACATGATGCAGTAAAACCTCGAAATAACTATGGCTCAAGAGCAGCCACTACACTAACAGTGGGTAGTTTGAAGCAACAAGAACAACTCCGGCTCAATGATAGCCACTACACTACCGGCGGGTAGCAAGAAGCAATCCAAAGTCAGGACGAAGCCCACACAACTCATCAAAACTACTCAAAGTCAGGATGAAGCCTGCACAACCCATCGAAACTACTCAAAGTCGCAACAAAGCCCGCATAACTCGTCGAAACTACTCAAAGTCGAGATGAATCCCACACATCAAAGGACTCGTAAAAGATTATTCAAAAGTCAGGACAAAACCCGCACAGCAAGAACTCATCAAATCTACTAAAGTCGGGATAAAGCCCGCACAATAGGTGATCATCAAAATAATGTCGAGATGAAGCCCACGTAACAAAATTCCATTCAAAAAGGGCATCAACAGCCCTGACTGATGACCAAGGAGTTTTTTTACAAGAAAGGTTTTCAAGGCGCAGGAGCAGCAGGATCAGCACCCAAGTTTATCCTATCTATGACTTGATCTACAAGAGGAGCAAGGGCAGCCTCCTGCTCTCCAATCTGAAGCACGAACTCCAGCGATGGATTAGGATCAACCAACTTCTCCAACTGAGCCTCAGGAGCGAGAACACGGACATGACATAAGATATTGCTCACACACCTCCAGAAGCTATCCTTCATGAAGTTGAAGAACCACGATGAAATCAGAGGTGCATAGCTCACCACATCAGCATACAGAGGCAAATCCTCCTCCATTCCAATGAAAGACAAGAGATAGGTCATAGCCCCCCACAGCGATTGGAACCTGACATTAGCTACATCCAACTGGCCCTTCAACTCTTGAACAGTCTTCAGGGCTTGAAAAACATATTGATCAGCATCAAGCCAGAACTGGCGAGCCAAGGCAAGCTTTCGCTTAGCATCCTCGCAATGAGAATGCATCTCTCTTACCAACTTGGCATTGTTCTTGAAGGTCCTAAGGGTCTCTTTCATATCCTCTAAGTCTTGATGCCACTGGAACTGCTTACGCTCGAACTCTACAAAGAAGAAATCAAGTCAACAAGCCAAAGATAGAACTCGGCAGCAGACAAATCAAAGGAAGCAACTCAGCAGAAGTAAAAGTACCTGCAACCTAGGTCTTCAAAGCCTAGACTTCATCAGCTGTGGCTTTTGACGCCTCCTCTCAACGACGAAGCTCATCAGCCAGCTGAGCCTGATGAGTCGCTTCAGCAGCCTGACGCTGCCCACGCTCATGATCCAGTTCCGCCTGAACATGAGCGAGCTCTTTACGAACCCGCTCAAGATCGACAAAGCTAGACGTAGTCACTGCAGCCTTAGCAGGGCCAAAAAGAAGGTCCTGATCTTGCCAAAGAGACTGAAAGGGATAAAGACAAAAATCAGAAAAGCTGACAGATCAAAAGCAACACAAGACCAAGAAAGGAACACGTACCTGCACAATGCCACCAAATTAGGCGGAGAAATCCTCAAAGCAAGCCTTCAGAGCCGCCAGACGGTGAGGACGGCTCATCTCAGGATCCACCGGACCAGAAGAACTTGATGGTGGCAAAGCGAGTAGCGGCAGATTAGCAACAACTCTATCACATCCTCCAGCAACAGTAACTCCAGGAGTCACCGGCTCAGCATGGGAAGCTCACGACCCGACTTAGCAGGCGCCGCCAGAGGAACCACCTACAAAGTGGGACCAGACCCTGCATCAACTTTTGCCCTCTGGTCAACCTGCAAGATAGCATCTACAAGAAGCCAATACAAACATATCAGGAACCTTCAAATAAAGAAAGAAGTAAGAAAATCTAGAAGAAGTTGCAAGGAACCTACCAGCAGAAGAACTTCGAGCCTTAGGCTCATCCTCGGGGGCTCGGCCAGGGCCCGTGCCAGAAGAATAACCTGGCGAATCAACAACACCAGGCCTACAAAAGAAAGCATAAGAACTAAAAAAACAAGAGCAGAAGTCAACTCAAGAGATGCCCAATAAAATTGCCTCAGTGAAAGCTTGAAAGAACCCACACCCCTCCTAGGCATGACAGGCAGGGGAATAGTGGCAAGAGACTGTACCATAGAAGAAATGTGGGTAGCAAGAGAAGGAGAAAGAGAAGAAGAAGTCTCAAAACCCTTCGTTCGGCTGCAAAGATTAAAGAGAAGCATCAGCAAGCAAAACAACTAAACAAACTAGAAGGCAGAGGTTAAAGAGAACTTACGACTTACGAATAAGAAGTGTCTACGCCTCCTCATCCCCCTCATTCTCAAATAGAAGCACATTAGCTCCCTCTACAAGAAACAAACAATATGATAAGCAAAGGAAGAAGCATCCAGAAGAAAGAACTCGGCATCCATCTCACCTATAATGATATTACCTGTGACCTGAAGAGAACTCAATGCGGCAGGACTCATCCCCTGAGCAGTAGTCACCGAAGGACGGGATGATGACCTTCACTTGACATCAAGAATCATCTCAACAATCTTTGAGTGTGGCTTATACGACACAGATTCAAAACCACCCCCATGGATACCATAAGAAACACCAGGAAGAACAGACCGTTTGCGAGAAGCAGAAGCAAGAACAGTTTTAGTAGTAGTATCAGCAAGACTAGCCTCCTCAGTAGCAAGGAATTGGATGATGAAATCATGACCAAAGCCCTGAAAAGAAATACAACAGCTGAACAAAGAAGAAAGAACCCGCACAAGCCAAATTCACACGAGAAAAGAACTTACCGCAGGAGGTGGATTGGCAGCAGAGTACTCCTCGAAACGAGGAGGGACACAAGGGACATCACCAAGAATGTCATTCAATCGAAGCAACAGATCATAATCACTGAGCACAACCTCGGCCTTAATTCGAGATGAGTCAAGAACCCTGGTGTACTCAAATCCAAGATGCTCCCGCTGCATCAGAGGTTGCACAAAACGACGAAAGAACACAACAACAATGCCAAGACTAGTAAGACCCTGCACCTTGACATAGCTAAGATGAACAAAAAGAGGATTGATCGCCAAGAGCTTGGCATCCGAAGGTTTCTGAGCCCATAGACCAGTATCTTTTGGGGAGACAGAAAGATCAGAAGAAAAGTAAGGAGAAGGCTTAGGGACGTAGAACCACTTGTTTGCCCCAATTTTCTTGTTAAAGAAACTCATGGAGAAAAGATCAACAGCCATCCCCTGACAAATCTGGATCGAACAGCAACCAAAAGGCACCGCTTTCAAATCCAGCTTAAGACGAAAGAAGCGCCGGAATAGAAGGAGATTGGGGGAAACCCCGAGATGCACCTCACACATATGCGCAAAGGCAGATAGATAAAGAACCCCATTAGGGGAGAGGTGATAGAGCTGAAGGCCAAAGAATTGAAGAAACTCCAACAAGAAAGAAGAAGGCAGAAAACAAAGCCCCGCGGCGACAAAAGCAACAAACAGGATTGTTTGATCAGCAGTAGGGTTGGGAGCCAGATCTCGACCATGCATGACATACCCAAAAAGCGGCTGCTCCTGGAGCAAGCCACGCTCCACCAAGCCCTCCAAATCTTCCGCCATCGTCATCGGCGCCGGCCAAGACCGCTGCATAAAGAAAACCCCTCTAGTCACAATCATCAACATGAAAGAAAGGATTTTTCACTCAGAACTCACCTCAACGGACTTGACCTTGCTCTATGACTGTGTACCATTCATCAGATCCCATGAAATAATTGGTGGATTCACAAATTTCAGCAAAAGCAGAAGAAGAAACTAGGGTTTTGCACGCGGCGGAGACAGCAAGAAGAGATTGGGAAATTTTTGCAAGTACGGATGACAAAGGCTCAAACGTACAGGAGAAGGCTAAGCGGTGGAGTACTTATAAGGATCAGTTGATCCTAATGGGCCCAAAGGGCCAACAGTTGCCTAAACAGGACAGCACGACAGCGGTCACAACGGATAAGCATCAACGGTAATAATAGCAAAAAGTAACTCTCCAACGGGCAGAAAGTGGAGTATCTTGGACAAGATTTTGTTCCATGAAGGCATCAAAGGCGGAAAGAACGTGGAAACATCAACAACTCGTTAGTTCAATAAGCTACTAGGACCAACCATTGTTTAGTCAAAAGAACTCTGAAGCACACAACAATATATCAGAACAACCCGCAGATAGTCGAAACATACTATACATCGCTAGAAACATCATCATACAACTCGGCACAGTCAGAGTCGCAAACTCATAATCATACAGATGCCAACTTAGTCAGAAAACAACTCGCACAATCATCAGGAACAAAGGCAAGACAAATATCTTTTTCATTCTACTAATCAAGAAGGCATTGGATTACAGCAGGGTACAATTGGATACAAGATCCAATAAGGGTATAAAAGAAAGCAAAGGGAATCATTTAGGACTAATTACAAAGAACCCAGTGGAATTTGAGGTTAACAAACCTATACCAAGATTCGATGCAATCAGGCAAGAAGCAACCAAGGCAGCGTATTCACCGAAGAGAACTCACAGCCAAGATTACTCGAACGGGCAGTCAAGACGGCACCAAGTTCATCAAGACAGTAGCGAGATACCGCTTTGCCACCTCAGAAGAACTGGATATCTCCTCTCAACACGTGCAGATCTGCGCCGGAATACCAAAATGATATAGCAGTGAACAAATCAGTTGCATATTCGCAACAACTTGTTGAGGTAGTCGGCCAACCACACACTAATCAACTCTGCAAAGAGCAAGAAAATGATCGAGGAGAGGGCCTGAAAATTCATGCAGGACAGCAATAGCTATCAACCTCACAAGCCCTACTCCATTTGCCTCAATGCACTTCAGGAGAAGATACAACCCAGGGACTAGCCTGCTACTAGCCCCTATCACAAGTCCTACACATTTGCTAAGAAAGATTACATAACAAGCCCGGGGGCTCGTCAAGATCACTCACCACTAACTCCATAGCTATAGAAGAAGAAAGCAACAGCTCAAGAAGAATACAAGAGCACCAAGAAAGAAGAAGGAACACAAAAAGACCTAAAGTGAATGAGGAAGCAACGAGCATCAGCAAGCAATATTTATAAGTAAAGATGGGCGTATGAAGACCAAGTCTATGGAAGAAAGGAAAACCAAGAGCAAGGACAGCCATGTGAAGAAGACAGAACCTCGAAGTGACTGACAAGCACACACGAACCCCTCACAGTTGATAAGGAAGCAGGCATGCAATCTAAAACCATCAAGGACACCCGCAAAGCTGACGGACGAACAGTAAAAGTCACTACAGAACAGAGAAGGCATATCCACCAGCATACTTCAAGAAAAGTACAAAAGCAAAGAAGACACCCAACAACCAATGGTACATCAATAAAGAACAGCATCAGCAAGGCACTCCAAAACCCTTTCCTGAGTTCTTTCATGTTGAAAAAACCTAGAAAAGGCTCAGGGGCTGCAGGAGTACCCTGCACTGAAGGCACCTTTTCAATTTTTTACCAAGACCCTACAGCTTTTTGTTCCATAAAGCAAGAGGCTTGGGGGCTGCACTCACTGAGTGCAAATTTTTCAAAATTTGCACTCCGTGAAAAGACAAAGATGACGACCAGGAGAAAGAAGCTACAAACTAGACCCTCCAGCTTTTTGTGCCAAAAAACAAGAGGCTCGGGGGCTGCACTCAGTGAGTGCAATTTTTCCCAAAAATTGCACTCACCAACAAACCAAGACAGAAGCTACCAGAAGAAAGAGCATCCCAAGATTTCGCCTCGAAAGAACCCGGCTTTCGAGTTCCAAATCCTGGAATGCTCGGGGGCTTGTCAATGGGGAACACCGAAGGTTCCCCAAGAAGACGGAATACGGACGGAGGATCGAAGAACCCGCCGTCCGATTCAAGTACAACACGGAGTAACACGACGTGAGAACTACCATATCCTAGATGGGTTGTAATAGGAAAGAGTACGAAACTCTTAGTTTAGGACTCATTCCTAGAATCCGACTAGGAATCATAGAGCCCGCAGCTAGCCTAGCCCCATATAAGGCTGCTGCGGCACCCCTTGTAAAAAGCGCAAAGTACACAGCAATACACAATCCCTCATACTCATCAATACAACGTAACAGGCTTACACTGACTAGACATAAAGGTCTTTACTCGACACAAGTCGAGGGCCCGAACCAGTATAAAATCGTCTGTCTCGTCAAAATTGTTGCCACAACCACCGAGTTTCGCAGTCTGCCAAGCTCCTCTGAACAAAAACACCATGCCGGGTACCCCGGTGGTGGGCTATCAGTGATAAAACATCGATAGTGAGGAGATCTGGTGGTTTGTAGAAACAAGATCAAACTGCCAAGATTCCCTCTTATCTCTCTAATCAGGTATGGGCTAGTCACGGGGTCGAAACCGCGGCAAGCATTGTGTTCGATCGGTGTCAGGAGTGTGATACCTCTGGTACGTTGCTTGGGTGGACTCAAGAACATGAGAATCATAGTGGACATGATGGTCCTAGTTTGGGCCAATGATGCCCTACGTCTAGCTGCTGATGATCAATCCTTATATTCATCAAGAGCACCCAAAATCGAGGGGTTACAATTGAGACTATGAAGAGATTTGGCAGGGAGTTAGCTCAGTGCTAAGCTTTGGTCACCTCGCCACTGGTGGTGTCTTCCCCACGCCAGAGAGGAGGAAGACGACGAGAGTGATGGTACTCTGCCCATGATCAATGTTGGGTGAGAGTGGGTTGCAATCCTTTGGGATCGAGTTGGTGGAGAGCGCTCTGCTATATTCTTTTATGTTCGCCCTTGCCCTTCTATAGGATCCGACTTTCCCTTATATTCTAGGGTAGGTCTTGTACAAGACGGTTTAGGAGTTTGTGTTTATGGTCTACCTATGCCAGAGTCATGGAGGCCTTGCATCGGTCTCTTATGGACCGTGGAGATGTCTTGGCATCGAAGAAACTCTAGGCATCGTCCGGCCGTTCTGTCCCGACACTATGCGTGTCATGTTCTGCTGGCTTGGACCGGTCTCCCCTAGGTGCACCTTATGGAGTCTTCTCGGTGGTGAGGGAGGCCGGGTTGGGGGCCTGACACATGGGCCGGAACCCCTAGAGCCCCTTAAGGATGTTGGGGATGAGTTTGTCTCCTTGACCCCGTGAGCCGAGCGGACGACAAAGCTACACCCAAGGGGCAGTGCCGGGAGCCCCTGAGTTGTCAATACGTAGTATCTCAAGTACCCCGCAAGGGCGGGAGAAGATCTAGTCCAACTAGGATTCTCCATATGTAATCCTAGTAAGTATTGCTATCATGTAATCTTACTAGAATTCTTATAATATAACCGATTAGGACTCTTGCCTCCTATATTGTATAAAGGACGACAGGGCTCCCTAAATCGGCAGACAAGAACAGAGCTCATGGTCTAAATCCCAAATGTAGGGCGCAATATACTATCCACTTCTCCATCGAGTGGATAGCCGAAGTCCGAACAATCATTCCACGTATCCCCGTGACTAGCTATAGGTGATCAAATATATCGACAACTGACGTGCTAGTTACAAACTTTTGGCGCAATTACGTTCAAGAGTACGAGTATTGTTTCAGTGAATCACCGAGTCAGGAACCGTCTCTGTTTCAACCGAAGGCGGTGGAAATTCTGACTGGCGTGGTTGCTACACGTGGATCGAAGCGGAGCTGAGATCATCACCGTGCGGCTCGAGAGTCCAATCCACCTTACATGCAAGCTAGTTACGGGATAAAATATTAAAGATTTCTCCTGTGACGTATTGCATTTACTGATTGAACATACACGTATACTGCGGAAGAGGGCAGAAGGCTGCACAGTACATCTACTCGGATATATTAGTCGGATAAGAAGTCCACCTAGCAAAACCGTCCGAGTACATCAGGTTCTGACTCCTTCCTGTCGTGTCCAAGTGCCAGAGTCCGGCTCCAATATTCAGAGGTCCTGCCTTTGCCGATTCTGTTTCGCCAGGTCCAACTCTGTTTCTACTCGGCAACTACTCAGCTCGATAAAGAACCAGCTACATTAAGACATGCCTTGCATCTACACGTACGTGTGCATGCACAGCCAAGACCAATCAAACAAGTACTCGGAGCCATGCAATGCAAGCTGATTATTGGAAGATGGACGCGTGCACGTACACAGGTACTCATACATATACATACATATATATACAATCAGTGAATCAGGACAGTTTGCCCGTTGTTCAGCTCATGTTCTCAACACACGAGATCAATATCTCGTCCAACACCCTTTTCAAAAAAAAATATCTCGTCCAACTACCGCCGCCGGCGTCCAGCAATATGATCCCCGGCCGTGCACCGATCAAGTTTGTCAGGATCAGGAAGCAAGACGGCGCGCAGGACCGGAAACTTTCATCTGCAGCAGCGTTTTTGATCCGATCCTGCTACACCTCCGCTCGTGCCCTCGTCCAACTACAACTCCGGGCACCCGTTGTTCGTGCGCTCGTCCTACCGCTCACTGCTGTCCAACTACATCAGGCCACGACAACGATTTGGCTACTTCGCCGAGATCCTCAACGAAACTTCGCGACTCCAACTTGGACCTAACGCACCAGTCGTTGACGGGTTCCGATTGTCTGGACGCACCTGTCGATGACGGATTCCTAGTGCCTCGATGCACCAGTCGAGACAGGTTCCGAGTAGGTCGATGCTCCAGTCCGTGACAGGTTACGAATGTGTCATGACCCCAAGTGTGCATGCTGGGCCTATTGGGTCAATGTGCTTAGTTCTGTTGTTTGGCCTCGTTATGCTCTTGGGCCTCGGCCAGTAGGTGTGCGTGTGTGACCATCGGCTGATATATTGCCATGTTCTGTAACCGAAAGGGCATCGATGAATTGAACCGTGAACCTGAACTCGTCTTCTTTGTTCGTCTGAACTCTGAACTCTTTGCTGTTCTTGCTAATTCTTCCCGAATTCTCTGCTTTCGATCCCTGATTCCTTCCAATTCCTAGTTATCCATCATGATCTTGACCCGGTTCGTGACAGAATGCCTCAGTCAGTGACGGGTTCTGAATGCCTAGACGCACTGTCAGTGGCGAGCCGTTTCAGAGTGCCTCGATACACTAGTGTCGGTGACAAAGTCCGAGCGCGTCTGGCTAGCATCCAGTTCTGGTGGCCAGTGGCGTCGGCGGTTGCCTGGGGTTGGGCGCCACAAAGCTCCCTGGAGGCATTGTTATTGAATCTCGTGCTTCCGCATCGACATCACCAGTTTCTGGGCGAAAGCCCTTCCTTAGAGGTCACTAAGGCCAACGATGACAGCGCCCAGGGTCGTGTCCTTGGGTGTCGACTCCTTCCTGAAGGCGTCGCTGCAGGAATCTTCTACGACTCGTTACATGTCCCCCTATGTTGACGCCGTCCGTCCATGTCGTTGGTTCCTGGTGGTGTTCCTCGTTGTGTCTGTGCATGCTTTCTTTCTCCCGCTTGGGTTTGTCCTACATCTCTTGACCTCGCTGTTGTCATCGTCTTGGCCATTTGGTCCCCTCTCTGGTAGGTTTTGTTGCTGAGAACGTGACCCTATACTTGGTCGCTGTGGTCACTTGGTTCATTGGTGGATACTTTGCCGCTGGGTTCATTGGTGGATGCTTTATGGCTCGTTTCGTTGGCGGATGCTTTGTCGTTCGGCTCATCCTTTCAGGGTGAATGCTTTGCCACCAAAGCTTGGTCTTTTTGGAGGCAACCCTAGCACTTTATTCAGGATACAAACACATCTTAGGTGTTGTGGCCAGTCGCTCTTTTTCTATTCATGTATGCCTTGTCTGCGGTATGCTTGGATGATGACTGCTCGCCATCACCAACTATCGCTTATGTTGTAGGTCTATTGACCATTTCCTGCCCTCTTAATGAAATATCGGCATATATGCCTCCTCTCGAAAAAATATTTATATGTCTAGTCAAAAACTATCAAACTAGCGGTTCAACCAGTTCTAAATAGTTAGACCAATGAACCAGTGAACCGATGTCTAGTTCAGTCATGATAACTATGGTTTTAAGAGTTTTTTCCTTTCTTCAAATAATACTAGGACAAAACTCTTGCCAGCCATTTGGAAAAAATTACAATACGTTTTATTTAATACGGCAGAACCTCCTAAATTATATGGCCCACATGCACCTGTCTCAAAGACCTCTGGTAGCTATACATGTGCATCAGATAACTTAGAAAGATCTATCAGGTGTCCTCAATAAACCCCGATTGAACCACATTTTACACTCATACCCGGATTAGCAAAGGAGTAGCTCAAACATTACAGCACTTGTTATAAAAAAATACAACAGAATGCAGAAGGGATTATAACAATAAATTTACAAATCATAAATAAATTAACTTTTACAAACTTAAATAGCGGAAGTGGAGTAGATTACAAAAGACAACTTAGGTAGAGCACCTAAGTCAGGAGGGGACAACCAGATCACGTCGAGCCCACGACATGAATTGCTTAGCAACACCAGTCAGCACCTGCAACAAAGGGTTAACAAACCCTGAGTACAAAGTATTCTGCAAGACTTACCCGACGAAAAGAGAGGGAGGAGACTCATGAATGCAGGCTCAAGGGAATCAAGGTAAGGCTGTAGCAAGAATCAAAGTTCTTTTGCGTAAAAGCTCTTATAAATCAAGTTTTATCTCATCATTAAATATTAACAGAAAGTAAATTTGTCCTAATCTAGATCAAGATTATCAAACAACTTCATTATTGTTCCTTAACCAACATTCCACTTGTTAACTACGTTGATGGTGTTGAGATCAAGTCTCCCTTTCTCGAGGAGCAAACAACGATTCGAGCCGCTTATCTACCTAGCTGGGGCTTCCTAACCACAAGACATATATAGCACTTAAGCTTGCATATGTCAACCCAAACTATGGATCCTCCAAGACCAGAACGGTTTCTGTGCCATTGGCCGAAGAGTATAGTACTCCACCGCCCTACTGCCAATCTAGATGTTTTTCGGTCATCTCAGATCCATAGGGTGGGTACATGCTATTCCCTCCATCTCGCCACTCCCAGTGTGCGGGCTCTCCGTTCCACCGATTGAATAGCCAAAGTAGGGCTTGCCACGAGCATGTAATTAGTAGTATAAAAGTTCTGGATCCAAGGGCCAAGTCAACGGACGGGTCCTAGGGCGACACAGACGAAAATACTACATCATGACTCCTTTCTCGATGCAAGTTAACCGTCCGGTCTCAAATTCATTAACTATCATCATGATTCATCAGGTGATGCCAACTTCATTCATTTTGAAAAGTTTCATTTGAAAGCCTATCTCAATAAGCAAGGCTAAGCATTTTTCAAAAGAAAACAGGTAGGCAAACAAGTTTGCTGGCCCAATCCCGTCTTCTCTCCTTGCTGCGTACCAACTACAGTGGTTTTACCTAGCAGACAATAGGCTAACTGGGCTCATGCCGTACTTCGGGTCATTGCCAAATCTGGAGGAACTAGATGTGTCATACATGTTAGAAGCAGGTGACTGGGAATTTGTGTCTTCACTCTCTAATTTCTCCAAACTGACACAACTGATGCTTGATGGCAACAACCTCCAAGGGAATCTACCAAGTTCCATTGGAAACCTTTCCAGTAATCTCCAGTTACTGTGGCTAAGGAACAACAGAATTTCTGGCCTATACCACCAGAGATAGGTAATCGAGGAGCCTCAATAATCTATACATGGATTACAATGTGTTCACTGGAAATATACCACCAACAATTGGAAACTTGCACGACTTGGTCGTTCTAGCTTTTGCACAAAATAGACTCTCGGGCCCAATTCCTTATGTTATAGGTAATCTTGTTCAGCTGACTGATATTATATTGGATGGAAACAACTTGAGTGGAAGAATTCCTGCAAGTATAGGAAGTTGCACTCAGCTTCAAATACTCAATCTTGCACACAACTCACTAATGGGACCATACCAAGTAAAATCTTCAAAATATCTTCCCTTTCTGAAGAATTTGACTTGTCACATAATTACTTGACTGGAGGAATACCTGAGGAAGTTGGCAATCTCATTAATCTGAAAAAAACTAAGCATCACAAACAACATGTTGTCTGGCTACATCCCATCCACTATTGGCATGTGTGTGGCTCTTGAGTATCTAGAGATGCGTGACAGCTTCTTTGAAGGAAGCATTCCACAGACTTTAGTGAATTTGAGAAGCATCGAGGAGATTGACATTTCTAAGAACAGATTGTCTGGAAACATTCCAGATATCTTCAAAAACTTGAATTCTCTGCATCAACTCAATTTATCCTTCAACAGTTTTAGTGGAGCAGTTCCAAGTGGTGGTATTTTTGGCAATGCTAGTGCGGTTTCAATTGATGGAAATGATGAATTGTGTCTGACAGCAGGTGTGTCTCTTTGTCCAGCAATGGATAAAAAAAGGACAAGGAAACACAAGTCACTGGCACAAGTCATAGAGATAGTGATACCAATTGTTGCTGTTGTTATAATCACTTGCTTCTGTCTCGTGACATTCTTCTGGAGTAAGAAAATTAAAGTGAAGAAATATTTGCAACATCACAAGGAGCACAAGAAAAACATAACATATAAAGATATTGCAGAGGCAACAGATATGTTCTCTTCTACTAACTTAACTGGCTCTGGTTCATTTGGAATGGTGGCAAGCTAAAGATTCAGGAAATCAAGTGGCTATCAAGATTCTAAACCTCAGCACATATGGGGCACATAGGAGCTTCCTTGCAGTGTGAGGCCCTCAGAAATGTACGTCACCGAAATCTTGTTAAAATAATTACTGTATGCTCCTCAGTGGATCCAACTGGAGCATATTTCAAGGCCATAGTCTTCCCATACATGCTGAACGGGAACCTGGATATGTGGTTACATCCAAGGGTCCATGAACACAGTGAAAGAAAGATTCTGACTTTCTTTCAAAGAATCAATATAGCATTGGATGTAGCATGCGCTTTGGATTATCTTCATAACCAATGTGCACATCCACTAGTACACTGCGATTTGAAGCCAAGTAATATCCTTTTGGACCTTGACATGGCTGCATATGTCAGTGACTTTGGCTTAGCAAGGATATTATATGCCAGATCAGATGCATTTCAAGATAGTTCAACAGGTTTGGCTTGCCTGAAAGGATCCATTGGATGCATCCCACCAGGTGAGATAAGCTTATTTGTAAGTAGTTTATTCTGTTTGTTCTTTATAGGATTGTAAAAAAATGAATTATCTATAACCTTACTATGTCTGCAAACATACATGCAGAGTATGGCATGAGCAAAGAGATATCAACCAAGGGTGACATTTATAGTTTTGGAGTGCTCCTGCTAGAAATGAAAACAGGGTATCGTCCGACTGATGAGAAATTAAAGGATGGTATAAGCCTGCAAGATTTTGTCGGTCAATCATTTCCAAATAATATCTACGAGGTTGTCGATCCCGTCATGGTACAAGACAGCATCAATGCAGCCAAAGTGATGCAGAACTGCATCCTTCCATTGGTTAAAATAGGATTGTCCTATTGGTCAAAAAAAAAAATAGGATTGTCCTGCTGCATGGCATCACCAAAAGAACGACCAGGAATGGATGAAGTTTGCAACAAGATCCTTATCATCAAGCATATATTCTCAAAAATACATTCTTAGCGTAGCAATTAGCGTATATCTTGAAAGATAAGCTTGTGTGTTATGCTGTTATTGGAGTTTTATTTGAATTCCCTTAAGATAGAAAGTAGAGCTGTAAAGTTGTAGGGCTGATCAAAACCATTTTATCTTCTTATGCTTTAGTTATTGGGTTTGTTTTCCCTTAGCTGTAAAGTAGTGCTTTAGCTCCTTAAATTGAACCAAGCAGCAGATGCAATAGCACTGCCAATCATTCACACAATTCCAGCCTTCGTTGCCTGTTTGTCTTACATAGTGATGGCTGCAGAAATTGCTCATGTACTAGATATGAAATCATGTTGTTTAACGCTTTGGTATTAATTTACCCAATGTTTGGCATTTGCAGTTGCAGTTGAGCAGTTCATGTCCATCTTTTCCTGTATTAAGATGCAACAGGATACCCCGATGTTTACAGAAACCATTTTTTATCAGAACTAGAAATCATACGGAGCCCGGCTGGGATGCGCTCGGAGGACAGGAGTCCCCTCTCCAAAAATCCGCAGTTTTCACCGACCAAATGTAAACTGCCAGGCGTAGCGCGCGACCAGAGAAGGCATGGGTGACGTCACACAGGAATTGGAAGCACGGTCAAAACAGATTGGAAAAAAAAACTCTGTCCAACAATTTGTTACCTGTCTCTCCACTTGAGAAATTCCACTGAGACGTGCAAAAAATATAGGCGTGCAGACACGACTTGACATGGTTTTCTTCTTTTTCAGACCAAAGAAAAGCTGCTGAAACATAGATAACTGACAAAATCAGTCTTTCTTCCAAGAAGAAACCAGGAACCTATCACTGCCCAGGTAGCTATGCAACCAAACGCCGAAATACCACATGCTAGATAAGAATTAACATCACTCATTCGAATTTCGAACGCTGTCAACACATATGCGTGCAGCAACAACTATTATACAGTGTTGCAAAATTTACAGTACAAAATATACAATGAATCAATGATCAATTTACAAATACATCACCAACCTAAAAATCAAAGGTGGGCAAAGAATCCTTGTTATCAAAGGTGGACAAATACATCACCAACCTACAATTCCATCCAACGAATCCTAGTTATCCTAGTTGGTTGGAAGATTTGGAAGGAAAGAAACTCGAGGACTTTTGGTGGAGACGTGGCTGCGGACATCCTGGAGGAGGTGGCGCTGTGGGAAGCTGCTGGTGAGGTGGTGTTGTGGGAAGCTGCTGGTTACAGGCACTTGCTTCGGGTTCTGGTTCAGGTGTTTCGGGTAATCTATGGATTACCTGAAGTTTATGTAAAACTCTCTTCTTAATGAAATACGTGCTAATGCACGTTCTCGAAAAAAACGAATCCTAGTTATCAAAGTTCCAAAATCAAAGGTGGGCAAACCAAACCATTAGCTTTTGCAACAAAAGAATTTATACGTGCTGTACATATACACCTAGCATCAGCAGGAGGCCCTTTGCCCTCTTGCACCATTGCATCTAGACTAGGACTCTAGGAGAGTTCGCTGGACTGAGCCCCTTTGGCGACCTTGACGAACACGTTCTCCATGCCTCTCTTCTTGAAGCTCTCTACGGCCATGAACACATCTGAGATCCTCGCTTCCTGCTTTGGCAGCTCGTACTTCTGCGTCCCAGACGGATGGTACACCTTCCTGGAGCTTGGTGAAAGCTTGCGCACCAGATTTTCGACCTCTTGTTCGAACTCAGGCAGTGTTGTCATCGTCAGCACATAGTAACCTCCATATCTAGCTATGAGCTGCCACAAGATTCAGTATATCAATCTCCGTTTGAACAGAAGAGGTATATATAATGTTGTGGTATGGGAATACGTACCTCTTTGGGCGTGCCTATGCACTGGAGGCTTCCATCGACCATGATACAGAGTCTATCACAAAGGTTTTCAGCTTCTTCCATGGAATGCGCTGCGAAGGTGCACAGAATAAGTACAAAAAATCTGTGGTTAGTATTACAACAGAAGAGCAAATTGTGGCCAAGAAAAAGCTATCGAGATCAAAGTTTTCTTGTCTGAACATTACTGCCGAGAATGATTGCTCTATCCTGCTTTGCTTGCTTCACGGCGCTCCAGAGACTCTTCCTGGAAGCTGGGTCTAATCCAGTGCTTGGCTCATCCATGTACACGACCTGAGGCACAATTAGGAAGTGTCAGAAGTCCCTACATGTCTCCTTACGGAAATGTGAGATTCTGTATAAAGTACTACTTTAGCATCTCCAATCAACGAGATGGCGACACTAAGGCGCCTCCTCATGCCACCACTGTACTTCTTCACTTGCTTATCAGGAGCACCCCCATGAAACAAATTCACACTCCTTAAAGACTCATCAACAGCCTGCAAACATTGTCATTGCTGTAAGTTTCTTCTCAAAGCTGAAGCTTCACCATACAAAGTACATAACTGTTCCACATAATCCAATAGGACAATGTATAACAAAACAACAATTCCACAACATCCAAATTAGACTCATTGGTTTCATGTAAAATGATATATCTATTTTGTTATCAAATTATGTGGTACTCCCTTTGTTTCAAAATATAAGGTATTTAAGTTGTGTCCTATGCCAAACTTCTCTAACATTAGCCAAGCTTATAGAAAAATATATTAATAAATATATTAACATCCACAATACCAAATAATTGCACCATCAAGATGTAGTCTCTCTCAACTCACTGTTGATGCTACAGCACTGAATAATACAGTGGGATTGGTGCTGCAAGACTGCAGCTTTTCTGTTTATGTCTGTTAGTCCCTAGGATCCCTGCACAGGTGAGCAGCAAGCTCACCAGCACATCCACACACTTACTATGGCTAGAGGTAGAAGAAGACCCTGAGCATACACACAACACATTGGTGTTGCTGCAGCTGCAGCTGCACGTTGGTGCTGCTGCTGTGCTCTTGAGTACAGCTCACACACACACACACACTCAGGCTTCAGCATTGGCCAAGAGACACTGAACTCAGAATGTGGCAAACTGAACTGAAAACTTACATTACCATGGATACATATATATAGGGGTTGGTTCAGTGTATGAACTGAAACCAGGGAAGGTGGGCTGCTATAGTGCAGTCAACATCTACTGTCCTAGCTGCAGGATAAGCCTGCAATACTAATTAGCTAAGGGACACAATGGCCTACCAAAAATCTGTGTCCCCACTACTCCTAGTCAAGTGTTCTCGCTACAGCTTGGCTGCTGTCCAATGGTCTGCAGTTTCAGATTACTATTCACCAAGCTGCAGCCTTGACTGAAGGTTGGTCTGCAGTTGCAGGTGCAAGACCAGCAGCAACTTATTCAACAATGTCGTCTAACAAAAAGTTTACATGGTCAGCAAGCCATAACAACCAACCAAAGTGGCCCTATTTAGCTCATGGCACCACTAGGCAACTGACCCACTAGCACTGCTTCCTGAAGACAAGGACAACTGAACGACTCTGAAGCAACTGAACGACTCTGAAGCAACTGAAAGACTCAAAGGAACATACTCTGACAGCAAGCTACTTGAATATGCAGGAAATACATCCATCACAAGAAATATTTTATCGTGAATTTAATGAAACTAATTTGATTGTAGATGGTGTGCATTTTTCTATAAACTTGGTCTAGTCAGAGAAATTTGACTTAGGATAGCATTAAAAACACCTTATATTTGAAACAGAGGGAGTAAGCAATTGATATACATGTAAATTTGTGACTACTTACAAGATTCAAAGACGAACCACTAAGGCCTTTCAGTCGGCCATAAAACTGGAGATGTTCCCTGCCAGTTAGCGTCTCCCAAAGCATACTGCATTCAAATAAAGACAATATTGTTTACATTGATTCTTTTTTTGATCCCTGACAAAAATATTACTCAGAACATATCAGAAATTAAGAAATGCAGATCCTACTCATTCTGTGGGCAAACTCCCATGCTGCTGTATATCATTTCCATGTCATTTTGTATGCTGAAACCCTGTACAAATGCGTTTCCTGATGTTGGCTTTACAAACCCAATCATCTGGCAGGCACAAGAAGGATTGATCAATACCAATACCACAATGGATTTGCTACGGCACTTCTAATAAATGCTGACCATCCAGTTTAGTAGATCATTATGGTTTGGATCACTTATTACCTCCTAGGAGGTAATTAGAGAAATATATATTTATATATTTTTATTCATGTTGGAAAATAGTGAAGATAGTTAGGAAACATAGGCAAAATATCTTGGGAATATATCTAAGTTGCATGTGGTCTAAGATCCCAACATGTAACCCTTTTTCCCAACATATATACTTCCTGTGTGTTTTGTTGTTGGAACATAACTCTTTCATGCAAGTTTTTGTTTGAACACGAAATAAGTAATTCTTCTTTTCTTGAATAATATGACTGACAAAGGTGACACGTAGAGGTGGTGGGTGTGCTACCGTGACTTATTGTAACGGATGGATGACATGTTGTTTAACATTTTTCTAATGTGAACAAAGGTAAACATGTGTGGAACAACTTTGGAAAAATAATGTTTGTAATCACAACATTGCAACTTTCTTTTTAAAAGGATGGCTCTATACTTTTTGAAAGTGTGTACTATTTGGATGAATTATGCAATACTACTACATTTAAATGGCTTAGCTACCATATAAGACAGCAACGAAGAGATAATCATGCAAGATGGAAGAAAACATCTGGTCTGTTGCCTTATGGATTAGGTGTCATAACTGCGTGCATGCTCCAGTAACCATTAAGGCAAGGAAGATAGGGGATGGCCTGAGATAGCCGACCTTCTATCTTTTTTCCTGATTTTTAATAGTTTCATTTTTTCTATAACTCAAGAACTATGATTTTTTCATGCTTTTACCTCCTATGGGGAAACCGGAGTACCATATAAAGGCCCATACCACAATATGAGTTGAAAAAAAAAGAACAAGTCATTTGATAGTCTTCATTGTGAAATTTGAGGAGCTTGTGGTTCAAGAAAGGCTAAATTTCCTGCCAATGTGTGGCTCAAAAAATATATAGAAGATTGCGAAGAAAAATACTAGGATGAATTACACAACTAACCCGTTTTAAACAAAAATAAAGGATGGGAAAGAGTGGACTAGAAATTATTCTGTTATTCATAATCAATAGAGCTTAGATAAAGTGTGTCATGTAGAGGGATATGATGACAAACCATGCTAATAAAAGAACTTTTTCCAGCTCCATTAGGACCAAGAATACCAAGGCACTCTCCATAAGGCAAGGCAAGTGATACACCTTGAACTGCAAACTTATCAGGGTTACCATCTTTTCCATGATATACTTTTCTTAGGTCATCAGTGACAACAGCATAGCCACTAGTTTGTTGCTGTAGCACTTGATCAACAGTCTCCCTCTGAGGCACAAATAAAGTAGTACGGTGACATCTGAGACTCAGATTTGTTCACAAATGATATGAATGAAGTTGCAGAATAAATTATTCATAAGGAAAATATATAAGTTATTTAGAGTAGTTTTTTAAAACAAATCAGGTAGAAGAGCTGCCGATTTATTAAAAAGGAGATAACTTAGACTAAGCAAATAAAACAACGAAACAAAATTTATTACTTATTAGAGCAGTGATAGATATGAAAGAGTAATTCATTAGCCAAATCCAAAAGATTTAAAGTACACCTAAACAATACTGGGAGGTGGGAGATTTTTAAAGGAAAAAATGGCTACATATTAAGAATCTTACTTCTTTGATAATATCTAGCTTCTCCATCTCTATGTGAACATCCTTATCAGCTATGTCATTAACAGTTATCCTTCTCCAAGTGGCATCCTTCTTTAGGAGACGTTTAATTATAGAAAGGAGACTAGATCTGTGTCCAACTGAAGAAGCATGATCGAAATAATATGCAACAGGAAGCAAAACCAACCATTCTAAAATAATAATGATTAACATATCTCTCATTCCATTCGTGTGGTCATTTAAATCACTCCATCGCATGCCAGGGCTTCCTGTTTGTGAAGATCTAATAGCATACTGCCCAAGCTTATATAGTCCTCGATATAAAGAAAATGCAGGTATTATCTCCAGAACTGTAATCCAGTGTCCTATAATAGCATGAAAGAAATATTATGCTATAATTTTAGATTGATTCATTGAAGAACCACACATGAAACACTATGGACAGGAGCAGGAAATGCAGCATCTACTTTTTTATTGTTCATACATGAGTAAACTATAATGTGATCTTATGATGACAATTGACTTAGCAATACAGTTATGTGAATTTTACACAGAGACTGGAGTATTTTTAAAGTGATCACTAAACTTACTCGGGAATTTTTCCCCTTCAATGAAATTGTGAATAAGATTTCCCGCTATCAAACCTGACCCAAATATGTACAGGTACGCAATTGCTGGTAGCAATAAGATAACAAACAAAAAAGCATCATATATCTTCCATAACTGAATAAATTTTATGAACACAGAAATAAAATGGTGCAGTTTTGTTATACCCTGAGCAGTGTTAACTTTCAAAAAGAATGATGAGGCTAGGAAGGCCAATACAATCTGCAGATTAATGAAGCTGAAAAAGAAAACAAACTGTATACTGTAGTCATTTATCTTGAAAAGGTTCACACCTGCAAAGTAACAGGTGAATTAGATAAACAACTTCAAACAAAGTACATTTTTGTTAAGATGATCATTGTTGGATATCCTACCTATGGCGGATCCGAAAATGACAAATACAATCAGATACAATGTGGAAAAAATAAGGAAGTAGATATAGTATATAATCCAGTAAGGGCCATCCCCAAGTCCATGCATTTTCATCATTGTTCGGAGCTTGTGTTGCTTCTCATATACAAGGTAGGTCAGCATAACCTGAAATTTAGTTCATGAGTTTTTTTGTTAATGAAATCATGAATGGAGTTGAAAAGTTTTGTGATGCACATTGGTATTCTGTCTACATAATATGTTACTCGCATAAAGAAAACTAACTCCAATAACATCATACCGGAAAAAGCAAGACAACAACCCGTTCGAAAAATAGTGGACCGGCGACAGCAGAAAAATCAAATGTCAGACGGGTGGATTGCTTAGGCATTTCTTTTGTGAAGTCTAGGAACATATTTATGCCTGAACCTCGAATAAGTCGGAGATAGGCATTTGATACCTGAAAAGAAGTCAAGATAATGTGTTGTTATTTGAGGGGAACTGACTGTATAGGTTATTTTGATTGCATTGAAAAATGAGCAAGTAAGAGTAATAATGTATCTTGTTTTTAAAAGGTGAGATCACTCTAGCAATAATGATATTAATTCCATAATTAAAAATATTAGACAGAAGATAAAGTTATAACTGAAGCAGACACAAAAGAAAATGACCCTACTAATATATGTTAAAAAAATATTTAAAACTATATATGGCTGTACATGCTCATCAAATCATCCTTATTTGAAAGGGTTAGCATTTTACAACAGAAAATCAACCTTTTCAGTGGGTTAACAGGCAAATAAAATATGAGAAAATTTCAATTTTATATCAATGAAGTAAACAACACGCACCGCGTTCAATGAGCATGGAATGTGCAGAAGTGCAAATGGCATTGGAATGAAAGAGGCATTCTCATACGTTGAGTTATACAAAGCAAGGACATTAAAATGCTTCTCGTTTGAGTCTTGGAAATCGTAGCCTGCAGTGACAGAGGTGGTTAGAGGTACTCATGTTTTTAATGCTCAAATAACCCATCGCAATTTCATTTATCCCTTCAGCAGTTTTCCCTTTCCGGTAGCCCTGAAATATTTCCTCATTAATTGTTGCTGAACTGTTCCGCCACAAGGGTAAACCTTGAACACATTTTATCTCTGCCAAAAATAAGTTGTTCAAGTTTGAAATGCTTTTTAAACAAAACGTCCCCAACAAGATAAGAATCATGTAAGTATGACAATAAGATGACGAAAAACACTCTTGAATGCAGAAAAATCAATGATAATTATGTTATTGACCGAAGTCAGTATAGGAACCCCATGCCTATTTTTTTATTTTTTTAATAATGCAGACCTGTTTAAATTCGCTCCCACAGGGAGTCGAACCCAGGTCTGCTGGGTGCTATCAAGTGCTTTAACCAGTAGGCTAGAGGCCCTTTCGCGTCAATGATAATTATGAGAAGACAATGCTGGAAATTGCATGGCCCAGTACTCAGGATAAGGATTTTTTTCTCAAACTATGCAGGAGAGCTATGTATCATTTCCTTAAAAGAGAAACAGTACAATGAACCATGTTTGAAAGAAATTGACTTGAGGAAAAAACCCAAACACACAAGCAAAAACAGATCATAAGCTCGCCAGAACTAGATAAGAGGCATGACCTAAAAAAACCTGACCACACTGGTGTTTAAACCCCCAGGGTCAATGACCTAGCTAGGAGATTAATGAGTTTTGAAGCGCCCACCATGCACTAAATGCTGCATTCAACCCCCATGTTCTGTAAAAAAGCTCCTGAATATTTGGTGACTCCTTCAAACACACAAAAGTTCTCATGATTATAGATTTCCCATGAAACTAGGATAATGAGGGAATTCAGCCCCTTCCTCGACTCCTTTGGCACTCGTTGGAATAATCATTTTTTTGCTGTTTCTTTGTAGACAGTAAGATCATTCCTCACACTATGCCAATTAGTAAGGCCCATAGCAAGCAAGGAGGTTGGTCCACTTATTTCTTAGGGGCCACTATTCTACTAAAAGACAAGGAAAGAATGCAATACCTTTTTGGGCATTAACAGAACCGACGGTAATTGGGATTGTAACTGAATCACTGGACTTGCATTGCGGTTGAAGAACATATATGGGTCGAGCTGAGATAAAAGCAGGTTAAACAAATCCTGTAGAAGATCCTGGTACATCTGTACCCTGGATTTATATAGTAGAAAGTTTTCTTTATTTACATTCTTGCCAAAGTATTGATCGAAGTACTAGCACGGATATTTCAACTTACAAGCAAAAGACTTGATATGGTTGTGTAATCAGAAAGATTTAAAAGTGGTGAGCTTGTGAACAGGTTCTGCATGATACCTGCAAACAAAGGGATAAAGTTGAGCAATGACTCTTTGACAAACATGGTTAAACATATATCACTTGCAACAAAAACATATATCACTTTTCTTAAAGTGCATTTCCTACTTATGGGCCCAATATTAACCATATTTGGGGAATAAAAGAAGATGGTACAAATTTCTTACTATTAGATAGAGTCCTGTTTGCTCCAGCAAAGGGTATACTGGCAGCACAAGATTTTGTCTTTCTACATGATTTGTCAGGGAAGCCTGTAAACAAACCGGAGGAATCCTGCACAGCACGATACTCTGGGAGGGGTACTTGCACGAGAGCAGGCCATTTTGGAGGATTTGGAATGGGGCAACTAGGTGCCTGATCCAGTGTAGAGTACTGAATTCCACAAATATTTTGGCAAGGGCCTGTGCCATTGACATCAATACACTTGCAACCACACCTGTATTTCGGCTTATCTAGAAAATTGTTGATGACTCTTTGAAGAACGCTGATTATGAGACAGAGATATATGGGAACTATGATTAACCGAATGGTTCCCTTCCTATTACTTTTTTGCAAGATGACAAGAAATGGAGCAACCTGTTAATTTGACTCAAACAACCAGTATATAATTAAAGAAATGGAGCAACCAGCGAATGCCAATGTCACTTTGTCATTAATAAACCTGGAAGGATCGCTTGGCATGTTTTAAGCTAAAGCGAAAAAAATCATTAGATTAAAAACTTCAGCGCAAGTGACATCACTACATCATTTTTATGTTTAGAAACAAATTTTCATATATTGTGGACAGTGGACAGCGATGTCAATTCTTTCCATTTGGTCAGGAGAATTAGATCAAAGCCCTCTGGGTAGCAAGAAAATCAGTTGATTTTTCATTCTACCCAGAAGTGTTTGGGTCTCATCCCCGTCCTCCCAATCCCTCAACTGCCAAAAGGACAACTGACCGCGAATATGCCCAAAAATTCAACTACAGCAGGAACTATGGACGTAAGCTGTCAAAATTGTGGAATAATTATGTGGCCCTTCATTCAAAGAGCCACATCTACACAAAGGTGATTCGCCCTTGTATACAATATAATACATCACCATAAGTTCATAAGTACAAACACAATGCTGTTTTGTTTTTTCTTTTATTTTGCAAGGAAGATTAAGCAGTACTTTCTGAAAAGGGAAATAAGTGGTCATTTCAACCAGTGACTTCCTGCAGCACACCCCAAAAGGACACTCTGTAATGATTGTGATCCATAGAAGTCTCTTCCTCAACATAAAGACAATGAAAACTGAAACCACATGCCCATTTGGCAAGTAGAAGACCATTTTTTCAGAAAAATAGAAACATCCGCCCTCTGTGGCCACACTGAGCCTAGAGCTCTGTACTTTTGCAAAGTCATTAGCGTGTAGCACTGAACCCGACATGGGAAGCCAATTGGTTTTGGTTAATCCAACTATATTGCCATTACCAAAAAAGAGAAAACACCAGAGGAAAAAAGAACTGAGGGAAATGCCAGAGCCCAGAGCGATTGGGGGTCAGACCTGGAAGATGAGGTTCTTGCGCAGGAGAGCATTGGTCTGCGACGCGAAGCTCGGCGGCCTTGGCGGCGCCGCCGCCGCCCGCGCCGCAGCAGATGGCGGCTCCATGGCGCCCCGGCAGTTCTTGGTTCGTCGCTGTTGTTTCCCTCTCTCTGCGTGGACTTTTTTTTTTCCGAAGGCCTCTCTCAGTGGACTCGATGGAGGAGGAAGAGAATTAGAAGATGGGATAACTATTTATTAGCCGTTAAAGATCATCAGAAGGACGAGTGATGCTACATCCCGCCACTGAGGAAAGTGTTTTATAATTTTCGGGTCAAACTCTGCTGCTCTTCTACAGTTCTACCTTAACCATTTCTTTTCTTTTTTACTGGTTTAGTTAGTGAAAACAATTTGCCATCTTACGAAATCGTGTCAAACCGCGAGCGAAAGATTCCTGCATTTGGAAAAAAAAAAAAAAAAAAGTCTTGACGCTGCAGGTTTTTGGTTATTCATCATTATCTGAAGCGTCGCCTCGCATCACCAATCCTCACGGGCGTCATAGCAGACTGTTTTCACGCGCTTATTAATAAAATGTCATCATCACACGCAAACGACAGAAGATTAACTGTTTGCGTGATCTGTTTGGAGCATGCGGAAATTCCACGGTATATCATTTACTTATCTCAAGGTCAATTTCGTCGCAACTATGAACTACATACAAAAACTGTACACGTGATATAGGAGTACTTGCAAGCTTTACTTTCAAGTTTCAACACAAGTATGCATCTTGCCAGCATCGGCTGATGGTTCTTGTGGCGAGTCGGTTCGTCCGAGACTGCTCTTATCCGGAAATTCCCAGTTAGTCTTTGTACGCGGTTCATTGAATTCTCCAGGTGATTCATACCCTTTTTTTACTAGTCATGTGTGCTCAGAAAATACGATTTATTTTTAATCTAGTCATATGTATATTATAATAATTATTATTTTCTTATACATATTTAGTTAAAATTAAGATTATCTTTTCTTTTAATCGAGACAGGGAGTTTATACATGAAATACATGGCCGGATCAGATCAGTCAAAGTTGCTCGTAGCGTCGAGATTGGCTTTGGTACGAAGCAACCGATCGAATGTCAACGTGGACACGTGGGACAGGCTTTCATTTTGAGTTTTGATGACGTCTCTAAAAGTCAAGACGATGCCGCATGATTCCGCGGCTTGTCTAAAGGCCTAAAACAAATACAATGATTTGATACAACTATGATCCCTTTGACCTATGCTCGCTCGTTGGAAATTTCAGAATTAACGTGCGCCCAGCTGATTCAAAGTTTCAAACAGCAAGCAGCGTAGAGTACAAGTGTCTGTCTCTTCACGATGACGCCTGAGCTAAAAAGGAGAGAAAACAACTTGTGCTGATGAGGATGAATCTTTTTTTGTGCTCTAATTTATTTTTATTTTTTACAAAATTTGATTTATTCTTGGAATTTATCCTAGAGAATAAGAGCATGTTTGGCATAGCTTCATTTAGAGTCGTTGACAGTTTTTTTTAGCCAAAACACCCTTTTACAAACAGCTCATGGGATGAATCTTTTGTTGTGCTCTCGTAATAAAGGAACTAAGAGAGGTCAAACCAGTGAAAGGGCCTCTAGCCTACTACTTAAAGCACCTGAGTAGCACCTAGCAGATCTGGGTTCGACTCGAAGCGAATTTAAATAGATCTGCATTATTAAAAAAATAAAAAAATAGGCATGGGGTTCCCATGCTGACTTCGGTCAAAAAAATATCAAACAAAAAAAATAGTTTATCATAGCTTTTTTTCTCTTTTTCTCTCTCAACCATGCATAAAGTTGTTAATAAAACTACTTTGTCAAACAACTTTTCCACAACGGTTCAACTTTTCATCAAGACACGTGCGCATAAAGCTATTTTTCAAAGAAAAAACAGTTTCGATGGTGAAAGATGAGTTATGCCAAAAAGCGCCTTAGAATCAAAAGTAGGAGAAATTGTGCAATTGAGATTTTTTCGAGGAACCAACACCATTTTCTTGCAACGCATTTGGGCTCCCAAAACAATAAAGTTTCTTTGGTGGAGGTTTAAGCTCCTTACACCTTTGCAATCCTACATCTCTCCCTCACACACATAAAATTTGGTCAAGGTGCAAGTACTTCACATCTTTGCAAGCCTACATGAAACAAGCACAACTCACCTCGATGGTTGAACCTGTCCATCATTCAAGTCCTTGACTTGGCATGTGAGCTTATGGATTTCTAGATTTAGCAATCTCAAGATTTGTTGATCTAACTTGATTCTTCGAAGATGCTCATAAGGATTGTGTGTGTGTGTATTCATAGAGGATGTATACGTGCTCGTGTATATCAACATCTATGTCTTTACTAGGTCTCGATAAAAACATATCTGCAAGATGACATGGACACATTTTTTCCCTAGAATAAATGTTTTTCACTCTTAAATACGTAGTCACGTTCTTTTTAACTTATTAGCCCTGCTTAACAGTTTTGGTATAATGTTTCTTCAAATAGCATCAATCAGCTAATCAAGCATAGAAACCATTAGCTGAACAAACGAAACATGTCTGGCAAATGGCCGGCTGAGATGCCCTCAGTTCAAACGACTAAATCGAATTGTTAGTAAAAAAAGGAAAACTTACAACAAAAAATTACTCTCTCTATTCTTAATAAATAGGTTTCCAGCTCAAAAAAGATTGTCAATAGACAAATCAATCTCTACTAGAAGGATGAATGATCCAGTAGCGCAAATTTATTTTTATCATAGTCTCCTTATATTTATTGGAGTGTTGAGTTTCTGCAGTGGGATGTGTAGTAAATGCTATAATTAGTGCGCTATAAGATGAATCACCAACCAATGTCCAACTGCTTCAGTTAATAAAGGGCAATTTGTCCTAAACTTGATTTTTTTTATTCAGAGACAGAAGGAGTACTTAGAGCATCTTAAAAAGCTCATTGAGAAACTTGTCAAGTCAAAGATTATATCAAGTCTGTTGTCAAAAAAAAAAAGATTATATCAAGTCTCCAAATTAAAGAAGGTAAGCATAGTATATATCTAGATGTATAGTGAAAGACAAAATACTACTCGTGCTCAAGCATTTTTTTATTTTTTTGGTAGGAAATTAAAAGGCTTTAGCTTCTTGTTATAGTGGCATGAGAACCAAAGTCGATGAAGGAAAAAAAACTAGATTCACGGGTTTCTAGTTCATTCATTCAAGTGTGAGAGAAAAACTCATTTTTTTAGAAATACACAAATATATAAGCAGTGCTATAAATAGCTTTTCTTTTTTTGAAGGGAATAACTAGTGCTGTTGGAAATAAACCTGATTTTAGCTTTTTTTTTTGAAGGGAATAAATAGAACCTGCTTTTAGCTGAATTGCTATGGGCTCACGGCCCATCACAGACCACCCGTTGGACCAAGCCCGTTATCGAACCTGGTCAACAAATGAGGCTGTGTCACCTTGTTAGTCTGTCACCATCTTCTCTAATAAAAACGGGACCACAACTCTTAAACTCTTGCTGACCGTGCCCTGCTCTTCTGTTGCTCGCCAAACACCTCTACGGCCCAACCCGTTACTGACAACATCACTCCGATTCGAATTTCCAAATTCCGCCACCGACGCGACGCCCTCGCCACTCGCCAACGGCCAGGACCTCTTCTTCCCCCCCTCTTTTCCCGCCCCGCGCCCCCGCGCCTCGCGATTCAAACGGCGCCGCGATTCAAATGGACGGGCAGGCCCCACTCCCCGCTCCTCTGCCCGCTCGGCCGCTCATACGTTAAGCCACGCAACTGAACCACTCACATTCACTGACAGGTGAACCCACAAACCAACGGGCCCCGGACGCCAGCGTAACAGCTATCCCACGGGGGCCCGCGGGTACGCGTACCACCCGTGCGTGGATGCGGCGCCGTTATTTATACGCCCCTCTTCCGCCCACAACGAAAATACGGAAAGGAAATCCTCAAACCCCCAAACCTCTCTCGAAAGTTCCATCTCGCGTCGCCGGTTCCCTCGATCTCCGTGGTGGTAGTTGTGCGCGAGCGGGCGGGCGGCGGCGAGGGTTCGAGATCGATGGCCACTTCCGGCGAACAATCGGCTGGCGTCGGTATGGGGGATCCGTATTTCTGTATCTCGTTCAAATCCGATGGATTTTCAGGGGGATGCGTGCGTGTTACGGCAGATGATGATGTTTATTTGATTTGATCTTCCGTGATAAAGGGTCTGCGGCGAGGGCGTCGAAGCTGCGCTACCCGCTGCGTTCGGCGAGCAAGGGCAAGGCGGCGGCCGGTTCCCCGGCGCCGGATGCGCTTCCCACCATCTCTGCTCCGCGTCGGTGCGTTTTCAGTTTTTCACGTTACTCTCATAACTTTTTTTCCTTTCCACATTTTACGATGTTCGCGATTTTATTTCACTCGTGGATCCGCGATTCTCGTGATTTGTTCGAATCTGGTAATATAGTGCCGAAATAGTAGTGATTCTGTTGTGCCGGATTAGGGCATGCCTATTCTGATTTCCGAGTGCCAGTTTGTTGGGTGTGCAACGGTTACTGAGATGCGACTTTTCAAATGACAGTAATCAACTCCAGTTTTTGTCACGTCATTAAGGAAATGGAAGTGCCGGAATATGTTCTTGCAATTATGTTCATAACCCCACATTAGTATCTAGATCTCGAACAGTGGATGATAGCTCTGCAAATGGTTTTTGCCACACCTACCTAGTTCAGAAAGTAGCTGGGGATCGTGTTTTTCTCCAGACCAAATGGGGACCATGATAGCCAACATGAAACCATATATAGTAGTAATGATGCATTTGTTGACATGCCAAAGGATGTAGGTGCAATTCCATTCAAGGAATATTGTGGAGACAAATCAACTTCTATTAGCAGTAAAAGGCAGGCCTGGTGGGTGTGGCTATAGATCTGTTCTTAGTTTCAGCTGCCTAACCAATAAAGATTTGCCTGATATAATCTTGCAGTCCCAATTGGCATATTATACTTTTGCCTATTTGGTGAACTCAAGTCTCTGAACTCCTAGTAAATGTCTACAAGCTAATTAAGAGAGGTATGGCCATGTGCTGTTTCACTGTGGGGTCTCCTTCATATACAATACAACTGAAGGTGTAGTACAAGTAGGTCTGTGTAGTTCCACATTGATTTGTTCAGGAGCACTAGTGCCATCAAGCAGTCTATGGGAAGACCATCGGTCAGCCTTCAAGACAGTAGATGTGCAGACTATCGCTTCGAAACTAAGCATCTGATTGTTTGGTGTTATGTCAGTCTATAACCTACCATTGTCTATAATTTTTGTGGAGCATCTCTCAACTCCCAACTTAACATTTATATGAGCTGCTAGTATTTTGCTCTAATAAATCATTTTTCATCTGATTCCTTATATAGGGCAAAGCCATCTTCAGATGTCAGCAAGAGCATGTGTTTAGACCTTTCTGTGATTGAGAAATCTGCCAAACCTCCACGGAGGCACTCAATCCAAACCAAGCCGGGAGCTAGCCCAAGGCCAGCACCTTCTGGAACTGTCACCACCCCGGTGTCTAGGAGGTCGGACAGCCAGTGGAGGTTTGATACTCCAACATCAGAAGCATCCATGTCCACCAGAAGGCGCAAGTTCAGCACGCTTTCTTCAATCTCGTACTGGATGACGCAGATCAGGCTGGCTGAGGCTGCTTCCAAGCACTCAGTTTCTCTGGGCTTCTTTAAGCTTGCTCTTGAATCAGAATGTGAGGTGAGCATCTCTTCTTTACTGTTTTGTTATTTATCAAATAAGTTTGTTATATAGATGTGATTAGAATGGTGTGTATTTTTATACAGCCCTTGGACCGGATGAGGGAAGAGCTCAAGTCCTATGTAGCCCGCCATGGCCTAGCAACAGAATTGGAGGACCCAGTTAAGGACATTCTTCAGGTTTATGATATTGTGGATGATTTCGAGAAGCTGAAGATCTCTGCAGAGCCCTCACAGGAACCAAAAAAGTCTGACAAGTCTACTCGTACTGCCACCAATGTGTCACCCAATGGTAACCTGAAGCCAAGGTCCCTGAACTCTGATGCTACTGAAACTAAGGAAGCTGGAAAGAAAGGGAGCATTCAGAAAGTGAAGCCTGATGCAAAGGTCAGAGGCTCCTATAACAGGAATCCAGTGAAAAACACCACCGCAAAGGAAGGAGTTGCCAAGAACACTGGTAAGAAAACCAAGAACGAGGCCAAGGGTCAGCAGGAAGTTAGCAATGGAGATAGCGAGGTTTCGTCAGCCCTTCCAGATCAGGAATCTGGTAACTATCCTTTTGCAATGTAAGTATGCCACAAAGCATGTGCTATTCCATTTGCTAACTGTTATTTGTATCTTTGCAGTTGATGTTGTGAAGGAGACCACCCATGAAGATAAAGAGAACATGGTAATTATAGCTGGCAACTGACATTGTTTGAACATTTTTAGGATAGCAACATCCTATTATTTTGATCATATACATACCAATTAATTATTCTATTCCCTTTGCCTGCAGGGAGTTACTGAAATGGCAGTGGATGCTGCCATAGCCCAAGATGTCTAGAACAGCCGGACCAACTTCAGATTCAATCCTTTTTTATCGCTGAAGATGAAGTATTAGTGTGTGGTTGCTTATTTTGGCTTGCATTGTTAATATGTCAGCAGAGCTTGTCTGTGTGATTGCTGAACCTTATGACCAGATTGCTTGTATTACTTTTTTTAAAGTTTGCGGCTTTGCATGTGCTAATCGTGCATCTGAATATAATCGAATTTATCTATTCTCGCCATTCTTCATGTCAGAAGATCCTCCATGTTTGTGTGATTCTGTCGAATTTTGTGCTGCCCGTTTGTTCTGCATTTCCTCAATTGCATGCTCGTACTGGATGCACATGTGTCCACGTCTCATGCTGCCACTACTGGGCAGCTCATACTGTGTGATCATGTGGGTTTCCCTGTATTGTTGGATTCTTCGACAGAATCCAGGGCAGAGCACGCAGGATGCTGGTTCTGATCTCGCTTATTAATAAAACATTCCTTCATGTGCATCAATGTCTCCATTGTCCATTCAGAATGCTGTCATTTTACAGGAAGTGCTATAGCTCAATTCCATCCATGAGGAAATGGCATGAATTCTTGGGGATTTGAATCTGACAGTAGAGCTGGAAGATTATGAGATGAGGAGATTAGAGCATCTTCAACAATCTACCCATCCAACTATCCATCTCCAATGCGGATAGTGAGGGTAAAAAATAAGCTCCAAAAGATTACCCATGTACCCAACAAATCTATTGTCTATCTAAATTCAAATTCTCTCTTTCTCTGCTCATTCCAGTTGGGCCAGGAAGTCTACCAAATCTTCTCTCTTCTCTCTCCTTCGTGCTCGAGCCCCGCGGCCCCTCCCCGGCGGTGCTCCTCCCACACCCCCGGCGGCCCTCCTTGGCGGCGCTCGCCTCGTCTGCTCACCCCGTCTGCTCGAGCCCGGTGTCCCTGCCCCCGCGGCGCCCCTCCCCGGCAACAGCACGAGATGCCGACCGGAAACGTGGCCAGCGGCCACCCATCAAAACCTCACGCGATGCCAAAGGCGCACCGCGATCGGTTGCGACGTCATGATCCCGCGAGGGCTGCACGCACCTACCAGAGATTGGGCTCGCGAAACCGACAGGCCGTGTGCATGATGAGTGCACAAGGGCAGCGCACAGAAACTATAGAAACATCCAAGGCAGTATATGTAACGGACACGAGGTGCCAACGGGAACAGGCGTTCCTGCCGCCGGAAAATGACGTTTTCTTGGTGAAATGCAGGCGGTGCCGCATGCAAACGAGCGGTGCGGCTGCATCTGTTTGCTTGCGGTTTGGTGGAGTGGCCCTGCACTCTGACGAATCTCTATCTGTTCGGACGGACGGGTGTGTAATAGGCCACTTATCCTTTGTTTTGTTAATATCCTTTGTTTTGTTAATATAATATGTATCTCGAAATAAAAATGTTGTTAATTGCTAATACCATATTGTTCAAAAAAAAATTGCTAATACCATGGTCATACTAGCTGGCTGGGTTCGCTCGCTCTTCGCTGCTCAGTTTTGCTCTGTTTAAGACATCCAGGCATCCACTGACGCATGACAGCAACCGGCACGACGGATTGCAGGAAGACATCGATCTCCGTTAACTAAATGCAGATTTGTATTCATGGATCTGCTGATGATACCGTGCACAAAGACGTATCGACATCACGTCGATCCACTGCGCTGCGCGAATGATTATGATTTCGCGGGGTGAGAGAGCTGTGGGCGAGTGGGCGAGTGGCATCGTCACCATCCGGGTAGGTTGGGAACAGGAGAATTATACGAGCCCAGGTACAGACGAGAGGAACAGGCCATGCAGACGCAGCACCACCTAAAGCCTTGGTCGGGCGGGCACGGCAAGGGCATGATGGTCTGATGGATGATACGTGCAGGTGGAGCGACAGCGGGCTCTCACTATGCTGTGCCCTGTGCTTGTGCACGCGAGATCTGGAGGCTGGGCCTCGTCCTCGTGCCATGCCGTGCCGTGCCTCTCGTCTGCCGCCGCCGCGGGCTCCACCCCACGAGAGCCCGGGGGGCATCCAATGGCCTTGGCACCCGTGCGTCCGCATCATCACCGACACAAAAATGAAAAGAGAAAAGCATTTGCATGGATCGGAACGGACCACAAGTCCACAAATCATGGTCTGGGCGTCTGGTCGTTGCCGAATTCGGCTCTACATGATAAATCGCACTTCTCCGCCTAGTTTGACATTTGTTTACCACAAGAATTTCGACGCAGGCGTCCTGTTTTCCAGTGTGTGTCACGTTCGTTCCATTGAGAGATCCGATGACGCCAAAACCCATGTACGGATCACAGGATAAGTACGGGTCGTCCAACACCAAAAATCTCTGGGGGTATTGTGTATGCCCCTGCTAACATGCTATAATAATGTTATAATATATACTGTATCCAGTCAAAGTATTGTTACCGTACTTCAATGCGACCACATACATACTCTGAAATATTTCAGGGCGTCTAGTTGCAGCGTGATATATTGTTTAATCCTGCAACCCCAGAGGAAAACAGTCACAGTGGTGTTATCGTAGTTCAATGCGGCCACATGCTCTGAAAAAATTCAGAACAGTTAGTTGCAGCGCGCGTGTGTTGTTTAATCCTGTAACCCCCGAAGCAAATTCAGAATCTTTTTGCCATTTTTTTTGTGGCAGAGTCGCAGAGATTGGCCGAGAAAATGCCAAACCCATATTCGGATGGAATGGAGCGGACATTTTTATACATTTATTAAAGAGACAAGCGTCCGATTATCTCAGTGACTGACTTTTTAAGATGAATACCCATCTGTTCATGATTTTTACAAAACCAAAAAAAAGTAAGTAATTCTAAAAAATCAAGTCTTAGAAATATTGGCGTGTCCCATAATATAGTGTTTGAAAAAAAAAATCAGAAAATTGACTCTTAAAATCTAATTAATTAAATATGAATATAGGTGGCCTTAATAATTTGAAACATTTTTTAAATTACTAAGTTATAGATCGTGTTGAGAACCACAAAGAATATCATATGTCTTGTTTGAAAATTCTAAATTTATAATTACAAAGTCTAAGAAATAAAAACAGACGCAGGTACTCTAAACTATAGCAAATATAAAACTTAGTTAACAATTAATTTATAGATAGAACTATGTGTTTTTTTACCATATCAATATCTGAGTCTTTTAAATCAAATTTTAAATTTCAAAATCTAATAATTTAAAATAAAATTTTAGAGGAAAAAGTCTACTTCATCCCTTCAACTATCAAGCGTGGTCTACTTCACCCCCCCAAACTTTGAAACGGTCTACTTTACTTCCTGAACTTTTCAAAACCGTCTATTATACCCCTGGACGGTTTTTGTCAATGGTTTTACTACAGTAACAATGGTTTTGTCTTTTTTATTATTTCTTGTTGAATCTTTGAAAAATCATAGTAAATCACAGAAAAATCCTAAAATAGAAAATCTAATTCTGTTGGACTCCACATGTGTAGGTATACACAATGAACGTATAATATAGTATGCTTTAGTATAAAATTTTTATTGTAGCTTTATAATGAACAAATCCAATTTTTTACATAAAAAATTTATACTAAAGCATATCATATTATATTTTCACTGTATAAATCTACTCACATGGTGTCCAACAAAATTAGACTTTCTATTTTATTTTTTTCTTTGATTTAATATGATTTTTTAAAGATTTGGCAAAAATATAAATAAAAGGCACCGCTGTTACTGTATCAAAACCACGGTAAAAAACCACCTAGGGGGTAAAATAGATTGTTTTAAATAGTTTAGTGTGTAAAATAACCGTTTTATAGTTCGAGGGGTGAATTAGACCACCCCTAATAGGTCGGGATTAAGTAGACGTTTTCCAAATTTTAGAACTCTACATAGTTTTTAAATAGAAGAACCCTTTCAACTAGAAAATTGTATATCACGTCGAGCTCTACAATTTTAGTATGAAATTTATCTTTAGTTCTTTACCCAAATTTATATATGAAATCCTTTTTAGACAACTATTTTTGAAACTGTACTTTTGAGAGTCTTGTATTTGTTAATTAATTTTTAGAGGCGGCACTTTCCAAAACCTAGCCTCTGAAAACAACTATTTATAGAGATAACCACCTTAGTGCATTTTATTTTATTAATAGTTTATATACTTCATAATAGTTTAAAGGAATAATTGAGGCGAGCATCTTTCTGAAATCTGCCTGACCATCTAAAGAGGTGACACCAAAAAAATTTCCCACTACTATACAGACCTGTATACTAAACCATTTTTTATTAGTGATATGTACAAGATGCTAATAAAAAAAATTTGGAGTGGAGCACAAACAAGAGCGCGATGGTTTGACGTATCACTACCCATTTGGTGATTTCCAGCGTCATCACATGGCTGACGGTCGTTACATCATTTCACGTGTATGACAGCGAGCGGCCTTCCGTATGCATTAGCGCAGCTCTTTTAGCGTTTAGTCAAGGCGCACTCAACGTATCAAGGAGTGCACATCTTTATCCAATATATATAGATGTTTTTCTTGCAATGATATAGTGAAAGAACATCCGGCTTCATCCCCACGAGTGAAGTGGATATTATTTTCTGTTACATACTTGCGTTTATATAGGACTTATTCTATGTTTACTCCTTGAATTTATCACATTTTAGCTCCCAAATATCCGAATACTTTGGCATTTCAAGTATTCAAACCAAAGAATTTCATCGCTCGAATTGCTTCTCAACCTTATGTTTTGCTGACGTGGTGATGGTTTGGCTATGTCGAAGGATGTGTCTTTTTGACGTGCATTTGAACCATCAGAGCACAAATGCTTTGCCGGTGAAGTCCCGCGTCAGGTGCTAACTAACTTATAATATAAGATTTAGAGGGAACGAGATGACCTCTCTAGGTCTCTCGTCTGCTTGTTAAATAGGGTGAGGAACGAGCCCTCACACGCCTTACAAGAGTTGTTACAGATCTCAAGAGTTGTTACAGATCTCAGGTTATTACAACAAACACAAAATATGCACGATCTATCTCCTAACAACTAGCTAACAACCTGAACATACACAACTGTGTCTAGATACATGGTAACAGCCGAGTCAATCTTGATCCATATCCTTCTACGTAACTTACTAATCTATTTGTATTTGGAGTCTTATACGATCTTGCGGCTTTCGCAATCCCCGAAGCATAACGAACACATGCGCCCCTCACCAAATCCACCCAAACCTCTGTCGTGGCCCGTAACTAACAGCCGATTGCAAGTCGTCGCCGACGCCGAGCCGGCAGCCGGTTACTGCCAAAAATCATGCTAGTTCCCGGACTGACCCTCATCAGACGGAATCAAAAGCTGAAGCAACGGTAGTCGAGTTTGACCCCAGCACTCGGACGCGCGTGCCTGCGCTGCAGCAGCACGCAGCTTGGCTTTCCGGCAAAGGTGACGAGGAAAAAGCCAAGCAATAGCAGCAATCCATATCCATCCAAGTTCCAAGCATGAGCATGAGCAGGAGAGCAGTGTCAATGCAGTGGCCAGTCGTAGTACTCGATCGATTGACTCGTGGCGTGGAAGTTAGGTGCGCTCCACTCGTGTCCATGCATTGCCGAGCCGAGCGGTGGACTGTGCGACGCGACGCGCCATGTGTGCAGCCAGTGTGCATTGCATTTGCCGGTGGTGGGTGCGCTGGCATTCCATCGCGTGTGGCCGGCCGTGGTTGCGTTGCGCGCGCCAAGTCGCGAGTCGTCGCACCTCGCTCGACTTTGGAGGAGGACATCGCCGATGGCTCGCTCGGTGCGCTTCTCTTCTGACTCATGCGGATCGTGGCCTCGTGGGTGATTCCCGCGTGCTCTTGTGTGACTCTGCCCAGCGGATTCTCGGCCCCCGCGGTTGCCATGGTCCATGGACAAGCCACGATACGCGGCGGCAATGCTTCAGGCTCCGCCCTTGTGTTCCGCACCGCACCGTCCTTGAGCCAAGCCGCGCATCGTTTTCACTACCACCTTCACTGCGCAGACCACACAGAAGACGGAGGTCCGGCCACTTTAAATACTCCGTACAATACAACACAACAGACACCTGGCCCTGACATGTGGGCTCGGACTATAACACTGGGGGTCCACACTCCAGTGAAACGCCCCACCACTTCCTTCCCGGACTTCATTCGTTTCTGCTGTCAGATGCACACACGGTACCACGCGTTCGCGCAGGCCATCCCTGACAGACGCCACGTCTTCCGTGGTCCCAGCCCACCGCCTGTGACTTGTCTGTCACTGCCACCGGTATCCCACCCGAGCAGACGGCCCCACGCGTCAGATGCGAGGGGACGAGAGAGACAAACCACACGCTGCAAGGCTGCTGCTAGCGTTAGTGCGACTTCGGCTGGAAGGCACTCACATTAGCAGCTCGGTGCCTCGGTCATCCATGGCGACCTCCACTCCACCGCCTGCCTCCCACGCCTTCCTCCTCCCTCACTGACCACACCAGTGACGCCTAGCTTCGACACTGCCAGCCAACCCCGTCCACGGCGCTGCGCTGTCTCACACACGCCACGATGGCTCCCTCCCCGCCTCCCCCTCCGAACGCCACCGCCCTTCCGCTCCTCCTCCTCCTGCTGCTGCTCACCGCCGGCAGCATTGCCACCCTCGCGTCCGCACAACCACTAGCATCATCACAAGCCAAGGCACTCCTCCGCGTGCGCCGCCTGCTGTTCTACCCGCCATCACTGGAGCCCCTCCGCGGCACGCCGGACCCGTGCGCGCTGCCGCCAACGCCGACCCTCGCCATCGCCTGCGAGGGCGGGCAGGTCACGGCGCTCTCCGTCCGGGGCGACCGCGACCCGGACGCGGCGTGGCGGGCCGCGCTCCCGGCCAGCTTCTCCTCCGAGGCGCTCTTCACCACGCTCACGCGTCTCCCGGCGCTGTCGCGGCTCTCGCTCGTGGCGCTGGGCGCCTGGGGCCCGCTGCCCGGCGACAAGCTGCGGCGGCTGCAGGCGCTGCAGCAGCTCAACCTCAGCGCCAACTACTTCTACGGCGGCGTGCCCGAGGACCTCGCGCGGCTCTACTCGCTGCGGAGCCTGGTTCTGTCGTGGAACTGGCTCAACGGCTCCGTGCCGTCCCTGGCCGGGCTCCAGTTCCTCGAGGAGCTGGACCTCTCGCACAACCGCCTGGGGCCGGCGCCGTTCCCGGACGTGGGGAAGGCCGTCGTGCGGCTGGTCCTGGACGACAACAACTTCACCGGGAGCATCCCGCCGCGGGTGAGCTCGCTGGGCCAGCTCCAGTACCTCGACGCGTCAGGGAACCGGCTGCAGGGGTGGATCCCGTCGTCCGTCTTCGCGCTCCCGGCGCTGCGGTACATCGACCTCTCGCGTAACCGGCTGGCGGGGCAGCTTCCGGCCACCACGGCGTGCGCGGACGCGCTGGCGTTTGTCGACGTCTCGGCGAACCTGCTCACCGGGGCGCGCCCGCCGTGCATGCGGGGCAACTCCTCGGCGCGGACGGTCCTCGTCGCGGGCAACTGCTTCGTCGACGCCAAGCAGCAGCACGCCAGCTCGTACTGTAACCCCGGCGCGCTGGCCGCTGTGCTGCCGCCGCCGCAGGGGAACGGAGCAGGAGGAGGGCAGGGGAGGGGGGAGGGCCACGAGATCGGGATGGTTCTTGCGATTGCCGGCAGCGTCGTTGGTGCCGCATTGCTGATTGCGCTGGCCACGGTGGTGGTCCTGAGAAGGGCGAGGAGACAGCATCCGGACGCGACCATCCTGCCCAGGTCGCCGGCGGCGACACCGACCAGGACCAAGAAGGCGGATGGATGGAAGGCTCCGGCTAAGGCAACCCAGAAGATTATTACTCCTGCTGATAAGAGTAAGAGGATAAACTCATTTGCTTAATTGAATTGATCGTCTCAGTAGCTTTTTTTCTTCAGTTATTAGTTCGATTCTTAGCTTGTACTAGAAAATGAACGAGTGATCTATGATTAGTGGTGCAAAGCAACAATATAGAATCGAACCACTAGCGTTTTCAGCATCTAGTTGCTTTCTCCCATTTTCATATGCCTTCGTTGTTAATTTGGTGAATAAAGTCTACTTGCTTTAGTCAACGATGAATGGGAAACTTTGTTTGATGTACTATGTGGATCTTACTTAGACCCTGAGCTTTTGAAACATGGGATGATGGATGTTTATTCCTTACTTCAGAGATGACTCTGAGAAAGTAAAATGCTTCAGAGTCAATCAACCAGTTAAGGAAAATAAAACAACGAACAATTGCTTTAACAGCAAATTAAATATTGTGATATTAATATTTTTTGAAGTTTTCATTTCACATTCTAATATGCTCTCCAATTCTCCATTTTGACAGGACATGCATCACAAGCTGCAAGGGTGAATACGCTGGAAGTACCAGTCTACCGAGAGTGGACACTGGAAGAGCTCCAAGAAGCAACTGACAATTTCAGTTCCTCCAACCTAATCAAGGCCAGTCCTCTTGCACAGGTATGCAGTAATGGATTGCTATTCCTTTACCTTCGACTGCGGCATGGAAGGCCAATGAATATACAAATAATTGTTCCACTGTCCATCATAACTGAAGTACTGCTTACTCTGCAGAAATGTTTTACTGTATTTCAGTAGTGTGATCGACTGGTCATGTGAGTTTACATTTAAACTAATTCAACTTCACCATTTTTTTAAACAATGCTTAGCTAAAAACTTCGCAAATGGTCCACTGCAGTAGGGACGCTCATGGCAGAGTACAACTGTATAGTGCCAATTATTGTCCTATTGTGTTTCATTTTGGCTGCATTAGACATTTGATAATCATTTGATAATCAAAGGCTCTGGGGAGGTTATTTGAAAGTACCTTTCACTGATATATTATTCAAGCTTGTGTTTGGAGGTTTATCAACTTCTAATGAAACGTACAACACATCTATCCAAATGGGAGCAAATTGAAATTTGTTTTAACAGTTACTACTACCTCTGTCCCAAAACATAATGGATCCTGGCTCTGCTCCTGGAGCTGAGCATAGCCAAGCAAGAACCCCTTATTTTGGGATGGAGTTGGTAGTATTTAACAGTGTCTAAGGCCCCGTCTGGTGGCTGACCACCTCCAGCTCCGGCTCCAGCTCTTCGTGCACTGTAGCAAGAAGCCAGAGTTGTTTGGAACCGTGTTAAACGGGGCCTAAGTGAACTTGAGGCTCGATTGACTTCCATATATTATTATGGTTAGAAGTATCTTACACACAGTATGTCCAGGCTTGCAGCCCTAGTGACTGACTGTTGTTTTGTCCATTCTATTGTGGATATTATGCATATTTTGATATTTTGCATTAACAATTAATGTTGTCATGTTGGCCATACCCTTCTGTCACATCCTTGTCACCAGTTGTACAGCTTTATGCTAGAAATTTGTCACTTTTGTAGCATTATAATGGTCAGCTTCAAGATGGTTCACGAGTATTGGTTAGATGTTTGAAGCTGAAGCCGAAGTACTCCCCCCAGAGCCTTGTCCAATACATGGAGATTATTTCTAAACTTCGGCACCGTCATTTGGTCAGCATCATTGGTCATTGCATTGTCCGTGATCAGGAGAATCCTAATATTGCCAGCTCAGTATACCTCATTTCTGAAAGTGTAACAAATGGATCTCTAAGAAGTCACCTAACTGGTATGGTACTTAGAGTGAACGATGTCAAGCATGTAGTAATATAACTGAATATTTTCGTGACTCCCAACTTATTCTTTTGACTGATTTTACAGAGTGGAGGAAACGTGAAATGCTGAAATGGCCACAACGGGTTACTGCTGCCATTGGTGTTGCGAGAGGGGTTCAGTTTTTGCATAATGTGACTGCTCCAGGGATCGTACAGAATAATCTCAACATAGAAAATATCCTGCTCGACAAGACCCTCACATCGAAGATCAACGACTTCAGCCTTCCAATGATATCAACTAGCAAGAACGGCAAGGTGAGTTCAAATGATTGGTGAAGTTTCACTTTTTGCCTGCCTGATAGCTAGGTTGTAACTGTTCCTATCTTACAGATTTTCTCAGAGACCCCATTTGCTGTCCATGAAGATAATGATATTGGCAGGTATGTTGTCCATGTTACCTTGTGGAAAGAGAGAGCCATAGTTAACTATAACTGTATCTAGTGGTTATTAGTTATTTGAATAAACACAAGCCAAGTGATTGGTTGTTACTTGTTAGGTTGCCAATCAGTTTCCAGAACGAATTAGTAATACAATTTTCTTGTGTTGAATAAACCAACCTGATTCTCTCTGCTCTCCAGTGCTCATGAACAAGGTGACAAGCAAGACATCTACCAGATTGGCCTAATCCTCCTGGAGGTGATCACAGGCAAACCAACAGAGTCCCAAAGCCAACTGGAGTCCCTGAAAGCTCAGGTTAATCTGAAGCTCCATCTAGAGAAATAACAATGAGTCTTAATTCTGAAAAAAAAAACAATGACTTTGTACATCTCACCAACATTACTATAATTTTGTTTATTGTCACGATTTGCAGCTAAGTGAGGCCCTGACTGAAGACCCAGATAGGCTGAAAGACATGGCAGACCCAGCAATCCATGGTACCTTTGCAGTGGACTCGCTGAGCACAGTCGCTGAGATAGCCCTCAACTGCACGGCTACTAACCCAAGCAATCGGCCTTCCATCGACGACGTACTCTGGAACCTGCAGTACTCCATGCAAGTGCAGGATGGGTGGGCTAGCAGCGAGAGCTTAGGCTTGAGCGTCAAATCACAGGCTTAGATAAAGGCATAGTGAATCACAGGCTTAGATAAAGGCACAGTGATTTTGTTCCTACAAGTGAGTCACAAGCTCTATTCCCCATCACTCTGCCTCTCGTTTTCTGTTCTTCTTTTGTTGCTGAAGAGAGGTCGTTGGCGTTTCTCTACTGTATATATATGTGGACCTTTTTCAGGACTATTTTTTTATGTTACCTGTAAAATTCAGGCTCTATTAAACATCCACTCACCAGACATGCGCTGGCATTTATGCAGCACACAAGCAGTAGTCAAACTGGGAATTATCAGGAAATTACAGACTGAATTCTTTGAAACAGACCTCTAGATTTGAGTTTTGAGGTTACCAAAAATGAAAAAGATTTTAACTCCAGGCGTTTGGCTGCGAATCTCCAATCTTTTTGTATAGCTTGAGCATCATATATCTCAGGTACGGAGTGTCATTGCAGCCTAATTTTATTCAAAAAGAAGAATTGGAGGCTAATATTACATTGTAAGTTTGTCATTGCAGCCTAATTTTATTCAAAAAGAAGAATTGGAAACAAATATTGCATTGTAAGTTTGTGCTACGGTTCGGTAACTGATAAACCAAGAGTAACCTGGAACAAATCAACTACGAGACAAGGAGGTTCAACTACATAGCAAATCCTGGGCATGTCCAGAGTCCAGACCAGCACAAGAACTGATAATCTTTATTGTCATGCGAGCTCATCAATCGCTCAGGTGTTTACGGTTGGTGCAGCGATGGCGGCAGCAGGTTCGGCTGAGTGTTTCGCTTTGGTGATGGCAGCAGCAGAATCGGCTGAGCCTCCGGCTTCGGTTCGCTGTAGAACGGCCATGGCTTCACGGACCGTGGCCCGGAGAACCTCCGGAGATTGCAACAGCTGTAGGATCTCGACCTTGTCCATCTCGAGCAGCATTCCGGTCACTTTGCCAGCGTGATCATGCTCGAGCTGTTCGACCAGCGCGTACAACTTGTTGCCCAGAATCTGTACACGATCAAAAGAATAAAGGCCCATGTTACCATAGATTTCATTACTGGTTGACTTTTAGTGGCACTACAAAAATCTTAATCTACCGTGAGATATCAGCACTGCTATATATTAGCTCACGGTCGACACGGCTAACTTGATTCAGAAACTTTTAATAAGCACTTGAAAGTTTGTGGGTATGTGAAGATTTGTGGATGTGTTAAAGACAGAATGGTGAATGAAGCCAGTACCTGCTGTTGCTCTGCCGGGCCACCGGTTATATTGCTGCCATCGTGTTGCTGCGACACCATGGTACTTGGGAAGCCCTGAGGCAGCATTGCAGGGTAAGCCCCGTGTCTGGCATTCGGCATGTACCTGACTCTGTGATTGGCATTTGCGTGGATCATCTGAAAAATAGATGAAAGCACTATTAGTAGTAGACCATGGAATGCCAGACATGATTGGTAATAACAAGATCGATGAATCCTATGATGATTTTTGTTAACGGACATACCGCCTGCTGCTGCCGATATGCACCAGGACCACCCATCCTCTGGCCAGAATACCTTGATCTCTGCATGTTGTGTGGCATCATGAATGGAGAGATAGGCCCCATTCCTGGAACGAAGTGTTGCGGAAAACCAAAGACTGCACCCTGAGGTGAGATCTGGCCAGATGCAGGGTGACCAAAATAAACATGCTGAGGTCCGCCGTATGGAGAAGCTGCCATTGCCAGGTTACGTTGAGCAAAATGTGCCTAGCAAAAATGAGGTCAATCTCAACTTCCTATTCATGAAGAAATTTTGTGCGCACGCAACAACAGTAAAGCTTTTGGGAAACAAACCACGAGGTTACATACCATTAACATGGCTCTTCTTTCCTCCTTAGGTTGAGCTAAACCAACATAGAGCGGTTTCTTTCCAACAATCCTACCATTCATTCCATTTATCTGACATGTGGTTTACCATAGTAGATCTTAGAAACACCGAACACTAAATCTTACAACAAAAATCAATTAGTATCAACTTACCGCACTATGGCCAGCTTCAGCAGTAACAAAGGACACAAATCCTGAACCTTTGCTCCTCCCTTGAGCATCAACCATTACCTAAACAATTACCAATAGCTCTAATACTTAATACATTGAATACAAACTTTTTTTCTTCTTTAGATTCAGAAAATGCTTCAATAAACCAAAAAAACAAGATAGTAATTTAGCTATTGAAATATAAAAATAGAAGTACCTTGCAAGAAGCTATCTGACCAAATTCTTCAAATAAATTTTTTAATCCCTCATCATTTATACTATCATCAATATTTTTCAAGTATAAATTTATACCATTAGGTTTGTCAACATTCTTATCTCTGCCTTGTTCAAATTTTGTTTTCAGCTCGGCTTGTCTTTCCGCCTTTTTTTGGGCCCTTGCAACATATAAAGTCTTATCATTGATGGCCTTTCCATTGGCCTTTTTAACTGCTTCTATAGCACATTCTGGTTTCTCAAAATTTACAAAACCGAAACATTTGGAGACACCATTAACATCCCTCATGACCACAGCACTAGTAATTTCACCAAATGGTGCAAACTCCTTGCGAAGATCATCATCACTGAATTCAATGGGCAAGTTCTTTATGTATACATTTGTGAACTTGACTTCTCTGTCCTGACGACGCATGTGTAGGCCCACAAACATTTGTCTGTCATTTGCTAGCATACCATTAAGTCGGTTAATTGCATCTTGAGCAGATTCCTCAGTCTCATATTGTACAAAACCATACCCTTTTGACTGACCAGCTGAATCAGTGGCCACCTTGCATGATAATATGGTGCCAAAGGAGGAGAAGATCTCATACAGGTTCTTGCTATCAATGTTAGGCTCAAGGTTTTTTACGAACAAGTTAGCACGTCCACTTTTACGCAGGCTTGGATCCCGGTTGGAGAACATAACCCGGATGTTCTTTCCACTCAATGGGGTAAAATTCAAAGCTTCTAGTGCACGAGTAGCTGCAAGTAATCATAATCCAAGTTATAATAAACTTAATCTATAGACATATATTGCTCAATACCATTCTATGCTTTTACATCAAAATTGAATAATATATCATATATTTGATAATCAAAGCTAAACACTGTCTCCACCAAGAAGAGAGTATATAATTTTATTCTAGCATAGATCACTGGCAGCAACCCAAAACTCTAATAAGCAATTTGTAGAGTGTGAGAAATATGCAAATTTCATTCAATCGAGATTTCAGACTTTTCTAATTACAAGGCATAGTCCTTAAAGCAAAAAGGAAGTAAAATCATTAGATGTATATACCAGATCAAAGCTAGAAACCACAAAGATCCATCACTCAACGTACCTCTGGTTCCATCAGAATTTTTTTAATAACTGGATAATTAAGGTTCATATTTCATAGCGACCTAGCTAGATCCTGATCACCTCAACCTCTCCAAATTTAATAATATATGTCACAACATAAATTCAGAAAGAACGAAAGGAAACGTGTTCTTGAGAAAACACACTGTATATTACCATAAGGCGGATCAAAACTAACCCTAGAGGCGAGCACATACCTTCCTGGCGTGAGTAGAAATTGACATAGCCGTACCCAAGCGAGACGCCGCTGACGATGTCCCGGCAGACGCGCACGCTCGCGAGGGGCGCGACCTGGCTAAAGACCGCATGGAGCTGCGTATCGTCCACGCTCTCAGCCAGGTCGCCCACGTACAAGGACGCGATCGAGCCGAGCGGCGGCAACACCGCCGCCGATGTCTCCTCCGCTACGGGGACAGCCTCCGCCGCGATCGTAGACTGAGCCGTCGTCGTCGTCGAGGGGCTCGCCATTGTGATGAACGGCGCGGTTGCCGGCGCGCCGATCCCCTCCGATCCCTCGTCGGCGTGCAGTCTCCAAGACTTGCCTCAGATTTATTTTTATTTTGTTTTTTCTTTTGATTTTCTTGTTTTATTCGATCGGTTACAGTTTTATAGGGTTCCAGTACGTGTGCGGGCGAGGCCCGCGGGTGCGATCAGGACTCGGCCACTCGGGAGACGACACGGAGTGAGCGGGGCCCGGTTCGCAGTCACCGTGGCAGCAGTAGCACAGGCAAATGTGAGCTGTGTAAGCAGCAGGAGCCCGGTGGGCTTGTACATTGCTTCCTTTTCTGCGTGGCCCTCTTTAAGGCTTGTTCGGTAGGACGCGAGAGTGATCACGCATTTGTCCCGTCCTTCCCCTAAAAAAAAACGTATTTGTCCCGTCCTTTCCCTAAAAAACATATTTGTCCAATATACTAATCTATATCTCTCTACTATATATTATACTCTATATCCATATCAATATCTACATCTCCCTACTATATTGTTAATTTGTATTTATAATTCTATATCCATATCTATAAGTCTTGAGTCGTGCTTTTTATAGCATAAGTATTTTTTTATAATCCATAGTGCTTGTAATATTTTGATGTACATACCTATTGTCGGGTACCTAGATAAGGGGTACCCTAAACCCTCGATCTCCAGGAGAATTAGTCCCCGAACAGTTAAACCCAAATCACTAAAAAAACCTGCAACCAGCCTGAGAGACGAGGGCCCACCAGCCCGAGAGCAGCGTCCAAGTTGAGACCGTCTCCTATTTGACGGACAGTGTCGAGTGACGGAAGTCCGCCCGAGCAGACGACCCCCCGTCGACAACCACAACACATCCCACTCGATGGGGGTCCTCACATGACGCCCCGTCGACAACCACAACACATCCCACTCGACGGGGGCCCTCGGGTGACGGAAGTCTGCCCGAGCGGACGATCCCCGTCGACAGCCACAACCCATCCCAATCGACAGGGACCCTCGAGTGACGGATCTCCGCGCAGGCGAACAACACCCCGTCGAGTAACGGACCTTCGCGCGGGCGGATGACCCCCCGTCGAACTACACCCCTCCATCCACCTACTTCCTGTATGGCGCCAGAGCATTTAATGTGCCCCGTCTACCTCTACCAACCCACATGGCTACAACGCAGGTCATGATGGGCAAGTATGCAGGGTCAAATTCACCTTTTACCTCCCATCCCTGGGAAGGCACCGACTCGTACAAACACTGTACCCACACACGGGCACTGTACCTCGTCAGGCACCCCCTCGATATGCTACGTGACAGCCGCTAGCTCCAGGATTTCCGGGGCTCGTTCTTATCCGTTAGGGTCTCAACCCCTCCCGGGTACCCCTCGATGGAGCTTCCAGTCGGCTCCGGTTAGCGCTGCAGGGGCTCGTTCTTATCCGTTCGGGTCTCGACCCCTCCCGGGTACCCCTCGACTGGGCTTCCATCTGGCTTTGGTCAGCGCTACAGGGGCTCGTTCGTATCCGTTCGAGTCTCGACCCCTCCCAGGCACCCCTCGATTGAGCTTCCAGCCGGCTCCGGCCAGCGCTGTAGGGGCTCGTTCTTATCCATTCGGGTCTCGACCCCTCCCGGGTACCCCTCGACTGGGCTTCCATCCGGCTCCGGTCAGCGCTACAGCGGCTCTGACATGAATCCGCAGCGGGCCATACGCCCTTCACAGGGAGCTCACGTCTTTCACCGTATCGCTGAGGCACGCCAGCGCCATCATCAAGACCGGTCAATCACCGACTTCGACACGACAGCTCAGGAGGGCGAATCTCATCATGAGGCACGCCGCTACAGGGCTCGACTTCGCTTCAGCGCACGCCCCTACAGTGCCCCTGATGTGATCAAACATCACTCTCTCAACGTCACCACCTACGATAGCATTAGGACTCCTGTACACCCGTGCCTCCCTTGGCCTATAAAAGGGGACACCGGGCTCGTTGTAGAAGGGGCTTGGAGGGCTTCCAGAGCCTAAAAAACGCTCAAGTCCTAGCTCAATCTCACTCTCTTCATCTCCATTCTCACTCGCTTGTATCCCCTCTGTACAAGCACTTCGGTGCAAGATAATACAAACTATCTCCCCCGCTGGACGTAGGGCCTTCTTTGCCTGAACCAAGATAAATTATGTGTTCTTCTTGCATCATCATTCGGATTAGGGAGCACACAATACACGTTTACTTGTCAGCTTAGGACCCTCCGGTTTTCCGAACACCGACACCTATCATACGATATAATTATTCTTTCATAGCAAAAAATATCTATATCTATATTAATACACGGTTGTGACTATAGTTATATCGTTGTGACCACATCGTCTCTCTTTCATGCAAGTTAAAAGGCTTGCACATTCCTGTTTTTTGTTGGTTCATACGCTCAATGTAACACCCGTATGCACTAACCTATCTATTTTACATGATCATATATGTACTCATATATAGATTACAATGTTTTCTTTTTTTTTCACCATTTTCTCCCTTCATTAACTTTTTCTCTTCTTTGGATCTAATTGAATCTTATGATCATAATTTTACAAAGGTTATAATGAGAAGTTGTGATGTAATTTGTCACGTAAAAAGTTATGTACATCCTATTGGAAGTCGTCCAAACAGAGGTGGAACTTGACTCGCAACATCGACAATGGCTGCCTTTTGTTTGGTTTGGGCCCCGGAATGATTAAACTTTTAGCAGGCCGAATTGATTTTGGGCCTGTTTAACGTATTAGAATCCAATACATTATTAAGGCTTAGTTCGGTCAAAAATACATTAAGGCTTATTTAGTGACTGCAGCAGGCTCAAATCTACTAATATCGCTTGAGAATCCATAGCGACAAAATCTTAGCTTCGGCTATTTCTGTCGATGTCGGCGCAGCCGCAGCTAGCTGCTCATCGAACCTGTTCGCACGAATACAGATTATATTTTGAACGAGGTAACATAGAAAGTACTACTAGTGATAGAAACTACTACTAGTAAAATTTAAATTCAAGTTAGTGAGCAGCATTTTGCATATACCAGAAGATGCAAAGCGAACACACAGCTCATGTATTTGAAAGAAAAATTTTCATCCAAAGTTCCCCTAAAATGGGCTGCGAGCGAGACCATCTTGAACTGTACAAGAATCGCCTAACCAAAGCTAAGCTAGCCCCTGAATTATCAAAAACCTACTCCGCTTTCCCTTTTGTTCTTCCACCTGCTGCAATCTGCGTCCTCCTTACAACGAATTCTCGAGCCTCTTGCTCCACCAACTAGGCGATCGAAATGATCCAAAGAGAAACCGGTTCCAATGCCGTCGGTGTACGCTACGGTCACCCTTGCTGGCTGCCGGGCTTGATGAGCGGCTGCTGCGAGGTCTTGGTCCACTCCTCGGGCGGGCTCTTCACCTCCTTGAGCAGCGCCGCCACCTCCTTCATCGTCGGCCGCTCCGCCGGCGCCGCGTTCACGCAGAAGATGGCTACACCCAGCGTCTGCAGCATCTCCTGCACCAGCTGGTCCGGCATCCCCCGAAGCTTCGGGTGCAGGATGTTCACCGCAGGCTCGTAGCTTCCCATCTTCTTCTTGGCCCACTCCACGATGTGCAGGCTGGTCTCTCCAACCACCGGCTCGATCGCGCTCCGCCCGCTCAGGATCTCCAGCAGCACCACGCCATAGCTGTACACGTCGCTCTTCTCCGTGATGTTGCTCGTGTACGCGTACTCTGAAATGTAGCACAGATATATGTTAAGGATTCATTCTTTTGAAAATGATCATCCAGTCATATCTATGATCAAGCAATGTAACATTATTATACTGCATTAAGAAACAACATCAAGCCAACAGATTCCAATTGATAAAAAGGATACTTGTGATGTGAGGAATTAGTGGTATGTACTACCTGGAGTAGGACAAATTTCATTTAGTGTCGAGACAGAGTGATTAATGTTAGCAGCTTAAGCTACAAGCAACTGATGAAGAACAAGGTTAAGGTTGCTAGAAGCAACCACAGGTCAAAGATTCTCGCTTAGCAGCAGCATTACCAAAGAACTAATGAGCTGTGACATTAATTGGGCTTGCTGCTCTTCTACACTACTACAGTCTAATTGCTGAAGGAATAAGAACAGAAAAATGTTGATTAATAATAACACCAACAAGATTATTAGCTTATTACCTGGAGCAATGTATCCATAAGAACCGGCAATGCGCGACATGGCGTGATGATAATTGGGGGAGTTCATCAGCTTGGCCAGCCCAAAATCAGCCAAGTAGGCCTCGTACTTGGAATCGAGCAGTATGTTATTGCACTTGACATCCCTGTGGAGTATCGCCGGAACGCAATCGTGATGCAGGTAAGCCAGCCCCTGTGCTGTCCCGACGGCAATCTTGTACCTCGTGTCCCAGTCCAGACTCCTGTTCTCCTTCAGGAGCTGCAGCAGGTTGCCATTCGGGATGTAGTTGTAGAGCAGGAGCTTGACAGACCTGTTAGAGCAGTACCCAAGTAGCTTCACGATGTTGCGATGCCTGATATGCCCCAGAATCTGAATCTCAGCCGCAAAGGCATCGATCGGCTCATCCTTGCCGGCCTTCCAGAGCTTCTTCACTGCGATGATGTCCCCGTTCGGCATCTCAGCTCTGTACACCACCCCCGAGCAACCTTTGCCGATCACGTTCTCATCTCTTAGGCATGCCAAGATGTTGTCAATGCTAAAGTTGAGCTTCTGGAATGGCGTAAACGTCCAGGGGTTGGAGAAATCGTCACCGCCAGCACCTGACAAGCTCATGGACTTCTGGCCGGCCAGCTTCCTGCTCCTGTTGATCAGAATCCAAACCACAACAAGCAGCAGCGCGATTGACCCCAGAACGCCACAGACGAGAATCACCGTCTTGACCGTCTTCAGGGCGGACCGGCGAACCATGTCCGCTGCACAGGAGTGGCCATCGTAGGACTCACAGAGGTTGGCATTGCCAATATAGGAGTTGGACGACAATGTCTTGAAGAATGGTGACACTGGGATGGCGCCAGAGAAGTTGTTGTACGAGATGTTGAGGGATGTCAGACTGGTGAGCTCACCCAGGACCGAGATGCTGCCGTAGAGGCCATTGCTCGCGAGGTTGAGCGACTGCAGCTGCGTCAATCCAGACATCTCGTCCGGCAGCTCGCCGACGAACCTGTTCGAGCTGAGGTCCAGGCTGATGCCCAGGCTCGACAGCTCGCCGATCTCCGGTGGTATCGGGCCGGAGAAGCTGTTGTTGCTCAGGTCCAGCATCGTCAGCTTCTGCAGGTTCCGAATCGACTTGGGAAATGGCCCGGACAGATTGTTGCCGCTGAGGATCAGCTTGTTCAGGTAGCTGAAGTTGCCAAAGCTCGCAGGTATCTCGTCGGTGAGCTTGTTCATGCTCAGGTCGAGCTGCTCCAGGTTCATGAGCTCCCCGAACTGCGGCGGGATGCCACTTGTGAAGCTGTTGTTGTGCACGTCCAGCAGCTCCAGCACCGTGATGTTGGCTAGCTCGGCGGGCAGTGAGCCGGTGAACCTGTTTGAGTACAGGTCCAGGAACACCAGGTTCTGCAGTTTGCCGATCTCTCTGGGTATCTCGCCGGAGAGCTGGTTCTCGCCGAGCCGTAGGCGCACCAATGAGACGCAGTTGGCGACGCTCGGGGGGAGGGGGCCGGAGAGCTCGTTGCCCAGGAGGAGCAGCTTGCTGAGCTTCTGCAGCGCGAACACCTCGTCGGGGATGCCGCCGGAGAAGCGGTTCTTTGACAGGTCCAGCGCGTACAGCTCGGTGCAGTTGCCCAGCGACGGCGGGATGGCGCCGGACAGCGCGTTGCCCCAGAGGAACAGCACCTGCAGCGCCTTGAGCTCTCCCAGCTGCGGCGGGATCGCGCCGGAGAAGCCGTTTTTGTCGAGCTGCAGCGCGGTGAGGCTGCTCAGGTTGCTGAGCTCGGGCGGTATGCGCCCCGTGAGCTGGTTGTCCGAAAGGTGCAGCTGCTCGAGCGCGCCGAGCCGCCCAAGCGCCGCGGGCACCTCGCCGGTAAGCCGGTTGCCGGACAGGTCGAGCACCACCAGTGCGGAGCAGTTGGATAGCTCCGGTGGGATCTTCCCGGAGAGGGCGTTGCCCCATAGGAGCAGGCTGGTGAGCTTCTGCAGCCGCCCGAGCTCCGGCGGTACCGGGCCGGTGAGCTTGTTCATGTGGAGGTAGAGGTTGCGCAGCTCGACGCAGCCGCCGAGCGCGGCGGGTATGGGCCCGGACACGCCGGTGTCGTACAATGCCATCGTCTGGAGGTTGACGAGGCTGCCAAACTCCTCCGGGATGGGGCCGGACAGCGCGGTGGCGGCGGCGCCGAAGACGGTGAGGTTGGAGAGCGCGCCGAGGGAGGCCGGGATGGGTCCGGACAGCGCCGGGTTGCCGCCGACGCGGAACTGCTGGAGCGCGGTGAGCGCGCCGAGCGACGCCGGGATGGTGCCGTTGAGGATGTTGTCCTGGACGCAGAGCACCTGGAGCGCAGAGAGGTTGGCGAGCGAGCGTGGGATGCCGCCGGTGAGGCGGTTGGAGTTGAGGAGCAGGAACTGGAGCCCCGAGAGCGCGCCGAGCTCGCCGGGGATATCCCCGGTCAGCGCGTTCGAGGATAGGTCCAGGACGCGCAGCGCGGCCAGCGACGCGTACGACGGCGGGATGGTCCCGGAGATGTTGCAAGTGGAGAGGTTGAGCAGCTGCAGCGAGGAGAGCGCGGCGAGCGGCGGCGGCAGCGACGACAGGTTGAGGAAGGTGTTGGGCAGCGACAGCGACACCACCCGGCTCTGCGGCGAGCACGTGACCCCCTGCCACGAGCACGGCGTCGCCGCCTTGGGGTCCCACGACGGCAGCACGGGCGACGGCGCCGCGCCCGCGCCGGGAAGCAGCGACAGCAGCACCTTGCCGTCCGGCGACAGCGCCGCGGCCGGCCCGACCGACAGCAGCACCACAAGCGCGGCGGCGGCGGCGAGCACGGAGAAGAGCCGGGCCCGCCAGTGGTGCATCGCCATTATTATCGATCGATCGATCGACAACCGCCTCGATCAAGAACAAGCACCCGCCGCGGGAACCGGAAAAGGCGACGACTTTTTTTTGCCCCTCCCTCCAACCGAGAGCGCGACCGCCCGGCACGGCGAGGTCACGGCATGCGCCCCCGGCGCGCTCGTGCTCGGTCGCTTGCTACCGGGAAGAGCAAGGAGGAGGAGCAGGACGCGATGGTCGGCGAGGCATGTGCCGGGCGCGGAGCTAGCGTGAGGGGCAGTGGCGACTGGCGAGTCTTGCTCGGTCTTTCAGGTTCAGCAGCTGCCGTAGATGCTTGTGCCGCACCCAACAAGCATATGACTGGCGTTCCTCTCCAGCTCCGTCTTCCTCACTTCAGTTAAGCTTACGACTGGCCAGCAAGGAGATGGATGGATTATGTAGGAGTGCTAGTAGAAATTGGTTGCTTAAACCCTTGATTTGGGCTGGGTTAAACCCCGGGCGTTTTGGTCTTATCTGCGCTTCTTGGGAGATGGAGCAGTATTTAACGGGTGGCTATGACAGGTCCTCTCAACGTAGGTCCGGCTGTGGCTACCTGCAAGTGTCACTGTTGCTGAGTGAGCTTTACTTGTTTAATTGCAGTTTTGGTCACTTGTTGCTTGGATTCGTCTGTGCCTTGTTTATTACTTACTCCTACACCCTAATTTCCTCATTCCCGCATGGCGTTTGCATTTCCCCTTGAGTTGAGTGATTTTCGCTTTTTTTTTTGTGGCCTAGAAAACCACTTTTCGTAACCGAAAACAGCAGTGAAAAAGGCTGGAGTTCTGCATTATCTGGTGCATGTGCTTGTGCATCATCCGTTTCAACACGAAAAGACATGGAAAGTGCGACTGCTATACTACTGATTCTGTTTGGTAGAGCAGCTCTGTTATCTGATTCTTACTGCACCTCTAATTCCTCGATCGATTCAGCTGGTTTGGGGGCACATTGTGGAAAATGAATGAGAAATGATTTTAGAGCAATTTTTTACTAGGCTAGTTTCGCAGAGCAATTTACCAGCTGTTACGGAGGGAGATCGAGATGGGGAAAGGGCGAAGGGTGTGTTTGTTTCTGATTCTGAACCTACTGATTCTACTGATTAATTATTATTCCTCTCTCACTATTCCTCATCTGATTCATCTGATTGCACCCGAAGATTATACGGGGACAACACACGTGAAAACCGCACTAATGACAAGGCAAAACAGGAGGCTTGTGGTGTGGGATCGTGTTCGGGCATACGCGTACCTAGGCCGGCGCCGCGCCATGTGTGATCACTACTCTCTCGCCCGTTCTCCAACGGCGGGCCCACCCGTCAGCCTCTTCAGAAAACGGGCCTGTGTTTCTGCTCTTTTTAGGCTGGAATGAGATATTTGGCATCGAACTTTCCATCACTAGCACGGCGGCACACAGGTCACCGGTAATTATTGGTGAACAACGTTCGATCAGTGGATCACATCAAAACATGGAGCTCCAGCTAGCGCTAGCTACTTTTAGATAATTTTTTCCCTTGTTTTATTTGAACTCTTTTGGGTGTACTAGTACTAGTACTAGTAGGGCAAATGCGCGGCTCCGGGAAATAGGGTTCGTATCTGTTAAGCAGCATACAAGTAAGTAGTATTTGATGCTTGTCAGTGCAAAGTGTACTAAAAATAAAGGGCACTTATTTGAAACCAAATATTTGACCAAAGGACCATGGCATTTGACGCCAAGAAGTTCTTTAACATTCTCAGTACCAAGAATAATCAAGAGGCAGCTCTGGGGAGCAGGAACCATGACTACTACGGAAAAAGAAAGACCACATGATATACTACTACAAAAATATGGATATGAGTGGGGGAAAGCTTATTACCATTTTCTCCCACTTGTAATATTCTTATAAAAATAAAAAACAAAAACTTGCATCGGTTGTGATGGGCCTTGAACTAAACAGGCCCAACAGTGGGACCAAAGCCCACGGACACCCGCCAGCCCCATAGGGATCGCGGTGACACGCAGTCCATGCCGTCCGACCAATAACTTAAAGCCGCTCGCTAGCTTATCTCACCCCTCGCTAATCCCAACCGTGCAAATCCCAAAACGCAACCCCAAGCTCGCAACTCCGCCCTCCAAACCCTAGGCCAGATCCACAGGCATCAACCAAGAGCCCAGGGGCGTTTTGGTCCATTCCGACACGCCTCGGGTCAGAATCCTTGGGAAGCCCGAGAATTTGGTGATAATGGGAGCTAGGCAAACGGAGCAGGCAGTCTGCTGCAAACTTGCTCGATAATCTCTTGCATGGGGCACCGTGTTTAAAGTAAAAGCGCTTAATGTGTGTGAGAGAGAGGGCAAATGGGCAATGCAAATGCAAGCGGCTAAGCAAGCGCCCTTTTCTAAGTTTTGGGATTCTTAAACGGCGGTTAAAATTTTAACCCCGTCTCCATTGGGTTTCGGTCTAAAAGGCAGGGCCGGCCGGTGTGGTGGTGGATGCCTTTGGTGATATTTACTGTAACTTTTATTTTTTAAAAGAAAAAAATCTCTCTGTTCTTTTCTTGCTGTGGTGACTGGAGCGTGGACGCCTTATTTGGTTTGCAGTTTTTTTTACCGTCCAGTGAATGACACAGGATAGAAAGATGGAAGGGTTATAATTGTGGATTGGGATTTCCAAGGATTAGGAGGTGGGTGGGTTTGGGGAATTGGGTTAAACAAAGTGGAAACTGCAGGGCTTTGTACTTAACATATTGTTGCTCTCTGCTCACATGTTTGTGCTTTGTGTGAAAACGAGTCATATATACCATTAAAATTTCATCCGTAATTTTTTCAGAACTGCTCTATCAGTAAGGAGTGCTTGACCTGAAGTTCTTAACCTGGCATAAATTTCTCCTGAAGTATACTCCAACAGTTGAGAAAACAATGGAAATTATGCTGGACATTTTAAGCCCTTATACATGTTTGAAGTAAAGCGCTACAAATGGCGGTTACTCAGGGAGAACTGATGTGTTTTTTATATGCATATGACTGATTTGGCCGCCAAGCAAGATCAAACCACTTAGACAATGTAGGTCTTTTATTAACACTCTGGCCGTCCAAAAAACAGTTTTATATTTAAACAAATCACTTTTTGAGATTGACTATATTTATATAAAATAGTAATAGCATATTTATAGAAAATATTAACAATATATTTTATAGAAAATATATTAATAATAATTTTATCTTTAAATAGAGGTTTAGTCGTTGAACTAAAGATCTTTTGCTCTATATAATAAAAAATAAAAAATACATCATTTTCTGAACCGAGGAGTATCAAATAAGTCAGTGTATTCAAATGGAATTACCAGGAATGGCGGTATAATAATTGTGTTTGGACAACATAATAACACGCTGAAGGGTGTGGGGCAAGTACTCTGAGAATAGAGCATACTACTTTGATAAGACTTATTTAAAATACTGCAACAAATAGACAGTGAAATAGAAACGGATTACTAATTTGACAGGACCTGCAGGCTCGTAGATCAGTGTGTTAAGCTGCCAAAGAAAATCAGTGTGTTAAGCATCTGACAGATAATATTTTTAGTTTGAAGTGACTTTATTTAAGGTTGTTCTTATCCTTTTTTGACTGTGCCCGCACTGGACTGTCAGATGGTGGGCCGGGTTGTACTCGCAGATTGCCCCATCAAGCATCATACACCATCATATCCAACCCGTTTATTGGTTCGGTATACCAGCAAAGAGATCAAGTTGACCAAAGCATCATACACCATCATATCCAACCCGTTTATAGGTTCGGTATACCAGCAAAGAGATCAAGTTGACCAAAGTGTATTTTCCTGTGTAGTGACTAAATGCGGTGGTGAACACAGTTAATAGTTTATAAGTTTAAAATGAAATGCAAATCATCAGTATCATCCCTATGAATATTTTTTAGTGAGAAAAGTTGATTTTTCTAGGCTTTATTTATGGTCAACTGTTGGGAATACCACACTAACACCTTGTTAGTGACTGAGAAAGTGTCTAATTTCACCACAATATGAAATCAGCCCAGTTCGTCACCTATACACGGAAAGAAACTTATGCATCACACGTAAACATAGAGGAAATCAGCAACAGTCGAAACTGGCTCAAACAGATTCCAACCAGCTATCAGCACACCACCCTTAGCTACAGCCGAATTACAACTGACTGTAACTGATAACAACTGATCGCAAAACAGCAGCAGCAACAAAATAACAGAGATGGCAGATTTAACGTGGAAAACCCCCAAATCGGTGTAAAATCCACGGGACCAAGCCAGCCAAATCTTCTTCCACTATATGTTTGTGGGATTACAACAAGTTCATATTTAGAAACCACTAGAGGCTCTCAAACATCAAGATACAACATATTTTGGCTCTCTACAATAAGATTTGGGGCTGCTACAGATGGGGATGAAAAGACCTCACCAAATGATGGTGGAACTCAGATTAGAGGCAACAAGGTTGTGGATCTGAAGCTTCACAACCTTGTAGACGAATCTCTCTTGACCTATTATAAGATTTCCTCTCTAATCTCACTCTCTCTCTCTTTTTCTTTCTCTCTGATTTTCTTCCCTCTCTCACGAACAGAGCAAAGGGGCTGAACTGAATGCTACTAGATGCTGGATAGCTCATGAAGCTTTCCATCCCTTCTCTTGTACCTCAAGAGGAATAACACTAGATGCCTATAAAGTTTGGTCCACAACTTATGCTGCACCTATGACATGTGGGTCTGCTCTGTAGAGCATTTACTTCTCCTAACGACCCACTCATGAGGAGGATTTCCCAACATCAACTTATCATGAGTTGGCCACTAACACCCTGGCTAAACCCCATAAGTACATATATGTATGGCACCTTTTTTTATACTTTCCTCATTGCTGTATGCAAAAGAGTTAACCTAGAGAGGCTACATTTAGAGCAAGGATTATAAGTTGGCCAAAACCATATAATCAACTAATCTGAAGTAATTACGTTTAAATACAAAGCATGGAATCATGGACCACAATATTACAACAACCTTCCAACATAATATATAAACATAGTGTGCATTGTTTGTTTAGTATCAATCTTTGTGATGGATATATGGAGTTGCCGATGCATAGCAAAGTGACCAATGCAATGTTGGAATATATAAGAATTTGTTTATGAGATCAATAGTTTTTTACGGCCATAGTTAGAGCAGAAATTGAAAGTTGTCCTTTATTTATCTAAAACTAATTAGGCTAGTATCAATGGAAGGTTTTATGTCCCTGTGTTCCAAGACATGGTAGTCTTGAAAACTAGGACGTGAAACAACTCTCTCTCTCTTTCTCTCTCTCTCTCTATACATATATATATTAATCTACATTTTTATTGTACTATTTCATAGGCTACTTGTGGCATCTAGTTTTTACATAGTATTGTGACCAAATGTGCAATATGAACAATATAATCGCATGTATCTAATTAGGTACTCCTCATGTGTTTAATTTGGTCAACAAAAAAATTATTTACTTCAATAGTACTATGATATATAAATATAATAGATTTATATATGCAAAATAAATTACATAAAGGCATAAAAGTGCATGATAAATATGGGATCTCTAGTGCACTGTGTCTATGCGAGCTGCACAAGATCGACGAAAGCACATGAGGATGAAATTGTAAGCTCACAAAGCAGGTTTCCTTGAGTTCATTCATACGAAACATTGTGAGTCGTGCTTCGTGGGGATAAAACTCATCTCTCTCTCCTCGTAATTCCTATGCCACCTCATCACTTTTGCTAAAATGGCATTATAATGAATGAGTATAAAATTTTCACGAAGACTGGTCTAAGTATCGCTTGCGTGAGGAACCTTGTATGTTGCATTTGGTTCTGATATGTGTAGTTGTCCGTTGGGAATCAATAAAGTGTTCAGTTAAACTTTTAATCTTCTACCATGCGAAAATCTAGTTTGGCGGTCACAAGGTAGATTGTGTACTGCTTAAGAAACAAGCACGGAAAACATAATAAGAAAAGGAAGAGTTAAACTTAATCTTCGTCTCAAGCAAAGTTAGGGCCAGAGATCTCCCTCCTAAATGGCATAACTCGTATGCTAGGGAATGTGCTTTGTTGGACAATGTTTGTTAGACGAGGAGACGTATAAATACGAATTTTAATGTTTGAAGTATTGTGTCCTAAATACAAAAATCGACTAATTGTTATTAGTATGTAAATTTTGTAAATTTGACTATTGGACGAGGAGACATTCCATGGCCCCTACTTAAATGGAAAAATGCTGAAGATCCGAACCCGGATGGGGACGTGGGTGTGCGGGTGATACTTGGACCAGGCGGCTGTCGGTGATCACTCGGTCAGTCACCAACCGGTCGGCCCTACCGCCCGTGAGAGCGCGCATAAACATCTGCGCCCGGTCGTACGGCGGCGAGATCCTCGGGAAATTCGGAGGCGCACGTGAGGGCTGCGTGTGCCGGTCCCGTGGGCACTACGAGTAGCTCGCCAGTCGCCACACCGCACGCCATGGGGCTTGGAGTCGCAGCAGAAGTCACTGACCGACCAGCTCTCCCCTTCAGTTCGGTGTCAGTCAGCTTGGCACTGCGCGCTCGTGGCTCCTGCCCAGGGAAAGAGGAGCAGCAGCGCCTCGCTCCCATCCCGCGCGCGGCCTGGCTGGTGGCTCGATCGGCGTCGCCGGCACGGCACGAGGTTTCATGCGGGTTTTCACTGCGGCAGCGTGGTCACTGTCCCCCGGCCCGGCCATCCGGTCATTGCGTTTCGTTTGGATCGAGAGAACGGAACATCAAGCACTCGACTTGCTCGTGCAGGAGCGTTGGTGAATCGTGGAGGTGTACCTAAGTAGGCTAATGGTCAATCGCAACAGTGGTTCGATGGTTGACTGCTAGTGTTATTTGTATTCCAAGATTTTTATTGACTCGAATTCTAATAAAAACTAGTGGCAAAGATTTTGCTGTTCTTTTTTAAAAAATATATATTTATTAGCTTGTAAGAACTTTTGACACGAGAGATGATGCAATTGGATGAGCTTCTGGTCATCTACTGTTCATGCTAAATTACACTCGCTGTCATGATAACTACTTGGCTATCGCCACCACAATTTCTACAATAGCTTCTTGACATCCAATCTCTAAAATTTTATGATCTAATTTAGAGATCCAGACAACCCTTTGAGGTTCTCTAGATAGACTCTCACTATCTAGGTTTTATAGTATCTGGCAGCCAAACCGTTGAACCCCAACAAACGGGAAAAAAATTGGATGCGCGCCCCGCTCATTGACCCGACCATGCGCCCCTGCGCTCGATGCCCGACGCGTGGCGCAGAAACAAATCAACGCTCGCGGAAGCGGTGGCTCGTACCAAGCGCTCGCAGCTCTGCCTCTGGCTGGCTCTCGAGATCTCCTACGCGGCTCGGCTCGCAGCTCGACGTCGGACTTCAGCATCTCGGCGAACATCTCAGCCAGGCCATTGTAGAGGAAGCGGAAAGCCTTGTCGGGACTCGTAGCGCGACTGCACGCCGACCGCGCGAGCTGCGCCTCCTCCTCCTGGTGCTTCGTCTCTTTGGCAGCCTGAAACTCGCGGTCGCCGCGCCGGCGCTTCATTCCGAAGACGGCGCCGCCGCCGCCGCGATGATGCAGTTGCACCGTACCTACCTTCGGTGGCGAGGTTGGGGCTCACAGCCTTGTCGCCATCGCTTCTCCAGCTTACGCCGAGTGCCTGGCTGATTCGAGTGGAGTCCACGACGCGAGGCGGTTGCCGGACCGGTGCAGGAGTGGCAACAGATCAAGTTCCTGCGAGGGCACGGAAGTCGGAAGTTCTTTGCCGCAAGGGCGGCGCGTCCTGCTTCCTGCAAGGACGCGGCCATGGACGGCGACGGCACGGCCATGAAAGTTCTTTGCCGCTGCCTTCGCCTCCTTATCCGAAGAGATGCGTGCCGTCTCCACGGCGGCAGGCAAGGTCGGTGCTGCTTGGCGTGAATGATCTGCTGGTTCTTGGCGTGGTCGCGATCAAGCCCGGCGTCGCCGCCGTCGTGGGCCGCCGCCGCCTCCTATGACTATGAGCGTCGGGCAGCCTGTTCTCGAGGAGAAGCCGCGCTGAAGCCTGAGCCGAGTCGTGGTGTTGCCTGGTGTGTACTCGAGGAGCCAAGGGGAGCCGAGGGGAGCCAGGTTACATGCACCTCGCGTGCTGCCCTTCGATTACAGACGGTGACACGCGGCGTCCATCAATCTGGGGGGGCGCACCCGATACAGAATGAGCCCATCGCCCATCTAATTTTTTTCCAACAAACGCTAGGTCACTCCATCCATCTTGATATATAAGAGAGATTCAGTTTTATGACCTATCAACATGTTTGATTAATTTAAGTTGTGGAACGATGTCATCAGGCACTTCGTAGTTAAGGCCATATAATTCATTCATTTGGAATCAACTCATTTGCTAGAAAAACAGGAGCCACATCGTCCCGAAGCCATTGATCCGGCAAACCGAACAGGCTATTGGAGTTTCAAGTTGAGTCATGTATTTTTATTTTGCTCGGAAAGTTGAGTCATGTGAATATTTAGGAAATACAGGTAATATAATAGTTCTTGAGAGTGTTCTTTAATTTGGAGTGCATGTCATAATAGGCCAAAGTGCTCATGGTTCAAGAACAATCACGACCGGGGCAACTAGTGGAATTAGAATCTATATATGGATACGAGGGCTAATTGATAGGTGCCAAAAAATAGCTCTAGGCATCTAAATAGGCCAGCTAATAGATAAGCCAATTTTATAGCAGTTTTTAATAACTAGTTGTTAGTCAATTAGAACTAACCCTGTATACGTAAACATGACCTTAATCTCAATGTAATTTTTTTCGAGACCAAGCCATTGCGCGTATTTCACTTAATCTCGATGCAATCAAGTTAGTGTACGTGGTTGGCACGACCCCTTCCCTTCTATGTATACACTATGCAGTACATACATAACAACGCAAGCAGTCCATGCCTGACGATCGAGTCCACGGATGGATCGAACAGCTAGCTAGCTTACGCCACAAGAGATTCCGATCCTACACTAACTCAGCACAGCACCAATCCGTACTATGCTGCTCCCCGGTGACTTGCACGACAGACTAGCGCAGAGCAACGCGGCTTTCGCGTGGAGACGCGCAGTCACAGCCGCTTGGTGGGCAGCCGGCAGGGGCGCTTGAGCGGCGCTAACAATAATTACCCGCGGCCCTAATCGCAAAGGCAACGGCCATAATCTATATAAGTACGTACTACTCTCGTCGCGTCCCGATGTCAAGTGTACCGCATCGACGTGGCGGCTAATTTTCTTTTAAGAAACCGATGATGGCCAATTATCTATCCAAACGGCAGGATAGAAAAATGGCAGGCGACGGTACTTGAGAGCATCATTTGGAGCAAACCGAGAACGAGAGAGACACCCAAGCGCGCTACAGCTGCAGCTGCAGAGCAGGATGATGAGCAGTGTGAGTGTGTGTGACTCGTGAGAGAGGCATCGCTGAGTGAGCTCGTAGCCATAGGTATTCCCTAATTAACTGAAGTAGGTTAAACAAGCTTATATATGGGGCTCTCTAAAGAGTAGTACTAAAGTCTAACAATAAGCTAAGTATAAGCGTTGTGCAAGCACGTACAGTACATATCTACTTGGCTTTTTGTGCAGCTAGCCCAGCCGCTTTGGTTGCAGTGAGAAATGGGCATGGGCTAGTTTAATTTTGCCTACCAGTACCGCTAGTAGTTATGGATGCTAATGTGCTGTGTCTCCCATCATTTTGATGGTTTCGTCCGGCCGCGCGTGAAGCCCCAAGCCCCCAAACCCTTCTGTTGCGGTTGCCTCTGATCGTACCATCAGCGGCTTGGGATACCCATTCCTGCATATACCAATGAGATTTGGGTTTCCCTGAAGTTTATGCAAGGATTCAAAGTCAAGAAAGCGATTTGTTTTTTCTCATCGTTTTTAACCTACCGCTCTTGTACTTCCGATATCTCCATTATGTCTACTCCCTTCCTTCTAAATCATAAATCGCTTTAACTTTTTTCCATGAAGAAGTACTCCATACTATTTTTGAAGGAATTACTGATACTAATCAACGCTCTACTGTATTTCACACTTGCATATACACATGGAGCAGGACAGCAAGTCAACAGCCCATTGGAACCAATGTCATATGCCCAGAAGCCCAAGGATAGATGTGTGCCTGCAGCGCAAAGGAAACCGCCACGGAATCCAACAAACAGAACAGGCCCACGGAATCCCTTCCCCTCACCCAGCAGAAAGGCCCAATTCAGCTAGCCCCAACCAAACGAGATCCAAGCAGGACACCCGTGGAGCCCAGCCCACCGGAGAGTTGCACCAGCGGCCCACCAGCACAACGGACGCCGATGGCCGGTGGAGACGGAGGAGCCTAGGCGACGACGGCCTGGCCCTGCCATCTTGCGCGGCGGAGCATCGGCCACCGAGGCGCGGCTTCCTGAGCCTTGACCGTCCTGCTCTGCTGACTGCTATTCTGCCTTTCTCCGTCCTCGCCTTCGAGAAGGCCACTGAGCGAAGGAAACTGCAGACTGCTGCTACCCGTTTCTTGGCGCGGAGGCAGAAGGGAGGGGAAGACGAAGATGTTTATCCAGAAGGTGATTATCATGCCTCCAAACCTTTGTTAATCGTCAAGATAATGCGCGAGCAGACGTAATTTTGCTCTGGTTGCTTTCACGCGTGTGTGATCTGCGTTGATTGCGTTTTCGTGGGGCGACGCAGGCATGGCGGACGGCGGCGTTTGGGCTCTACGGCTTCACCCAGTTCACCAAATCCGGTTTCCTGTGAGCCTCATTCCGCCCCCTCAATCATATTCCCACTATTCAGTCCTTTCTCTGCAGCTCGCGCAATTTTGTTCGACCGCGTTCGTTGCTGTCGAATGCTAGACCGACCTTGTTGGAATCGACTGTTCCTTGAATTGAATTTAGACTAGGATAGCTAGGCTGAGTGTCCCTTCCGATCCAATTTTTAGCATGGCAGTGGCTGTTTAGCTTATTTTCTCAGGATTAAACCCGTAACTGAAAGGTGTTTGTGGAACAAATGGAGCAGCAAAACCCGATCCCCAAAATTGGCGGAAAGCTGTTATCAAGATTATGGTTTTGAAACTCGGCACTCTGAACAATTAAATTTCGCAGTATCTGACAGCACAATACATCCCTCTGAAACGAATAGGACAGTAGTGTTTTATTTAATCAGGCTAATATGTCCTTTATTACAGGGAGCATGCAAAGAAATTCAGAGAGGAGGATATGCAGATCCGGTTGGATGGGAAAAATTGCCTGGTAACTGGAGCGAATTCTGGCATTGGTTTTGCTACAGCTGAGGGTTTAGCTTCACAGTATGGATCTATTCCTTGTTTCAAAGTGATGATTTGTTCTGGGAAAGAAATGGTCAATTTACTGATTTCATTATGTGGTCCCTAAAATCTATTGGTTTGTATTCTTACAGTGGTGCTACCGTCTATATGCTCTGTCGTAATAAGGAGAGAGGGGAGGCTGCTCTCAACCAAATAAGATCCAAAACTGGCAATGCAAATGTTCATCTGGAGGTATGATGCTTGCTGATTCTCTTACATGTTTGGAAGATTCAACTGTTCTTCATGATGATCTGTGTTGGTTATTGTGAGAAAATACGAAGACTCAACACTACTCTCATGTGGCAGATATGTGATCTTTCATCTATCAATGAAGTAAAATCGTTTGCAACAAAGTTGACTTCAATGGATAAACCACTCCATGTCTTGGTGAGTACTGCTGTTTCAAATACACTGCAGTTTTGCTTCTACCCCAGCTGCTTTTAGTTTTTATGTCAATGTAAAGTTTCTCTAAATCAGATTAACCAAATGATGGAATAAAACTATTAATTTGCCATCTAGGTAAACAATGCTGGCTTACTAGAGCACAGGCGTGAGACTACAGCAGAAGGGTAAGTGAGATATTGGTTTATTTGCAAACAGACTATTAATTTATACATCATACATGGATAATTTTATGTAGATAATTTATCACTATATGCTTGCCTTTTTTCTTTTCCCTTTCTGGAACAGATTGGAGCTCAATTTTGCTGTCAATGTAGCTGCAACATACACTTTAACAGAGCTAGTTATGCCGTTATTGGAGAAAGCAGCACCAGATAATCGTGTGATCACAGTTGCATCAGGAGGCATGTACACCGAGCCACTGAACAAGGACTTACAGGTAATTTTCTATGTGCCTTCATTTACATCATATAAACCTGTAGTCTGAAAAGATGAACCATAGTTCATGATGTGGAGCAAGAAACCCCCATTTTTTTGAAGTTTGTGATGAAACATGGCGTTAATTCGAGGTAAAATTGGCAAACCATGGGAATAGAGGCGAACAGGCATCAATTTGCATTGGATTTCCTTACTTGGGAGAGCTTCCAGATTTTGGATTTCTTTTGCACTTATATTGTTGAAAGTATACATGTTCTGTAGGTTGTGAACAGTGTATTAAAAAAGCCATTGTCCTTTACCATGAGATGCATGTTTGTTATGGAAAGGGTGAAATTTGTCAGTTTCAGTTTGTTACAGAAAATGAACTACCATTTGAATGTACTCCTTTTCACTCCCCTATGATAATGTCAATCATCATACCTCTCATTTTTTTCCCATGTCAGGCTTAGTCTTATCACATTTCCGTTACGCTTAATCTGATCATCTCTCATTGCTTAAAACCCTCAGTTCACCGAAGGCACCTTCGATGGGACACAACAATATGCTCGAAACAAAAGAGTTCAGGTTTGTCCAGATGAACTATGCATTCTCTGCCCAATTCTGTATGAGATCAAGATATTATTATGCTAATGGAATATCTGTCTCAGGTGGCACTCACTGAATGGTGGGCTGAGAAATATGGCGACAAGGGAGTTGGTTTCTACTCCATGCATCCTGGATGGGCTGATACACCCGGCGTCGCCAAGAGCTTGCCTGGATTGTCAGAAAAGTGGGGTTTGCTGTCCTTTTTCATGCTTGTCTGGTTATAGTTCTCAGCTACCAAGTATTGATAATTCCTAGCATAATCCATCATTTCAGGTTGTCTGGAAACCTGAGAACAAACGACGAAGGAGCTGATACAGTGGTTTGGTTGGCGTTGCAACCTAAGGAGAAGTTAGCCTCAGGAGCTTTTTACTTTGACCGGGCTGAAGCACCAAAACATTTGAAGTTTGCAGGGACTGCAGCGTCGCACGCTCAGATAAACTCCATCGTTGATAGCATTAGATCCATCTGTGGCCTATCTGTTAGAGGTTGAGATGCCAAAGCAAAAGCGACATATAGTTGATATAATGGAACCTGTTAAAGGTTGGTCTGCCAAAGCAAAAGTGATATGAAGTTGATAAAATGAGAGCACGATTCATAAAACCGCAAAAAGTAAAAGATGCACCAGCCGGGAATCGAACCCGGGTCTGTACCGTGGCAGGGTACTATTCTACCACTGGTGCTCTTGATGTAAAAAGTTTGGCCGGTTATATATTACTCTGTTTAGGAGAAATCAAACATGGACACATCACACATCCAATTTTCCTATCACGTATTTCTCCCCTGTATCTAATACTAGTACATTAGGCAAAAAGTGACAATCAAGTATACGATGCGTGGATGAAATCCAAGTGAACAACAACTGCAGTTTTTTATATTCTCATTAAGTACGAAATCCAACCCAAGAAGTTAAACCCCGATCACTCAAGAACAAACTTCATTGCGTATAGCAAAACAACCAACACAGTTTGCACCAATGGGCAAGACTTTGTTTCTACGATAACATATTGGTTAAAACACCGACAGCACGTTGCAACTTTGCAAGATAAACAGACTGATGGGACTATAAAACACTCATTGCATAGTATATACATAAACGTAAAACTAAGGTTAATTAACAAACTGAACTTCAGAACACGACATAGACGATTTGCAACAGCTACACCATCACCAGTTCATCACGCTCCCTAACATTTCAAAATGAAAACTCCACTTAAATATGCAGCTTACTGTCTATCACGTCTCCTACGGTAATAGGACTGTAAAAGTGGCTCGTTGTGGTTTTGACATGATCAACGGACAGACAAGTTCCACAATCCACAACCCTCACCAATACCCATTTCCACAAACTCCAATAGCTTTCCTACCAATCCACAAGGCGTAAATAAGCAGCTCGGCATGGAACGGCGAGCCGTCGGTGGCACATGTGTACACCAGCGTGGCCACCATGAGCACGCCTAGTGCCGCGAAGACTGCCTCCACATGACGAGAAATCCCTGCGCTGCCATGGTCACGCTCGAGAGGAAACAAGCCGCGGATTTAGTGGGGGAGGGGCCAGGAAGCTAACACGTCGCCACGGCGGAAGTGTACTAGTGGCTGTCGGAGATGACTGAGCAGGTGCACCTCAACGATAATGAAGACTGAATCGTCTGGAGATGGATTACCGACGTCACCTACTCGAGCAAGTCAGCTTATAGGGCACTGCACATAACCTTGCACCTGATCCCGGGATGCAACATGATTTGGAAGACATGGACGCCACTAAGAGTGAAGATCTTCCTATGGCTTGCTATGCATGGTCGCCACTGGACGACCGACGACATGGTCTGGACGTGAACGATAACTACTACCTCTGTGACCAAGAGCCTGAAACCATGGACGACATCGCTTCCTGCTCCTCTAGGCAAATCTGGTGGACCCTCTTAGCGGTGCTTGGCGTAAACGCATTGCAGGTGGGAGGGCCTTGCATCCTCAGCTGGTGGGAGCAATGGTGGCAAAGATGACACAATGCAAAGAAGAAAGGGGCGGATACCCTCTTCGCCTTGGTGGCATGGGAGTATGAAAAGAGAGGAACACTAGATGCTTCAGGGATATCCCATCCACCACAACCTGCCTTCTTTGTACCATCAAGCAAACTGCCGACCAATGGGTCGAAGCCAGAACTTGAAAACTTTGTTGTCTAATGCGTGAGTAGCCCGCTTAGAACATGGAGTTAGAGAGGAAGCGCTTAATGCAATATCTTCACCTCCCAAGCCACGCTACGGCGCCGATGTAAAAACCTTCTTCTTAAATACAAAGATGCATAAATTTTTTTGCATATTCGATAAAAGAAGTTAAACCCCGGTTGATTAGGAATCTTGCATAGAACAGTAAAACATATGACGTCCCCTTAAATTCATATGGAAATCCACATTCCAAATATCCTTTGTGTAGGAGGAAAGCTGATCATCCACACCTATTGGCTTTCGATCTCAAATTACCAAACTGTTACAAAGTGACTGTAATTCACAGCTCCACACGTCCCATGCTTGCATGTCTTCTTAACGATCAAGTAGCACAAGCATGCCTTTGAAAGCAACTACTTCTACCACGGAAAAAACAGATAAAATTGTACAAATTAAACCTGGAAACAGAACGAGATCCTTGAAAAAAGAATGTAGTACGGATATATATAGAGAGAAGAGAAGAAGAGAGAATCGCCTTTGACTGAATGAATCATCATCGTTTGGTTGGGAGCGTCAAGATGCGGAGGTTGACGAGCACGGGCAAGACGAGGACGGCGATGAGCACGATGCTTGCGAGGATGGCGATGCAAAACCACTTGCGGCTGCTCTTCTGGTACTCGTGCGCCGACTCGAGCTCGACGGTGCCCCTGCGCACGAAGGAGCTGGCGTGCGCGACGTGGCTCTCGATGTCGTTGAGCTGGTGGCCCTGCGCCTCCACGAGCGCCGCCATGTCCAGGAACACCTGGTGCAGGTCCATGAGGCTGCGCTCGATGTCCTTGACGGCGTCGTGCCGCTCCTGGATCTCCGAGATGGTGTCCATCACCTGCCCGCGCCCTTGCTCCTGGATCGCCTTCTGCAGGAACGACTCGCTCTCCCCCGACGAGATGAGCGACTCGATCGTGCTATCCTCCGGTTTCTCTCCCGTCACCGTGTAGTACCGCCGCGCCACCGTCTCCTTGTACTCCGCCGCCATCCTCGCCCTCAGCCCCTGCGTACAATTGCAAAGTTCGTTCGTTGCAGGACATGCAGCACCATGAATGGCATTGCATGAACAAACAGCTTCCGTACCTGGAAGTCGTCCATGAGGTCCTTGAGCTTCTTGCCGAGGCCAGCGACGACGGAGGTGCGGGTGCGGTCGGTGGAGGACCCGGGACCGCAGCCGGGCACCTTGCGTGAGGTGGCGTTGGAGCGGTCGAGATCCTCGAGCTTGGTCTTGATGGCCTTGGCGCGGCGAAGCACCTGATCGACGTCTTTGTCCATGCGGGAGCGGAGGGACTTGACGGTGCGGGCGTCGTGCGCCGTCTTGGTCTCCTCGTTGGTGGACTGGAGGCCCTTGTACATGCCCTCCAGCCCTTTCATATCCTCCTTCACCGCTTCCACGTCCTCGAAGAACTTGTCCAGGTTAACCACGCTCTCGCCGCCGGCGCCATCTGCGCCCCCCGCCGACGTCGCCGGGCTCGAGTCCGCAATTTTCTTGAACGAGCTCGACGAGAACAGATCGTTCATCTTGTTGGATTGGAGACGACACAATCTACCAGGGCATGCAGCAGGAACTGATCAGGGAAATGACGGAGCAAGGTCGAGCTACGTACGGCGAGCTTAGTTTCAAAGAATGGCCATGGATTGCCTTCCTAGATGGATATATGGCGTACGTCCATGAAATCAGCAAATGGCGGGAAGTGGTAGAAAGGAAGGCCTCCCTCCCCTCTAGGAAACAAGTGTTTCTCTCTCCCTAATTGTGGCAATGCGGCATGCATGGTCTTGCCAGTGTCTTGCTCCGTCTCCGGTCATTCCAAAGGGCAGGTGGCGAGAGCCGTTTTCTCACACACACACAGCAGCAACTTTTTTTTTTTCACTAAAAGGCAAGCAATTCAGTAAGTGCGAAGCCAGAGCGAATTGATAGAGGTGCACCAATTTTCATAGTAACCCTACAATGTTCAAACAAAATAGCATAACTGATTACTACACAACTACCATATTTTAACATCAAAATTCGACTTCTAGCAAACAGCGATGAGATTTTGGCCCAATCATAAGGTAATAACACTCCCATTTAATTATAAAATGAAGACAACATTGATCACTTCAGTGTAGTCATTGATAGAATGCCAAACTCATAAACAAAAGATGCACCATATAGCAAAATATGTGATCTAGGAATATGTTTGTGGCGTTTAGCTTCCAATTTTCTTCTTTAGTTTTATTGGATTGTTCGGTGTCGTTCTTGGTCACAGACCAGTTCATTTAATGACCATTCTTCCTGCCTAGATCATTTCTAGATTTACCAAATTACACCCATTTTTCCCTTAGTGATCATAGTAGACAACATTTATTCATCTGGTGAATGATAGATTCATTGTGATTCTTCTTTGGAGTGGTTAAAGTTTATATTTTGACCAATTCATGTATTTTCTCTCTAGAAGGTCACTAGCTATCTGGTTCGCCTTTGGTTCTACATGTTTGTCTAGTGTTCCGCTCTATCACCCACAAGATCAGTCGGTGAGTCCCAAAGTTGTTTTGCTTGTTTTCTTCATTCGTTCCATCCGCTCTTTGCTGTGGGTGGTTTGCTAGCATTTTTCTTAAAGTTAGTAGGCTAGCTAGTGGCGACTTGAACAATCCTTCATATTTGAATTGGAACAGGCATGACGTCAAGATAAAGTGTTGGAGACCGAAATTAGTTGCACCCATATGGGAAAAGTGGCTACTTCATATATGAATTGGAAGATGCATGACATGAATAAGAAGTGTTGGAGACCAACATTGGTTTCCTAAATCTTGCTTAGATACTTCTGTGAATGTATCTACTTATAAAATGGATTTCAACATTGCACATCTCTTATCGAGTTGATCAAAATGGAGCCTAGATGAGAGGGTTATATGGCTATCAAAAGAATCAGTCCACGTAGAATTCTGATTAGCTAGAATTTGATACTAGCTTATTTGTTTGTCAACCTAATCCAAGTTGGAACCTAGATTTTGAAATGCCATTTATCTGACTTTTGACTAATGCAAGACCTTTCCTCATCATAAGCACCCCTTTGGCAGGGTCTGGGCTCTGGCTCCTTTTTCTTACAACTCTTGTCGTGGAGTTATCACTAAACAACCATATAAAACGGCTCCTTATAAGGAGCCTAGACTAGAGGAGCAAAAGTCATTTTTTATTGAGAAGTCAAAGCCATGAAAATATAGCTTCTCCCGCCTATTCGTCACAAACTTGACATAGGTTATTACAAAATTGCATTAAGCATTTTACCAAAATGTGTTATTGTAAACCACTTTACCACCACCAGAGAAGCTACTCTACAAGGGGAGCTAGAGCCGGAGTCCTACCAAAGTGTCTCTAATGTAAAAGGCCATGACTGACTGGTACAAACCCAATTGAATCAAATCAAATTAATCTACATTTACTTTTTTTTATGTTTTTTCTTTGCTGTACTTTCTAGTTAGTTTTGATGGTTGTTTGCTAGTTTGGTTATAAACTCTGTTGTTATATCATAAATGTGAGACATTTACCCTTCGCTATATGTTTGCTTGTAAGTTGTAAATCTACCTCGCAGCGCGGTGACGACGGAGCTATGATGCGTTCTTTCACAATTTGCACCAGGTTCTAGTGTACGTTTTGGTGCCTGGCCCATCTTTTATGCCAACAAGGAATGCATACAAGTTTTCATTCACGCGAACACAGTTCTACCGGAAGTCACGAAATCCACTACACGAACAACATCACAACCAATGCCAAAAGCGGCGCCAACAACAGAGCTGGCGGCGCCGCCCGACCACTGGCGCTGATTATCTGGACCGGGAACAGGCAGCCGCGCGTGGAGGCGTTCTTGTCTGTGATCTTGGCGAGCCCGTCGAACTCGCAGGCGCGCACATCCTGGTCCTGCATCTGGAAGTACATGTTGAACGCGTATGAGACGTTGCTCTTCTCGTCCAGCCCATTGCAGGAGCATCCGTAGCCGAGCGCCGTGCAGTCGCCGCTCGCACACGCATACTGTAAGTTGCCCGGCAGCTTCGACTTGTCCTTGGCCCCGTCGTCGAACACGCACCACTGGCTCGGGAGATACCTGACGTCGGTAACTGGGGAGAGGAGCTTTTCATGGCCCTGCCCCGTCAGGTCGATGGGGAACTTGGGCTTGCCGTCGTAGGTGAAGATGCCCCAGTGCCGCTCAAAGTTCCCCGGCGCGATGCTCTTCATGTCCTCGTCGAATAGGCCGAACAGGTAGACCTCCAACTTTCCCTTCCGGACCGGGGTGCCTTCGTTCTTGGACAACTTCTTCAGGAGGCCGTCGTAGAACCGACGCGCCAGCTTGAGGTTGGCATTCTTGTTGCCGTCGGTCGGCCAGCCGGCCTCGCCGACGATGACCTTGAGGTTGGGCACGCCGGCCTTCTTCAACGCGTGCACGAGCGTGTCGTAGTTGGCGTCGAACACGTTGGAGTAGCTGACGTCGCCGTTATCCTGAATGTTCTTGCCGCCGTCAAAGAAGGCGAACTCGAAGGGGAAGCTGTCGCTCTGGTACAGGCTGAGGAAGGGGTAGATGTTGACGACGAAAGGCGCGCCGTGGTCGTGCAGGAACTTGACCATGTCGGTCATGAGGTCGTCGATGTCAGGCCGGAACTTGCCGGACGATGGCTTGTCGTCCGGAGAGACGTAGACGTCGGCATTGAGCGGGACGACTGCCTTCACTTTGTCACCGACGCCGGCCTCGTCGAGTGCCTTCTGAATGTTCTTGAGCGCCGGGAAGGTGGTCTTCATGAATGACCCGTTGTATGCCTTGAGAAATGGCTCGTTCCCCACTGCTACATACCTTTTCGATCATCAATCAAACAACATTTAATTTCGTTCGTCAGTAATGATTCTTGAATGACTTAATTTGCAGGATGATGCAAGAGGCAAATGTACATCCCGTACTTGAGCTTAAGCTTGTCACCGTAGGATGTGACGTTCTCCTTGACCCAATCCTCGGCATTGCAGTAGCTGCTGCTCATGGTCTCGAGCATGTCGTTGGGGATGCCGAGCATGACCTCAATGCCGGAGTCGACGAGCGCACCGACGGGCCAGGGGTCGGCGTCGAACATCTTCACCCTGGCGATGCCGTTCGCCTTGAGCATCTTCACCACGGAGTCGGGGTGAAGCGGGTGCGAGAGCTGCGAGCCCCAGTTCACGCCGACGTCTACAATGCCTTTATCGTCGTCGGCCATGGTCGCCGGCGATGCCGCTAGCAGCAGCACGGCCGCGCCGGCCAGCAGCTGCAGGAATCGATCCATGCCGCGTTGTCGCCTGATCATTTTCCTTGCGTTTGGATGGATCACAGATTTGGGAGGTCAGGATTCGGTGGAGCCCGTGAGCTGCATCTCTCCTCTCCTCTAGATGGAGGGAGAGGAGAGGAAAATGGCGGGTAAAACGGTTACACACAGACGTGGAAGCCTCGGCCTCAGAAAAAGGACGAAAAAATTACTAGAGTGGACCTTTCTGGAGACGACCTTGAGCGCCCGTTTACATCGCTGGACATGCAAACGACCTCTATTTCTATTTTCAGGCGAGGTGTGCATGCAACACAAGGTTGGTTATTAGGGGAATATAATTGTGAACACAAAAACATATGTAAATGACATCTAAATAATGTTTATATTATGGACAATATATCCCTGGGCCCTGGTTCTGTTGTTTCAAAGGGAAGAGGTCAGATCCTTCCCAGTCTCGGTGGGAGTTTCATACCACAGATAATAATACCATGATTGCTATATCAGCTCTTTTTTTTTTAAAACGTGCATGGCACGTGCTTGGTTAAGAGAAGTGGAATAAATTACATTACCTGGTTGGTTTAACAGCGAGATGCCATAAACCAAACAGGTCAAACACTAACAACAAGCACCGGCTCTAACGGTAGAGCCTAGGGGTTTGTACTAAAAGAGGAAACTATCGTGCGACCGCAGCGACGTGCACGACACTTCAAGCCTCGTGCATTTCTTCCAGCACCGCCGTGTTCCGTGCCCAGCGGCTACCGAGCAAGGGGAACATCGCACGCATGGCCTTCCGCCTTGTAGACGGGGCCACCTCGGCGAACGCTTCGTGGAAGTTGGCGGCGATTGTGGTGTCCGGAGTATTGGTTACCACATCGTCGAGCCGGCCCAGCCCATTTGTTGAACATGACACGCCTCGCCTGCTTCTCTGGATGAGGGTCGCGGAAGGCCGATTTGGCGGCCAGACGGTCGCTGCGACGTTGAATCCAATCGCGTCGACAACTCTTGCCATCCACATGCGAGGCGGAGCCTAGAACAGAGGCTCCTCAATCGGCAACCTCATGGAGTCGATGAAGGCTGCCACCGAAACTGCTGTAGGTACGCCAGGCGCAGGAGCAACAGACGATGCAGCAGCAAGGGTAGTCGGCGGTGAAGTGGGCGCCATCGAAGCGTCCTCGCCAACCATCTCCGGCGCGTCCCCATCCTCACCATCCATCGCCGGCGCGTCCCCATTCACGAAGTTGAGCTGAACCATACGTGGCGGCGAAGGGAGGTCCGACAGCGCTGTCTGGGTCCCTAGAGAGGCTATCGGAGAGGATGGGCGCAACACTAGAACGCCAACTTGAGACAAGGGAGGCAGTGAGCTCGTCGAGCATCGGGTCAACCCAAATGGGAGGCCCAGAACCTTCGGGCAGCGCAGGCGCGAGCGGGTCAGGAGAGTAGGCAGCCTTGTCGGCGTAGGTAGGAGGCATGACGGCGTCTATCCTCCTCAATCGCTTGCTCTGGCACCGCCGGCGTCGACGACGAACAACATTGGCGCCCCCACAGTCCCCGTTGTGGCGTCAACGGCGTCACCGTGTGGTGTGTGTCGGGGGGAGGGGGAGGGCCACCATCCGCAATCAGCGACACCGAAGTTGCCGGACAAAGGATTTGTCTGACAATGATGGGTGCCGCATGATGGGGTTCCGACGTGCCAACAACCACCTGACCACCGCCATTGTCACTGTCGGCGTCGCTGGGACATGGTCGGTTGGCGGACGAGTCAGCCCGACCATGGTTGCCTCCGGTAGCACGATGCCGGATATCATGCCATGGAGGTTCCCAATTGCCGCCCGAGGGAAGGGGTCGGGCAGACAGCGGAGCCTGCAGTCTCTTGCTCGGTGGTTGATGCTGAGGCAGAGGAGGCAGCGGGACGGGAAGGAGTACGTGGCAGCAATATGGTCTCCCGTGAGATAGTTGAAGCATAGTCCGACGAGTGAAGGAGGCACTGGCTGGCGGCGGCGAGGGTGGCGGCGTCCCCGCCGACGGTTTTGAATGAGCGTGAAGCCGTCGGTGTCGACTGTCAGATCCACACGGTGGCAGTAGGTGGCCTCGGCTAGCTGAGGCGATGGTGCACGCGGGCACGCACGGCTGGCAGCGGGCCAAGCCGCTGGTGCGCGGGCACTCTAGCGGCCATTTGGGGGCGGGCCACAGGGAGATTGTTGGCGACCCGAGACTTGGCTCGACGACGATGGCGCTGCCTCTTCTTGCTGCTGATGACATAATCCCCCAATGCAGCGTCTGAGGCCCCAGGGGGAGGCGTGGAATGGGGAACCTTGCGGGCGATGTCCACGTATGACGGGCGCGTGGCAGAGAGGGCTGGCTTATCGTCGGAGCTCGCCGCACCAGAGTCATCCTCCCAACGCCGAAACTTGCTTCTGCCAGCTGACGGGAAGAACGGAGGTGCATGCGCAGAGAGGGAGGAAGGCCTGGCCGAGCAAGCAACATCATCCTCGTCCTCGTCCTCATCTTCCGGTATGTCCTCAACGACGACCCAGAACTCGTCCTCCGCACGTCCAAGGACAGCAGGCATGGACGAGGAGACAGTTGCGGCAGCGACGCCTCTCAAGCCGTCCCCACTGGATGGGGAGGAGAGGGGAGAAGGAGAGGGCGACGGGCTGGGGGCGGATGGATGCACAACGAAGATGTCGAGCCCCGGCGGCAGAGGAGGCTGGCGCGGCGAGCAGGGCGTCGAGGCTGGGGAGGCGGCCACGGATGGCTCTACCCGGAGCTCGTCCGCACAGGGTGCGGTCTTCATCAGCGAGGGCGAGGGCAGCGACGGCTCGACGGGAGGTCGGGCAGCGGCCGCAACTCCGGATGTCTCCATCAGGGAAGACCGGGGCGGCGTCCAGGCAGCAGGCGAATCATGGCCAGTGGCTGCAGGTCTGCCCGACCGGAGAATGCCGGTGGCATTCGCCTCGTGCCGTGGCGACCCATCACCGAAGGATGCTGCCGTGCCGGAGGCCCGCCCCCCCCCCCGACGATGTGGGCGGTAGCCGGGCGGCGTCCGGCGCTGCCGACTACAGAGGAAGGGATGGCGGCACGGTGCTCTCCGAGGCTCCATCGGCGAGCTGAAGGCCAGCAGGGCCCTGCGACTGCGTTATGCTCCGCTCCCTCGGGGCATCAGGCGCTCCAGCAGCGGCAGATGTGGGCGGTGGCCCGTCGATAGAGGAGGGGGGGCTGGGCGACCGGGGCCCCGGCACCTGCAGCAGAGCGCTGCGGGTCAGTAGATCTAGGGGCCACGCAGGCCGGGCGGCCACGCCGGCGCTCATCGACCTCGGCAGATCGAGATCGACGAGGGGCACCACTGTGGGCCGGGGCGCCACGCCTACGAGCGCCCGCGCGCGCGAGCCAGAGGAGCGTAGAAGGGGGGAGTCGGGGGCGGGGGGAGGAGGGGGGATTGGGAGCGGTGGGGCGCCATCGCCGGAGCGGCGGCTGGCGGCGGCGGCGGCGGCGGAGGAGCCAGAGGCGCTCCTGACCGTTAGGTCGACTCCTCTATGCCACTCTCAAGCCTACAAAACTACCATCAGGAGCAGCTATCCCCAATCCTTCCCCTATCCCGAGTCTAATGGAGCCGAAATGCATTAACATTGTCCAGTTGCTATATCAGCTCTTGTGTTGGTAATTATGCCAATGGGTTTTTCATCTGACTGAACTCTATGAAACTCTCTATTTCTCTCTTCATGTTTAACCTATCAAGTCATCAAATTTAATAATGTGTCACAATATTAAATACGACTCAGATGAAACTTCCACAGGCTGGCCTCGGAGTTACCTGTAGAAATAGAGTTACCTGCCCGTGTACTATGTTTTGGGGAAAATGACTTCTGGGCTGCAGCTCTATGCCTCAGCACAGAGATGTTATTTCAGTAATAAATTCCACCATAACAACATAGTTAGGGTCTACTAGAAAATTCGCCAATGACTGCGATCTAGGCTACAGGAATAATAACGAACGAAAATTATCTTGGTGCTGTCGGAGAGATTTTAACCAATTTAATATGGAGAGGTTTGGACAGATAACAGCAACTACATTAACATAGAAATTTTGGACAACTTGTCAATGACTGTAACTTAGCCCTCGTGAAAAATCAAGGAGAAGCATAATTTTATTATACTCCAACATATCTATCCCATTTAGAGGCCCATCAAGTATAGACTTAGGATAGTACTAATATACACCTTCGTTCTAAAAAAAATAAATTAGATTTGGGCTAAGCTAAACTGTCTTAAATTTTGACTATGTTTGTAGGAAATAGTATCAATATTTATGAATCCAAATACATACTATGGAACTATCTATCTATCTATTTATCTATACTATAAAAGAGCGAAGAGTTTAAAAAATACATGTTACCTTGTAATCCATACACACCTTATGCTTCAGCTGTTAGATTTAACTTAAAATCTTAATCTAAGAGACATTAGACATCCTTACCTCCTAACAAGTGAGCCATCCCATAAGATGTAAGATTTATTTGTGTTTCTAAAGTTCAATTTCCCTGGCGAACGCTCTTTTTATTCACCCGAAATCAACGTACCCATTGTTGGTCTGGCCAAACACCTCATGTAAATATAACGATACGAGAGTTTGTTGGGAAGCAAAATCCTCTGGTCATAATATTTTAGGAGAGAGCCGATTAGTCGCATCGCACCAGCAACCTACGTGTCCAACTCTAACCCTTCGCCAGGGACCCTGGCGGCGCAGCATGTCGACGGGCGAAGGCGGCGGAAATCAGCATCTGCAGCCATCTGGGAAGGAGCCTTTCCGTCGAGTCAGCTTCTTCACCGCTAGCCAGATCGATCAACCACATCTACACACGAAGACCACAAAAACCCAGATGTCGAGAGTGTACCTGGACGTATGTCTGCTGAACACGTAAGGCTACCGGTTTGACGCGCGCCGCTGTGCATCCATGGCGCGTATGTATGCCGTGCGTGCGTGCAAGCAAGGCCTAGGTGTATACTGTATGAGACATCACTTTGATTTTTTTCTTTAATTTATATTTGTCGTTGTGCTGTTTTTCTTTAATTTATATTCATGGAGGACGCACATCAACAACAGATCGATGACAGCAAAAAGCTTGGTTTTTGAATATTGTTTGCATTCCAATAAATTTTGAATATTGTTTGCATTCCAATAAATTTTGTTACTGCCTGAGATTGAGTCATACCTGTGATGACATGAGATTGAGTCTTAGATGACAAATTTGGATCAAACGGTTTGGAAAACTCATATATATCTTTACATGTAAGATAACGACTTGTATAGTGTGATGATGTTTGTATGTTCCTCATGGTATGTCTTCAAATAGAAGCCCATCAGCACCCTCGATTCATTTGTTCTATAGGCTCTAGAGGCATAACTGAGCATCAAGCAGGCAAGACCATATGGTTCATGCTTTTATTTCCGGACGGCAGCATCAAGGCGGAGATGATGTCGTGGCTATGGGATAATTTTCTCCGGTCTCTTCTCCATTTTGCTATGGTTAGATCTAGTCACCGTTTTTTAGATCAGTCTTCCTTAATCTTCGGTAGCAAAAAGAAGTAGAAGGAAGACACCAGAAAGAAGAAGAAGATCTTCAATTCCGCCTACATGAATGTTGTCCGTCGTTTATTGGGCATTTGTTCTCAGGCCGTCTTCCGTTGCCGAGTGTTTGCCTGTACGGTCATCCACACTGCAAAATTAACAGGTTAGGTTTTGAGTTATGCTATTCACAGCGTGAGTACTTTTTGTAATTCAGAGTGCTTGTAATATCTTGATGTACCTCGCTATCATATAATATAATTCTTCTTTTGTCGCAAAAAAGACCATATGGTTCATGCAGCTACTGAACCTAAAACTTGTTGACAAAAGCGCCGCGCAAGTGGAATTCCACGAGAAGGATGAGAAGAGGGTTGAGAGGTACTCAGACTTGGCGAACATGGGCAAGTGAGTTCATTGAGCTCTTTACCAAAAGTGTCAAATGCAATGTCCTATGCCTCTATATATTGGATGAGTTTTGCTTTCTCGGCCTATACTAATATTATGTATTTAAAGTTAGGATATAAATTATTGTAGTTATTTATTATTTTCGGCCTAGAATATTGATTTGAGTTTGTGACCACTAACCACTTTTACACAATAGAAAAATCAATATTTTGCCATTATGCTTCTATGTATTATGGTGAATTTGCAGTCACAACTGAAACAATTGTGGAAGCCACCTGTAGGGGACTGGATTAAATTGAACTGTGATGGCTCTTATAGGAAGGAAGGCAGATCCGGAGGGTGGGGCTTTGTAATCAGAGGTGATGATGAAGGCGTGATCAGCTCAGGTCACGGAGTTCTGATGAACGTAGGTGAAGCCTTTCATGTACAAATTTGTGCCAGTCTACATGCCGTACAGAGAGCTGTTGATTTGAGAATTCAAAAAGTGATTTTGGCAACTGATGGTGGTACAGGCCGTTATTTCCACAGAATTTGATCGTTCTTAGGCAAGCTATCTCATTTGGGAACTTAAAAATCTTTTGGCTACCAACTTCACTGATTATGTTGTCATTCACAATCCTCGGAATTGCAATTTGGTAGCACATAGCTTAGCTGCCCTTGCGGCGAGTTTGAGTCAGGGTGCTGATCCAGTTTTGGACAATATTCCATTTTGTATCTGGTCACTTGTAGCCAAAGATTTGGCATTGGTTTATGAGTAATGGAGATCTGTTCTATGGTAAAAAAAAACAATATTCTTTTCATACGACATTACAAGTGATGGTGTAAATATTTATAGTTCTAATAATTAGATTGTAAATATTACAGTTATAATAATTGGATTTAGAAATTTGAATGTTACTTTTCTTTCATGGAAGATTTTTGAACACACGTGCGTGCCGCACGTGCATCTCTGCCAGTATTCTATAATGAATCTATTTATATTTATTTATATAATAAATAGTAGTCTTTCTATAATTAACTTTGCATGGTCAAACTTAAGATGGTTTTGACTTAGGACAAGCAAGAATCACATTATGTTCTTTTTAAGCAACAATATTTTATTTAATTATACTTGCCAAGCCTTGAACTAATCAGTTCTAGTTTTGATGCCATATTTAGTTGCATACACCAAAAAAGTACATGTGATTAGTTCTTTTTATAATTAATCTTATTTATTTATTCACATATAATGTCTACTTTGGTTGCATTTTAACCAAAGGTTTGGTTCTTAACCAAAATTCCTAAGAGGATAGGAGACACCATCAATTCACCTGAAAACCTGATGAAGATGGCAATTAGAGAATAAAAGCACATGTGATTTGTAACACCATGGTGTTAAGCATGTATTATCTTGCATATCATGAGCATAATCATCTCTTTGCATAGTCATTGTTTACATGAAATGATAAAATAAGAAATGTGCTTGCTTTGATTTGAACTAGAGCTATGTGATAGGTTGCTTGTTTGGGGTTGAGTGTTAAATGAAGTTTATAGATAAAATTATTTGGAGAAAAACTTATTTTTGGGTCATTTCATGAAAAGGCTTGAAAGTGGGTCAAAAATGTCAAAAACAGTTTATAAAAATATTTTTCTTTTAATTTTAAATGGATTTTAAATCCCTATTTTTGAATTTTAAATTCTAGGCAGAATTAGGCTTTGATGTTTAAAAGTGAAATGTTCTAATCATTGAGAGCAACATTTCATCTTTTACAAGTTTCTTCAAATTCGGATTATTTTAGAAAATATAGAGTAAATCAAGTTCTGCACGAATCTTGGCGTAGTGGGACCCACCTGCCAGTCTCTTCTTCTTCCCTCTCTTCTTCCTCCTCGCGACGGTGTCGCGGCCGACGCCGGCCACGCGGCGACCGTACGCCGGGGCGCTGCCGTTGCCCGCTGTTTGGCCCCCGCTCGCACGCGCCGCACACGCCCGCGCTCGCCCGACCCCACTGCCGCCCACGCGCCCTTTTGCTCGGCCCCGCTTCGCTCGCATGCGTGCCACGCGCGCGTCGATGCCCGACGCCGCGGTCTGCCTGTCCGAGCTTGAGCGCTGGCTTCAAGGCGACCAGACCGCGTCACTCTCTCCCTCATTCTCGTCCCCATCTCTAGACGCTCCCTCTCGCCTCATTTCCCTTCGCTAGAACTCGAGCGCGCTAGGAGTCCGCCATTGCCGCCGCCCCGAAGCTTGCATCGCCACCGCATCTCATAGCCCTGTCACATTCTTCCCAGAGCTCACCAACAGCTCCGCCTTGACGTGAGACGCGTCTTGCGCACACTCACTGCCCCCGAGAACCCAGGTAGAGACCGAATCGACCGTTTCCCCCTCCGCCGGTCATGGCCGCCCCGATCGCCGCGCGGTCCGCCGTGGCCAACAACCCCTTTCTCCCTCCTTTAGCTCGCGCATCGTGACCGCCTGCATGAGTAGAACCGATTGAAGTAGCTAATAGGATCGATTAGGGTTTGTACTCGTCGGATTTTGGCCGACCGCCGTCGCGGGTCGCGCCGCCGCTCACCGGCGTGCAACACCGTCGTCATTCCAGCCAGCCATTCTTCGCGTTGTCGGGTTAGTTCGAGTCGTCTGGACTCGCTGGAGCTAGTAGGCTAGTTCTTGCGCCCCACCGTGGCCCGAGATGGCCGGCGCGCCGCCGACCGCCGCCGCCGTCCGCCGGTGTGCGTGGCCGACGATGATTTTGGGCGAGTTTAGTTCCATCTCTTACACCATCGAGTTCGCGCTGTCAAGCTGAGTCTTTTAGTGGCCGTAGCCCGGCCGGTGACCTCGCTGTCGGCGAGGAATCCCGACGCCGGCGGCCTTTCCCCGCAGTGTGGACCGCGGGCACCATTTCTGTTCTTTCCCGGACTTAAGTGCAAAGTGGCCAGACTCAGAGAGTTTTAAAATAGGGCTCGGTTGATTTTAGAAAAGTCCAGGGTTCCCGATGCAAAACGGGTTTTCTTTTTCGTTTTAAAGAATCTGTTTCTAGATTTTTGTAAAAGCTTTGAAAAATCATATCTTCCTCATTTTTAGTCCAAATGAGTTGGTTCAACTTGCATTATTTTTTTATGAGAAGATCTATGCATGAAAAATATGAAATGTGAAATTTGTGATACTTTTCTATATAGATTTATTTATCCCTATTAATTGCTTTTATCTTGGAAAATGCATAAGTAATTCTCTGTTGCTCAGAAAAATATGAAACCAAGTTTGTTAGCCTTTTTATGTCATGCTATATCTGTGAAAAATGTTGTGAGGCTATGTCATGTGTAAATATTGTTCTGCCTATTTATGGTGCCTATTTTAAGTAGATAGTAAATAATTCATAATAAATAATATATAAGTGATTTGTGTATGAAACTTTTTGAAGGATGTTTTTATGTCAATCTAAAGCTAAGAGTAGTCCGAGATCTGTTGTTTGACATTTTTCTATGTACAAAGTATTTTATGCCCTTTAAATTATGCTGCCTTGTTATTTTTGTGTAAGATAAAGTACTTACTGTTTTGACCTGAAATTTTTATGGTACTCTACATTAGGCATGCTTAAGCTCTTGTAATTTTTACAGAATTTTCTAAATAATCTAAAGTCATGTTGCAGTTCTACCCTGATTTCTTTTAAGTAATTAATAATGCTTTAAGTTATTATTTCATGTGTAATAATGCTTTTTCTGATGTTTGTGATGTGTATAATTTGTTATTAGTTATGGTTCAATAGAGGGTAGTGTGTAAAATAGTGGTCGTTTATAATTGCTTTTAATGTATAAGTAAATTATAATACGATGCGTGTTTACGATTTTATTATAGAAGAGAATGCAGATGACATGTGCTTATCTTACATGTTTTAAAATCATGTCATTTATCTTTAACTGAGCATTCATTCACATCAGCCTGTACCTTTGTATTTACTATGTAGTCGTGGTATTCATACACACCATGCATCATACAGGATCGTCAGAGCTCGAAACGGTAGTTCTCGGAGTACAAGGAGAGGAAGGCCAGTAGGAAGCCTTGGTGCAGGGGATAGCAGCCGAAGAGGATCCCGAGGTTGATCTTCCCGAGTGTCCCGACCATCAGCCAAGCTCTTTCCTCAAAGGCAAGCCCCGGAGCATTCTCCCTGTGGTTTATAAAATATCTAACTTGAGTCCTTTACTTGTTTGATGCATTAAGTTATAGGCGTTGTTTTATACCGTTGCTGCATTACTTATATTCCTTGCCCACTGTATATCCTTCAACCCTGTTAGGTTCAGGTGCGATTATCTGCTTAGCCTTGCTTTAACTAGATTGGTAGAAGTTGGGTGATTTCCTGTCATCCGCGAGTTATAGGTGGTGACTCAGAATGGTTGAATACATTGTTATCTTGGATAACCATGTGGAGATAATAAATCGAGACCGGGCGGGATTGGTGTTGGGACTGAACTTGAGGTTCGGTGAGGTTATCCCGTCCGTGTCGAACTAGGACCCCGTCCGTTGTACGTCCTCAAGTCATATTGAACGCATGCCTCACATTTAGCTGGAAAGATAAGTCATTCCGACCGCGAGGCCTGGGTTTGGTTTGGGCCGGGAGTCGACCTCCTGTACGCATGGTATTGGAGAAGATAGGGGACCATGGGTTACGCGGAAAGTAAGTCCGAGGTCAGGGTCGCCCTGAATAAGGCAGCCGGGCGGTTCTCGGATACGATGATACCTGTTGATCTCGCGATTTTCCCGAGTCGAACTTTCGGTGATCTGTAACTCACCTTAGTGGGTGAGTGTGGTTTGTGTGAGGAATACCCCACCAGCTGGTTAGTAATCGATTATAATCGCCATCGTTCCTGGATAATAAACACTTGACTTGAGCAGCGACATCGTAGTAATAACTTGAATAAAGAGATGTGATGGTTGAGCCGTGATGTTGAGAGGCACTCAACCGGAATTGGTTATTATTCTTGTTGAATAATTCTTACCATGCTTGTTTAGTGTAGGTGCTAATTTAGTATGCTAAGGTTAATCAAATTAAAATACAATGCTAGAAGGTTATGATCAATTCTTTCTTTAATGCAAGCTTTTCCGCAACTTATGAGTCAGCCATCCAACTTATCTAGCCTTGCATACTCCTTGGAGTCAATTTATTTTTAGTTTATGATGGGTAAGTCTAGCTGAGTACATTCTCGTACTCAGGGTTTTATTTTTCCATGTTGTTGCAGATGGTGAGATGTTTTATGGCTATTGCCAGCACTGCTTCTATCCCGCGTTGGGTGATGACTAGACCTTGGGCACGGTCACTCTACTCTACCTTATGCTTTTGCTGGATATTGACTGAGGACCTGGCACAGTATTTGAACTAAGTGTGTATGGATTTGAACCAAATCGCTTCCGCTTTATTTTAAAATTTGAACTTGGTTTGTAACAACTTTATTCGGACTCCGATTGTGTAAAACTATGTGCGAACTATGTACATGGTCAAGGGTGAACGCTAAACTTATTACGATCTTGGTCGTGCCGAAAATGTTTAAAATCCTTCGAGATTTCGGCGTGACTACCGGGTTTATTAGGTCTCAATCATGTAGTTTGCCATCTTAATGACGAATTATATGCTTGTGCTCTAATAAATTAGTCGGTTCTGTCACATGATTGAAACAAGGTGACACTTTTCAATTCCATTGATTTCTAATGGTACACACAACTTCGCCCAATCTTCAACGCGTATGAGACTATTGAGACATAAAAGATAGTTAAAAATGCCACTTTACGTGTATGTGTATTATATATAAAAAACAAGGTTGCAAAACATAAAGGCCACCTCTTTCTTTCTTTTTTTTAAACACCAGACTCCACAACAAGACGAAAAATTGAGACCACAGTAGACATAATATGTAAATAAGAACCAAAACTAAAAAGAACTGATCAAACGACCTCCAGATATTAAGACATTTTAATTGTATCACTCAAATACATGGTGAATCTTTGCATAAAATTAAACTCTCTTGGCCCCAACTGATCACTATTTTGCCAGAATTCATGGATTTGAAAATATCCTGCACAAGCAATAGGCTTGGATGAAATTCACATATTTTTTTGACCGAATAAATTCAGATATTTAAATTGCTCATAAAGGGATTTAATCTAACATCAGTCGATGGATAGATGTTTTCATATGTGAATGCTCTACACTGGGTTCATTCCAAATCAATGAACAAGCTACGATAACAAAAATACAGAATAATTTGAAAAAAGCGAAAATCACACCATAACACACAAAAGACTTTTCTTTAGACTATAAAAATTGTTTTGTAGGGCTAGTTCTCAAAATCAAAACTACAACATCGATTAAGAAATTATTCATTTTATGGTAATGACTTATAAACATGGAATCCTATATACCTAAATAGGAGACCCCACTGCAATATTTTCATGCGCGGCCATATCCGATCCTGTCCCGTCGCTCTACCTCTTCTGCTTCCACTCCGTGAACCAATAACTCCCGTCCCGTTGTGATTCATGGTGGCGCTCTAGAACTGAAGGGATCCAATCTCCACTAACGCGCCATCATATGATCAATGGCAGCACTCACGAAGCTGAAGGGATCCAATCCCATAATACCGGCAAGAAACTGTTGTCGCTGCCTTCGCGTAAAGAACGTCGCGCTCCCATCTCCGCCAATCAGTCCATCACCGTTTTCCCAAACGAGTACCCACGCAAAGTGGTCCTCTACTTCATCCTCATATCCCAGAGATTAATCTCCCCGGTTTCATGATTTCGTGATTCCAAATCTACGGGATGAGTTGCCCGGATTTCTTGATTGCCCTTTTCCTCCATATTGCTCAAAAGGTGCTCGATGATTTGTCAACAGGGGAATATATCCACAGATTGTGCTTGATTGGTACTTTCCACCTTACACAGGTACACGCTTCCTTTCTTACTTCTGCCGATCCATTCTTCATATCATGTTTCAGATTCTTACGTTGATTCCTCATTGTTTATTACATTAGAGCATCTCCAAGAGTTTGGTTAATTTTATTTAAAAAATCTTGTGTTTTTTCAACTCTCAAAATAATTTATCAAGTGAAAAAAGAGTTTCTCTTCGAGAAATTGCTATTTTTGACTCGCTAAAAAAAGGCCCACATGCATTTTTTTACATGCCGCAACAAGTGTAGCGAACTCTCTTTTTTTTTTACAGTGTAATCGGTAATTTGTTTTCACTCAAGTAATGAACATTTTTTTCAAGTGAATTCAGTCAATAGCAGTTCAATTCAATAGCCGGCACAATTTGCTGTCGTCGGTCAGGTTCTGCTGGCGACCTCCAGCAGCAAATGCAGAATTCGACGACACATGCGGACACACGCCTGTCCATCGGCTTAGTACAAAGCCTGTGCATCGGCCGGTCCAGCAGCAGCTTTCAGCGAGCGAAAGGATCTGCGCGCGAAGGAAAGAAGGCCGCGCGTCGCGAGCGTGCGATGGCAACCAGGATCCGCGCGCGTATCTCTGCGCGCTGAGGGGCATGAAATGGCAAGTTACTAATTTTACCGAGTTGTTTATCAAACTGTTAAAGGCTATTTTTTATAAAAAATATGTAAGTAATAAGTTAAGATATCAAATCCTTGGAGATGCTCTTAGAAGACCAACAACACTTTATATTTATTTGTTTCCATGCGTTTCATACCTCTCTTTTTCTTAATAATCCCATGTCTGATTTTAAATTACATTGCAAGACTAACAGCACTCCATATTTGTTTCCATGTGTGTTAGCTACAGATTAGTCAAAACAATAGAACATACATATATGAAATATACCATTCTAACATTTTACCCTCAAATAGCATTGCAGATAATAGTGGTACACTGAGCATCTGAGAGGCACAAGAGAACATATATACTAAAATAGCTACATCAATCTTTATATTTCTTTGTCGCAGCTACCATTAGTACCAAAAACAAAATCAAATAACACTGTTCTATTCCTCAACACATCCAAGGCATGATCATGCAAACTTCTCACAGATTGCAGCGCCTACAATATTATTGTGGGTTATTATAATAACATGTCTTTTAATACATCTATCATGATGATGAACCATGGTTGCATCCTCATGAATACTATCCTATTTACATCCGTACGTACTCTACAGAGTATTTAATATATTTTTATTTTCTACATCTGCTTTCACAATTTGATACACAAAATCAAGCTCAAACTTATATAAACAATCCACAGACCACTCTACAAAATTCTCGCAGCAACACGCGGGTACCTCTAAACAATGATTTCTAGCAACAATCAGCCATCTCTCATAACGGTTTTTAGAATTTTTTTTAGAAACCATAAAGTAAGAAAAAATATTTTATGTGGCCGACGGGCTATTGCGGCAATAATAGCTACCATAAACCTTCATTTCTAAAGTAAAACATTAGAAATTGGTGATACAAGAAAATAACTGAAAAATTGTCACCTATGGTCAAATCAATATTAGTATAGTCTAAATAGATTCTAACACAAGACAAAAAATGAGATCAAATTAGACATAGAGAAGTAAATAAGATCCAAAACTCAAAAGTGATAAATTCAAATGTTTGTTTGTCTTTGCCTTGAGGTTTGGCTTATATTTGTACCTGGCAATAATATATTTTTGACATTTTTCCTGTTTGAAACAGCTAGTTTCCTTGAATCCGTTACTCCATATTGAAGCATCCCTGCAATTTCAAGAGTAGATATTCCTGCTCTATGTGGTGATACTTGCTCTATGTAGTCAAATCTTTAGAAAATTTATACTAATTTATCATAGCTCAGAAAATATGAAACTTTTTACATCTTTTTTTTTTCTTTCTAAGGATGAGTTCTACCTCTGCATGGCGAATCTAAGTTTGATTGTATTACGATCTTCTGATTATGCTGGTATTTCTTCTATTGGTGTCATAAGTCAAACCATTTTAATATATTCTAATAAAAACTATTTTATGTTTGACCCTATTTTTGTCCTTCTTGACATATTACTACTATAATAAACATAGGTCTACTAGTATAAAAAAAACACAAGATATTTGCTAAAATTATACCTAGTAAGTAGACTCGTAGCATATACTGTAGACTACTTTTGGTGCGTCGCACACCACGTCATGAAGCTTGTATGTTTACATTACAAATAACCCCATCAAGACATTCAACTCTGCAGCAGCACCCAACCACAGTAAAACGCCTTAGTTCGCAATGGCCACTAGTAGCACCACCAACGGCGCCACCGCAGCGAACCCGAACCATGCTGCGAATGGCACGCCAGCAGCAGCTGGCCGTGACCACGTTGTCATCTTCCCCTTCATGGCGAAAGGCCGCACGCTCCCGCTGCTCCACTTCGCCACGGCGCTCTCGGCGCACCAAAAGAGCCTCAGCGTCACCCTGCTCACCACCCCGGCCAACCGCGCGTTCGCCGCCAGCCGCCTGCCCTCGTTGGTGCGCCTCGTCGAGCTCCCGTTCCCGTCGCGGCCGCCGCTTCCAGCCGGCGTCGAGTCCACCGACGCGCTTCCGTCCATGTCCCTGTCCCCGTCGTTCCTGCGTGCCACGGCGCTCCTACGGGAGCCCTTCGCCGATTTCCTCGCGTCGCTCCCGTCCCCGCCGCTGGCGCTCGTCTCCGACTTCTTCCTCGGGTTCACGCACCGCGTCGCGGCCGACGCCGGTGTCCGCCGCGTCGTGTTCCACGGTATGTCCTGCTTCTCCATGGCCGTCTGCAAGGCACTCATCACCCGCCCACCAGCGGTCGTCGACCTTGGCGCCCCGTTCCACGTGCACGGCTTGCCGGAGCACGTGGTGATCACGGCGGATGAGATCCCCGACGCGGTGGCGAAGCTTGCGGACGTCGAGGACCCCGTGACCCGCTTCCTCGTCGACGAAATCGGCTACTCCGACGTGCTCAGCTGGGGCATCCTGGTCAACAGCGTCGCGGCGCTGGACGAGGACTATGTCGCGGCGCTGGAGCCATTCTACATGCAGCCTGGCGCCCGCGCATGGATCGCCGGCCCGCTGTTCCTCGCCGCCAGCGACAACAAGTCGACGTCGGAGCTCGAGGAAGAGGACGACCCCGAGGGCTGCCTTGCCTGGCTCGACGGACGACAGCCGAGATCGGTGGTCTACGTTTCGTTCGGCACGCAGACGCACATCTCCAACGGGCAGCTCGACGAGATAGCTGCCGGGCTGGTGCAGTCTGGCCACCCTTTCCTCTGGGTGGTGAGGTCAGACACGTGGTCACCGCCGGCTGACGTGTGCCGCCACGGCATGATCGTCCATGGGTGGGTCCCACAGCGAAGCATTCTGGCCCACGAGGCAGTGGGCGGCTTCGTGAGCCACTGCGGGTGGAACTCGGTCATGGAGAGCCTCGCGGCCGGGAAGCCCATCCTGGCGTGGCCGATGATAGCCGAGCAGCACCTGAACGCAAGGCATGTGGCGGACATCGTCGGCGCCGGCGTGAAGATTCAGAAAACAAAGCCCCGTGGTACGGCGGCAGTCGACGACGTCGTCGTCGTCGGGAGGGCGGAGGTTGAGGAGAAGGTCCGGAGGCTGATGGACAAGGACAGCGAGGCTGGGAAGAGGATCAGGGCGAGGGCTACGTGGGCGAAGCAAGCGGCGAAGTCGGCGGTGAGCGCAGGAGGTGCTTCGCGCGTCGCGTTGCAGAAGCTAGTGGACGAGCTTCAACGAACATATGAAAGGTGAAGTTGCTTCTGATCATTTGACCAATGAATAAGAGGATTCCAAATAGGTAAGATACAAGCAATGCATGTCAAAGTACATTAAGTACTGTATGAAGGTACCTGTTGTACACTTTGTCCTCATAAGCTCATACACACACAAATCGGTATTTTCTTTTTTCAAAAGTGTGCATTGTACCGTGCTTCATTAAGTAAAATGAGAAGTTTAACGTGCTCCAAGGAGCGATACAGCGATAAACCGTACACAACATGGAGATGAGTCATCTCAGATGACACTGACACAAATTTAGCCAGTGGAACTAATAAAATAAACCGTTGCACTACGGCGGGAGAGAGAAGGACTGCGTCAAGCTACTAGCCGTGAGCAAGGCCTGGCTGGCGATGCAAACCCCAGTAATTATTCTTGAATAGTATATGATCGCGCAGCTTTATATATCCAGATGAGTAATGCTGAGATTTGAAACTGTCAGGTTTGAAGTCATAAGTTTGAATAACTATCGTTGGATGTGTACTGCATTGTTTTTAAGGTTTGGGGTTGTACACTTGTACATGCATACGTTGAATTGATCAGTCATTAATTTGCGGTGCTTGTGTTTCTTCTTCAGATTATTTATATGTGGGTGTGCCAGCGTAGCGGTGTGGATAAACAATACAAGTGTGTGTCAAGTCAATAACGGTGGATAAGCAATACATAAAGGTCGAGGAATGGTGTGACAAGTTTGACAACTGTGGCTCTTGTACAATTAGCCGCCGCAGCCAAGGGATGTACTACTAATTTGTCGCTTCGCTTATGCTTCTTCAAGATTTGCGTTTTTTTAGTGCAGTGAGTGGCCGTGATTTTGGGCAGCCAAGCACATCAACGACTTGCATGTATTATCTTCCACGCCGGCCCTGCCGTCCAAGGAACGAAGTTCATTGGGCACCAAACACAACCAAAGCTCTGGACCTTTGGTAGAAATTATGCAAAAATAGACTATTTTTTTCTCGATCACACAAAAAGTTTACGTGTCATTTGTATTAAGGTAGGATTAGAATGTTTACGAGGTGCTCAAATAGGCTTTACAAAATTTTCAACTCCGCCTAAGGCCGCCAAAAGCTAGAATGTCTAATGTATTACTCCCGTTAGTTAACAACCTAGACTCCTTCACTCCTGAAAACTTTACTGTAAACATAAAATACCTAACGGTTTTGATTTTTTTACGGTTGTTATAAAATCCGTTATGGAAGACGATTTTTGAAAAACACACATGAAAATTAATATTATTTTGACGGTATCCGGAAAACTCCCTGCCATCCAAAAGGAACGAAGTTTATTGGGCACCAAGCTAGCGTCCAAGCTTATTTTTTGTTTTATTTTAAAAGTTATTTTAGACTTATTGCTCATTTGGACCTTTGGTACAAATTATGCAAAAATAGACTATTTTTTCTCGATCACGCAAAAGGTTTATGTACCATTTGTATTAAGATAGGATTAGAATGCTTACAAGGTGCTCAACTGGGCTTTACAGGATTTTCAACTCCGCCTAAGGCCGCCCAAAGCTAGAATGTCTAATGTATTAGTCCCTCTAGTTAACAACCTAGGCTCCTTCACTATTGAAAACTTGAAATTCCCTGGCAATTTGTATAAACAACTAGGAAAGATGATTTTTAAAAAATACACATGAAAATTAATATTCTCTTGACGGTATCTAGAAAACACACATATAAATGAAATAACCGTCAGAAAAATTCTAATTAACTTTTGGGTACTCATAGCCATTAAGGAAACTTCTAATTCCTTGACTGTTTTGATTTTTTTGACAGTTATTGAATAACTATAAAAGTAATTAATATTATCTTGACAGGTATTATAAAACACCATGGAAGATAAATAACCGTCAAAAAAATTCTTAGTTAACACTGAAAATAAGGACATTTTGAAATCATAACACTTGAATTGTTTGATGCCCTAAATGAATTCAAATAAAAAAGTTATTAACTATAAGATTTTATAACTTTTTGAGATCTATAACTTTTATTTTAGTAGTTTCTCCATCCGAGGTCGTTTATAAAATTTAAATTTTAAATTTAAAAATTTAAACATAGTTTTCCTCTATAAGATGATTTTAAATAAAAAAGATTATCAAACACAAAGTTTTATGTTTTTTAGATCTACTATAACTTTTCGGCTGATGGATAAACCTGCTGATTTTAGTCATTTAAGTAGTGTTCTGTGAGAAAATAAACCGCAATTTTGCTGATAAGAACCGAGCAGCCGAACTGGACCAAGAACTATGATCCTATTAAAGTCTTGTCCAGCTTGAGTTGTGCCTTAGACTGTCCGCACTCGTCATCCTCTATGTTTATCGGAAGCCACGCCGCAACATGCCGCCGGTGCCATCACGGCCATGCACCTCCTCCTCGCCATCGGCGCGTCCGCGGACGTGCTCACCTTCTCAGGACTCCGCACCGTGGACCTCCTCCCGCGCGCCGAAGGCCACGCCAGGACGGGCCGCGCTGCTCCTGGCGGCAGCTGTTGGCCGCGCGCCTTGCCAGGAGCCTCACGCGCTGGCGATAGGAGTAAGCACCGCACGTGGATGCGGAAGAAGTGGCGTGGCGATGGAGCTGTGGTGCGGAGGCGAGGTTGTGGTGGCGCTGCATCTGGCCATCCTCTCTCTCTCCGTTTCGAGCACGAGCGCAAAGGGCGGGGTGCAGCCCGTCGGGCCCCATGTCGTGTTTAGCAGACCTCTTCTACCTTCGCCACACAGAGCGTACATGGGGCCGGTTCTTCTTTAGGGTAGGATTTAGAGGACTTTGGTGCAGCTTTTATTCCGGTGGGATACTGGACCGAAGTGCAGTCAGTCCAACTCGGACAAGAGTAGAGCAAAAGAATTGCAATGGAGAAGCCATCACAACACCTTTGATATTAATAAAAGGATTAAGTCCACTTTTGGCCCCTCAGCTATCGACGTGGTCTAATTTTTACCCCCAACTCCGAAATCGTCTAGATTAGGCCCCTAAAATTGCTAAACCATGCAATAATAGCCCCTGAGCTAGTTTAAAGCTGTTTTGGGATGACGTGGACGTGGTTTTGACTTCCACTGTGGACTTGACCGCCAAGGTGGCTACCTCTGCTCACAGTTAACCGTTGGTTCCAATGTGAGTACTAGATCAGCATTCCTCTATCATTTAGCATTCATTCATATCCAATTGTGTTTTCACCGTAATTACTTCTACTTCCTCTATCTTTTCAGGATGGACAACAAGGTATGTACTCATCTGCTAGAGTGACGACAACATGAAGGATGGGGCTCAAGCTAAGTTCACCCTCGAAGCCACTGCACCAGGACTGTCCGGCAAACATTCCAAAGCTATTGTCCATATTTCTGGACCTTCAAGCTCCAAGGTTATTGTCTCGGCCACAGGAGCATATAAAAGGAAGCCATCAAGGGAAAGAGGACCAAATGACAAGGGTGCCACTACTTCAACCATGCTGCTGCAAGGACGAAACTCTCATGTCTGAGATTTATGTGATGAATTTGTGCTAAACTTGTGTGATGAATTTTGGGAACTCATGTGTGTCAAACTCATTTGGTGTGTTACATTTCTGTTAAAAACTCATGTGTTTCATGAATTCTGGGATCTCATTGTGTCCAACTCAGTTCTGATTGTTAAAACTTGAGTTTGTGTGTCAATGGTGCATATAAGGCCATGTTGGGCTGATCATATTACAGCTTATCGAATTTGGGCCGGTATAAAAAGTTGGTGTTGTAGTACTGTCATAGCGAGAGCAGAGGTAGCCAACGTGGCGGCCAATGCCATAGTGGAAGTCAAAATCATGTCCACGTCATCACAAAACAGCCTTAAACTAGCCCAGAAGCTATAATTACATGGTTTAGCAATTTTAGGGGCCTACTTCAAAGTCAGGGGTAAAAATTAGACCACGACGATAATTGAGGGGCTAAAAATGAACTTAATCTTTAAAAAACAAACAAACACCAAACGACGGCCGGTGGACCCACACTTGTCAATCAATGCACTGGACTCCTCTCCATCGTGTGCCTCCGCTGCCGCCTCGACGGCCCGACCAGATCTAAAGGCCGCAACGGCAGCGCCCTCCCGGTGGAGCGCCTTCCTCCAGGCGTCCGGGCTTCCTCATCTGCACGCGTATCGACTTGACGGAGAGGGGGCAACAGCTGGTGAGTGGTTGCAACTTGACCAGCTGCCAATTTCTTAACATATTCGCATCATGTCTCCTCGTTTTGATTAGGCGGGTCGCAACCAGCGAGGCAACATCTGAAGCTGATCTTCACAAATGTACTGTGTTTCCGCAGGTAATTGAAGACCTTTCTTGTGCTAGCTATCTGTCTATCTTGGAGAAGCTCTTTGAATGATCTTCTCGCATATGGCCTGCTGAATGCTTAGATCGATTTGAGAACTAGCCACTCAGCTCGTAGCTGGTTCTGTTACAATAATTTGCGAGCTGGTGGCACAGATGCTTGAGCTTCAGCCTTTAGGTTTGATGGCTGTTAGGAACGGGCTGCTTAGGTTGTTATGAATTATTCGTGTAATGCCTGATAGTGTTTGATTTTTTTTTTTTTTAGAGTTTTAGGGCAAAACGGGGGCCTTTCAACTATGGTAAAAGACAGTTTCAACCGTTACATCATTGTTTTTTAGGGTAACAAGAGGGGCAAGCCCCTATTGGAATTTATTAATAAAAGATTAAAAGGTTAATACAAAATAGGAGTCTGAGCACAGGCAAAAGGTGTCGTTACAGCATGGTGACGGCATTCCATCAATAAACTTCCAGCCACTCAGCGCACGACACTCCAGCCCAGTGTACAGCAAACGAGCAATAGAAGAAACTATATCCAGCACAGAATGACAGGTAAATTGGTTACACAGCCGCCACAAATTTGAAGAACTCGCCCATTTACAGCCTCACATTTGCCGGCCCAGCCATCTTTTGGCAGATCAGAGCATCAGCCAGAACACCTTCTTCGCTATTGATTTGAGCTCCCCAAACATCTCCAAGAGAACCTCCTTTTTGTCTTTCCTGCAGAGGAAACTCCAGTTCAGCAATCAGCACTGTGCCAAAAATCTTGTGAATCCTGATAGTGTTTGATCATCCGCCACTTTGATTTGTGATTATCAACAATTTCTTGCGGCTGTTTTTTTTCTTGAATATTAATACAAGTTGGCTCACATCTGGGTTTATTGGATCTAGTCTAGGTCTAACCCACGAACTGCTGCAGAGTGCTAATCTGGATATTTCAACCACATCCGCAATACACAAGTCCGCAACCTGTCTCCTCTGTGGCCTTACCTGTTTTCCATTTTTTCCTTCCAAATTAGAGTCTTGAAAAAAATTGGTGGAGTCTCTTCATTGGCAGATTTAGCAAAGTAGAGGCCATCAATGGTCCAACACCATTTAATGGATTTTGCAATGCCTGGCTCGAGATAGATTTCTCTGTATCCATATACAAAGAAATGAATTCCTCGAGTTGTGTGGCTGTTTTGATCTTGCCACATAGAGGTCTGTTCCAGTTGTTATTTTGCAGTTCTTGCTTCACTATTTTGTTCTTTCTCTTTATGAGATTCAAAAATGTTGTGGTGCGTGTTTGGGTGCCATTTCTTGCAACCAACTACTATGCCAGAACTTGGTTTTCTTGCCAACATTGAAACGAAATTCAACTATGTGGTTCAGTATTATTTCAGAAATGATAAGTTTGGCCTTGATCAGGTAAATGCCATAGGCATGTGAGATCCAATGCAACGTTATTCTCATTGCCTATGTTTCCATCGGAGTGAATCCTTTGCGCATCTATCTCACTGACGAACGCTTTCAACAAGGCATCTCTCCACCAACAGGCCGCCAAAGTAACAAAGAAAATAAGGTAAGACTGCATCTTCCAGCAGCCAGGTGTCTCCCACTTTATATATTGACATTGACTATTTTTTTCAATTTTTTATATGATGACAACAGGGCTCACCATTTTGTGCCATGGAATTAGCAAAATTCATGGGGTATGCTGAGGTACTATCCAACATCAATGCATGTCGCGAATTCTTCAGCTGGACGACATCAGGCATCATAAAGGCCATACATTATCGTCGAGAAAACACCCCACAGTTATCAGAACAAGCAAACACAACAACACATCACTAGATTAAATATGAAATTGAGCAGCTGATGGATGGTCTTTGGAAGCTGAAGACAACTATTCCTAAGATGCTTGATCTGATTGATCGGGTCGAGTGGCAAAGCCATAGGGAACACGCCGCTGATCTTCTCTCGTGTCATATCTCATGTTAAAGGACTAAAATAAGATATATAAAAGCCTTACATACATCTCAGGATGTCACACACATAAGTTGACAAATTATAAATAGTATCAAATCAGAGTTTATTACATAACACATGAATAGCATGACCTTGTCTTTAATAAGAATAAGATATAACTAAGATAACTCCATATGATGGCTCCACCACAGGGACAAGTCAACTAGTTGACATAAGCTAGTAGTCGTGTCGATAACTCTCACTCCAATCTTGATCTGTTACCCATCCGGGATTTTCCTAGTAATGAAATAAAACAAGTGTAAGTACATTCATACTTAGTAAGCATAGAAGGGGTTCATGAAGCTCAATAAAGGTTGACACGGTTTAACTGCAAGTAGCTTTTAGTGTTATGTCATATTTTAGCAATTAGCAACAAGGTAGTAGCAATTTCCATAACCACATGATCAGGTAGACATGACTAAGAATATGATAGAAACAACATTAACATGTAGCACAATTTATGTTGATGATCCATTCCATAAGAACCTCTTGGCCGCCCTAACCGTGGGCACGGACGATATATCGGTTTAACTCTGCGCAGAGGTGTACACTTTCACTACAGGTCATGATCCTCAAATGCACGGGCTAGCTACTTTCCATAACACCAAGTATCATATAAAGTCACTCATAGGTTCGTCTAATAAGCTAGGGCCGCAGGGTCATTGAATATAGAAAACCCCTCTCCCAAAATGGCACATCCCAGTTATAACACATAATGAAGAAGCAACCCTATACCCAACTCGTAGTTCCTCTAACTCACTAGAAAAGGTCCTATGAACAACTAGCCAGAGCTATATAGCCCCCATAGCTACACGTTATGTCCCGGATGATCACTTACAGTTTGGATCTTATTGAAAACCATTTTTAAACATTAGTTGTATAGTCATTAATCAAGTTACAAGATCATGGTTATAAAGTACTAACATTAACTACCCATATGCAACATCCCCAGTTATCAAGGTAAATAGGTAATCAAAACTAGGTAATCCTAACAGGGTAGCAAAGAGACATATGCATATGATTTTAGTGTTTATAGTGAATAGGTAACAAGGATGGTCCCAACTATACTTGCCTTGATCAAAGCTTTCCTGATGAACCTGCTGATCCTAGTTGTCGAAGTACTATTGGTCTCCAACGAACAGATCACCCTCTATACCGATCAACAATCAACAACACGCAAGCATCGAGCAGTCATACACGAGCGAATAATAGATTCAATTAGAGCAGTATACCATATTAACAAAATAATTGAAAAGATTTGATAAAACTATTCTACACATCTCTACGAACACACAGACATAAAGATCACCAAAATCGAAGCTATAATGAGAAAGTTATGAATTTTACAAGATTTTCTATTGTAAAATAATAGATTTAAAATAAATCTCAATTTTCAAAAGTTGGAAATAAATCTAACAAAGATACTAGTAGGTAGACTATGAAATTATGAACCTAACGCAACTTGAACGAATCGAATCGGAACTCAAACGGAGAAGTTATAAGCTTTTAAAATTAGTGGCAAAACTGTAAATAGAGGAAAACATATTTTTGAATATGTAAAAAGGTAAATACTCTTCCAGTGAATGAAACGTATTCTAGGATCTATTAAAAGGGAAAATACACTTTGCAGAGAATGAAGCGTATTTTGAATCTGTTAAAACAAAAATACGCTTTCCAGTGAACAAAGCGCATTCGGCTAAACCCGCAAAGGACTCTTAATTAAATAGATAGAAACCTGAGGGGTTTTCTGTAAAAGTTGCATCTCGAAGTGGTACGGGTTAATGTTGATCGTCAGATCTGAGATGGCAATCGACCGGGGGGGTCGTCCGCCCGCGCGGAGATCCGTCACCCGATGGGGGGGTCGATCGCCTGAGATGCGCTCCGTCACTCCGACGGGGGGTCGTCCGCATGGCGAACATCTATCATTCGAGGTCCCCCGTCGAATAGGAGATGGTCTTGACTTGGACGATGCTACTGGTGGGTCAGCCCAGCATAGCTCGACGTACGCTGGTGGAGAAGATGGGAACCGGAGCAGGCTCGGGGCGACTGGCGACTGACGGCGGTGGCGAAGAGCTTGCCGGCGTACACAGACCTAGCGCTACGGGCCACAGAACAACTCGAAGCCGGTACCAATCGATAGAGGAGCTCGAGGCGACCTTACCAGCAGAGAAGATGGAGCTCGAGACATGCGGCTTGCTCATGAAGGTGATGAAGCGGTGAATTCGAGCTCGGGCAGCGGCAGCTAGGGTTGCGGCGGTTGCGGCTCGGGTGAGAAGGTGGGGCAGCGAGAAGGCGGGGCAGGCGTATGGCTTTCGGTGGGGGCGAGTGGCATGTGGGCCTGCTATTTATGGGGCTGGTTGCTTGGGAGGCATGCCAAGGCAGGGAGGAATCGGGGCGCTGACGGACTCGAGCTCGAAGGCCAGCTCGATAACGAGCAGAGGGAAGGGGATAACGCTGACATGCAGGGCCAGGCTGTCAGCGGGAGAGAGAGGGGGGAAGAGAGAGAGATGGGGTCGAGGCGGACGCGCGCGGTGACTTGCTGGTCAGTGGAATCTCGACCCAAGAGGGGGGTCAGGGTGAACGACCTTCGGCCTGGAGGTGGAGCTGGGGGTAGGCCGGTTGGGCTGCTCGGGCCAGAAAGAGAGGAAGGGAGGTGTTGGGAATATGCCCTAGAGATAATCATGTAGATGATGATATTCCAATTATATCCATGATTAATAAAGTGTTCATTGAATATCCATTATAGACAACTTGTATTGATTGGCGATTATGTGAATTATTTATGAAACTCAATTACTTGAATGGTTATTCTAAAGTTGTCCCTGGTCGGCATTCTTGTGAGAACACATTTGAATATTAGACCAGCACATGTATTAGTTGATGGCTATGTTTCACAAGTCATGGACATGGAGACGTCAAACTAATAATGTGGGCACATGTGAGACATGTAGGCTGGACTGACCCGACATGAGAAAGTCTCTATTCACATCATGTACATTATGTCCTTAGACCTAAGATTGTGGTATGTACTCAAGATGTGAAATGGCCTACTTAGGGACTATCAAACGCTGCTCCGTAACTGGGTAGTTGTAAAGGTGGTCTTCGGATGGTCGGAAAGCATGCTATGAGACATAGACAATCAAGATGGAATTTGGCCCTCTCTACGCGAGAGAGATATCACTGGATCACTCAAGTGATTGGATCAACAAATGCATGGCCGTGCTTGGGTTAAGTGTTAACCCACGAGTTGAACCATATATCGAGTGGCAAAGGGAATAACTTGTATGTGGTCGTAGTGGTTCGTCTGATATGATCTTCGCGTGCACATAGGAGTTGTAATGCCTTGTTAGAGGCCATTGTTAACTATTGGGCGAGTAGGAGTACTCGGCCCATGTTAATGTGTGTGTGAACCCATAGGGTCGCACGCTTAAGGGGCTGGAAGACTAATTCGGGTTGGACCTGAATTAGACAAGGCTTTGGGTTACTAATGGGCCTCCAACTCGTGAGCTCATTGGGGATGCCTATATAAGCAAGGGGTAGGGGCGTGGTCAAGGAGAGACACACATGCCTTTGGCAGCCGCCATCGCCCTCCCCACGCTCGCGCCTTCTGCTCCTCATGGACCTAGCAGTCCGGAGGCGCATCGCTTCTTCCCTGCACGTGTGGGATTCCTCGGAGGTGCTGCATCTGGAGCACTAGGACGAACCGCACGAGGGGACTGAGGTGACGGAGTACCACACAACTGCACTGCCTGCTATGATGTGTACAACTACATCGAGTCATCTTTCGCTGCACCTGCGCGTCTAGTGGTAATCCCATAACCTGTAACTAGCAGTAGATCCTGGTTTATGAGGTCTAAAATTTTTGTTTTCTAGCTAGTGTAGCAACCTCATAACCTTACAGTGGTATTAGAGTCGTTACTGCCTCGTTATAGGTTTGGTTTTGTGCATATAGTGATATGCATGGTTGTAGATGAGTCTCTAACCTTGGTTCGTCATCTTGCTGTGTTGGTCTTGAAACGATCTACTCGTACCAGTTGGAATTCCGCCATCCGAGTTAATTGATTCATGTAAATCTAGTCATGGCGAGTTAGAGATCAATCAGATTGATCGAATTGAACCCTAGGTCAAGTGCCAAGCGCATATGATGCACGGCGGTGGTAGATAGAATTTACTGCCGGGCGCCGGTTTGCCGAGAAAAGTTCTGTTTAGTAAAACATCCGTAACTTTTGAACCGTAACTTGAATTGAGACAAACTCTAAATGAAAATCATAGAGAACGAAATTTTACGATGCAGGGAATGATAAGAAGTAGAAGTGTGGAGCAAGGAGAAGTTAATTTCCGCGTGGGCAATAATGCAAGAGTTGCTGCATTGAATGTCAGGACGATGCAACTTCCCTTGCCGTCAGGATTTATTTTGGAATTGAATAATTGTTATTTTGTTCCTAGTTTAAGTCGAAACATTTTGTCACCTGCATGCTTGATGAAGGATGGTTATTCATTTGTGAGTAAAGACAATGGTTGTGTGATCTCAAAGAATGATGTGTTTGTGGCTTTTGCATCCATTGTGAATGGGTTATTTATTTTAAATCTTGACGATGCACCTATCTGTAATGTTAGTGCTAAACGGCCTCGGCTTAATGAATTAAGTCCTACCTATATGTGACATTGTCGTTTGGGTCATATAAGTGAGAATTGCATGAAGAGGCTCCATGATGATGGTCTTCTAACTTCGTTTGATTTTGAATCATATGAGACATGTGAGGCTTGCTTGCTAGGCAAGATGACCAAGGCATCATTCAAAGGATTTCCTGAGAGGGCATCTGACTTATTGGAACTTGTACATACTGATGTATGTGGACCAATGAGCACGACAGCTAGAGGCGGATTTCAATACTTCATAACTTTTACTGATGACTTTAGTAGATATGGATATGTCTACCTAATGAAGCATAAGTCTGAAACATTTAAAAAGTTCAAAGAATTTTAGAATGAAGTAGAGAATCAACGTGGCAAGAAGATCAAGGCCTTGCAATCTGATCGTGAAGGCGAATATCTAAGTCACGAGTTTAGCGATCATCTTAAGAGTTGTGGAATTGTTCCACAGCTTACGCCACCCAGAATGCCTCAGAGAAACGACGTGTCTGAGCAATGTAATCAGACCTTGTTGGACATGGTTTGGTCTATGATGAGCCAATTGGACCTACCTTTATCGTTTTGGGGATACGATCTAGAAACAGCCGCTTTCACATTGAATAGGGTACCATCTAAGTCTGTAGTTAAGACACCATATGAGATGTGGACTGGTAAGAGTCCCAGTTTGTCTTTTCTAAAAATTTAGGGTTGTGAAGTTTATGTTAAACGACTTATATCAGATAAACTAACACCCAAATCGAACAAGTGTTTTTTCATGGGATATCCGAAGGAAACTTTAGGGTATTATGTCTATAACCGGTCAGAGGGCAAAGCATTTGTTACTCGAAACGGTGTTTTCTTAGAGAAAGAGTTTCTCAAAGAAAAGAATGGACAAAAGGTGTATCTTGAAGTAGTTCAAGATGAGCCAGTAGGGACTGACTCTACGAGTGATGCCAATGTAGCAGAGCAAGTTGAGACACACATGGCAGTGGAGACACCGCCACAACCACGAAGATCAGCGAGACTTCGCGCATTGCGTGGGGATTTGTTATTGTTAGACGATGACGAACCTGTGGATTATGCGGAAGCTATGATGGATCCAGATTCTGAGAAATGGCAAAGTGCCATGAGATCCGAGATAGATTCCATGGGAGACAATCAAGTTTGGAACTTGGTTGACCCGCCTGATGGGGTTAGACCCATAGAGAGCAAATGGATCTTTAAGAAGAAGAAGGATATGGACATAAATGTTCACGTCTATAAAGCTCGACTTGTTGCAAAAGATTTTTGGCAAGTTCAAGGAATTGACTACGACGAGACGTTCTTGTTAGTAGCGATGCTTAAATCTATTCGGATCATTCTAGCAATTGCTGCATATTTCGATTATGAGATATGGCAGATGGATGTTAAAACAGCCTTTCTAAATGGGTATTTAGAAGAGGACATGTATATGATATAGCCCAAAGGTTTTGTTGATCCTAATAATGCTGGAAAGATATGCAAGCTTAAGAAATCTATTTATGGGTCAAAGCAAGCATCTCGGAGTTGGAATATTCATTTTGATGAGGTAGTCAAAGGGTTTGGCTTCCGTCAAAATGAAGAAGAACCTTGTGTTTACCAGAAGGTAAGTGGGAGCGCTATTGTGTTTCTGATCTTGTATGTGGATGACATACTATTGATTGGGAATGATATTCCTATGTTGCAATATGTAAAGACTTTACTGAATAATAGTTTTTCTATGAAGGATTTAGGAGAAGCAGCATACATCTTGGGAATTAAGATCTATAGAGATAGGTCGAGAAGGCTAATAGGATTAAGCCAAGACACGTACATTGACAAGGTGTTGAAATGGTACAACATGGAACAGTCCAAGAACGGGTTCTTTTCTATGTCACATGGTATGCGCTTTAGTGACAAGCAGTGTCCTTCATCAGATGAAGAGCGCAACCGCATGAGTAAGGTTCCATATGCTTCGGCCGTTGGTTCCATCATATATGCCATGATATGTACTCGCCCAGATGTCTCATATGCTCTAAGTGTTGCGAGCAGGTACCAAGCTAATCCGGGTGAACATCACTGGACGCTTGTTAAAAACATCCTAAAGTACTTACGAAGGACTAAGGATGTGTTCCTAATCTATGGAGGTGAGGAGGAGCTCATTGTAAACGGTTACACCGATGCTAGCTTCCAAACCGACGGGGATGATTCACTATCTCAATCAGGTTTTGTGTTCACAATAAATGGTAGTGCATAAGCTAGAAAAGTTCCAAGGAGGAGACGATGTCTGATTCTACAGCAGAAGCCGAGTATATTGCAGCTTCTGGCGCTGCAAAGGAAGGTGTTTGGTTGAGGAGGTTCCTCATTGAGCTTGGTGTGTTTTCGAATGCGTCAGGCCCATTGAATTTACATTGTGATAACAATGGGGCGATTGCACAGGCTAAGCAGCCTAGGGATCATCAAAAGAACAAACATGTACTCTGGAAGTTTCATCTCATTCGAGAGTTTGTGAAACAAGAAGAGATCAAATTGTGCAAAATACATACAAATTTCAATGTAGCAGATCCTTTGACAAAGGCTCTTTCATAACCTAAGCATGAGGCGCACATGAGGTCTATGGGGATTAGACATCTAAGAGATTAACTCTAGTGCAAGTGAGAGACTGTTGGGAATATGCCCTAGAGCTAATCATGTAGATGATGATATTCTGATTGTATCCATAATTAATAAAGTGTTCGTTGAATATCTATTATAGAAAACTTGTATTGATTGACGATTATGTGAATTGTTTGTGGAATTCAATTACTTGAATGGTTATTCTAAAGTTTTTTCTGGTAGGCGTTCTTGTGGAAACACACTAGACCAGCACATGTATTAGTTGATGGCTATATTTTATAAGTCAAGGACATGGAGATATCAAACTAATAATGTGGGCACATGTGAGACATGTAGGCTGGACTGACCTGACATGAGAAAGTCTCTATTCATGTCATGTACATTATGTCCTTAGACCTAAGATTATGGTATGTACTCAAGATGTGAAATGGCCTACTTAGGGACTATCAAACGCTGCTCCGTAACTGGGTAGTTATAAAGGTGGTCTTCGGGTGGTCGGAAAGCATGCTATGAGACATAGACAATCAAGATGGAATTTGCCCCTCTCTACACGAGAGAGATATCACTAGATCACTCAAGTGATTGGATCAACAAATGCATGGCCGTGCTTGGGTTAAGTGTTAACCCACGAGTTGAACCATATATCGAGTGGCAAAGGAAATAACTTGTATATGGTCGTAGTAGTTCATCTAATATGACCTTCGCGTACACATAGGAGTTGTCACGCCTTGCTAGAGGCTGCTGTCAACTATTGGGCGAGTAGGAGTACTCGGCACATGTCAATGTGTGCGTGAACCCATAGGGTCGCACGTTTAAGGGGCTGGAAGCCTAATTTGGGTTGGACCTGAATTAGACAAGGCTTAGGGTTACTAATGGGCCTCCAACTCAAGGAGAGACACACACGCCTTTGGCAGCCGTCGTTGCCCTTCCTACGCTCGCGCCTTCTGCTCCTCGCGGACCTAGCAGTCCGGAGGCGCATCGCTTCTTCCCTGCACGTGTGGGATTCCTCGGAGGTGCTGCATCTGGAGCATTAGGACGAACCGCGCGAGGGGACTGAGGTGGCTGACTACCACGCAACTGCACTGCCTGCTGCGACGCGTACGACTACATCGAGTCATCTTCCGCTACACCTGCGCGTCTACGACTACATCGAGTCGTCTTCCGCTACACCTGCGCGTCTAGTGGTAATCCCGTAACCTGTAACTAGCAGTAGATCCTTGTTTATGAGGTCGAAAATTTTTATTTTCTGCCTAGCGTAGCAACCTCATAACCCTACAAGAGGGAGGAGAAAGACTTTTCTTTTATTCAAACCTCTTTTCAAATAGATTTTCAAACTCTTTTGAATTCATTTTTTCAAATTTGGTCAAAACCACACATCACAAAACAAATTATGCAACAGCGTGAATGCACAAACATGCTTCTTGACCTACTTTTGATTTTACTTTTATAAAAACTATTATTTTGCCTAAATTCAATGCTCACAAATTTGTAAAAATTAAATCAATTTGGCTATTTTGAAATCATGCAAATTTTAGGGTGTTACATCCCGGACATCAAGGATGCAGTGTACGATGCAGAGGACCTGCTTCATGAGTTCGATTACTATGTGCTCAAGTTGAAGATTGAGTCGAGCAAATATTCGGGGCTAAGATAATTTGAGTGATACCTTGCTGGAGTTCTTCAACAGTTTCAGGTCCGATGGTTACATCAGACAAGTTAAAAGAATTCAAGCAAAGCTAGATCATGTCCATCGCCAATCGATGGATATGCATTTGGATTAAGAATCACAGAAGTTTGACAAATCAGTCAGGCCAGAAACATGTGCTTTCATTGATGAGGCAAAAATATTTGGTCGTGAAGAAGAACTAAAGCAATTGGTGAAAACACTAATAGTTCCAGCACGCAAGCGAGGCAGGGCTGATAGTAAATCAACAATGGTAAAGTTGCATGTGTTGCCAATAGTTGGCATGGGAGGTGTTGGAAAGATAACAATAGCCCAACAAATCTGCAATGATGCAAACGTCAAGCAGCACTTTGGCAAAAATATAATTTGGACATGTGTTTCAGATGATTTTGACATAAAACGGTTAACTAAAGAGATTCTACCACATTCAGGAGAAGGCACATCGTCTGATAATTTGGATATTCTTCTGAAAAAACTAGAAGACTTTGTCAAGTCTAAAAGGTTCCTAATTGTCCTTGATGACATGTGGGATGATATCTTAAAACAAGATGGGGCAGGATGGAGGAGGTTTTCTCAACGTTTGGAGAATGGTGCTCAAGGAAGTAGGATTTTGGTCACCACTAGATCTTTTGAGGTTGCTAATCTAGTTGGCACTATGGATCATTATGAATTGGATGGCTTGAAAGATGGGGTTTTCTGGGATTTCTTCAAACTATGTGCATTTGAATCCACAAGTTCTTGCAACAACCGTGAATCCTTGGAGTGCATTGGTAAAAGTATAATTCCAAAGTTGAAGGGTTCCCCATTGGCTGCCAGGACTATTGGACGCTTGTTGAAAATGAACCTAAGTACAACGCACTGGAAAAATATAGCAGAAAGCGAACTATGGCAATTACAACAAAAGGAGACTACTGACATTTTGCCGGCCCTTCGGTTAAGCTATATGTACCTGCCACGGCAATTGAAGAGGTGCTTCTCAATCTGTGCAATGTATCCCAAGGATCACAGATTTGACAAGGATGTTCTAGCTGCGATTTAGATTGCACAAGGATATGTGATGGATCCTCAAGAAGTATTAGCGTGCTTTGAGGTCCTTGCAAATCGCTCATTCCTTCAGAAACGATCTCCAGATGATTCTTATTATGTAATTCATGATCTAATGCCTGATATGGCACAAATAGTATCAAATGATGAGTGCTTCAGCATAAAGCATGTGACTGACCTAGATAAGGTCCCTTCAAATGTGCGTCATCTGTCAATATTCGCAAATGGAATAGTTGGGTATCCTGAATTTAAGAGCGTATGCAGCCAAAAAAAAATTGAGGTCCCTGGTATTTCAAGAATATAACAGTTGGGCACAAGATTACGCTTCTGAGTTAGACTGTTGGTTCAATGAACTATTGAAGCTCCGTGTACTGAGACTCGATTGTGAAGTTTTTTTATTGTGAAGTTAGCCAGCTACCTGAGAGCATGGGCAACTCAAAGCATCTGCGTTACTTTGGTTTACGCAAACGCAGCCGTGATTTACTTGGAATTTTTTTTCACGACTGGGTCTTTTACCCGTTTCTCATTAAGAGAAAGGGCCAAAAGAAAGGCCGAAACAGGATTACAACCGATACGAAGGACTCGCAAGTAATCCTAAGATTACCGATGCAATCCCCAAGACATAAACAAACAACAAGAAAATGCAAGAGGGTGGGGTAGGGGCACCTCCACCTCCATACTAACCAACTACACTATGCCTGCAAACAAAAGATACATCAACGCTATGGTCGCCACCTAAGCATGGTGAAGCCGTGGTGGCAAAGCATCCACCAGATCCGCAAATGACCAGGTAGTCGCTGCAAAGTAAAATCGCCAATGACCAGGTAGCCACTGCGAAGGAGACGACATATTCGCCAACGACCAGGTAGCCGCTGCGAAGGAAACCACCAGTGACCAGGAAGCCACTGCGATGGAGACGACATATTCACCAGCGACCAGGTAGCCGCTGCGATGGAGACGACATATTTACTTGGAATTTCTAATTTCACATTTCCTTCATCGCTTTGTGGTCTGCATCAGCTCAAGATTATAGACTGTGATGATTAAGTGATTGAAAGGTTTCCTCCTGGCTTCAGTGATGTCATCAGCTTGCAGAAAATTAAATTAAGTAATTTTAATTATGACAGGGATCAATCTGACAAACTCTCCCTACGATGGTTCGATGTGAGAACTAGTCATGAGGGAGCAGAATTGATGTCTAACCAGATGGAGCCAATACCTCATTGGATCCTCCAACATTTGCACGTGCATGGTTATGGAGGACTGGAGGTGAACCTTTTGCACGCTGGCTTCGACCACACCTCCTGCCAAGGTTACATTCACTAGAGTTTGTCTTCCGTAGAAAAATCAAGAGCATACCATTCTTATATAATAGTTCACGTCAGTGGCGGAGCCAGGACTTACACACATAGGGTATGCCACGTCAAAATTCTCATATGCAGTTTGAAAAAACCTATTTAGCAATTTGGTATACAACAGCAAAAGTTGCCCTGTAATTTATAGACTTTTCCATCGATTGAGCAAACTTGCGGCTGCCGTTCAGTAATAACGAAAAAACATACTACTGGATTCAGGCGCTTTGCCGGGTGCCGAATGCACCCAGCAAAGGCTACTTTGCACTCGGCAAAGCTTTTGCCGGTGCAGCACTCGGCAAAGAGCCTCCGGCAAAAAGTTAGTCAACAAAGATTTCTTTGCCGAGTGCTTTTAATTGGGCACCCGACAAAGACTTTGCCGAGTGCAAACTCTGCACCCGGCAAAGAAAAGTGACCGAGACGGCGCCGGTCCGTCAGCTCTTGCTTTGTCGGGTGCTATGTTAGAGGCACCTGGCAAAGATTCCCCGCCTGGGCACCCGGCAAAGAGTTTTTATTTTTTTTCGTAATTTCTTTGCCGGGTGGCCTCTCAAGGAGGCACCCGGCAAAGAATTTTTTTTGAAATCTTTGCCGAGTGTCCTGGGCCTAGCACCCGGCAAAGCTAGGAATTTTGAACATCAGGACTTCCCAGCTTTGTCGAGTGCCAGGGCCGGGCACCCGGCAAAGCCTCTAAAATTAATTTTTTTATTTTTTGATTCTACGATCACAAACACTGCATATAAAAGATATATATCACATCTGTGACATCACAAACACAATATAGCACATATATATCATATTTATCTCATCATAAACTCAAAATCACATATATATAACATCGCGAGCATACAATATCTCATATACACAACATCGCAAACATAATAGGAAGACCCGCAGCGTCGAAGAAGATGATCGGGGTCGCCAAGTCACTCCCACAGGTCCTCCTCCTGCAAAAAAGGGCAAAAATGGTTAGTGTCGACTCAAAATTTCGGCAACACCTCCCCTGCACGGGGAGGTTCCCAAAACCTGCAAAAAAACATGGCACAAAGGCTAACAACCATATATATACCAAACATGGCACGAAGGCCAACAACGACATATATACCAAAAATGGGCATGAAGGCCAACAACCACCAATATATCAAGAGGAGCCGTGTAATTTAGTTCTCTTTCCATGCACATGAAAGTATTGTAGTACAACAACAATTACTACTAACCTTACAACTACTACTAACAACTACTTAACTACTAACACTACTAATACTAAGAACTACTTAACTATCAACCACTACTACTAACCACTACCACTTACTAACTACTACTATTTACTAACCCTACAACTAACACTACTAACTACTACAACTAACACTACAACTAAAACTACTAACTACTATTACTAACACTACAACTAACTACTACTAACACTACTAACTACTACTACTAACACTACAAGGGTAGGGCTTACCTTGGCGGAAAGAACGGCAAGAGCGAGGGTCGGCAGCGACGGCGGGGATGACCGCAGCAGCGCGAGGATGAACAGCCAGTCGGAACGGCGCGAGGATCGACGGGCGGTCGGGTCGGGACCTTTCTCTTCTTCCTCCTCCCCCTTCTCCTTCTCCTTCTTCTTCCTCCTCCTCCTTCTCTTTTTTCCTCTTCCTCCTCCCCCTTCTCTTTCTTTTTCTTCCTTCCTCCTCCCTTCTTCCACCTACCTCCTCTACTGCTGGCCGGCGACGGGAGGAGCTCGGCGGCCAGACCACGGGCAGTCGGCCTCGTCGGGGACGGCCGGCGAGGCGGGAACACGTGGCCGCCGCGGCCGGCGAGGCTGGGGCACCGGGGCCGGGCAGGAGCGCCGGTCGAGTGCCGGCTGGGCCAAGTGACGCCGAGGTCGTCGGGACGGGGCCGCGGTCGCGGGGCCGCCAGATCCGGGCAGGAGCGCCAGCCGGCCGCCGGGGCGAGCGCCACAGGGCGTGGGCGCGGCCCGTGAGGGCGCTGGGCCGCCGGTGCCGGCGCCGCGGGGTCACTGGGACTGGGCGGCAGAGCGAGGCGCGGGCGAGGCGCGGGCGCGACGGACCGGCGAGGCGCAGGTGCGGCGGAGCGCGAAGGCGGGAGTGGAGCGCAGGCGCGGGGTGGAGTCGGGCACAGCTGCCTCCTGATCACATATGAAGATGTCTGGGTTTTAGGCATTCGACGACGCAACTTGCTCGAAACTTTCTTAATTTTTTATCAAGGCCTCCACATGTGATAACAACATACATCGTCTAGTTTTGTGATTTTTGGACTTTATTTGGATTTTATATAATTTAAATACACTTTTCCCGCGATTACCTTATCAGGTTACGACAACATGATGGTCGTAATTTAATTCCAGGTCCTGGATACAGCCTCAACATACACCAAACATCATGAATATTATTTTTTGAATGACCGAATTTCATTATTTTATGTACCTACAGTTCAAATTTAGAGTAGTCGGAAAAATTCAAGTGAACGAAAATAATTAAATAAATATAGGATAAAAACTCAAAATTATTCCAAATTTTGATATGAAGTTCTAATTACTGTAGCAAGGCCCTAGAAATAAAATGGGCCAAAAAAATTTATAATTTGCTGGGTGCCAAACCTGGCACCCGACAAACAAGCCTTTGCCGGGTGCCAGCTCAGGAGGCACCCAGCAAAGAATTTTTTTAAAAAAATAAAAAATTTCTTTGGCGGATGCCTAACGGCGTGGCATCCGGCAAAGGCTTAGTTTTCCGAGTGCCCGGCACCCGGCAAACACCAATTTTTGCCGACGGCTGGAATTTGCCGAGTGCCCGGCACCCGGCAAAGGCTTATTTCCTGGAGGCCTTTCTTTGCTGGGTGCCGCCAGGCCTGGCACCCGGCAAAGAATTCCTTTGTCGGGTGCGCGATAAAAAGCACCCGGCAAATTATTTTACTCCCGGCAAATCAGCCGTTTCCGGTAGTGACATCAGCAAATGTACGTGCATGTCGCTGCGACGCTGCCCATCTACTGCCCTATGCACTTGGGCTATGGCTATATCTCACGTGATGTGAATGCTATGCAACCCATTTTGGGTCCAGATGGAGGCGCTAGGCCAGGAGCCCAAATGTGCACCGCCGCCGCCGCACCGCTGAGACGCCAGTTTGCGAGGGAGAAAGAGACATTCGCTGTAGTAAGGTCTAGCTAGCGACCGCCGTAGCACGCCATATTGTTGCAGGATTCTACCCTTGATTGCATCAGCCTAGGTATGCCGTGCCATAGCCGTGCCACCCACCGGCTCCGCCACTGGTTCACGTGCAGGGTCACACAACCAAAATATTATTGAAGAGTTAGCTATTCGATATTGTGATCAAATCTATTGGAAACGTTTGGTGGAAGTACCGACTCTCTGAGAAAGCTATTATCAAAGTCAAACGAATTATAATTTAAAACAAACCAGTAGTTAGGAGTTTTTTCATAATCCTCCTAGTTGCCTGTGAATGATTTGCTTTTTTTTCTATCATCTGTCTAATATAATTAGAAAACGGCGAAGCTTCTGTTATCTTTCTTAAAAAACTGTTGTCAGAATTAGAGAGTTTTAGAGGAGCACATTGGACGAATCGAGCAAAGAGATAGTAGCAGTAACTTCCACTTGCAGTCTGAACAGAAAATAATCAGAAACTCTAGAGAAAAGCCACGCAACCCCGCTCCCGTCAAAGTCGTCGCTCAAGTAGTCACCTGTGTCTCTGCCACCCCCACTAAATATTTCGCTCGTCAATGGCCGCAACGGGGTCCACACTGACATTGAGGGCCGCGCGCGATCTAGGACGCAGGAAGAGTAAGATGGCGAGCTCTTCGGGAGGCCTGTGGACCGTTCTCGGCGAGGCCTCGAACGTGGCGCAGCTGATCGGCGTGGACGCGCTCGGGCTGGTGTCCATGGTGGTGCAGGCCGCGCTGGCGGCGCGGCGCCACCGGGACGCGTGCCGGAGGCTGGCGCAGCATGAGGAGCTCGTTGGCGACCTGCTTCGGGAGCAAGAGATTGTTAGAACTCCGATCTCGGTGAGGGGAGAGGAGGCCTCAAGACGCACTCACGAACGGAGACGAAGAAAGACTCGAGGGGTATTTTGGTTGCTGCTAACGTGGCAGACTTTCTATTGATTGTCATCAACTATATATAGGGGTTTATATGGTTTACAAATATAAAATAAATCACTACTACAATCACGTCATGATTATGATTAATTATTGTTATTCCAACAATCTAGGCCATGCCACAATCTATGTCTCAAATGACGCTAATTAGTTTTTACCTTTTATAATTAGCATGTTTGGGACTTATTCAAACAGAGATCTCTGAGCTGATGCGGCGGGAGGTCACACGACGGCCGCTTGAGCAACTCAGCGGCGCGCTGCGGCGGAACTACACGCTCGTCATGACGTGCCAGGACTGCGGGTACGTCCGCAGCCTGCTCGTCGCCGCTCGGATGGCCGACGAGCTCCCTGCTGCGGAGAAGGAGATCGACATGTTCATCCGCCTTATCCCGCTCATCACGCTCGTTGAGACTACTCATGATCGTCGTCAGGCTAAGGTACGTGCCTCTGAGTTTGTTGATCACCGTTCATCAATTCACCACTAGAATTCTGATGGTCCCATGGGTGTTCAGCTTGTAATTACGGCTTGGTATTCTGAATGATTGCTTCTCAGTTGAGGTCCATTGTTAGCACATTTGCAGCTTAGCAAGACAACTTCATATTGTGGACTTAATGCTTCTTAAAATTCATTGGCAGTTGTAAAAAAAAACTTTACGACGTATGCTGGTGAAAATCTGCCTCTGTATCAAACAATAATATTTGTTGTTTTCCTGTTGTCCTTGTTTGGCAGTCCACAGAGGATGTTCCAAGTGTGATTGCAAGCTGTGCAAACCTCCATACAAGGTTAGATACCTTCTTCAATACGTTTCTTAAAAAGAATATAATTGAATGTTTTACAAGTTACAATTTTTCTGACCCTGAACACTACAGAATTGTTAACCATATCTTGTTGATTTTCAATCTATCTAACAGGCACACATCACCGCGCTCTTGTATTAGTTAGTATTAACAGATACAAGTGTTGACACTTTGGCAGTATATGTATAAAGTTTGGCTTGCGGCTGATCAAACTGTTTATCTTTGTTCTCTCTCATGTGTCATATTCTAAAATAATATTTATACAGAAAATTTGTAACAAAAGGTATTCCATCAGATTAACATTTTTTATTTTTGCATCGAACCTCCATATATATGTTTGATGTAGGATCAATATGCTCACTCATTACTTCCCATATATATTGGCATTTTTCATAAGCTAGAGGTATGTAATTTAGAGGTAGATTTATGGTTACTTAAGTTCTTTTTTAAATAGTGGAAGTGAGTAAACTAGAAACAAATTTACGGGTTATCTACATTGTTTGTTCATAATGGCATATGTGAGTAATTTGAATAAAGATTTAGGAGGCCATTTTTCTCTCAAAATCGTATATGGGTGTAAATAAATAATAACTTGTTTCTACCATAATGGAAAAAACTGTAGACATTATTTCTCTTACAATCCCTTACAATATATGGATTGAAGACATCCAGAGCCACTATCCGGTAGCAATCCTATCTGAGTTCCTTGACATTTGGGACCTGGTACAAGAAGTGGTATTACAGCCGGATATTGAGAATGCTCATAAATGACGCTTTGAGGCCTCGGGCAAATTCTCCACTAAATCAGCGTATGAAGCTTTCTTTTATGGGTCCACCTATTTTGCACCAAGTAATCTGATTTGAGAAAGCTGGGCTCCAAGGAAATGCAAGTTTTTTCTATGGCTGGTGGCACACAACCGTCGCTGGACAGCAGACAGGTTGGCACGCCGCGGCCTCCCCCATCCGGAACATTGCCCACTTTGTGACCAGGATGATGAGACGATTAATCACCTACTCTCAGCTTGTGTCTTCGCTCGGTAGTTTTGGCATCGGTTGTGGAGCCTCTTTGGGATTCCAGATGTCACACCCCAAATGGACTGTAACGATTTCTTCTTATGGTGGCAACAAGCAAATGAGCAAATGAGTAATGCTATGAGAGATGGTTTCAACAGCTTGGTTGTTTTAGGGGCATGGACTCTTTGGAAAGCAAGAAATGATATGGTATTCAATGGGATCACCCCTAGAGTGGACACGACGGTTTTTCTTACAGGAGGAATCTGAACTCTGGATACTAGCTGGTGCGAAACGTCTTGACGCCTTGGTCTCTTCTAGGCCCCCACCCTATAGTTGGGAGTTGGTCTAGTTGGTCGTGAACTACATGTATTCGGAGAAAATGTAATAATGTACAAGTTTTGCCCAGTGTTCACGTGCAAAGGGATGTAGGCGTGTGTGGGTGGATGTGTGTGCTTGTATTCTGTATACAGCTATTTTGGCCAACTCTCCTTCTCTTAATGCAATAATATACAGTCCTCCTGCATATTCGAGAAAAAATGGTATTTTCAATGAAAAAATAGAGTTTTCCGAACTCATAGTAGCCGGATGTTTCTATTTAGTATTTGGCGTTTTCTAGGTTTTATTTCTTTTTTCTAGTATACATATCATCAATATGATTAAATCTATCAAATTGTTGATCACCAAGTTCTGTTTTTATGAGAATTTATTGTCTTTTTTTTTTCAAGCCCATTCATTCAGGATTAGTGTGCAGGCACCAAAAATAAATATATCCAATTAGTAATAGTAAGACAAGCAAAGTTGTTTAGCATCATTTATGTTAAAAATTGAACTGAGAATGCATCACATGGTGATAAATATGTGATAAACTAATATTTAAAATTTAAGAAACTTTGGTAATTGTACCACTTCTTTTCAACCATAGCAAGTCATTTTCTTGTGGGATCTTTGTACAATTATCTAAATAATAGTAATAGTTACTTTCATAAAATGACCTGAAGTGGAATTCCTATTAACAACGAACCCCTAAACATACAGGTATGTAAATCTGTCATGCCCATCATTTATTTTATTTTAGGCCCTTTTCTGCTTTTTATAAGGAGACTCAATAGAAAAATGATTGCAATAGACACATTTTAGCATTGCAGACAGATATTTGCCTCTCTGTGATATACTGCACTCCACATGTCTGTAAATTTACATTAACACCTGATACTTGAAAGCATCTAGGCCCCTTAATGTGGTTTCGATGATTGATGACAATATTTACCATAACTAACGTGTGT